>CM040405.1:100551541-101151541 GCA_022702515.1 Ilyophis sp. 1 JC-2022
ACCGCTCGGCCACGCTACCTCATGCCGCTGGGGCCACTTACAAGAAATAGATTGAATTCTCACAGTAGTAATGCTTATACGTTTCTTTTCACAACTTTTATGGGCATATGAAGGATGTTTTACATAATATGATGAAAGCCGACAGGAAAGCTTCATATTCTGAGTACTTGTGGTGCTGCCATCAAATGAAAGTGACGACATTAACCCATAGGGCAAGCAGGAACTTTGTCGTTGGGGGTGCAAACCTGTGAGGCTTGCATGAACTTCCTTCACAATGCATTGCAGCCCTGGCATTGTAGTCCACATGAGGTTGGAGTTGATTGCCCATTGTCCGTCCGTGGCGAAGAGCACGGCACCGCCGTGGGCTCGTTGGTCTAGGGGTATGATTCTCGCTTAGGGTGCGTGAGGTCCAGGGTTCAAATCCCGGACGAGCCCTCATGGCCCTGCGTCAGCTGCGATCAGGTGGTCTGTTGATCAAGCAGCTTATTTTGCCACAACTGCAACATCCCTTAAAAGCCACTCAGCCATTTCTTTCAGATTCAAAGCTGAGCTTTGGTGTTGCAAGTTGTGCAGCTTTTTCATAAAAATGGCAGTGGAGGGATTCGAACCCTCGCCTCCGAAGAGACTGGAGCCTAAATCCAGCGCCTTGGACCGCTCGGCCACACTACCTTATGGCCCTTGTACCGCTTATCAGAAATAGATTGAATTCTAGCAGCGGTTCTGGCTTAGTATGTGCCTAACCAAGGCGTTACTAGTGATATCCCGTTTTACTGCTTTTCCAAGGTACGCGGAATCCGAAATTGTACTCGAAAACAGGCTAGTATGAAATTTTGAAGAGCCAAACATGTCACACACACTGCAATTCAGATAAATGCCACAATATAAGAGCGCATTTTCTTAGATTAAACTACCACAGAAACAACATTTGAGAACAAGCTTAGTCAGCTGGACAATTAACCTAATACACACAGGACACTGGCATTGCCAGTAGCCACATGTAATTGTGCATAGTGCTAGGTTACTCCTGCTAACCCAAGGTAAATCTGAAACGGAGCATGTTGCTTCCAACGAGGCCTGTGCATTATCGACAGTCATGGTTACAAGTCAGCTGAAAGACACTGAAATTGGCTGCAGAGAGCAGGTAAAAAAAAGAAGAAGACAGTATTCTGACTTACCCGTTACTTGTTGAAAAATTCCAAGGCCAGCAAAATAGCTTCAGTTTAACTGAACCGGTAACCCGCTTTGTTTTAGCATGTGTCCGAGTTGAATGATCTTGGCCCTTCATCTTCTGATCATTTTAGGATATTCAGTTTATGTGTTGGTCTGTCCTCGTTTTAAATTCTAGCTAACATTACCTCATGAAGCTCACAGCAAGGCTATCTGGTAGCTACCTCGCTAGCAAACAT
Source organism: Ilyophis sp. 1 JC-2022 (assembly GCA_022702515.1). Lineage (NCBI taxonomy): Eukaryota > Metazoa > Chordata > Actinopteri > Anguilliformes > Synaphobranchidae > Ilyophis > Ilyophis sp. 1 JC-2022. The sequence goes on from CM040405.1 coordinate 100,552,948, forward strand.
TATATCCACCTAGCTAGCTCGAGGAGACAGAAACAGTATCGTAATACTATCTGATGAACATTAACGCATTGTGCTCTGCACAAATTGGTTTGAAATTGATCTTTTCTTTTGCTTTCGGCACCCGAGAGATGCGCTTTTTGCGTAACAATGTATTGCAAGAAGATAAAAAGCACAAGCAATCAGCATCGGCAGGGAAGCAAACACAGGTCAGCTGCTTTCAAGTCAGCTTGGCGTAGCACTAGACCGCTAGTGCTCTTTAACATTGCACTCCTTACCTGTGCTGTCACTGAAATCTTGAGACTATAGCATGTTTCAATTTGTGACAGTCTGGAGGGCCATGGCGGAAGCGCTGCCTCTAATGTGGGCTCGTTGGTCTAGGGGTATGATTCTCGCTTCGGGTGCGAGAGGTCCCGGGTTCAAATCCCGGACGAGCCCTCAGGGACGAGCGTCAGCTGTGACCTCTTTGCAGGTCTGCAATTCTAGCCTTGGGTTTTGTCTCAAAAATGAAAAAACATGAAATCTCGCTCGCAGTGCGAGATCGCTTTAAGTCCAATCAACGATCCTTTTCGGATCATTGGCGGCTTTGTTTGTTGCATGTTTCGCAGCGCCTTGAAGAAAAATGGCAGCGGAGGGATTCGAACCCTCGCCTCCGAAGAGACTGGAGCCTTAATCCAGCGCCTTAGACCACTCGGCCACGCTACCTCGTACCGCTGGGGCCACTTACAAGAAATAGATTGAATTCTCACAGTAGTAATGCTTATACGTTTTTTTTCACAACTTTTATGGGCATATGAAGGATGTTTTACATAATATGATGAAAGCCGACAGGAAAGCTTCATATTCTGAGTACTTGTGGTGCTGCCATCAAATGAAAGTGACGACATTAACCCATAGGGCAAGCAGGAACTTTGTCGTTGGGGGTGCAAACCTGTGAGGCTTGCATGAACTTCCTTCACAATGCATTGCAGCCCTGGCATTGTAGTCCACATGAGGTTGGAGTTGATTGCCGATTGTCCGTCCGTGGCGAAGAGCACGGCACCGACGTGGGCTCGTTGGTCTAGGGGTATGATTCTCGCTTAGGGTGCGTGAGGTCCAGGGTTCAAATCCCGGACGAGCCCTCATGGCCCTGCGTCAGCTGCGATCAGGTGGTCTGTTGATCAAGCAGCTTATTTTGCCACAACTGCAACATCCCTTAAAAGCCACTCAGCCATTTCTTTCAGATTCAAAGCTGAGCTTTGGTGTTGCAAGTTGTGCAGCTTTTTCATAAAAATGGCAGTGGAGGGATTCGAACCCTCGCCTCCGAAGAGACTGGAGCCTAAATCCAGCGCCTTGGACCGCTCGGCCACACTACCTTGTGGCCCTTGTACCGCTTATCAGAAATAGATTGAATTCTAGCAGCGGTTCTGGCTTAGTATGTGCCTAACCAAGGCGTTACTAGTGATATCCCGTTTTACTGCTTTTCCAAGGTACGCGGAATCCGAAATTGTACTCGAAAACAGGCTAGTATGAAATTTTGAAGAGCCAAACATGTCACACACACTGCAATTCAGATAAATGCCACAATATAAGAGCGCATTTTCTTAGATTAAACTACCACAGAAACAACATTTGAGAACAAGCTTAGTCAGCTGGACAATTAACCTAATACACACAGGACACTGGCATTGCCAGTAGCCACATGTAATTGTGCATAGTGCTAGGTTACTCCTGCTAACCCAAGGTAAATCTGAAACGGAGCATGTTGCTTCCAACGAGGCCTGTGCATTATCGACAGTCATGGTTACAAGTCAGCTGAAAGACACTGAAATTGGCTGCAGAGAGCAGGTAAAAAAAAGAAGAAGACAGTATTCTGACTTACCCGTTACTTGTTGAAAAATTCCAAGGCCAGCAAAATAGCTTCAGTTTAACTGAACCGGTAACCCGCTTTGTTTTAGCATGTGTCCGAGTTGAATGATCTTGGCCCTTCATCTTCTGATCATTTTAGGATATTCAGTTTATGTGTTGGTCTGTCCTCGTTTTAAATTCTAGCTAACATTACCTCATGAAGCTCACAGCAAGGCTATCTGGTAGCTACCTCGCTAGCAAACATTATATCCACCTAGCTAGCTCGAGGAGACAGAAACAGTATCGTAATACTATCTGATGAACATTAACGCATTGTGCTCTGCACAAATTGGTTTGAAATTGATCTTTTCTTTTGCTTTCGGCACCCGAGAGATGCGCTTTTTGCGTAACAATGTATTGCAAGAAGATAAAAAGCACAAGCAATCAGCATCGGCAGGGAAGCAAACACAGGTCAGCTGCTTTCAAGTCAGCTTGGCGTAGCACTAGACCGCTAGTGCTCTTTAACATTGCACTCCTTACCTGTGCTGTCACTGAAATCTTGAGACTATAGCATGTTTCAATTTGTGACAGTCTGGAGGGCCATGGCGGAAGCTCTGCCTCTAATGTGGGCTCGTTGGTCTAGGGGTATGATTCTCGCTTCGGGTGCGAGAGGTCCCGGGTTCAAATCCCGGACGAGCCCTCATGGCCCTGCGTCAGCTGCGATCAGGTGGTCTGTTGATCAAGCAGCTTATTTTGCCACAACTGCAACATCCCTTAAAAGCCACTCAGCCATTTCTTTCAGATTCAAAGCTGAGCTTTGGTGTTGCAAGTTGTGCAGCTTTTTCATAAAAATGGCAGTGGAGGGATTCGAACCCTCGCCTCCGAAGAGACTGGAGCCTAAATCCAGCGCCTTGGACCGCTCGGCCACACTACCTTGTGGCCCTTGTACCGCTTATCAGAAATAGATTGAATTCTAGCAGCGGTTCTGGCTTAGTATGTGCCTAACCAAGGCGTTACTAGTGATATCCCGTTTTACTGCTTTTCCAAGGTACGCGGAATCCGAAATTGTACTCGAAAACAGGCTAGTATGAAATTTTGAAGAGCCAAACATGTCACACACACTGCAATTCAGATAAATGCCACAATATAAGAGCGCATTTTCTTAGATTAACCTACCACAGAAACAACATTTGAGAACAAGCTTAGTCAGCTGGACAATTAACCTAATACACACAGGACACTGGCATTGCCAGTAGCCACATGTAATTGTGCATAGTGCTAGGTTACTCCTGCTAACCCAAGGTAAATCTGAAACGGAGCATGTTGCTTCCAACGAGGCCTGTGCATTATCGACAGTCATGGTTACAAGTCAGCTGAAAGACACTGAAATTGGCTGCAGAGAGCAGGTAAAAAAAAGAAGAAGACAGTATTCTGACTTACCCGTTACTTGTTGAAAAATTCCAAGGCCAGCAAAATAGCTTCAGTTTAACTGAACCGGTAACCCGCTTTGTTTTAGCATGTGTCCGAGTTGAATGATCTTGGCCCTTCATCTTCTGATCATTTTAGGATATTCAGTTTATGTGTTGGTCTGTCCTCATTTTAAATTCTAGCTAACATTACCTCATGAAGCTCACAGCAAGGCTATCTGGTAGCTACCTCGCTAGCAAACATTATATCCACCTAGCTAGCTCGAGGAGACAGAAACAGTATCGTAATACTATCTGATGAACATTAACGCATTGTGCTCTGCACAAATTGGTTTGAAATTGATCTTTTCTTTTGCTTTCGGCACCCGAGAGATGCGCTTTTTGCGTAACAATGTATTGCAAGAAGATAAAAAGCACAAGCAATCAGCATCGGCAGGGAAGCAAACACAGGTCAGCTGCTTTCAAGTCAGCTTGGCGTAGCACTAGACCGCTAGTGCTCTTTAACATTGCACTCCTTACCTGTGCTGTCACTGAAATCTTGAGACTATAGCATGTTTCAATTTGTGACAGTCTGGAGGGCCATGGCGGAAGCTCTGCCTCTAATGTGGGCTCGTTGGTCTAGGGGTATGATTCTCGCTTCGGGTGCGAGAGGTCCCGGGTTCAAATCCTGGACGAGCCCTCAGGGACGAGCGTCAGCTGTGACCTCTTTGCAGGTCTGCAATTCTAGCCTTGGGTTTTGTCTCAAAAATGAAAAAACATGAAAGCTCGCTCGCAGTGCGAGATCGCTTTAAGTCCAATCAACGATCCTTTTCGGATCATTGGCGGCTTTGTTTGTTGCATGTTTCGCAGCGCCTTGAAGAAAAATGGCAGCGGAGGGATTCGAACCCTCGCCTCCGAAGAGACTGGAGCCTTAATCCAGCGCCTTAGACCGCTCGGCCACGCTACCTCATACCGCTGGGGCCACTTACAAGAAATAGATTGAATTCTCACAGTAGTAATGCTTATACATTTTTTTTCACAACTTTTATGGGCATATGAAGGATGTTTTACATAATATGATGAAAGCCGACAGGAAAGCTTCATATTCTGAGTACTTGTGGTGCTGCCATCAAATGAAAGTGACGACATTAACCCATAGGGCAAGCAGGAACTTTGTCGTTGGGGGTGCAAACCTGTGAGGCTTGCATGAACTTCCTTCACAATGCATTGCAGCCCTGGCATTGTAGTCCACATGAGGTTGGAGTTGATTGCCCATTGTCCGTCCGTGGCGAAGAGCACGGCACCGACGTGGGCTCGTTGGTCTAGGGGTATGATTCTCGCTTAGGGTGCGTGAGGTCCAGGGTTCAAATCCCGGACGAGCCCTCATGGCCCTGCGTCAGCTGCGATCAGGTGGTCTGTTGATCAAGCAGCTTATTTTGCCACAACTGCAACATCCCTTAAAAGCCACTCAGCCATTTCTTTCAGATTCAAAGCTGAGCTTTGGTGTTGCAAGTTGTGCAGCTTTTTCATAAAAATGGCAGTGGAGGGATTCGAACCCTCGCCTCCGAAGAGACTGGAGCCTAAATCCAGCGCCTTGGACCGCTCGGCTACACTACCTTGTGGCCCTTGTACCGCTTATCAGAAATAGATTGAATTCTAGCAGCGGTTCTGGCTTAGTATGTGCCTAACCAAGGCGTTACTAGTGATATCCCGTTTTACTGCTTTTCCAAGGTACGCGGAATCCGAAATTGTACTCGAAAACAGGCTTGTATGAAATTTTGAAGAGCCAAACATGTCACACACACTGCAATTCAGATAAATGCCACAATATAAGAGCGCATTTTCTTAGATTAAACTACCACAGAAACAACATTTGAGAACAAGCTTAGTCAGCTGGACAATTAACCTAATACACACAGGACACTGGCATTGCCAGTAGCCACATGTAATTGTGCATAGTGCTAGGTTACTCCTGCTAACCCAAGGTAAATCTGAAACGGAGCATGTTGCTTCCAACGAGGCCTGTGCATTATCGACAGTCATGGTTACAAGTCAGCTGAAAGACACTGAAATTGGCTGCAGAGAGCAGGTAAAAAAAAGAAGAAGACAGTATTCTGACTTACCCGTTACTTGTTGAAAAATTCCAAGGCCAGCAAAATAGCTTCAGTTTAACTGAACCGGTAACCCGCTTTGTTTTAGCATGTGTCCGAGTTGAATGATCTTGGCCCTTCATCTTCTGATCATTTTAGGATATTCAGTTTATGTGTTGGTCTGTCCTCATTTTAAATTCTAGCTAACATTACCTCATGAAGCTCACAGCAAGGCTATCTGGTAGCTACCTCGCTAGCAAACATTATATCCACCTAGCTAGCTCGAGGAGACAGAAACAGTATCGTAATACTATCTGATGAACATTAACGCATTGTGCTCTGCACAAATTGGTTTGAAATTGATCTTTTCTTTTGCTTTCGGCACCCGAGAGATGCGCTTTTTGCGTAACAATGTATTGCAAGAAGATAAAAAGCACAAGCAATCAGCATCGGCAGGGAAGCAAACACAGGTCAGCTGCTTTCAAGTCAGCTTGGCGTAGCACTAGACCGCTAGTGCTCTTTAACATTGCACTCCTTACCTGTGCTGTCACTGAAATCTTGAGACTATAGCATGTTTCAATTTGTGACAGTCTGGAGGGCCATGGCGGAAGCTCTGCCTCTAATGTGGGCTCGTTGGTCTAGGGGTATGATTCTCGCTTCGGGTGCGAGAGGTCCCGGGTTCAAATCCCCGACGAGCCCTCAGGGACGAGCGTCAGCTGTGACCTCTTTGCAGGTCTGCAATTCTAGCCTTGGGTTTTGTCTCAAAAATGAAAAAACATGAAATCTCGCTCGCAGTGCGAGATCGCTTTAAGTCCAATCAACGATCCTTTTCGGATCATTGGCGGCTTTGTTTGTTGCATGTTTCGCAGCGCCTTGAAGAAAAATGGCAGCGGAGGGATTCGAACCCTCGCCTCCGAAGAGACTGGAGCCTTAATCCAGCGCCTTAGACCGCTCGGCCACGCTACCTCGTACCGCTGGGGCCACTTACAAGAAATAGATTGAATTCTCACAGTAGTAATGCTTATACGTTTTTTTTCACAACTTTTATGGGCATATGAAGGATGTTTTACATAATATGATGAAAGCCGACAGGAAAGCTTCATATTCTGAGTACTTGTGGTGCTGCCATCAAATGAAAGTGACGACATTAACCCATAGGGCAAGCAGGAACTTTGTCGTTGGGGGTGCAAACCTGTGAGGCTTGCATGAACTTCCTTCACAATGCATTGCAGCCCTGGCATTGTAGTCCACATGAGGTTGGAGTTGATTGCCCATTGTCCGTCCGTGGCGAAGAGCACGGCACCGACGTGGGCTCGTTGGTCTAGGGGTATGATTCTCGCTTAGGGTGCGTGAGGTCCAGGGTTCAAATCCCGGACGAGCCCTCATGGCCCTGCGTCAGCTGCGATCAGGTGGTCTGTTGATCAAGCAGCTTATTTTGCCACAACTGCAACATCCCTTAAAAGCCACTCAGCCATTTCTTTCAGATTCAAAGCTGAGCTTTGGTGTTGCAAGTTGTGCAGCTTTTTCATAAAAATGGCAGTGGAGGGATTCGAACCCTCGCCTCCGAAGAGACTGGAGCCTAAATCCAGCGCCTTGGACCGCTCGGCTACACTACCTTGTGGCCCTTGTACCGCTTATCAGAAATAGATTGAATTCTAGCAGCGGTTCTGGCTTAGTATGTGCCTAACCAAGGCGTTACTAGTGATATCCCGTTTTACTGCTTTTCCAAGGTACGCGGAATCCGAAATTGTACTCGAAAACAGGCTTGTATGAAATTTTGAAGAGCCAAACATGTCACACACACTGCAATTCAGATAAATGCCACAATATAAGAGCGCATTTTCTTAGATTAAACTACCACAGAAACAACATTTGAGAACAAGCTTAGTCAGCTGGACAATTAACCTAATACACACAGGACACTGGCATTGCCAGTAGCCACATGTAATTGTGCATAGTGCTAGGTTACTCCTGCTAACCCAAGGTAAATCTGAAACGGAGCATGTTGCTTCCAACGAGGCCTGTGCATTATCGACAGTCATGGTTACAAGTCAGCTGAAAGACACTGAAATTGGCTGCAGAGAGCAGGTAAAAAAAAGAAGAAGACAGTATTCTGACTTACCCGTTACTTGTTGAAAAATTCCAAGGCCAGCAAAATAGCTTCAGTTTAACTGAACCGGTAACCCGCTTTGTTTTAGCATGTGTCCGAGTTGAATGATCTTGGCCCTTCATCTTCTGATCATTTTAGGATATTCAGTTTATGTGTTGGTCTGTCCTCGTTTTAAATTCTAGCTAACATTACCTCATGAAGCTCACAGCAAGGCTATCTGGTAGCTACCTCGCTAGCAAACATTATATCCACCTAGCTAGCTTGAGGAGACAGAAACAGTATCGTAATACTATCTGATGAACATTAACGCATTGTGCTCTGCACAAATTGGTTTGAAATTGATCTTTTCTTTTGCTTTCGGCACCCGAGAGATGCGCTTTTTGCGTAACAATGTATTGCAAGAAGATAAAAAGCACAAGCAATCAGCATCGGCAGGGAAGCAAACACAGGTCAGCTGCTTTCAAGTCAGCTTGGCGTAGCACTAGACCGCTAGTGCTCTTTAACATTGCACTCCTTACCTGTGCTGTCACTGAAATCTTGAGACTATAGCATGTTTCAATTTGTGACAGTCTGGAGGGCCATGGCGGAAGCTCTGCCTCTAATGTGGGCTCGTTGGTCTAGGGGTATGATTCTTGCTTCGGGTGCGAGAGGTCCCGGGTTCAAATCCCGGACGAGCCCTCATGGCCCTGCGTCAGCTGCGATCAGGTGGTCTGTTGATCAAGCAGCTTATTTTGCCACAACTGCAACATCCCTTAAAAGCCACTCAGCCATTTCTTTCAGATTCAAAGCTGAGCTTTGGTGTTGCAAGTTGTGCAGCTTTTTCATAAAAATGGCAGTGGAGGGATTCGAACCCTCGCCTCCGAAGAGACTGGAGCCTAAATCCAGCGCCTTGGACCGCTCGGCCACACTACCTTGTGGGCCTTGTACCGCTTATCAGAAATAGATTGAATTCTAGCAGCGGTTCTGGCTTAGTATGTGCCTAACCAAGGCGTTACTAGTGATATCCCGTTTTACTGCTTTTCCAAGGTACGCGGAATCCGAAATTGTACTCGAAAACAGGCTTGTATGAAATTTTGAAGAGCCAAACATGTCACACACACTGCAATTCAGATAAATGCCACAATATAAGAGCGCATTTTCTTAGATTAAACTACCACAGAAACAACATTTGAGAACAAGCTTAGTCAGCTGGACAATTAACCTAATACACACAGGACACTGGCATTGCCAGTAGCCACATGTAATTGTGCATAGTGCTAGGTTACTCCTGCTAACCCAAGGTAAATCTGAAACGGAGCATGTTGCTTCCAACGAGGCCTGTGCATTATCGACAGTCATGGTTACAAGTCAGCTGAAAGACACTGAAATTGGCTGCAGAGAGCAGGTAAAAAAAAGAAGAAGACAGTATTCTGACTTACCCGTTACTTGTTGAAAAATTCCAAGGCCAGCAAAATAGCTTCAGTTTAACTGAACCGGTAACCCGCTTTGTTTTAGCATGTGTCCGAGTTGAATGATCTTGGCCCTTCATCTTCTGATCATTTTAGGATATTCAGTTTATGTGTTGGTCTGTCCTCGTTTTAAATTCTGGCTAACATTACCTCATGAAGCTCACAGCAAGGCTATCTGGTAGCTACCTCGCTAGCAAACATTATATCCACCTAGCTAGCTCGAGGAGACAGAAACAGTATCGTAATACTATCTGATGAACATTAACGCATTGTGCTCTGCACAAATTGGTTTGAAATTGATCTTTTCTTTTGCTTTCGGCACCCGAGAGATGCGCTTTTTGCGTAACAATGTATTGCAAGAAGATAAAAATCACAAGCAATCAGCATTGGCAAGGAAGCAAACACAGGTCAGCTGCTTTCAAGTCAGCTTGGCTTAGCACTAGACCGCTAGTGCTCTTTAACATTGCACTCCTTACCTGTGCTGTCACTGAAATCTTGAGACTATAGCATGTTTCAATTTGTGACAGTCTGGAGGGCCATGGCGGAAGCTCTGCCTCTAATGTGGGCTCGTTGGTCTAGGGGTATGATTCTCGCTTCGGGTGCGAGAGGTCCCGGGTTCAAATCCCCGACGAGCCCTCAGGGACGAGCGTCAGCTGTGACCTCTTTGCAGGTCTGCAATTCTAGCCTTGGGTTTTGTCTCAAAAATGAAAAAACATGAAAGCTCGCTCGCAGTGCGAGATCGCTTTAAGTCCAATCAACGATCCTTTTCGGATCATTGGCGGCTTTGTTTGTTGCATGTTTCGCAGCGCCTTGAAGAAAAATGGCAGCGGAGGGATTCGAACCCTCGCCTCCGAAGAGACTGGAGCCTTAATCCAGCGCCTTAGACTGCTCGGCCACGCTACCTCGTACCGCTTGGGCCACTTACAAGAAATAGATTGAATTCTCACAGTAGTAATGCTTATACGTTTTTTTTCACAACTTTTATGGGCATATGAAGGATGTTTTACATAATATGATGAAAGCCGACAGGAAAGCTTCATATTCTGAGTACTTGTGGTGCTGCCATCAAATGAAAGTGACGACATTAACCCATAGGGCAAGCAGGAACTTTGTCGTTGGGGGTGCAAACCTGTGAGGCTTGCATGAACTTCCTTCACAATGCATTGCAGCCCTGGCATTGTAGTCCACATGAGGTTGGAGTTGATTGCCCATTGTCCGTCCGTGGCGAAGAGCACGGCACCAACGTGGGCTCGTTGGGCTAGGGGTATGATTCTCGCTTAGGGTGCGTGAGGTCCAGGGTTCAAATCCCGGACGAGCCCTCATGGCCCTGTGTCAGCTGCGATCAGGTGTTCTGTTGATCAAGCAGCTTATTTTGCCACAACTGCAACATCCCTTAAAAGCCACTCAGCCATTTCTTTCAGATTCAAAGCTGAGCTTTGGTGTTGCAAGTTGTGCAGCTTTTTCATAAAAATGGCAGTGGAGGGATTCGAACCCTCGCCTCCGAAGAGACGGGAGCCTAAATCCAGCGCCTTGGACCGCTCGGCCACACTACCTTGTGGCCCTTGTACCGCTTATCAGAAATAGATTGAATTCTAGCAGCGGTTCTGGCTTAGTATGTGCCTAACCAAGGCGTTACTAGTGATATCCCGTTTTACTGCTTTTCCAAGGTACGCGGAATCCGAAATTGTACTCGAAAACAGGCTTGTATGAAATTTTGAAGAGCCAAACATGTCACACACACTGCAATTCAGATAAATGCCACAATATAAGAGCGCATTTTCTTAGATTAAACTACCACAGAAACAACATTTGAGAACAAGCTTAGTCAGCTGGACAATTAACCTAATACACACAGGACACTGGCATTGCCAGTAGCCACATGTAATTGTGCATAGTGCTAGGTTACTCCTGCTAACCCAAGGTAAATCTGAAACGGAGCATGTTGCTTCCAACGAGGCCTGTGCATTATCGACAGTCATGGTTACAAGTCAGCTGAAAGACACTGAAATTGGCTGCAGAGAGCAGGTAAAAAAAAGAAGAAGACAGTATTCTGACTTACCCGTTACTTGTTGAAAAATTCCAAGGCCAGCAAAATAGCTTCAGTTTAACTGAACCGGTAACCCGCTTTGTTTTAGCATGTGTCCGAGTTGAATGATCTTGGCCCTTCATCTTCTGATCATTTTAGGATATTCAGTTTATGTGTTGGTCTGTCCTCGTTTTAAATTCTAGCTAACATTACCTCATGAAGCTCACAGCAAGGCTATCTGGTAGCTACCTCGCTAGCAAACATTATATCCACCTAGCTAGCTCGAGGAGACAGAAACAGTATCGTAATACTATCTGATGAACATTAACGCATTGTGCTCTGCACAAATTGGTTTGAAATTGATCTTTTCTTTTGCTTTCGGCACCCGAGAGATGCGCTTTTTGCGTAACAATGTATTGCAAGAAGATAAAAAGCACAAGCAATCAGCATCGGCAGGGAAGCAAACACAGGTCAGCTGCTTTCAAGTCAGCTTGGCGTAGCACTAGACCGCTAGTGCTCTTTAACATTGCACTCCTTACCTGTGCTGTCACTGAAATCTTGAGACTATAGCATGTTTCAATTTGTGACAGTCTGGAGGGCCATGGCGGAAGCTCTGCCTCTAATGTGGGCTCGTTGGTCTAGGGGTATGATTCTCGCTTCGGGTGCGAGAGGTCCCGGGTTCAAATCCCGGACGAGCCCTCATGGCCCTGCGTCAGCTGCGATCAGGTGGTCTGTTGATCAAGCAGCTTATTTTGCCACAACTGCAACATCCCTTAAAAGCCACTCAGCCATTTCTTTCAGATTCAAAGCTGAGCTTTGGTGTTGCAAGTTGTGCAGCTTTTTCATAAAAATGGCAGTGGAGGGATTCGAACCCTCGCCTCCGAAGAGACTGGAGCCTAAATCCAGCGCCTTGGACCGCTCGGCCACACTACCTTGTGGCCCTTGTACCGCTTATCAGAAATAGATTGAATTCTAGCAGCGGTTCTGGCTTAGTATGTGCCTAACCAAGGCGTTACTAGTGATATCCCGTTTTACTGCTTTTCCAAGGTACGCGGAATCCGAAATTGTACTCGAAAACAGGCTAGTATGAAATTTTGAAGAGCCAAACATGTCACACACACTGCAATTCAGATAAATGCCACAATATAAGAGCGCATTTTCTTAGATTAACCTACCACAGAAACAACATTTGAGAACAAGCTTAGTCAGCTGGACAATTAACCTAATACACACAGGACACTGGCATTGCCAGTAGCCACATGTAATTGTGCATAGTGCTAGGTTACTCCTGCTAACCCAAGGTAAATCTGAAACGGAGCATGTTGCTTCCAACGAGGCCTGTGCATTATCGACAGTCATGGTTACAAGTCAGCTGAAAGACACTGAAATTGGCTGCAGCGAGCAGGTAAAAAAAAGAAGAAGACAGTATTCTGACTTACCCGTTACTTGTTGAAAAATTCCAAGGCCAGCAAAATAGCTTCAGTTTAACTGAACCGGTAACCCGCTTTGTTTTAGCATGTGTCCGAGTTGAATGATCTTGGCCCTTCATCTTCTGATCATTTTAGGATATTCAGTTTATGTGTTGGTCTGTCCTCGTTTTAAATTCTAGCTCACATTACCTCATGAAGCTCACAGCAAGGCTATCTGGTAGCTACCTCGCTAGCAAACATTATATCCACCTAGCTAGCTCGAGGAGACAGAAACAGTATCGTAATACTATCTGATGAACATTAACGCATTGTGCTCTGCACAAATTGGTTTGAAATTGATCTTTTCTTTTGCTTTCGGCACCCGAGAGATGCGCTTTTTGCGTAACAATGTATTGCAAGAAGATAAAAAGCACAAGCAATCAGCATTGGCTGGGAAGCAAACACAGGTCAGCTGCTTTCAAGTCAGCTTGGCTTAGCACTAGACCGCTAGTGCTCTTTAACATTGCACTCCTTACCTGTGCTGTCACTGAAATCTTGAGACTATAGCATGTTTGAATTTGTGACAGTCTGGAGGGCCATGGCGGAAGCTCTGCCCATAATGCGGGCTCGTTGGTCTAGGGGTATGATTCTCGCTTTGGGTGCGAGAGTCCCGGACGAGCCCTCTGAGCCGTGCGTCAGCAGTGGCTTCTTTGCTGGTCTTCCAGAGTTGTAGCAGCTGATGTTATCTTAAATCTCGAAAACATGAACGCTTGCTCACTGTGCAATGTCTCCATAAAGCCAGTCAATGATTCCTTTCAGATCACACAGAGCTTTGTACATTGTATATTTTGCAGCTCTTTGGTAAAACTGGTAAAATGCAGTGCACCACCTGCTCCCTCCAAACTTTGCTCATGCATTAACTGCTTTTGGAGATTTCTCTTGATGGACAAAATGCTACATGTTTTGAAATGTAGATGGGTTTGAAAATGCATTCTTGGGTTTCAAGACCACGAGTGGCAGCCGTTTGTGTTGAGTGAAGAATGCACTGAGTGCCCTCAGCAACAATAATAGGCCACCTCCCATTGCATTCTGGACCATTCACACTCTTTTGTATTATTGAGACATTTACTTGTGTAAATGTGCCACCAAAAAAAAAACATGCTTTTGGCAGGACTACATTTCATCACCTAATTCAATTCATACTATTTGTCCAATCCAATAGGCATCCACAGAGATAGACATTAGGATGTTTCCATTTAAATTGTACACCCCTTAATGGCTACAAACAAGTGATTATGTAGTGAATTCATTACAGCCACTCATTAGCCCTTCTGAGACATTATTCCAAGGTTACTGACATGTGGCATGGTCTCTGTTCCGTTCACAAAAAACAGCCTCTTTTTACAACTGTTTAGTTAACACGCTAACATTCATTTGTTCATAATGTCATAAGAAAAACATTGAAAACATGATTTGATTGACGGATTGTAAAAGAGAATGCCTTCACAATGCATTGCAGCCCTGGCATAGGAGACCACATGTGGTTGGAGACGATTGCATTTGCACGTTGCTGTCCATGCATTTATGATGTCAAAATTCAACCATTTCAGTAATGTGAAATTCCCAGGTGCTAAAATGCGTTGCTTTCTCGATGCAAGTTTGCATGCATGTATTTTGTGTCATGATACAATTGATTTAAGTTTAGATCGACCAGAAAGGGCCAAACTGCTGACGTGCTGAACATGAATACATTGCGCTCTGCTCACATTGGTTTGAAATGGATCCTGTGTTGCTTTCGGCACCCGACAGAGAAGTTTTTGCATAACAATCTACTGCAAGGAGATAAAAAGCACAAGAAAACAGCATTGGCCAGTCATCAAACACAGGTTAACTGCTTGCAAAGCAGCTCGGCTTAGCACTATACCACCAGGTCGCTTTGACAACGCGCTCCTTACCTCTGCTGTCATCGAAGTCTTGGAACTACGACGTGTTTCAATTTCTGTCTGGAGGGGTGTGGTGAAAAAGCATACTAAAATGTGGGCTCGTTAGTCTAGGGGTATGATTCTTGCTTCGGGTGCGAGAGGTCCCGGACGAGCCCTCAGGGACGAGCGTCAGCTGTGACCTCTTTGCAGGTCTGCAATTCTAGCCTTGGGTTTTGTCTCAAAAATGAAAAAACATGAAAGCTCGCTCGCAGTGCGAGATCGCTTTAAGTCCAATCAACGATCCGTTTCGGATCATTGGCGGCTTTGTTTGTTGCATGTTTCGCAGCGCCTTGAAGAAAAATGGCAGCGGAGGGATTCGAACCCTTGCCTCCGAAGAGACTGGAGCCTTAATCCAGCGCCTTAGACCGCTCGGCCACGCTACCTCGTATTGCTGGGGCCACTTACAAGAAATAGATTGAATTCTCACAGTAGTAATGCTTATACGTTTTTTTTCACAACTTTTATGGGCATATGAAGGATGTTTTACATAATATGATGAAAGCCGACAGGAAAGCTTAATATTCTGAGCATATTCTGGCGCTGCTATCAAATGAAAGTGACGACATTAACCCATAGGCCAAGCAGGAACTTTGTCGTTGTTTGTTCAAACCTGTGAGTCTTGCATGAACTGCTATGTTCTGGGAAGGATGTGCTTTCTTATCTGTTTTGTAGTTACTTCGATGACGTGTCTGTATGCACTTATTTTATGTCGCTTTGGATAAAAGCATCTGCATTATGATTGTAATGTAACTTACTTCACAATGCATTGCAGCCCAGGTATAGTTGTCCTCATGTGGTTGGAGCGCATTGCCTTTGCCCATCGCTGTCCATGCATTTATAATGTCAAAATTGAACTATTTCGGTAATGTGAAATTTACAGATGGTAAAATGCTCTGCTTTCACAAACTGTGGACCGCAGAATGAAAATAAGCATATTCCTGGCAAATTTCAGCCAATTTGGCAAAAAGCCAAACTTGGCCACTCTGCTCTGCCTCTTGTTTTAGAGAACTTTATAAGTTAACCTGTTATTCATGATTAAAAAGTCTGCTTGTCAAATTGCATGCATTTTGCATGACAAATTTTAAAACCCTCAAAAAAATGAAGTTACATAAATTTTTTGACGGTCATGAAGAGATCAGCAAATAATTTCTGAGGTTAAATTTCAGCCCAATGTTCCGGTTAAGGTAATACACTGTTGTGCATGGTTGAGCCTCATGACCTCGGGTCGATTCTGGACCTTTCCAGAGCTGACTGTGGCCGGTAGTTCCATTGGGCTATGCGCAATCTGTGATTGCGTCGCCCAGGGTGGGAGGGTTCAGTCGTATAGGATTCCTGACGCATCACTAACTCGTGACCCCTGCTGGTCGACCGTGTATTTGAAAGGTGTCTTCCCCTGACTCCGCTCTATGCGAGGTTAGCTGTAGTCTGTGGTGTGTAAAGAAGCAGCTGGTGAGACCACAGGCCCTATCTTACACCCGGCGCTAAGCGGCGCTAACCCAAACGCGAGTGTCTTTGCTATCTTACACCCGGCGCAGGGTTCATTATAACGCCTAGCGCTCGCGTCGTTTAAATACCATGTATTGTTGCGCCCATTGGAAGTGAACTGGGCGCGTTGGTCTTAAGATGAGGAGTGGCCAGGATATTTTTTGGCATATTGCTATCTTGAGGCAGCAGAAAGTGCTTGCGCTAAAACCATCACAAACCTGGTCTAAAGTCATGTCGCAGTTGTTATTTTAATGGCTCGTATAAGTGCGTTTACATAAGCGTGTGCACAACGCGCTTACACCCTCCTGTCTGTTACACACAGGGGCGCGCACAAGCATGACTAAAAATATGAAGATTGCAATGTGAAATATTATTATTGTGTATATATCAAATAATGCATAATAATAAAAGGGTCCATAGGTCAAAGACCACATACCTGTCCCTCAGCGAAGGGAATGGCGCATTTGATTGCTTTCAGCCCACTCCATCAACATCCAGGCGATGTGCAATGGTACGTGTAAGGTTACATGTATAGACTATTCGCAATTATCTTGGATCAAGCTATGACTTAGCCTATATTTGCAAATAATTTCTGTAATCTTCTGGGGAACAATCTTTTGTTATGGGACAATGGCTATCCATTTAAAAACTTTGCTGATAACACTTATATCAAGCCTAATGCGCGAATTGTCATTTACACCTAATGCATGAATTGTCATTCAATGGAAAACTCGCGCACTGCAATAGACAGACATTTGATTTCTGAAAATGCACTTCAAATGTCATTACAATCAGCTCTTTAGGCCTACAGCCTGTAAGTAAATAGAATGCTTTCGACTGAAAAAAGGTAAAAACCTTGTCCAGTGAATATTGCATGTATTGTTTTTCAAATAGCCTATAGGCTACAGCGGATACGCTGTGCATAAGATTTTTTCGATAGCCTATGGTTAAAAAACTGAGATAAATGTCACCATGTTAACTGAATTTGAACCTTATTCTTCGTTTTTCATATTTTTTTAATTACAGTGAGGTTTCCATACTCTCAGCTTATTGAAACCTCGCTGATTTCACCTGTTATTCCATAACTGTTATTCCAGAACTAAGCGTCTAATTTGAAACGAAAACAAAAATTTGCAACACGTTACACAATTAATTCACAATTAATTTTAATGCCATTCTCTGCATGTGCGCTTTAACTTCATGGAGCATGTCGGTTTCCCCTGCTGTAAATCACACTTTTTACGGTCTTCCTGGGAAAGTGGATTGTTTTAAAGCATTATGCTACCAGTAAAACAGGTTGGCCACATTTTAATAAGCAGGACATTATAAAACAAGGAAAAATATGCATGAACCTATGGGTTGCCAACCTTACAGCTTTATTGTATTTAGTGTCACCATTAAGGCAAAATAACGGTATTTATGTTCTTAATCAATATTAGAATGTAGGTAATAAACCTTGGATGAAGCTTGAACTTTGAGAATTCAATGAGAACATCCTCATGGAATTGATGATTGACAATGCTTCATTGCATAATCAAACGAAATTTGTAAAACAAGCCGGCTAATTTGGCATTTTCTAGGTGAGACAGAAGCCATTGGTAGCTTATTCTCAGCTGTTGCGGGTGATTTTAATGAAATTTAACTGCATATATTTTGTAAGATAACAGCACTGTCTGGAATTACCCAGAACTCATAATGGTTAGTCCGAATAATATTGATCATACTATTTATCCATATAGCCTATTCCTTGATCACACTAAACACACATGGGCATGTCTGTTTCGCCATCATATAAACTAGCCGCCAAGGTGGAAAAGCAGGCTTTTAAAGGGAATGGGATATGACATTTTGATTGGTGTATTGCATGTCACACCCAAGACACACCTATAATTAACGAAGAGACTAGGTTCAGCTATTTGCATGTTGCACCGTGCTTAGCGCTCAAAATACACGCCGTCAAACTAGCAAAAATGGACTTGGACATGCCCTAAATGTACTTTATGCCATGCGTTTAGACAAAGCGCTAAGATCGCCAAGATAGGGCCCCACGTGTTTCGGTGGAGAACCGTGGATTGTCTACACACTCCTGAATCGGCAGTGGAGTTTGCGCATGTACACGGCTTGCGGACGATTGGCCCTTCCAAATTGGGGTGGGAATTGGATATGTTTGGCAGTAAATTGATATTTTTAAAAGTTATAATGAAATGCTTAAACCAAATATTTTATATAAAAACATTTCCTGCGATCTGCACAAAGATAAGCAGATTTTGATGTAGTCAATATTATAAAGGAATTGCAAGAAAATATGTTTTCCCAGAGTGCTATTTAATCACACTGCAATCAAGTTGTCAAGTTCTCCCGGTATTTGGAGCTTGCAGGACACCACTGGTAGAATTACCTAGTTAATTTCCAATGAAAACAAATCAGTGTTGCATTTTATTTCCTGGTATAGAGTAATGGCCTGTGTTGTTTCTCTGCATGGGTTGATAATTTATTTCTAGCTGGCTGTCAGGACCTTTACCCAGGCCCTTGTTTGTGTGGACAGTCACTATGAACCTTGTCCACTGCACCTGCATCCATTCACTGCACCTATGCCATACCTCTTTTATTTATTGCCCATAACATTAAAGGCACTACCCAGCATGCAACAGGCTTTGGATGGGAAAGTTTATTGTCACTGATTCGAGTGAGGGAAAGGGCCAGGTTAGAGAGAGAGAGAGAGAGAGAGAGAGAGAGGGGGAGAGAAAGAGAGAGAGAGATTGATTGGGGGAGATGGCAAAAGAGCATGGAGGGATGAACCAATTGGAAAGAAAGACGAAAGGAGGAAAAATGAAAAATGGAAAGGAGAAAAAAGAACTGAGTATTGCCACTTGTGTAACGTTACATTACATCATAATAACGGCCATTTACAGTTCACTACTACTTTCATGTACAGCAAGTGCCATGCAGGTGTACAGTTCTATTTATTTTGTATTGCATTTTTAAATACTATTGTAGTTTGATTACATATTTGCCATTTTTAATTACTTCAGCATATTATTTTGTAACATAAGTCAATGCTTGTTTTGTTTTGTTACCAGTAAAGTTCATTGAACTGTAGGGAAATTGAGAGGGAGAGAGAGGGGGGGGGGGGGGGGGCTTGCAGGCCTGGAGTGACCTTCATATCCTAAAATTAATCCCCTCTATTTTTTCCGTGGTTCCGCTCCCCAATGACAAACCTGCTGATTCTGAGTGAACGAGTGGCCTGGGCCCCTGCCCCCGGACTCTGCTCAGTTGAGGAGATAAGATACGAGATTTGAAGCGTACAAAACATTTTATGCCGCTCTTATGGAGAAATCTCATAATTATTAAGCCCCGAACTTCACCTGTGTTGGGACCAAGGAGAGAACATTATCTCTCTCTTCACGATATAGTCTTCTAAGCAATCCATGTCTACGGAACAGTCACTGTACTCATTCTGGCAATTGGATTGAGGATAAAAAAAAACATCTAAAACAGGGTTCATGAGGCAGATTACTGAAGCTCACTTCAAGTTCAGTTCCGCTGTTTTAAAATCAGTCTTGACACAGTGCTGGATGCACTCTACAGTGTTGGTAAAATGATAAGCCCTCAGTAAATAGGCTGAATGACCTAGCCTCAGCAGGCTTGTTCTTTTATGATGTAGTTTTTCCCAATGACCCAGTTTGTCTTTGATGGCTTCTTCAGGCAGAGTGCACAAGGCCTTTTCTTATCTCTCATTCATTCCCTGAAGCTTTTTTTTTTTAAGGACATCGCCTACAGTAATAAAGCATCAAAGGGTACCTGCTGTAGCCAAGAAAAATGGAGGCGCATGTTACTTCTTTCATGAATACAATGTTTAGATACAGCTGGGAACTCATTAACACTTTATGATTCTGATACAGAATGACAAACTCCTTTCAGTGACTTCCTTAATCCTCTGAACAAGCGCGGTTGCTTTTATCGCTAATAAAATTCCGTGTTTTTATTGCGGTCTGAAGGTAAGCTCTTAATGATTAATGACATTAAAAAGTCAGTCAGCTTCAAGTTAGCGATCAGGTGCGTGGAATGGGAGGAATGTTTTTTAAATCTTTTTGTGGAGTCACAGTCTACACAGAGAAAGTGATACTGTATTTGTTCATTAATTTTCTCTTCCCAAGGAGAAGGAAGGGGTAGTCATAAAAGATAAGGCCCAGGGATTCAAATCGTTATTTCTATGCTTCCATTACTTGACACACTGCTGTTTACCCAGCTGAAAAAGTGGTTTGGCCATATTTCAATGTTGGTTGGGCCAGACCACTCAGTCACCAACACGGCAACATGTTGGACTGTAGAGATCCTCTTGCTAACAAAGAGGAAGCCTTTTTCAGATTTTTAAAGCTTTTCTCACAGAGGTCAGAGAGGGGTTGTAAGATTCAGCTCCCATTACCGGAGCTTTCCAGTCCCTTGTCTGTTCACCATCAGCTGTACTCAGAGGAGTAGAGTTGTAAATGATAAGATTCCCTTTGGCTTTCAGCTCTAGCTGCGCGGTCTCTGCTTGTTATGTTTATGGCTGCACAATCAGGTCACTTGTTGATTTGGAAATTGCGAGCGCAAACACGTGAAGGCGTGCTCAGGTGTAGGAGAGGGGCAGATGTCAGATGTCGGTTATAGAGGATGGTATAGATGCTATGGGTAGACCAGAGGGAAAAGTTGACAGATGTTGGGAGGTGTAGAGAAGGAATACTGCACATATCAGGTATTAGAGAAATGGAAATATACAGAAAAATGTATTCTCAAACACAATATTAAACCGGGACTGCTAAACAATGCCTCCCATTAAGGCAGTGGTTCTCAAACTCGGTCCTGGGACCCCCTGTGTATGCTGGTTTTCGTTCCAACCACAATTGCGATCAGAGAATTATAACAAGCTGTTCATTTTTCTTAATTGCACGTTTCATGTTTTGATGGATTATTTACCCTCTTAAGCCAAATTATGTCAGAAAATAGCTATGCATGCCATGTAGAATAAATGTCTCATGTTCACATTTAGCTTATTGTGCTATATTGCAAACAACTACACAAAAAGGGTTAACAAAATGTTATAACTGATCTAATTAAAAACTGAGGTGAATCAATATGCTCCTAATTAGGTTGTTGAACACATTCTTTCATAATTTTGTTTCCTTAAACTTATTAACACAATGCAGGTTTGGCTCATTATCAATTTGCATTGTTTTTGAATTGTTCATGATCAGCCAAGTGGTGAGTTTTTGTGGCCGTGTGTCCACACTTTCACCAGATAGGGTTAGGGTTAGGGTGCCCTGGTGCCCCCTCGTGGAGCCGACTCTGGCCAAGTGGTTAGTGTTTGTGGCCATGTGTCCACACTTTCACCAGATAGGGTTAGGGTTAGGGTGCCCTGGTGCCCCCTCGTGGAGCCGACTCTGGCCAAGTGGTTAGTGTTTGTGGCCGTGTGTCCACACTTTCACCAGATAGGGTTAGGGTTAGGGTGCCCTGGTGCCCCCTCGTGGAGCCGACTCTGGCCAAGTGGTTAGTGTTTGTGGCCATGTGTCCACACTTTCACCAGATAGGGTTAGGGTTAGGGTGCCCTGGTGCCCCCTCGTGGAGCCGACTCTGGCCAAGTGGTGAGTCTTTGTGGCCATGTGTCCACACTTTCACCAGATAGGAGCCTATTGAGCCTATTGACACAGGGGGGCCCCAGGACCGAGTTTGAGAACCACTGCATTAAGGGATAGCAATGTTTTCACTTGCCTGGATACAATCTAGACACTATAAAAATAGTGATTGGGAGTAACCCGGGTGGATGCACAATTGGCCTTAGCATCCAGAGATAGCATCTAAACATCACACTTGAACCCCATCCATAATCTAACCCGCTTATTCCTGGGCTGCATTCGAATCCAATTTAACACGCTCCCTTCTCTTGCTGTCCTCCCTCAAGGGAGCTATCTTGTGACGCAATTTGCTGCGTGCAGCAAGCAAACTTAAAAGGTGCTCTGCCCTCGCAACATTTCGGAAGTGCAGCACCATAGAGTTGAAATGTGACCGTCACATAGTTCTGTAGTGACCGCCCACTTTTTTTTATGTGGAGCATTGAATTGTGGGATTCCCTTCTTGCTGGAAGCTTGCATTTTATTCCCTTGGTGGAAGGGAGGATAAACGAGGGAGCGAGGGAATATAATTACTCCCTCCCCTTTCTTAAATTGGATCCGAATCACATTTGATGTGGCTGCCCTATTTCATCCTGGCATTTTGGGGATTCCCCCCTTGAAGCAAGAGAAGGGAATGACAGGAAGAAAAGATACATTTTCGATCCAACGCAGCCCCGGTCTGGGGCTGGAGCCTATCCCAGCATGCATTGGGCGAGAGGCAGGAATACACCCAGGACAGGTTGCCAATCTATCGCAGGGCACACACACCATTCACTCACACACTCAAACTTATGGGCAATTTAGAGTCTCCAATTAGCCAAACCTGCATGTCTTTGGACTGTGGGAGGAAACTGGAGTACCTGGAGGAAACCCACGCGGACACGGGGAGCACATGCAAATTCCGCACAGAAAGGCCCTCGGCCGGGATTCACACTTGAACTCTCTGAACTTTTATATTTTTATTCATACAGTATATTCATATATTCATATATTTATTTTAAATATATTATTGAATTGCCCTGTTGAGCATTTGTAACG
The DNA here is from genome assembly GCA_022702515.1 of Ilyophis sp. 1 JC-2022. Classification (NCBI taxonomy): domain Eukaryota; kingdom Metazoa; phylum Chordata; class Actinopteri; order Anguilliformes; family Synaphobranchidae; genus Ilyophis; species Ilyophis sp. 1 JC-2022. The sequence continues at coordinate 100,575,414 of CM040405.1, forward strand.
AGTGCTGGCTTCCTCACTCCCTCTGCTGTTTACCAATGAGTGGATGGCAATTCATTGATTATAAAAGATCATTTCAGGACAGTCAGACAGCAAGCTATCTGCCAAATGTCCTGTAAGAGACTGTCCAGTCATCTGCCTTATTCTCCTTTGGCTGGATTTGAGCCATGTGACCTGGTTGGATAGAGTAATTATATTGAATTAAAACAAGCAAATATTTGACCTTTTCTCCTTGAGCGTCGCAATAGAACAGAAAGGTCATGGGACTGACTCTTGTACGTTCTCTCTCTCTCTCTCTCTCTCTCTCTGTCTCCTCTCCTGTCTCCTGTCTCCTCCCCTGTCTCCTCCCCTTTTCTGCACCCTCGCTTACTCATACTCCTGTTTTCACTAACTGCTGTTGCGTATGGTGATCAATCATGGTCATGTTTCAAAGGACTAGCACTGCCCTGTCATTGGCTCACAGGCAGACAACACCCACTGCTGGGGTGGTGACGGGAGAGGGGTGAGGGGTTTGGGGTTATAGATTAACCTGCCTTTTTTTCCTGGAAAGAAGACCTGTTAAATTCAAAGAAGGTGGATATTGTGAATACTTTTTAAACAACAAGAGCTATGATTCCAGAATGGTGATGTAAAAATGTGTGTCGATAACTATGTCCAAAATAGCTTTACACAGCCTTACACAGACACAGACCTCTTAGGAGAGTGAACTGAATTTATCAGATAAAAACAACTCCCACTGATTTCTGTATACAGATAAAGCTCATTAATACCACTAATAATTAAGCTGCAAATTAACACAAATTTTGACAAACGACTTTTTCAATCAGTGCTTGGTTGCTCATTTCAATGACACTGGTTACTTCATACGTTGTAATATTTTTCCATTTAAAGTTAAAAAAAAAAGTAGTTTTTTCAAATTAAGACTGGACAGTCAAATCTGAACTATCCAAAACTAGTCAAAACTTTTGCTTGTATGATTGAGTGTATGCATGTTTGTTTGTGTGTGTGCGTGCGTGCGTGCGTGCGCGTGTGTGCGCGTGTGTGTGTGTGTAATCTGGACTTGCTTTTCCTCAAGGTGACCCTAATTGTCAGTGAATTTGGGACTTCAGTGCTGTTGTGACCTGAACATCTGTGTGGGCGTGGGCGTGGGCGTGAGCAGGGGCGGGGGCATGGGCGGGGGCAGGGAAGCGGTTCGGGAATCCAGGAGACCCGGGTCCAAGCACCGGTGCCAGGGGTGTGGGTTGTGACTCCTGAAGAGGTAGCAGTGCCAGTGGTTGACTAAAAAAATGGAAGCCCTCTTCATACCACAGAGGAAATGGGTGGTCTTGAAGCTTGTTGAGCAACACTGACCTCTGTTGGTTACTTTTTATTATTTCAAATACGTATTTATTTTTGGCATTTTGTTTTAAGCAAATGATGCAACACTGCAACTGAATAAGAGGTGACTATATTACATGATATCAGATATCATCATTATTTTTGCCATGGAAAAAAAGATAACCATGTTTCATATCTTTGTGTATTAATTTGATCCAGTAAACAATTTCAGAGAATCTCAGCTCTGTGTGGCAGATGTGCCAAGATCTACCCCTTGGCAGCCATAGCCATTGCAGCAAGAATGAGCTGACGTGAGATTTCTTGTCTATTTTTAAAATGGCACGGCTAACCATCTCTCGTAGAATACAAATAGAAGACTGTATCTTTGCTGCCCCTTGCTGTCTGGACAGAAGCAGTGCATGTTTGAAGCTCAGGCTTTGGAACTAGTTACACTTTCACTTTTTCCCCTGACAAGACTGGCAGAACAATAAGATCAGCTCAATGTGATCTCATCTCTATGTGTAACCTTTTCTGGTTTCCACCCATCTGAATAAAGTGAAACAATGAAAAAGGAGTGCCTTTTCTCCTTAAAAAATAAACTCATGGTAGAAAATGCCATGCTGTGTGTGTGTTTTTGCGTGTGTGTATGTGTATATGTGTGTGCATAATTCAAATACAGATGTCGAGTCTATATATAGTATTTACGATTTAAGATTTAATTAATTTTTTTTCAGATAATCCTAACATCTGCACAACTATTCTCAAGAGGCAATCCTTCATATAAAGGATAATGATCATTTGTAGTTATATACTTATATACTTGATGGGTTACACACCAACCTGAATAGAGCTGTCCTTGAAATTTGGACTTGTAATTCCCAGAATCTTGCCACTGTTTCCAAGGTACAGATTTAATTGTTCTCACATGCAGTCAAACAAAAACCTGCCTAATTCTCCGTGCAGCCATGGAAGTGATTAAAGAAAATGTTATAGAGCAAACGCTTGGGGCTGAGACTGTGTTTAGTCGTGAACAGTGGTGTATTGTACTCAGCGGGTGTTGCGGTGACTGACAGCGCTTGTGTGGCACTGTAAAGCCACTGTGCTCTGGATGCCGCCATAATGTAGATTTTTGATATTTGCTCATCCCAGTAATACTGCAGATAGAAAGCAGAAGTCACACAGAACACAGACATAAGTGGGCATGCATACACACACATACATATGTGCGTACACACACATACAGTGAGCGCCATAATTAATTGGGCAGACACATTTTTTGTTATTTTGGTTCTGTACTCTAGCACTTTGAGTATGAAAGGATACAATGACAATGAGGTTGAAGTGCAGACTGTCAGCTTTAATTTGAGGATATTTTCATCCATATCGGATGAAACGTTTAGAAATGATAGAACCTTTTCGTACATAGTCGTCCGTCCGTCACATATCCTTTGCATGCCATGACTTCCTGGTGTCTGTGACCCAACAATATCAAAAGACTCAAATTAGGCAGGTTTTTGTTTGACTGAAAATTCCCTCAAATTAAAGCTGACAGTCTGCACTTCAACCTCATTGTATCCTTTAAAACTCAAAGTGCTAGAGTGCAGAACCAAAAAAACAAAAGATGTGTCACTGTCCTATGCATTATGGTGCTCACTGTATATACGCATCTGCACAGACAGACACACACACACACACACACACACACATGCATCCGCACACCAAGGTTATTATTGTTTTAAGTTTTTTCTTTAGTTTTTATTTTTATTAGTTTTTAAGTTCACTTTCTAATTTGGTTTAGTTTTAGTTTTGCAAACGATTTTTTGTTTTATTTTATTTTTTAATTTCAGTTAATAACAGTCAATAGTTGGGTTGGGGGAGAGAAAATTTATATTGAATGTTTCAAATGAAACTATGTGCAATTCGTATTACAGATAAATGGTGAATAGCTAGAATAATATATGCATCATCAAACTGAAACAGATAGTGGAAATCAAACAAGAATCAGAAACTAAAACTAAAAATAATGAATGGTAATTTAAATTTTATTTCAGTTAGTTTCGGAACACTACATTACAGTTTTCGTTTCGTTTTAGTATTTTAAGTTTAAATCTTTATTTCAGTAATTTTTTAATTTTTATTTTAGTTTCAGTTTCAGTTAACTATAATAACCTTGGTGCACACACACACACACACACACACTTGCGCACGTACGCACACACACACACACATATGCGCACGGGCACATGCACAGAAACACACACAAAGTGAGTAATAGTAACTGTACCTTTATTTTAGCATTAGATTAGACAATCATTTTAATAAAGGTATTTGCCGAAGGTGTCATATCCCCGAAACAGTGGCTCAGTGTTGCTATTGTTTTTTATTTTATTTATTATTATTATTTTTTTATACAATTTTTAAAAAGACTTTTGTCACCAGTATGGTCTTGATCATCTGATGTGTGGTTTTAAGATGATTTCCATAATCTGCCATGATCTGTCTGCCTACAAATAAATGTAAAAAATTAACAATAAATGACAATCAGATATCAGATATGTAGCTATGAAACTCACATCTGTGACGCAGCTAAATCTTTAGTTGACTCGCTGGATATTTATTGTACTGCATCAGTCCACTTATTCCTACTTTGTTTTTCTCTCCTTGAGGATAAAACACTTGATGTAAATACAGTATAACCTGTTATTTAACCATAATTGCAGTCAGTATAATAGGTTGATGTATTTCATGATTGTCTACGTGTTTCTGCAGGGCTACATCAAGTTTTATGTTCAGTATATTGTAGGTAAGTATAACCTGCATAATATGTATATTCTGAAGCATTCGATATTATACCATCTAAACCCAATTAAAAACGTTTAGTGAGAAAATACAATAATGGGAAAATGCATAGGCTATGTATAATTTCATGCTGAAAAGATACTTACCCCGGGAAATTAGGTATACGGATGCATAACACTTTTTATGCATATGAGTTCCCATGTTGCCTAGCTCCAGCGAATGCATCTTCTGGGGTGGGCGGGTGTAGAAAAATGCAGATTGTTCCCTCAGCAGTCGATAGGCTGGTGGGGAAATTGACGTTGCCGTCTCCGGAATTCCCCTCTGATCCGGGGGACTTTCCGTTTGTTTTTACCCCAATAATATTTGGGATAAGCAAGGCAGGCGTTGAACTGGTGTGTTGTGTCCTGCAAATCAACAAAGTAGTTCAGGGAAAAAAAGCTTTACAGATTAGACAAAACGGGGATTTAGTTCTCTGTGTGTTTTATGTAGGCCTATGCGTAGGCTAAGGAAATATTGGAGCTTTAATATTGCAAATAAAACATTATTTCGATTGATCGGGAAACCTTCAAAAGGTAAGAGTCTTGTAAAGACCTGCACCTGCCGGCTATTGCTGTTATTACTGGAAGTGCAACATTGCTAAAGTAAGCTCGACAATATTTAAATATAGCTGGCGAACAAATATCGCAGTAGAAATGGTTAGATCATACGTGATTTATCCGCACATGTAAAGAGTATGTTGGAAACCCAACATAAGCCTTAGAATTGGGTAGGGAAGAAGTCGTATCATCTATGGTTTCTATATACAATAGATAGACTACGCGCAACGTGAAAGGCACGATTGTACAGGCGTAGCCTGTTGTATTAAATGTTTATTTATAATGTCTCGAAATTGGGCAAGACATCTAAAATAAAATAAAAAATGCATTTGTGGGTGTAAATAAGTCCCCAGTACTCAGACGGTTTGTATTGGGATATACACTTTGAACAGGAAACTTGGCTGACACGACTGTGGTTACCGCGTGGGTATGCAGGGATATGTTTACGGAAGTAATAGAAAGCTCTTTAATGAACACTGACTGTGATTTACTGATTACTTTGTAGGAGAACACAGGCGCTGGACGTCAAATTATCTCGCCGACCATGTCTGGACCCCAGGGGTATGTGCGGCAAAATATAATGTAGCGCTATATGTCTTTGTATTGGGTGATCATTCTGAAACTTTCTCTCTTTTTTGGGAAACAATGTGACAGAATACGACAGTGGTGTAAGGTGCCATAATCATAATCGCAGGTATAATATTGCATAGTTTATATATAATCGCATCCAGGGAATTTATCCAATTAAATTGGATTATCTAATAATCCAATTTAAGTGGATTATGCAAGTCATGTAAAATCATCAATTAAATTTTTGTTTTTTTTATTTTTGAAAAATATGCCTTTTAGTTATTGAGTATGTTGTTTAGAATATTGGGTTGAACAGTGGTAATTGAATGACTGCCTTTTGAATTATACTGAAACACAGTATATTTTCCTGCTCATCATGTAGATTGTGCGATCGTTTTACCACATGACAGCATTTGGAATACACTTGTTTCCTGTTTATAGCGGGGCAATTTTTTTGAAGCTTTGGTAGAGGTCTGATTTGTAAATATATTTAGTTGTTATTTGTCGTTACAGAATATAATGCAAACTCTAAATAATGTTTAATCTCCTTATCACATTATTTTGTGTATATCTTGTTAATGCAACATGTCTGAATGTGCTGTATTACTGTTGTATGTGAATGTGTTGACTGACAATGCAGAATCATGGGCAGACAAAAGTTTGGATACTGGTTCTAAATTGGAGCCTTCTCATTTTTTTTAAGGAAAGTATTTAAAGATGTGATTTAAGGTTGGATGGGTTACTAATCAAAGGACTGAATGTGATGTAAACGCAATATTTTTAAATTTCACTTTGCATAAATCTGTATATTTGTCATCATGATGCCTTCAGTACCATAATATAATAATTTTTGGCATGACTTTTACATTATGTAACGTGACAGCATGTGTTCAGGTCATTCAATTTCTGCATTATGATTACAGTGCACTCCAAAAGTATTCGGGCAGTGACACATTTAGTTGTTGTTTTGGCTCTGTACTCCAGCACATTGGATTTGAAATGGAACAGTGACTATGAGGTTAAAGTGCAGACTTTCAGCTTTAAGGGTTTTTGCTTCCATATTTGGTGAACCGTGTAGCAATTGTAGCCATTTTAACATAGCCCCCCCCCCCCCCTCCAATTTTAGGGCACTGAAAGTAATTGGACAAATTAACATACATTTAAATAAAGTCATCATATTTAATATTTGGTTGCATATTTTTTGCATGCCATAACTTCCTGATGTCTGTGACCCAACAACACCAAAAGACTCTTGATATCTTATTTTCATGTACTCTTACTAGCAATACTATAACCTCTTTATATTTGAATGGATCTCTATGTGAATTGGGGGATGGGACTAGATTTAGCTGTAAATTACATTTTACATTACATTATAGACATTTAGCAGACGCTCTTATCCAGAGCGACGTACATAGTGCATTTCCAAACTAGGAACAAGTGCGTTAAAACAACCCTAAAAAGGTAAATACGTATCTAAGTACTAGGCGCAGTCAGTATGATTGTTTTTTTTTTGGGGGGGGGGGGTAACCACACAATATGGATAACAATAGTCACAAGGAGGTAGGGAGGGGTGGAGAGAGGTGCAGCTTGAAGAGGTGAGTCTTCAATCTGCGCTTGAAGGCAGTCAGACTTTCTGCTGTTCTGACCTCCACGGGGAGCTCATTCCACCACCGTGGGGCCAGGACAGACAGATGTCGAGACCGGGTGCTAGTATGAAGGGGGGGGGGGGGGGTACCAGTCGTCCTGAGGAGGCGGAACGCAGGGATCTGGCAGGTGTGTAGGGTCTGATGAGCTTTTGGAGGTATGGAGGGGCAGATCCTCGGACTGCCTGGAAGGCGAGCACCAATGTTTTGAATTTGATGCGAGCCATCACCGGTAGCCAGTGGAGGTCAATGAGCAGGGGGATGACATGGGAGTGTCTGGGGAGGTTGAAGACCAGGCGCGCTGCTGCGTTCTGGATAAGCTGAAGGGGTCTAATGGCCGATGCTGGCAGGCCAGCCAGGAGAGAGTTGCAATAGTCCAGACGGGACAGCACCATCGCTTGGACCAGGAGCTGGGTTGAGTGGGTGGTGAGGAAGGGGCGGATTCTCCTGATGTTGTACAGGAAGAACCTGCATGCCCGGGTTACCACTGCAATGTTCTCGGAGAGGGACAGCCTGTTGTCCATCACGACTCTGAGGTTCCTGGCACAGGGCGTTGGGGACAGTGAGGTGTCTCCTATGGAAATAGAGAGATTGAGAAGGGGAGAGGTTAGAGCAGGAATGTAGATGAGCTCAGTCTTGCCTGGATTGAGCTTGAGATAGTGGTTGTCCATCCAGCTCTGGATGTCTCTCAGGCAAGCGGAGATGCGGGCTGACACCTGAGTGTCAGAGGGTGAGAAAGAGAGAAAGAGTTGAGTATCGTCAGCATAGCAGTGGTAAGAGAGACCATGAGCAGTGATAACAGGGCCAAGGGATTTGGTGTAGGTGGAGAAAAGGAGGGGACCAAGGACTGAGCCCTGGGGGACTCCTGTGGTAAGGGGACGGGGAGCCGATACTTTACCAGCCCAGGCAACCTGGGAGGAGCGTTCCGAGAGGTAGGACGTGGGGATAGTATGGAACACATGGTTGGCTAAATGGCTGTAAGTCATCAAGGGTCTGAGGTATCAAATAAGCCTTAAACCATCACTCTGCTTCCAGATGTGCAGTACATATGGATGGATATATATAATATTTAATCCTCTGAGAGCAAGACTGATATAACCCCCTCCTCAAGCCAGCATTTGAGCAGTCATTAAAGAATGGCACATTCTCAGATCAGAACTGGCTACAGGGTAGAACACAAAGAGTAGTCGGAGGGATCTTGTCTGAGCAGGGTACTGTGGGAAGTAGAGTCCCACAAGGATCGGCATTGGGACCTCTGCTTTTCCTTATTTACATAAATGATCTTGACAGGTACATAGTAAGTACATTAGTTATATTTTCTGATGATACAAAACTGGGAGGTTTAGCTAACAGTTTGGAATCTACTTCAAGAATATTTAAACAGAATCCAGAAGTGGGTAGAAGCCTGGCAGATGAAATTCAATATAGCTGAATGTAAAAATACATGTTGGAAAAAAAAACATAAGGCAGGACTACTTTATGGGAGAAACAAAATTGGAATGTGCTGAATTTGAAAATGACTTAGTAGTCGGAGTAGTAGTTGAAAAAAGCCTTTCAGGTTCGAGGCATTGTGCTGTAGCAGTAAAAAGGCTAACAGGATGCTGGGATGTATAGCCAAAAGTATTGAGTATAAATCCAAGGGAGGTATTACTTATGTTATGCAATACCTTTGTGCAGTTCTGGGCACCGCATTACAAAAAATATATAAAGGCTCTGAAAAAGATTCAAAGAAGAGCAACTAAATTTGTTCCTGGTATGAAAGTTAAAAAGTTATCAGAAAATACTTGTAGTACTTCATCTCTTTAAGCATAGTAGACGTAGGGGCAATTTCATTGAGGCTTTTAAATTCATTAAAGGGATTAACAAAGTGAACTACAAGAGATTCTTCAGGTTGAGTTTTGTTAGTAGAATGATGGGGCCTCATGGAAATGAGCAAAAGGTAAATTCTGCACCGACATTAGGAAGTACTTCTTCACACAGAGAGTTGTCGCTGTGTGGAATAGCTCGCCAGGTCATGTAGTAGAGACAGAAACTCTGGGTGTTTTTAAGACCAGGCTTGGTACCATCTAGTTTGTAGGTAAATGGTAAGCACTAGGTGCCCTTAAGTGGTTGGAAAATGGTGAGGATTGTTGGGCTGAATGGCCTGTTCTAGTCATTAAGTTGCGTTATGTTATGTTATTCCTCTGCCGTGAACTTGATATCATGCGGTCGTGCCAAAATTTTTACCTGTACCCATCTGTGTGCATTACAACTGCTGAGTACTAGAACACAAGCCTGTTCATGCAAAGGTTGCTCTTTACGTCGCCAGAATCGTCAGAATCCAGTTAAGACAGCAATTTGTTGGATCATACCAAACTAATTAAGATTAGTATCTTACAGTTTTTCAAAAATAATTTTTTTACAATTGGCTACAAGCATTTTTCAAATCGGAGTTCACTTTTTCTAAACTAACACAATTAGCACAACAGCAGTCTATGTGGACCAAACTGTGAATGACTATTTAATTGCAAATTAATTAAATGACCACAGCTTTCACAATTGAAATTGAAATTGAAAACTTGAATTATTTTCTCACTTAAACTTAACCACCAGAAAAACTGTATATGTGTATACAGCCCATTTTGCAAATATGTTTATACTCTTCTCAAAAATGTTAAAATGCTAAATTTAAGCCCAAAACCTAACATACAAAAAGGGAGTGGACACACACACTATTCGGATATATACAGTACACTCCAAAAGTGTTAGGACAGTGACACATGTTTTGTTGTTTTGGCTCTGTACTCCAGCATTGTACTGTACTCTATCAAACAAGTCTCAGACCATCACTTCTGCCAGATATAAAGTATGGATGGATCTTTGTTTCTTTTTTCAGTGGTTTCTTAATTCTTGTTTGATTTTATAATGTCTTGTTGTCTTAGACATAGCTTACTGTGTACTATACTCAATGTTCATGACTATGGATAGCTGCTATGTTATGATAAGAAATGTGCTTTATCTGACCTGTTGTAGTTGCTTCAATGACCTTCGGTATGCACTTATTGTATGACGCTTTGGATAAAAGCATCTGCCAAATGAATGTAATGTGATGTAATGGATCAGGTTGTTTTAAAGGTTGTTTCCCTTATTTTTTCATATAGTTTAATAGGAAAATGAGTCAGGAGAAACAACCCTTAAAGTGATCCATCCATATCTACTGCATCTGGCAGCAGAGTGATGGTTTGAGGCTTGTTTGATGCCTCAGACCCTTAATGACTTATACCCATTTAGGCTCATAGAGTATTATGAGGTGTCAAGGCATGGGTTATAGGTTGAAAACCCCAGGGCAATCCGCATCGGGGTTAGCAGGTGATTTAAAAAAATTAAACACACCCCTACCTTCTTGTTGCTGAATGTAATATTTTGGAGGTGGGTGGGGGATAATGGTTTCTTGTCTCATTTTAGTTTTGGAAATTCTCTTGTCAATATTTTGTCAATAGCAAAGAAATAAAAATAAAAAAATCCCATAGAAAAATCCCTGTTGGCACCCTGTTAGTCATAGAGCAGCACAGACTGTCCTCCTGAGGTAAGGAAGAGAAGCGTAGCCGACTTTCCGATACACGCCTCTTCTCTCACCTCTACCTTGCTCAGCGGTGTACGTCGTCTCCCCAACCCCTGAGAGTCAGGGATGTTTACCTCTCTTTTTCAAGGTTCTCTGTACTGATGATGTAGGTCAGATTGCTATCTCTGATGTTTCTGGTAAATGTTGAGAGCTTCAGGCCTGCATTTCCTCAGGAGATGACTGTGAATCCCCTCCCCTACAGGAGCCTCACCTCACCACCTGTTTTGACAGGCTTCCGATTCTATCCAGCACTTGCATGAATAGATGCATAAATTTATAGATGCATAAATTCTACCAAAGCTTGTAGAAATAAATGTAATCCTGAAAATAGCTTTTACATCCCTGTCTCTCTGTACTTGCAGTGTAGCATGGTAAGTGTGTGACTCTTGTAAAATGCCTTTTGTAAAAAAGCTGCAAAATATTGTCTACGTAGAATAAATAATCCTTACGTTGGCGGAAAATAATACATGTTGTCTTTTGACAGCAGATAATTTATTAAAGCGTAATAAGAATATTTTTTTATGGAATATGAAAGTACAGTTTCAGTGTAAACTGAATTGCTATCAATGGTTATTAGCCCATGTCTGTGTTAGCTCGACACAGGGGCGTCGTAGTGGGGGGACAAGTGGACCTGACCACCCAGGGCCCCAAGGTGGGGAGGGGCCCCCAGAAGGCCCGTACTAAAGAGTTTGCATTGGGAAGGGGCCCAGAGAGACTGCCTTTGCACGGGGCCCAGAATGTCATGCTACGCCCCTGGCTCGACATGTACATTAAACTGCCATGCATTTGCAGTCGATGACATCACGTGCTTCAGAGGAGAGAACATGCTTGTTTGCACTCTCCCGAAATAATAGCCAAGGTTGAAGCAGTGAGTGCTCTGTGAGTACGATTGAGCATTCCAAAGTGGGAGAAAAATGTAGAAGCATAAAAAAGCTGAAATATGTTGCTTGCATAAGTATTCAAAAATTGCTTTACTTTAATATTTGGTGGAGGCACCTTTCACCTCAATGACAGACTTAAGTCTGTTTCAATACGTCTCTACAAGTTTTTCCACACTGGTTGGGGGTGATTTTCACCTATTCCTCTAGCAGATTTGCTACAGATTTGCTCTCTCAAATTCGTCAGCCATGTTGTGCCACTGAGTTTTGACGGTTTTAGATTTTGACTGGGCCACACAAGGTCATTCCCTTTTTTATTCTTCGGCCAAGCAATGTGTTGCAGTCAAATATGTAGGGGAAGTCAGCAACATGTGTGCAAGGCCTGTACGCATGTGGCGTGTGCTTGAATTTACCTGTACGTGTGCATGCCTGTGCCTATGTGTGTGTGTGAGTGTGTGTGTGTGTGTGTGTGTGCTTGAATTTACCTGTGCGTGTGCATGCCTGTGCCTATGTGTGTGTGTGTGTGTGTGTGTGTGTGTGTGTGTGTGTGTGTGTGTGTGTGTTTACGTGTGTGTGTCAGCCTGTGTATACTGTGTGTGTGTGTTTGTGTGTGTCATGCCTGTGTGTGTGTGTGTGTGTGTGTGTGTGTGTGTGTGTGTGTGTGTGTGTGTGTGTGTGTGTGTGTGTGTGTGTGTGTGTTTACGTCTGTATGTCAGCCTGTATACTGTATGTGTGTTTGTGTGTGTCAGCCTGTATTTGTGTGTGTGTGTGTGTGTGTGTGTCTTTGTGTGTGAATGTGTTTGTGTGTCAGTTTGTGTTTGTACCTGTGTGTGAGTGCATGTATGTTTTTGTGTTTGTACCTGTGTGTGAGGGCATGTATGTTTTTGTGTTTGTACCTGTGTGTGAGGGCATGTATGTTTTTGTGTTTGTACCTGTGTGTGAGGGCATGTATGTTTTTGTGTTTGTACCTGTGTGTGAGTGCATGCGCGTGTTTGTATCTGTGTGTGAGTGCATGCGCGTGTTTGTACCTGTGTGTGAGTGCATGTGTGAAGCTTTTGCTGGTATTCACGGGGCTTTCCTGTCTCTGGTCTGCTTCCTGGAGTGTAGCGTGCAGTGTAGCACAATGCAAAGTGAGAGAGGAACTCTCAAGACAAACCCATTCCAATAGTTTGAGGAGCCTGAACATCTTCATCTGGATAGCTGACCATACAAACAGATCAGTGGAGCCTGGCACTTATTACATGGTTACTGGTTCTAAGCATGTCAATTGTATTTTGTCTTCTATAACAGCAATAATGTGTTCTAAACGATTGTAGTGCTATGCTAATTAAACAAATAATGAAAACTGCAGTAATAAACTGTAAACGTCCATCCAGTGCAGAAATGAGTTCATCAGTTGATGGAAATCATTATTTCCTACAATTCTCTGAATTGTATAGTTGGGTTTGAATTGTTGACTGTGAAACAAACGCATTGTGTGCAAGTTATAGTACTGGAATTTCTTCTGTACAGAAGGTATACTTTGGTTTGTTTTCATGGCAGTGCCCGCGAGTTTATTATAAAGTTTTTATGAGAATGTCATTTAAAAAATGTATTTATTCTTTTTTTGCCATGTCATAGCATCGTAGAAAAATTGTGACCATCTTTTTTTAGTTAGCTAGGTTTCATTATAATATTCATTAAATATTTTTCTCTTAGGATGGAAGAGACTTCTTTTGGTTTCATGGACCATGAGGTAAAAATATTTTTTTATACTGCTATACTGTAAGGACAATAAAATGACGTCCATCAGCACTATGTGGCCACACTTCTTACCTCAGATTCCCTACAGTGACTGTATTTTCTTTCACAGAACAAAAGGTATACAGTTAGAGTTCTGTTTTTTTTGTTTTTTTAAGTATAATTTTTTACGTGACAGCTTCTGGGTGTTTGACATGCTGCAGTGAGTTTTCATGCGCAGATCTGGCATTAGATTTTAGGCCAGAGAAAAAATGAGGAAGCCAATGTCTCGTGCTCATATGTTTCTTTAGAGACAGGCAACAAACATTCCTTTGAATAAGGAGAGCGTTTTTTCTGCTCCTCGGAAAAGTTTGGTTTCGATCCAGCAACAGGGGTCGGTTTAAACATTTTAAGTATAATTTAATCTGTTATCTTCGTCCTCAACATTTACCAAACTGCAAAAGCCTTCAGCGAAATGAACCTTGAGAAAGGTAGACTATAAAATTTGCCTAAATTTCTGATTCAAAGGTAAGAACTCTTTATCATTGCTTTCCGTTACCCCCCCCCCCCCCCTTAGATGATGTCAGACATGGCAGACATGCTGTATAATCACATCCAGCCTGCCAGTGTGAAGATTGAGCCTTACCTGGAGACAGGTGAGAACCCTGCTTACCCTGTGTGAGCTCGCACTACACCGCACTATTATGGCTGGATTTCAGACCTGGTTCATTTTTTCATAGCATTTTCTAAAACATTTTGCCTCAGTCCAACATGCAACATTGATCAGCGAATGTGCAACATGCAACATTCCAAACGAATACAGTAAAGTATTTCTTCGGCCAGTGTATTTGGAAATACTTCAAATGCACCAAGTAATTTCTATTTAATTTAAAATGCAAATAATCAGTGACACAAAACAACTGTTTCTCCAAAAATGAAATTGTCCAGAGCATCAATTAACTGCTACTGTGTTTCATTTACCAACATACAGTAGCATTCTGGTTTAGTTTGGTTTTTAGTTTTGAGACATTGACAGTACATCGAGTTTGATATAAACTTGCAATGGCAGCAAAATTGCTAGGAGCTTTTGAGTTTAATGGTTAGACTTTTAATACATTTTTAAAATATTTATTGTTATTATTATTATTATTATTATTATTATTATTTCAGAACACGGGCCCTACATTCAGATCATTGAGGAGCCAAAACAGGTGAGTGTTGCTCACTTCTACCATTGCATGCAAGAAGTGCATCCATGGACTTTCATGGTTTGGGATATTAAGGGTTTCAGCTGTTAAGAGGGACGTATTGTAGGCTGTTCGAATTCTTGCATTTACCTGTAGGTGTGCATGTGTGCGCCTATGTGTGTGTATGTGTGTGCATGTGTTTATGTCAGCCTGTATTTGTGTGTGTGTGTGTGTGTGTGTGTGTGTGTGTTTGTGTACCATTGTGTGTGAGTGTGTCCTCAACTTCTGTCCCCTCTTATGGTATAAAACTGTTAGCGCTATCCTCAACTTCTGTCCCCCTCTTATGGTATACAACTGTTAGTGCTATCCTCAACTTCTGTCCCCTCTTATGGTATAAAACTGTTAGCGCTTTCCTCAACTTCTGTCCCCTCTTATGGTATAAAACTGTTAGTGCTATCCTCAACTTCTGTCCCCTCTTATGGTATAAAACTGTTAGCGCTATCCTCAACTTCTGTCCCCCTCTTATGGTATACAACTGTTAGTGCTATCCTCAACTTCTGTCCCCTCTTATGGTATAAAACTGTTAGCGCTTTCCTCAACTTCTGTCCCCTCTTATGGTATAAAACTGTTAGCGCTATCCTCAACTTCTGTCTCCCTCTTATGGTATAAAACTGTTAGCGCTTTCCTCAACTTCTGTCCCCTCTTATGGTATAAAACTGTTAGCACTATCCTCAACTTCTGTCCCCCTCTTATGGTATAAAACTGTTAGCGCTATCCTCAACTTCTGTCTCCCTCTTATGGTATACAACTGTTAGTGCTATCCTCAACTTCTGTCCCCTCTTATGGTATAAAACTGTTAGCGCTATCCTCAACTTCTGTCCCCCTCTTATGGTATAAAACTGTTAGCACTATCCTCAACTTCTGTCCCCTCTTATGGTATAAAACTGTTAGCGCTTTCCTCAACTTCTGTCCCCCTCTTATGGTATACAACTGTTAGTGCTATCCTCAACTTCTGTCTCCCTCTTATGGTATAAAACTGTTAGTGCTATCCTCAACTTCTGTCCCCCTCTTATGGTATACAACTGTTAGTGCTATCCTCAACTTCTGTCCCCCTCTTATGGTATACAACTGTTAGCGCTATCCTCAACTTCTGTCCCCTCTTATGGTATAAAACTGTTAGTGCTATCCTCAACTTCTGTACCCCTCTTATGGTATACAACTGTTAGTGCTATCCTCAACTTCTGTCCCCCTCTTATGGTATACAACTGTTAGTGCTATCCTCAACTTCTGTCCCCCTCTTATGGTATACAACTGTTAGCACTATCCTCAACTTCTGTCCCCCTCTTATGGTATACAACTGTTAGTGCTATCCTCAACTTCTGTCCCCCTCTTATGGTATACAACTGTTAGTGCTATCCTCAACTTCTGTACCCCTCTTATGGTATACAACTGTTAGTGCTATCCTCAACTTCTGTCCCCCTCTTATGGTATACAACTGTTAGTGCTATCCTCAACTTCTGTCTCCCTCTTATGGTATAAAACTGTTAGTGCTATCCTCAACTTCTGTCCCCCTCTTATGGTATACAACTGTTAGTGCTATCCTCAACTTCTGTACCCCTCTTATGGTATACAACTGTTAGTGCTATCCTCAACTTCTGTCCCCCTCTTATGGTATACAACTGTTAGTGCTATCCTCAACTTCTGTCTCCCTCTTATGGTATAAAACTGTTAGTGCTATCCTCAACTTCTGTCCCCCTCTTATGGTATACAACTGTTAGTGCTATCCTCAACTTCTGTCCCCCTCTTATGGTATACAACTGTTAGTGCTATCCTCAACTTCTGTCCCCCTCTTATGGTATAAAACTGTTAGCGCTTTCCTCAACTTCTGTCTCCCTCTTATGGTATAAAACTGTTAGCGCTATCCTCAACTTCTGTCCCCCTCTTATGGTATACAACTGTTAGCGCTTTCCTCAACTTCTGTCTCCCTCTTATGGTATACAACTGTTAGTGCTATCCTCAACTTCTGTCCCCCTCTTATGGTATACAACTGTTAGTGCTATCCTCAACTTCTGTCCCCCTCTTATGGTATACAACTGTTAGTGCTATCCTCAACTTCTGTCCCCCTCTTATGGTATAAAACTGTTAGCGCTTTCCTCAACTTCTGTCTCCCTCTTATGGTATAAAACTGTTAGTGCTATCCTCAACTTCTGTCCCCCTCTTATGGTATACAACTGTTAGTGCTATCCTCAACTTCTGTCTCCCTCTTATGGTATAAAACTGTTAGTGCTATCCTCAACTTCTGTCCCCCTCTTATGGTATACAACTGTTAGCACTATCCTCAACTTCTGTCCCCCTCTTATGGTATACAAGTGTTAGTGCTATCCTCAACTTCTGTCCCCTCTTATGGTATAAAACTGTTAGCGCTTTCCTCAACTTCTGTCCCCTCTTATGGTATAAAACTGTTAGCACTATCCTCAACTTCTGTCCCCTCTTATGGTATAAAACTGTTAGCGCTTTCCTCAACTTCTGTCTCCCTCTTATGGTATAAAACTGTTAGCGCTATCCTCAACTTCTGTCCCCTCTTATGGTATAAAACTGTTAGTGCTATCCTCAACTTCTGTCCCCCTCTTATGGTATACAACTGTTAGTGCTATCCTCAACTTCTGTCTCCCACTTATGGTATAAAACTGTTAGTGCTATCCTCAACTTCTGTACCCCTCTTATGGTATAAAACTGTTAGTGCTATCCTCAACTTCTGTCCCCTCTGATGGTATAAAACTGTTAGCGCTATCCTCAACTTCTGTACCCCTCTTATGGTATAAAACTGTTAGCGCTATCCTCAACTTCTGTCCCCTCTTATGGTATAAAACTGTTAGCGCTATCCTCAACTTCTGTCTCCTCTTATGGTATAAAACTGTTAGTGCTATCCTCAACTTCTGTCCCCTCTTATGGTATAAAACTGTTAGCGCTATCCTCAACTTCTGTCCCCTCTTATGGTGTTGCCAAACATTTGAAAGTTTTTGACTTGGGTGGTGTGTATTGGCTCTATGCTTTAAACGGGGAGGGGTTTGTCCCATCACCTGTCCCCGCCAATCACGCTGGCTTCTCCCTGTTGTACAGAGAGGCTTCCGCTTTCGATACAAGTGTGAAGGCCCCTCTCACGGAGGCCTGCCTGGAACTTCCAGTGAAAAAAACAAGAAGACGTACCCTACCGTAAAGGTGAGCCAGACGCAATTCTGTATCTCCTCACCCTTCTTCTGTCTGTCTGTTTCTCTGCTTGCCTGTCTGTCTCCCTGCACATCTGTCTGTCTGCATTTCTGTCTTTTGCAGTCCAGTCTACATGGTGTACATGGTGCACAAGTCGAGACCAGATGGTCACATATTTATGTCTATTCAGCACAGCACTTCTCGAGCTAGTTTCTAAAAATGAATATAATGTCATTCAAAAGTCTGTCTGTATAGCTTCTGTATAAATGGCTGTAAAGTCTAAAATGCATGTAACGGTGAGCAAGTATTGTAATTCACCCCACATAAAGTCATCTGCTCAGCAAATCAACTTTATTAGCTACATCAGCACCATGTGACATTCAGCACACACAACATATACAGGATTGTCAAAAACCCATCAAGCAATACATATTATTATACATTAATATTCATTAAAGGAATAAGTTGCAAAGAGGTGACTATGTGTGATGGAATGACTGTGCAGAGTGGTTACTGGTTGTATCCCTTTGTGTCTGTCCCTCTGCCCAGGTGAATAACCATGTGGGCCACGCCCGGATAGAGGTACAGCTGGTGACCCACACTGACCCCCCACGTGTCCATGCCCACAGGCTGGTGGGCAAACACTGCGATGATGGCGGCATCCTCAGCATCACAGTGGGACCCAAGGACCTCACAGCACAGTAAGACACATCTGGGAGATTCAGTGTGCTTACACAGTCTCTCGCCCCTATTTCTGGTCTAATGAGTTCCTCTTCCCCTTTGCCCTGCCCAATCCCCATCACGCGCATCTATGTCAAGGTTCAACAACCTGGGTATTCGCCACGTCACCAAGAAAGGCGTGGTGGAGGTTCTGACCGAGAGAATGAGGGAGGAGAGGATGAGGCAGAAACAAGGCAGTAGCCAGCTCACTGGTAAGAGCACTGACACCCCCACAGGCACAAATACATCTCACTTCAGGGCATGACATTTATTTTTCACCTACTGGTCAAAGTGGCAGCTAGAGTTGAAAATCTCACCAGCCACACGCAAACTTTTGCCAGCATTTGGCTGGTGGTGGGTGTTCATTTCATACCCATATTTAAATATTTAATTCCATAAACACAGCAGCATTCTCATACCCACCAACATTTGGGTTTTAAAATATGGGAGATTCCGGGTGTGTTTGTGGGGGGTTTATGAGCGTGTGTTTTGCTGTGGCAACAACAGGGAAAGAAGGTGACGACAGCAAGCACACGACCACTGCCAGAACCTCTTTTTTTTTCCTTGAAGCGAGCTACTTTTAGTTTGCCAGGTTGTGTTGAAACAGATGGCGTGATGTGGTGTAGTTTGTGGATTATGTAAATAAGCAAATCTGGCAACTTCGTTCACATCAAACAAACAGACAAGACCGCTTGATCCGTTCGTGATGAATATTCATAATAAACTTTGAGGGCTGGGGAAATTACGTGAGTTTCCCAGAAAAGACAACAAAATGCGGTAGAGGGCTTTAAAATATGGTAGAAACCCGGGGAAAAACGTGAGAGTTGGCAACGATGCATTCTGGGGAAGTCATGGCTAGGTTTACTGCTGCTTTCAACCTAAAAAACGTTTACAATTTGAGGGGTTTGCCACTCAAAAGCACTGTGTTCCAGCTACCTGGGAAAAGTATGCCTGCCGTTTTCTGTCAGAACACTCGCCACATGCAACTCTCATTTTCACATGGCCGTTACTGCGCAATGGAAACTCGAGTGAGCAGGTTCGGTGACGTCGGTGATCTTTTTCGAAAGCACACAGATCTCTTTGATGATCTGAGAGCGGGATTCTTAGTAAAAAAAAAGGTTGTATTTACTGTCTCCTGACCTTTTTTATGAATGATGTACTTGAAGGTCCTTAAATATGCAATAAATGTTGCTGCGTGTGTCACTAGCTTGTGCTGGATCAAAACCTGTGTGACTAACATGCATGACTAACTTGTACGTGGTCGCGACCCTTCTTGCAGATTCAGAGGAGAGGGCAGTACTGAAGGAGGCGAAAGAGCTGGCGAAATCGATGGACCTGAACGTGGTGAGGCTAAAGTTCACCGCCTACCTGCAGGATAGCCACGGCGGGTACACCCTCTCCCTAAAGCCGGTCATCTCCAACCCCATCTATGACAGCAGTGAGTTTTGACCGACGCTATTACCCGGTCCGAACGTGTTTGTTTGCCTTGGCTTTAATCCCTGCACCAATGTACCTAAGTGACCACTTATTACTGTAAGGTTTATCTATGGTAACACTGGTTGAGGTCTCCCCCACAGAGTCGCCCAACGCCTCCAACCTGAAGATCACACGCATGGATAAGACGTGTGGCTCGGTGCTGGGGGGTGACGAGGTCTTCCTGCTCTGTGATAAGGTGCAGAAGGGTAAGAGACCTGCCTGTTGTCATAATGAATATGACTGAAGCACACCCATTGGCTTATGGGTAAAGGGTTGTAGCCAATAAGAGCTGCACTGCCAAATGCCTATATGAACGAGTGAGCAGAACAGCAAAAGTGGAATAGTGTGAAAGATTCCATTGAATATAATGGGATGTGGCTGCATTACTTTGAAATCCTAGTAAACAAAATATACTTCTTGGTCTGGAGAGAGTGTCTACCTTTGATGCCATTGAAAAATCTCTCATGAGCACCAGCAGGGGGCAGCAGAACATTGTTTTTTTTTCAAAGATGGCTTGTCTTTTTGTCTGGGACTAAGCAGCTGAAGAAGTGGTACTGTGCCTGCATTATTCACAACAGAGTTTGTGCCGCCTATTGATCTTGTTTATTTCTGGGCAATCAAAACTACAGCCATTTTCACAGGGGCTTCACCCACTTCTCTGTGTTTGATATTTTTTAGTAATGGGTTCATTTTGTCTGAAACATACTCTCACTGTCGTTCAGATGATATTGAGATTCGCTTCTACGAAGAGGAGGAAGAGGATGGCTGGGAGGCCTTTGGAGATTTCTCTGCCACTGACGTTCATAAGCAGGTGTGTGTGTGTGTGTGTGTGTGTGTGTGTGTGTGTCTATGTGCCGCACGCTCACGTGGGTATACCTACACTGGTGTGTGTGAAGCTGAGAGTGATCTGAACTGCAGCTAGAGATGAATATTCTCTCTCCTCTCAATGACATCCCCACCCACCCCTCCCTGCAGTTCGCCATCGTGTTTAAGACCCCCAGGTACCACAGCACGGAGATCGAGCGCTCCGTCACCGTGTTCCTGCAGCTCAGAAGGAGGAACGGGGGAGACTGCAGCGAACCCAAGCAGTTCACCTACGTGCCTCAGGTTCAAGGTGAGCTCATCACACCAGGAGCAGCCAGGGCCAAATGCACCTGGAAATTTTAGGACTAGATTGACTGTTCCAATCGAAATCCCGGGCGGCATGTTCTCAACGGACCGGGTTGGCTTTAATAGGATCCCATTTGAATATCCTGTCCAGAATTACTTAAAAACTTAAAATTTAAGAAGTCTGGTAAGCCTTGCGACTTGTTCCATTCGGTATTTTCCAAGCTTTTTGATTCCAGATTTGTGTAAATCAGCCTGTCGACTGCTGAACTGCTGCAGGAGGATCACACACACCTCCTCCTGCAGTCAGAGCTGCAAAGATAAACGTGCATTCTGCGTTTACACACTGGCTATGGAGCAGTACTGCGTTAGGAAAAAGAATATATACTTGCACAACATTGAAAGTGTGGAAAAACATTAATCTTCTTCCACTTGCATTTCTTTTTTACACTGCACCTGCACATACCACTTAAAGTGTTTATTTTCATTTTTCCCTTGAAAAATACTAAATGGTTCTTACTCATCTTTGGTGTGCCTCTTCAGTGAGTTGGTGTAGGACAGCATTGTATGTGTAAATATGTGTAGGCAGGCAGGTAAAGATATTAAACATTTGTCTGTTCTTGAGATGAGTGGGTTTTTTCCAGAAGTGTTCTCCGTGAAGCCAAATGGTGTGTGAAAAGCTCTCCTGTCTCTGAGCGTTCCTTTTTCTTCTCATTGGTTGCTTAGATAAGGAGGAAGTGTTGCGCAAGCGGCAGAAACCCCTCCCTCACATGTACGACCACTGGCGGGGGCCACCTGGGGGCGCTAGCGGGCAGGGAAGAGGAGCAGGCGGCTCGGGAGGAGGAGGTGGAGGAGGTGAGGCATTAAAAAATCGGTCGGTGTTGTGCCTTTAAACTGCAGCTCCTAAATGGGTTCACATTTATCAAAAGTTCACAAACCCACATTTAACAATGGTTTATTTCACAGCGCAGATAAAAGTATATTGGATAGGAAACTCCATTACTTTGTTATGTCCACTGCTGTCACTGCCGTTTAGGCTCTTGTTTCAGTAAACTCCATTCTTCTTGCTATTCCCCAATGCAATGCTTCACGGTATACCCTCAGATATGACTCTGTGTCCACCAACTCACCAAAACTGTTCATATGGTCTTGTGAACTGCACATTTTATGTATACTTGTGTACTGTACACTATGACACAATGAGTACAGTAATAATAGTAGTAGAGTAAGTTAAAACCAAATTTAAAAAAATATATAAATATTTTCAGATTTTTCCCTTTTTTTTCCAATTTGGTAGCCAATGGGACCCTACGTAATTCAATTCCCCTGTCTAGCAACCACTAGAGAATCGCCGCTACAACCCCATCAGCCAGTCGTAGAAAAGAGGGCACAAACCGAAAGTCTGCGCTTTTACCGCTGCGCCTCCGTGGCAGTAAATTAAGAGCAAATTTTGACTGAATCCAGGTCCATGTGCTTTTCAGGGTTTTGAATAAGTTTATTAGTATAAGGTAGACAACAATACAAGATAAACTCCAAGGCACTCTCTTTTAAACAATTAAAATGCCTTTATTGTCATGGCGTGGTCATGTTAGACTTAAAAACAACACGTTTCGCCATCAAGCTTTCATCAGGGAGTCAAAACAGATCTCATGGAACAAAATGGCCCTTATATAGTGGTATTCCACTAATAGTAATCTCTATAAGGGCCTATCTCTATAAACGGAGTTTGTTCCTAAATGTATTGAGTCCAGGAAGCGCTCCTACCCAGACATTTTTTATTAGTATAAGGTGTTGTTGGTGTGGGCAAGACACAGCCCACTGTGATGCCGATGCCAAAATGTAGCCGATCCACATCTTGTTCCGATAGATGAGCCAGGCTTCCAATACAACCCGCAGATGGATGGAGGAAGTTACTTTGGCCAGTTCGGGAGCGGGTTTGGCGGGGGCGGGGCTCAGATGTCAGAAATGCCCCTGCCACAGGAGCCCCCGGCCAATCAGCAGCAGGCCGATAGCGCGCCACAGACAAGGTCGCCGATGCAACTGCAGTTTCTTCGGATCGGTATGTGAGGTGGGGGAGGCAGTGGGCGGAGGGTGTGGGTAGGGGGAAAGATGGGTCAGCAGGGCATTATGGGGCAAGGCGCTTGTACAGGAAGTGTCGAGGGGTTGATGCCTCTGTGAGACACTTGGCCATATGTCCAAACCCTCCGCGCCGGCGACAGCCATTATGTTTTCGGGTTGTACGTCTGTCCGTCCATCCATAACTCAAGAACTCCTACGCTAATTATGACAGCATTTCACACAAATGTCTACTTGGACTCAAGGATGAACTGATTACATTTTGGTGGTCAAAGGTCAATGGTCAAGGTCACTGTGACCTCACAAAAGATGTCTTTGGCCATAACTCAAGAATTTCTATGCTAATTATGACAACATTTCACACAAATGTGTAATAGGATAAAATGATGAAGTGATGACATTTTATATCCAAAAGTACATATATTTTATGAGTCTGGACAGACATGGATGTAAACTGCAACTTGACTTGTTGGCGGAGGCATACGACCACAAGGCGGTTATTTCTATTTTGGAATGTTTCTTCAAAATCCTAAGTCTGTGTTTTAGAACTCCATTGCTTTCAATTACCAGTATTGATCGATAAATTAGCATTAGAATGTTCAGATAAGAACATTCTAATCAAATATTTGTGATTGTACAAAAAACAACTAGCTACTATCTAAGTTGACAGAAGTTCAACTGGACAAATCATGCCAGTGACGTCATTGTGTACGTAAATTAAGATGGCGGCGCTCTGACCAAAAAGCGCTCTGACCAAACTGCTTAAAAGCTGGTTGAAAAATGCAATATATTTCAAAATTTATATTCGTTTTTTTGATTATTGTTTTGATAGATATTTTAAAATACAACAATTAATGCATTATCAACTTGGATATGGATGTTTCAGTTCCTCTTTAAAGCTTCCCCACCCAGTCTGACACCCAGTGTGTGCCTTCCGGCCTCCGCCACTCGGCAGATCACTTGAGCTGTGTTTCTAGTGTACTGCTCTGATAAAGTGATTGTGTGGCCCAGCTGGTGGACTCAGCTGATAGAACCACCTGTCGGTCTTCTCATGAATGACAACCATGGGACAAGCCTAAAAGAGCACTTTGGAACATCCCAGATTAGGAGAAAAAGACAATAGGAGTGAAAGAGAATCTAGACCTAGGAGTAAATCGTAAGATATTGGCTGAGCAGCTCGTTTGACTGTTGACTCCTCCTCCTCCCCATGTCCAGCCTCTGTGCTGCAGGCTCAGGCCAATCAGACAGCCAGGCAGACGGCCGGAGCGCTACTCAGCTACTGCCGCAGCGGGGACGTGCGCGTCCTGCTGGCCGTCCAGAGACGCCTGTGCACCGCTCAGGACGAGAACGGAGACACGTGAGTCCCCTCCCAATTCCCCCGCTCCCTCTTTACCTGGTCTCCGTCAATCCTAGGCCGCTGATCAAAATGCGGCCGCTTTTTTGTGATGTCATGCGAGCTGTTGGATCAGCTGGAAATGTGGATTTAGCCTAACAAAGTCAGCTACTGATGCAGCTTAGGAGCACTTGCAACTATGGGCAACGCGACAACAGATCAAATGGCTTACATAGAAAATGTAGTCAACTGGACATGCCATAACAACAGTTCCATGGCTACAGTACAATAACTACAGCTTCCTGCTCTGAAAACTACCTCTGTAGTCAAGTATGGAGACTGAAGTCACGCAAAAACACACAACAGCACAGAGCTACAGATACAAACACGCTCACACATGGACACACACATGCACACAAACACACACACAGCCTCACCTGTGCTCCTGCCTCTTCTAGGTCTCTGCATCTGGCCATAATCCATCAGCAGCCAACAGTGGTGGAGCAGGTGGTTCACACCATCATCCGCTTCCCCCAGCGGAGTGTCCTAGACACCTGCAATCACCTGGGCCAGGTAAGCGCCACGTAAACCATACGAAGCTTCTTTAACCGAATGCAATCTGAGATATGGAAATATGAACAAAATATAAACGCTGAGGTGCACAGCCTCTTAGGGAATGATAAGGGATGTATTTCCATTTCCCCAGACTCCCCTGCACCTGGCGGTGATAACAAGGGAGCCAAAGGTGGTGGACTTCCTGCTGAGGGCGGGGGCAGACCCCACTCTCCTGGACCATGATGGCAGGTCGGTTGTGCACCTGGCGGCTGTCCTGGGGGACGAGGTTGTGCTCCGCGTTCTGCTGACCCGCCTGGGAGAGCGTCACGCCCACCTGTTCAACATGGCCGACTACAGCGGTGAGAGAGGAGACACGCTTAGATATACACAGAGAAAGACACGGCAGTACAGAGTTAGCATATGTGTGCGCGTATCATAGGCCTGTAGAGCTACCACAAGTATGTAACACAGGCCTACAGAGTTAGCCTTGTGTTTGTAACACAAACCTGCAGAGCTAACGTGTGTAACACAGAACTGTACAATGAGCACTGACCTTTATGTTACCATGATTTCTAATGTCTCTCTGACCTTTTTTAACATAACATAGCATAATGATGAGAACAGGACATTCAGCCCAACAATGCTTGCCATTTTCCTACCACTAAAGGGTTTTTTTGTATATAGTATGTATCATTTCTAATGTCTCTCTGACTTGTATTTTATATTTGTATTATTTCTAATGTCTCTTTGACCTGCAGTTACGTATATACAATGAGCACCATAATTCATAGGACAGTGACACATTTGTTCTTATTTTTGTTCTGTAATCTAGCCCTTTGAGTTTGAAAGGATACAATGACAATGAGGTTGAAGTGCAGACTGTCAGCTTTAATTTGAGCATATTATCATCCATATCGGATTAACCGTTTAGAAATTATAGAACCTTTTGTACATAGTCTCCTCAATTTTTGGGCATCAAAAAATAAATATTGGACAGTTTAACATAATGTAAAATAAAGTAATAATTTTTTATATTTGGTCGCATATCCTTTGCATGCCATGACTTCCTGATGTCTGTGACCCAACAATATAATAAGACTTTTGATATCTTATTTTCGGGTACTCCTACAAGCGATACTATAACCTCTGCATTTGAATGGATCTCTATGGGAATTGGGGGGAGGGACTAGATTTACACTGGAACAGTATGGAACACATGTTTGGCTAAATGGCTTTAAGTCATCAAGGGTCTGATGCATCAAACAAGCCTCAAACCATCACTCTACTGCCAGATATGCAGTAGATATGGATAACTTGAAGGGTTTCTTCTCCTGACTTATTTTTCCATAGAGTTCAATAGGAAAATGTGTCTCTCGGACCTGTATGTTATACTGTTTGTGTTATTTTCTGCCAGGACTTTTTCCCCTCCATTTGGCTGTGCGGAAAGGGGGTGAGCGTTGTCTGCGGGTGCTAGTGGAGGGAGGAGCCAAGATCAACGGCGTAGATTTTAAGAGCGGCAGCACCGCCCTCCACTTCGCCGTGAGGGAGAACCTCCTCAGGGTGGCCTGCGTGCTCCTCACCGAGGTACATCTCCAACCGCTCATTTCTGTCTGTCAGTTGGTGTCTGCCCGTCTGTCTCTCATGGTCTGTCTCGGTGACTGTCCGTTTCACTATATGTTTGTCTCTATGTCTGACAGCCAGTCTGTATATCCATGGCTGTCTGTGTGTTTGTGCGTGCCACTTTCTGTATCTATATCTGTATGTGGCTATGTGTTCATCTGCCGAATCTTTAATCTTGATCTTTGTTTCTGTGTGCTTTTCCCCACCTAAGTGCTGCTCTCACCTCCTCACTGCTCCTCTCTCGTCTCACTTTCTCATTGTCACTCTGACGCGCTGCTCTAAGGGTCCTCCTCCTTCTCTCCCACAGCTGAAGGCGGACGTGAACGCCCGCACATTTGGCGGGAACGCTCCACTTCACCTGGCCACCTGTCAGAGCTCGCCCACTCTCTGCTCCATGCTCATAGCCGCCGGTAAGACCATCCCCGGTCCTCAGACACACACATTTCTGAATAGAGCCCCATTCAGTGTGTAGGTGGATCTGGTGTGTAGATTCAGTGTGTGGGTGGGCTCAATGTATAATTGCGTTGTTTCAGTGAGCGGGAAGGCTGTCTACTTGTTCACAGTGACAGTGTGTAGGTAGGCTCGGTGTAGAGGTCAGCTTTTGCAGTTTAGTGTTCCAGTGAGCACCTACGCTTGATGTGTAGGTGTGTAGTTTCACTGTAAGCTGACTTTGGTGTAAAGTTTTTAGTGTATATTCAGTACATACACTGCGTTTTTCCCCTTAGGAGCCCATAAGCACCTGGAGAACGATGAGCCACTCTTCCTCTGTTCTTCGTCTTCCTCTGAGGAAGAGGATGAAGAGGTGAAGGGAGAGACGGACGTGTGCCAGCCAGCAATCCGTCGCCCAGACCGCAGTCCCGTGGCCGGCTCAGAGCCAACCGATGCCCGCAGGAGGCTGGTGCATGGACACACCCCCTTCGACCTGGCCAAGTCCCAGAAGGTGAGTGACGCACTCACCATTACTGGGGTCATAAACTCTGTGTGTTTGTGCATCTGACAATGAGTGTGTGCAACAGACCGTGCACGTGGGTATGTGTTTATGCATGAGAGGCAGTGTGTAGATACTGCATGCCTGAATCCGCGTGTGTGTGCGTATCTTTATATAATCATAGTGGTTGTGCAGATTATAGAGGTATTAAATTAACTGGTGAAATAGACAGTCAAAGCAACGGAGTGTATATTAATATGCGGAATAGAAGAGCTAGGTGGTGCATGTAGGCCTCCAGGTTGTGTCATGGCATGGGCTTAACCAGGAGAGGGTGGGGCTGGAATGGTCTGAACTCAGGGAGGGGAATAGGAGAAGAAGCCTCTTTCTAGATAATAATAATAACTAGATTAACAATTCCTAAAGAAATTGTAGGTGTGGTTGCTTCACAGTGTTATCAATGGCTGGAAATGGAATAGAAAGATGATATAGTGTGAGGTGGAAAATAAAAGGTGGAAATGGTATGAAGTGGTAATGCGGTATAAAGGGATCTAGTGAAAGTGTTAAAATATGGTGTTGTAGCCTATTTTGTGGTAAGCCTAAAGAACCTGGAAGTGATACAAAAAAGTAATGAAAAATGGTAAGGCGTTAAGTAGGCGAACTGAGCGTTGCTGAGCACTTTTGGATTTGGATCAGAGACGGAAGTAGGCTACGTCATTAGCTATGGAATTTCTCGCCGCCATTTTTCCAAACTCAAACGGTTGTTGACAGTGGCTCAGCGATCACGTAGAGCAGAACGTTAAGTGATTCAAAAATCCGCTCCGTGATGAGCATTCTCACCGTGAGCTACTCAGTTAGCTTCAGTTACTTAACGCGACCAATGTCAAATTATCTGGGATAGTATTGTTGGGTCATAACAGTGTTGTAGAAGAAGGCATTGTGATGTCATAAGCAGTGTAATATGTTACAGCATTCACATTCTATTGCATCGGTTTTCAAAATGTGCCCATGGACTACCATTCATTTTTTTGGCGATAAAAGGTCAATTATCTGAAAAAGTGTATATGGTATAAAGGTAAAAAGTAATAGCCTGGAGGGTGTATGAAGGTATAATATGAGGTATGAATGGTGTCGATGGTGTGAATGGTGTAGAAGGAGATAGGTTCTCAAAAATCGGCGGACCAATAATAAGTATGGTGAATAACAATAGGACTGGTTTCACAACCACACCTAATAATAGTAATAAGAGTTGTATATGTAAATGCCTTTAATATGGATCTGGCCATAATCCATCAGCAGCACAACAGCCTGGGAGCTGTGCTATGGCGGGTGTATACAATCTTGAGAGTGATCTTGGACTGACAGCACCCCAACATAGCACAGAACAGCAAACAAGAGCCCTCACTTGCAGTGACAGGGCAACAGCACCATCTACTCACCTCACCTGACAGCTCTATTGTCCTGATCCACCCTTCCCACACATCTTTAACTATAGGATTGACTAAAAAGGTGAGCTTTGAGCTTTAAACAGCGTGTGCCTGGCACCCACACAAAAAAAAGTTGCACATTTTAGTCAAGTCGAACGAGGGGAGAAGCAAATCATTCATTAATAAGGCAAAGGATGTTTCCGTACTATGGTGCCTCACAATCTCAGGCTGAGGTATTAACCTGTAGAAAAGAAGAAAGCTGAAGCTACACATTTCTCAAGATGCTTTGATAGAAATTGGGAGGTTTGAAATAGATCTGTAGTACGGCAGGTCAGGAGAATCCAAATTTAGTTTCTTAAGTAGTGGGTTGATTTCTGCCATCTTATGGGATTTAGCCTGATGGCTAATTGGGGAATTGGCCATGTCCAGAATCAGTTTGCCAAGACCGGGTCATAGGTTCTTCAGTAGCTTCTTGGGTATGGAGTCTAGAAGGTAGGTGAATGGTTTTGAGGAATATTGACTCGTTTTGACTGTCATCTCTATCTGGGGGGGAAGCTAGTATCTTTTCTCTAATTCATAAAAATAAATGACTAAAAAACACTAACTAGAAATAAATTGTAAAATTCTCAAATTTGAAAATAGTAAAATTCTTCATCTTTATTAAGTAAAAATTTCATAGTGCAGTTGCAGGTGATGATAATGGCAGTAACTCTGTATGCTCTGTCCTGTAGGTGAGAAATATGCTGGACTGCAGACAGATTCCCTCCCCAAGAAGCCCCGCCCAGACCCCAAAGAAACAGGAGGAGGGTAAGAGTTGCCCCACCCCCTTATTACTTACCCTCTTCCTCAGTTGAGCTGTCCCACCTTCTGGCAGTATCTACACCCCTATTCTTAGCGCTATCTCACCCTTTGTTAGAAGCCATACCCCTCTCTTTAGAGCTATCCCACTTCTTGGCAGTAGCCACACCCCTCTCCTTAGAGCTATCCCAACCCTAGGCAGTAGCCACACCCCTCTCCTTAGAGCTATGCCACCTCTTGGCAGTAGCCACACCCCTCTTCTGAGAGCTATCCCAACCCTAGGCAGTAGCCACACCCCTCTCCTGAGAGCTATGCCACCTCTTGGCAGTAGCCACACCCCTCTTCTTAGAGCTATCCCACCTCTTGTCAGTAGCCACACCCCTCTTCTTAGAGCTATGCCACCTCTTGGCAGTAGCCACACCCCTCTCCTTAGAGCTATCCCGCCCCTTGCAGTAGCCACACCCCTCTTCTTAGAGCTATGCCACCTCTTGGCAGTAGCCACACCCCTCTCCTTAGAGCTATCCCGCCCCTTGGCAGTAGCCACACCCCTCTCCTGAGAGCTGCGCTGGAGTACCCATACTCCTGCCTGCATGCTCAGCTCAGACATACATTTCAGATAATCCTTTTCCTAAGCCGAATATTCCATTGCACTGCACCTACAAGATACACAAAAACCATTTAACCCTTTGACGCGTACGGTCACAGTCACACCGGTGTTACAGCACTAGAGTGGTCCCTGAAGCATACGGTCACACCGGTGTGATTAGAACACAAGATTAGAACGTCTATTTACGAATGACGCAACAATAAGCCTGTGGGTTAACCCTCGTTCTTTCTAGGACTAAACACACTATGTTCCACAAAAACATTGTACCAAATAAACATCTTTACAACATTTACATTTATTTGTTTATGCAGATGTTCACACTTTCTCAGAAGTAATGTAAGCAGAAAATACCTCCTAGTCTATAACGTTGATTTAGCTACAGGTTTGCTAACGTTAGTGCTAACCAAGCTGTCAAAATGAGCTGACTATGGGCTGACACAAAATATATCTTATATTTTATTTATGTCATCTTATAACGATTACAATTTACAATGTTTTACATCATGGGTAAACTCATCCGTGATCAAAATAATTGACGAAATACTCGAAAAACGCATTTTTGAAAATAATCCGGCAGTAGGCTAATATTGTTTTGCGGTGCTGCCATCTTGTTGTTCCACATTCAACAAAAGATGATACATGATGAAGAGATGCTCCACTTGCTCCCAACTTCAACCATATCAATTCTCAACCAAGTTAACCTGGAAGATTTCCCATAACAAGAGTTATCTTGTCACGTTATCATCTTTGGTTGGACCAGAGATGACCTTACATGGCTGCTCCCGTGTTATTAGCTTTATCAGAGATAAATAGCATCTCATAGCATATCATGAGCAGTAACGTACAACCTTCAAAAAGGTACTTTACCAACATCATGGGTGTCCATTACAATGTTTGCTAGAATCGGAATACACCATTTGTAACAAGTATTTGAAAAATATTTAAAATAAAGACATTTTCACCACACAAACAATTAGCTGACAGATATTTTTATTGATACAAAAGTCAGATGATGACTGTCCCTTGGCGCCTCACACATACTGAGAGTCATCTAGTGTTGTTTTATATACATATATATATATATATATATATATATATATATATATATATATGTAGTGTAGGCTATGTATATGTATGTGTGTGTTTATATGAGCTGTCAACCGACAGTGCTAGTGCTGTGACGTAACAGTCAAATTCTAGAACAGCTGGCCGTTGTAAATATTTTGGAACTTATGGTACGTGCAAAGGGTTAAGAGGATAAGTATTTCCCGCCCAACAGAGTTGTAGGGCTGCAATATTATTTTGTTTGCAGATTGCATGCAGTGTATTTCAGCTAATTATGTTTTCTCTGTCATTTTAATTATACGTTTCAAATGTGTATTTGTAGTTTAGACATTTATTTCTTACGCCAATCAATGGTCATCATTATCGTTATCGTTATTATTATATATTGGTTATCATTTTTGCGTGTGCTAAAAGGTTTTGTACATGCTAAACGTCTTAGTTTAATCAGCAGCCTGACCAAGAAGATGTAGATGCCGCTAGATCTAAAAATTATCAAGAAATATGTCATCTGCCTTCTGATGTAAACAATGTCAATAACTGTAATCATGCTGTGTCACAAATACCTGTCATTTTAAATAGTCAGCGGCATGGCCAAAGACAACTTAGACATCCTAATAGTAGCTCCCGTTCAAGTAATCTTATCCATGTCAGTATTACCCCCAGACCTAATCAGAAGCCTGGCTCTATAACAATCAAAATAGCATTACTTAATATAAGATCACTAGGGAATAAATCATTTCTAATCAATGATTTTATCACATCACATAATCTTGATTTCATGTTCTTAACTGAAACCTGGTTAGATATAAAAAATACTGCTGCTATTCTAATTGAGACTTGCCCCCCTAACTTTAATACTTTCAACGTCAGCCGTGATGGCAAAAAAGGTGGTGGAGTAGCTGCTCTCTGTAGAGAGATATTTCAGTGCAAGCAGGTACATTTTGGAGAGTTTGCCTCCTTTGAATACCTTTCATTCCTTCTAAAGCATGCTCAACAAATTTTATTTCTAACAGTTTACAGGCCACCAAAATACTGCAGCAATTTCTTAGATGATTTCACTGAGCTACTTTCTCTCACTTCAACTGAATATGATTGTCTAGTTATTACTGGCGACTTTAATGTCCACATTGATAACACACTGGACAAATACGCAAAAGAACTCACTATCATACTGGAAACTTTTGGTTTATCACAGCATGTGCAAGGACCAACTCATACTCGAGGGCATACTCTGGATTTAGTTATCACCAAGGGCCTTGATATTTCTAGTGTATCTGTTGTTGATGTTGCACTTTCTGATCATTTTTCTGTGTTCTTTCATATCTCCACTATTTTTCAGACTCCTACTAAACCTGCAACAGTTAAAAAACGGCATTTTAATGAGAAGACTACTGAAATGTTTATTAAGGCTATTTCGCTGATCCCTCCCTCAACGTCAACCTCTGTGGACCAACTCTTAAATAATTTTAATTCAAACATGGAAGATATCATTAACACAATTGCCCCAGTAAAGGAAAAGTTGATCTCCCCCAAGCTTGCAGCACCATGGAGAAAGGCAGCTTCTGTAAAAGCACAGAAAAGAGAATGTAGGAAAGCAGAACGCAAATGGCGAAAATCAGGCCTCTACATCCACTACGACATTTATAAAGAAAACCTGCATAACTACAACCTTGTGTTAAAAATCGCAAGACAATCCTACTTCTCTGACGTGATAAAAAATAACTCTAACAATGCTCGTGTTCTATTTTCAGTTGTTGACAGGCTGATTAATCTTCCAGTGTCAACTTCCCCTGACCATTTATCGGCCAGTAAATGTAATGAGTTTGCTGACTTTTTCAGAGATAAAATTAAAACAATTAGAAGTTCTATAAATCAGCCAGCACAGAACATATTACCTTTTTATCCAGCTGGAATGACCTCAATAAGAATGTCTAAATTTAAGACCATTGACTCTCATACCCTTGAAAAAATAGTTGTGCAATTAAATTTATCTACCTGCTGTCTAGATCCTTTGCCTACTGTGTTTCTCAAAAAGTGTTTCAATTATTTATCCAAAGACCTGCTACAAATTGTTAACTGTTCGATTTCATCTGGCCTTTTCCCACAGAGTCTAAAAACGGCAGTCATTAAACCCCTACTAAAAAAGAGCACTCTAGATTCGTCTGTTCTAAATAACTACAGACCGATATCAAACCTACCATTTATAGGTAAGGTAATTGAGAAGGTTGTTTATCACCAGCTTAGTTGTTTCCTTAAAACTAATGATTGTTTTGACATCTTCCAGTCTGGTTTTCGCCCCAACCACAGTACTGAGACGGCACTAATTAAGGTGGTTAACGACATTCGTCTTAACTCTGACTCTGGTAATATATCAGTTTTGGTTTTATTGGATTTAAGTGCTGCATTTGATACCGTTGACCATTCTATATTATTAGATAGACTAGAAAACTGGGTCGGACTATCTGATACGGTCCTTCACTGGTTCAGGTCATACCTGCAAGATAGAGATTACTTTGTCTCCATTGGCAACTTCGTCTCTCAGAAGGTTAACATGACGTGTGGAGTTCCTCAAGGATCAATCCTTGGCCCTCTCTTATTTAATCTTTACATGCTACCCTTAGGAAAACTTTTGCGGGACAACAATACTGCCTACCATAACTACGCTGATGATACACAAATTTATATTGCCCTCTCACCCTCTGATTATAGTCCAATTAATTCCCTATGTCATTGTGTCTCACTGATAAATGACTGGATGTGCCAGAACTTTCTTCAGCTAAACAAGGACAAAACAGAGGTAGTTGTTTTTGGTTCCAATAAAAATGAGAGAATTAAGGTCAGTGACTATCTAAAATCTCTATCACTACAGACTACAAATCAGGCCAGAAACTTGGGTGTTATTTTAGATGCTGATCTACACTTTGAAAACCAGGTTAACTCCTTAACTAAGTCAGCATATTACCACCTTAAAAATATAGCAAGGATTAGAGGCCTACTATCCAAACCAGACCTGGAAAAGCTTATCCATGCTTTCATCTCTAGTAGGCTAGATTATTGCAATGGGCTTTATACCGGCCTTCCTAAAAAAAAACTCCAAAAACTACAGCGTGTTCAAAATGCAGCTGCAAGGGTACTCACAAAAACTAAAAGATACGACCACATCACACCAGTCCTCAGATCTTTACACTGGCTTCCATTGTACCAGAGAGTTGAATTTAAAATTATTTTATTGGTCTATAAAACCCTAAATGGCTTGGGGCCAAAATATCTCCTAGATCTTCTTATACCCTATGAACCATCAAGAACCCTTAGGTCATCTGGAAAGGGACTATTAACTGTTTATAGACCTAAGACAAAACACGGTAAAGCATCATTCAAATATTATGCTTCCGACACCTGGAACAAACTCCCAGAAACACTTAGATACACCCCAAATGTGGCAACTTTTAAATCCAGGCTCAAAACGTTCTTGTTTTGTAGGGCTTATGAACACTGACTTGCTTTACTAAGAGTAGCCCCACAAAGGTGTAATTTTAATTGTTTTATCCATTATTGTTTTTATTCAGTTACTTCTGTTTTCTGCTGCAAATCTTATTGCCATATCTTTTTATTTTTTTTTAATGATTTCCTCGTTTAATCTTGTTATTGTATATGTAAAGCACATTGAATTGCACATGTGTACGAAATGCGCTCTATAAATAAAGCTGCCTTGCCTTGCCTTGCCTTAGTAAATCATCTTATGAGAACCAGACCTATACAAGTGAGGGAAGTGAAATATGCTCGATTAGTTACATTTGGATTGTTTTTAGCTCTCCAATGAAAATGTTTTTATACAGTATGACTGCATGTTATGTTGACTGTGTGTGTGCTGGTCCCTCCCAGAAGTGCCCCAGGTGGACAGCGAGACTCTGGATAAGCTCTGTGAAATCTTCAGCCAGCAGGACGTGTGCTGGAGACGGCTGGCGGAGAAGCTGGGCCTGTTTACGCTGGCACACCTCTTCCAGGAGAGCACATCCCCCTGCAAGAGCCTGCTGGAGAACTACCAGGTGAGCTCTCTCTTTCTCCCTCTCTGTCTCTCTCGCTCTCTCTTTCTTTCTGCAGAATGTCAGTCACTCTTTCTTTTGCTGTCTCTATGAGCTCTCCCTCTCTTTCCCTCTCTCTCATGCTTTCGCTCTCTCTATGAGCTTTTGTGTTGCTCATAAAATCAGCACATAGTCATCGGCAGCATTTCAAATGTTGTTGCCATCTTATGTATAAAATCCCAATCCCTTCTGTGCTATCAACTTCTGGATATGGAGTGTTAGTCTGTGGTCATTCCCCAGATGTGAACTGTGTACAGTTTGGGGTGTGTAGGTCTTGCATTGACGTGGCCTGACGGTGTTTCCGCAGTTGGGCGGGGGTCGAGTGGAGGGTCTGGTGGAGGCGCTGCAGTCACTCGGCCTGAATGAGGGAGTGCGGCTCTTGAGACAGACAGAGCAGAAAGACAAGATACAGACAACAGGTATGACTCAGCTCTATGCACTCTGACATCACAATGCCTCTTTGCACTAATATATCACTTTTGCCGTGACCGAATATGATCCCTGTTCCCTGACCCCTATCCACTCAGACCCCTGTCTACTATGTGCCCTGTCCCCTCTCTTTGCAAGCAGTGTGCAAAATAAATCTTGCAAAACTCTTTCCAAACTAGTGAGGAAGTAGTTTGTAATATATTTCTTAAATGTTTTAGTTTTATTGAGAATATGCATCAGTTTACATATGAAAATGGTTACAAAGTGTAGATTATGAATGAAGATATAATTAACAAAAATAAAAAGAGAGATTGTAATATGTCCCGCTCTTGTACTACAAGTAGTTTTTATTTCCGGTTTACTTCCCAAAATTGTCGGATGAGTGCACAGTTCTGTGAATGAGTGTGCTCCTGCATCCCCTCAACAAAACCCCCGAAATAAGGGTTTCAGTCTGGGATTTTAAATGCCCCCCCATTTGTGAGGAAAAAGTCACCCACTCAAAAACTTTTTGACGAAGTTGACTCAAATATGCGCCCTTGAAGGGGTGAAGGGATCATATTCGGTCACGGCCTCTGCCTTGTCAGCATTATGACACCATATTGCCTCTCTTTCTATGACATCACTCTGTCTGCACCATTGTCTTCCTGCACTACGACAGTGGACTGACTATTTACACTATGACATAATATTTGACTGCACTGTGATGCCACACTATCGGTCTAAACCAGGGGTGGGCAATTCCTGGCCTCGCGGGCCGGTGTGTATGCAGGTTTTTACTGCCACCAGTTACCACGGTTCAATCAGCTAATTAGTCATACACACAATCACCGATTCACTTGTAAATTACAGAACGATAAAATGCTACAATACACGCATTGACGCATACCGGCACAAGAACATTCATCAGCTGCTTTTCATATCGCGGATATGTAGATTAAAATATCAGATCGTGTAAACGATTGGGCTAATTCAATAATTGTTAACTGGCGGCAGCAAAAACCTGCATACACACCGGCCCGCGAGGCCTGGAATTGGCCACCCCTGGATTAAACCATTATCTTACCTGCTGACATTTTTATCAGTTGTTGTAAATATCAAAGTAGCTATGTAACTTCTGGCCATTCCATGGGATAATTTCTTGGATAATATAGCCTACCTTTTCCTCTCTGGTCGACGGGGCTGCATTCGAATAGTCAAATTCGAGCAAGGAAGGATCCTTTAAAATGAGTTTGACACCCCTGGTCTAAACCATGACATTACAGTATTTATCTGCACAACTTTTGCAATGCCCAATGGATCTTTTCTTTTCTAAGTTGCCGTAGTAAACAACAGAATGTCTATTTACGCACTTTATCTGTTCCACTGTGAACGCTGCCTGCACTGGCTGAGGCACCACCCCACAGCACGTGCCCGTACATTTCAAAACTCCACATCTCGTGCAAGGCAACGACTCATCCGAGTCCTGACTGATGTTTCTTCTAATTCCCTTTCTCCCTTCCCTCTCTCTCTCTATCCTTTTGATAGATTCCACGGTGGACAGTGGCTTTGGCAGCCAGTCAATAGAAGAACTGGCCAAGGGAAAAGGAGACAGAGAGGCACATTTTGGCCAGGCCCCGACCAATGAGGCCCACCTTGCCTGATTGCCTCCTTTTAATTTCAGCAAGTGTAGGAATCAGGCACCAGATGAGGCAGCCCCAAGAGGAGTGGGTCTTTCTGTGAGATCGCATGACACGACACAGCTGCTGCCCTTCACTCTCCCCTGCTGTGAAATCTCAGTTTCGAGCCGTCAGAGAGGGGGACTGAGGATTTTGCGTTGCCATAGCAGCGATTGCCGTAGATACTGGATGGCATTGCTAGGGCACGGCGGAAGTCTGTGACGTTTTCAGAGAGACAGACTGTTAAAAAGGACAGATCCATTTTAACTGGCTGCTTGTTTCAGATGGGCATCTCCAGAGCTGCTCAGAACCAGAAAAAAATGTTGCTTGGGGGGGGGGTAAATTAAATTAAATTTTAATGGGGGGGGGGGCTGTGCTGGAAATGGTAGGTAAACTTGTACGCATAGAAAATGAATAAATACTGCTGCATGTGTGAAATCAAAGCAAATTTCACAAAGGTGTAGGAGGTAGTATATGTCTTATCACAGAATAAAAACCAGAAAAAAAGATAAAAAATAACATTGTTAAACCATTCTGAAATGCAGGCTAGTATTGCAGGCTACTGAGGCTAGTAATAATTATTATTATTATTATTGTTATTATTTCTTGTTGCTGTTGTTGTTATTTGTAAAGCACCTTTAAGTACATTCCTAAAGGACCTTCCAATGTGCAATAGTTTGCAGCAAAATGAAGCGAGACAAAAAAACAGAATAGGTCAGACTTACAAGTATTAGTGCTTATTTTCTAGCAAATAGTATAAGCAGCAAATGAAGTGACAGCTGTTTCAGTCCATTGAGTTGTTTTTGTACTGTTTTGCTTATACAGTCCTATTTTGTTCAGAATATGTTTTGTCCCATTCCACCTCGGTTTATCTTAGCTGTTTTTCTAGAACATTATGCATTGCACACAGTTTGCATAATGATTGCATTGAAGGCGTATATCTTATTCTACGCTTGTCTGGTGGCTCATTGTGTTAAAGACCCAGTGTGATAAAAAATCATGTGATTGTATGTGATAGTTATATTATACATAAAGAACTAAAGAAAACAAATGCTCTGATATTCAGCACTTTTCTTTCTTGAAAGCAAAACAATTCTTATACTGAAGATTTGACTGACGATTTGGTACTGGTCGTCAAGGACTTTTTTCTGACATCATTAGCAAGGCAATGTAAATAAAATGTTTTTTTCACCAATCAGCAATACAAACTGGCTTACCAATCCTGCCTGTATCATAGCGGTTGTATGGGCATCATCGCTTGTTGTATAAGCAGCTGCAAGGGCATGTTTATTGCAACAATTTAATAGTAATTAAAAGCAAAATATGGCAGTGCAGGGGGAACACAAATGTTTCTCAGGTGGAATAATTCACTATGTTAGCTGCCTAAAGCTATATTGTGTCAATACAGAGTGAATGGTGAAATAGTGTCAAAAAAAAGATGACATGGTGTGTACGGCTTTGTTACAGAGGAAATACAATTTGCTAGCTAGAAAGCTGTCTAACTTGGTTTTTGACATTGGAAATTTTGACAGAAGGATCGATGACAAACGTTGCTTACCACGATAGCTTGTTACCCATCCAAACAGCGGACATTAGTCATCATTCCGATTAGCCCCTCTGACAGATTCCACTCGGAGGTGGTGGTGGTGACGATATTCCGCAACTCATCCTATATTGAGAGCATAACATTATCTAGCTAACATAGCTTGTAATTCCATCTGAGCAATGATGTGTTCCTCCCTCCACGGCTATATTTTATTTTTACATTACCCTTAGACCCTTAAATTACCTGCCCACACAGTCACTTACACAAGCCATAATGCCTGCACATTCCCTCTGGTACAGTCAGTAATGGTAAGGTGACAATCAGGCACATGAACCTGTTTGATAATAACGGTTTTCCATTAAAACCGGTGAAAAAAACATTTTATGTAATCGCATTGATGCAATTTATAAGAACATATTGCTATTAAAATGTAAAAGTGATTACTTTTTGCCACCTAGTGTACTAGATGCTAGATAGTTTTGAGTGACCACATTATGTAAAATGATTGAATAAGTTACAAATTATATTTACATTCCATTACAGCATTAATACAAGGATTCAAATAATAACATAAAATTGTTATTTGGGCCAACAGCTTAACATTTAACATTTGGCATGAAAAGGTCCAGCTGCTGGCTGCTGTTGATGAGTTGGAATAGAATAAAATAACTTTATATTCCTCAGGGGGAAAAAATAATTCAGGAATGCCAACATCAAACCAACATAGGCCCACTGGCTAATTTGCTGACATTGGGCCAATCAAAGTGTCAATGTTCAGACAACATTAGCCCAAAGTAGGCTAGCTATCTGGAGATATCCGTATCACTGGGATTGACTGGTATTGGCTTGTATGTGTATGACTGCATTGCTCTGATTCTATTGTTTATTCGGTTGTGTCATGGATGTCAGAGTCGTTGTAATTTTTAATAAATTTGTACATGTTTTGATAGCTAGTTAACGAGAAGCTAGTGTGTCTCCGTTTTGTGGGCTATCACAAGTTGAATAGGCCATGTTTCACAGAAGGAACACATTCACAGCTCTTCTGTTCAGAAATAGTTTTACTTCAAAAGGAAATGTTAATGTTTTCCTGTTAATACATTTTAAAAAGGCAAGTTTTCATCTTTTTCTCATTGCTTAGGCTAATGCAGGGGATCTCAATCTTAACCAGAAAGGGACGGCGTGGGTGCAGGCTTTTGTTCCAACCAAGCAGGTACACAGCTGATTCTACTAATTGAGGTCTTTAGAAAACACTAGTGATTGATTAGTAGAATCAGGTGTGTAAGTGCTTGGCTCGAACAAAAGTCTGCATCTGGATTCACATTCACATTACAAGCAAATGTGGCTCAAATCTGGATTTGTTTTGCTCTCATGTGATGTGATACAGATCAGATTTTTTCAGAGCAGTGTGGACACAAAAATCGGATTTTTCCCAATCAGATCTGGGCCACTTTCATATGTGGTCCTAAATCCGATACATATCCGATCACTGGCCATGCGACCGCTGTGAGAACGGTCGTATCGAAATGCATGTGTGTTTTTCCACGTCATACTTCACTGCGCAGGCGCAGTTAACTGGAATGTAGCCCTGGACCATCCTAAAGTTCTGGAGGAACTGTTCCTCCGTGAAACCCTTCCACATCGCGGCCCCACCACTCCTGACTCCTCTCCCGCACCCATACCTCACTCTCCACAGAACTACCAGCAATAGCTGCTAATACAGCTATAGCTATGGCTTTGGCTTTTTTTTCGTCTTCTCACCCTCATCCTCAACATATGACGAATCGTCATCAGACCTCCGCAGCAAATAATTTGGGTTGATATAGGTCACTTACAAACATGAATGTGAACAGTCAAGGCAGAAAGATCGGATCTGGTGAAAAAATCTGAATTGAGCATTAAGCTCTGTAATGTGCAACGTGAGATCTCCTGCATTAAGCCATAAGAAAAAGATAACGTATACATATATACATGTATCTCTGGATAAGATTGAGAACCCCCGGCTTAATGAAAAGGAAAGTGATTGCGCAGGGTCTTTAAGAGACTGGGGCTGTGTCCGAATCGGCACCCTTCCATACAATTCAGTAGGCATGTTGAGTAGACAGGAGGAAAAAGTTGTTAAGTAGGCAAAATTTTCTGCATTGAGTATGCATGAAGTGTACTCCCACGCGATGGCTGTACAGTGAACAGAAGCAGTTTGGCTGGTTTGGTTTGGCTCTCAAAA
Organism: Ilyophis sp. 1 JC-2022; assembly: GCA_022702515.1. Lineage (NCBI taxonomy): Eukaryota > Metazoa > Chordata > Actinopteri > Anguilliformes > Synaphobranchidae > Ilyophis > Ilyophis sp. 1 JC-2022. Next base: position 100,616,573 of record CM040405.1, read on the forward strand.
TTCAAAGAGAACTTTGCTTGCAAGGTAGGCTTAAAAATATGATTGGAAATACCAAGCGCGGTATATTGTGTCTGATTGACCTATCAGGCCCACCTGAAATTAATATGAAATGTTACATGCAAAACCACTGGTACCTCTGTTGAAAAATAACAAGGACAAAGTCAAGTTCTTTTTCAAAACGCTTGTTTATTATTTTTTTCCTTTATGCCTCCAAAAAAGCTCATATACAAACACTTTTTTTTCAGATAGTTGAAACTTTACAGGCTGTCGACAAGTGTACAGCTAAAGTGAGTCCAACAAACCGCGTAAAAACCTTTCAATAAAGCCACATTCGTAGCGATCTAAAAACACTGAGGAAAAAACAACCCTACTTCACGTTTCGAGTGCGTTGTCAGAGCATTTTCTGCAGAACACCTGTATATAAAGCAGCATTCAAATACAATATCATTCAAGAGATGGTTAACATATGGACCGAAAAATATATCATTAACCTTTTTAGCCGAAACACAGAAAACATGACAATGGAAAGGAGACTATGATACATATTGTGCTCTATTTACATCTACTTAAATTTACTTTAATTCAGTGCAGATCGAGGGGGGGGGGGCGGGTATTTTACTAGTGGTGAGCCTTCAAGCGCACGGAAACTGTGGTTGGAAGGTTTCCACGGAGACCAGTGAAGAAAAGATCCTGCAACTGCTCTGTGTTGTCGTGCCGTGGGTGGCGCGAAAGGCGAAGCGCATGGTCCCTGGCCGCATCCTTTCCCTCCCACACGAGACAGACGGACAGACAGCAGGACAGACTACACTGCAGAAGTTTCTAGACTTAAATGCATTCGGCAGACAGCTCCTTTCAGGAGTATTCAATCAATGGCCACCCAGAGACGTCCTATGAGCGAATGAGTAGCCAAGCACATTGATGACTCAGGCTTGGAAAGGCGGCCTGTGTGCTTAGTGCCATACAGACAAAGGAGCACTTTTCCCTTGGGGTACAACACATTTCTAAATAAATTTCGCACATGTTCCTACAATCCACAAATATTGACGTCATGTCAGTGTTAGACATGACTGTCTTACGTGACGACAGAGTCGGAGTCATTACGAAGAGTTCCTATCTTTTTCGTAAATAAAGGGCCCCTAGAAATAATACCCATAACACATAATACAATCATAGTAATCAAAGAAATGGTACTCCCCACATCAGTCATGGCATATGCATGCTGTACAATACATGGGCTCAGTTAAAATGCTTTAATATGTCCACGTTGAGAGGAGATACTGCATCAGTTCTAGAGCCCTTAGTCAGACCCAGAGGCCACCATTTGCAGGAGGGAGACAGAGAAAGAGAGAGATTTTGGGGGCAGAGAAGAAAGGTTTGAAAAATACTGATGGGGTGAAAGTAAAAGTGCAAGGAGGTATGCAAAGAGAAGAGGAGAGAAAGGGAGGATAGCAAAGGAGAGGAAGACTGAATAAAGCGGCGCGGTGGAAGTGGGAAGATCAGTAGCATCAGCCTCAATGCCTCTATTCTAGGCCTTTATATTTCATAAAAGTGTACAGAAGACTAGATACAGCAGTTGTTAGTGCAGCTGTTGTACCTTCGTATAATGTAACATCAGATTATTTTAGCTAACGAAATACAATGTACAATATAATGTACAACAGCGACTGCGCTGGCTGAAATTCCCAGTAAATCCCATGCCCTGGACTGAATCAGAGGAGAATAGCTGTGTCACCCAGAAAAAAGGAAAATAAAAATTGATTACATTTCTTCACAAGAAAAAAAGTAAGACTTTCAGTAGTCATGATGCACACATACACAAAACACACACACGCACACACACAAATTCACTCAACATAAATGTAACACAATGGTCCTCTACCATTGAATGCATTGATATGCATTGAACAGCATGATGCAGACAACATGCTCTTAATCAATGGCCAATAAGCTGCAATCCACGTAGTTCCAGGCCAATTTGTGGATTATCCCAAACTTGTGCAGTGCAGAGCTGTGCAATGTATGGCTGAGGCTGTTTGAATGTCCCACAGAACAGCGCTCTCTGCTGGTAGAATGCTGGTATTACTGCACATGATTTTATGATTCAACAGTGAGAGCCTGAGTAGTGCATGGCTTAAATAGCTCATCGTGGGACTATACAACACCCGCTTTGAGTAGGCTTACATATTATTGGATATTTCTTTTTTACATTCATAAATACATCTTTAAATAAAGAACACTACAGGTATATTTCAAAACGATAACATCTTATTCATCTTATTGTTCACAATACTTCCTCACGTGATATTAGAGACTGGTACACATTGTTCTTGTGCATGTAACGCTGATGTGCAACAAAATTGATTTAGACAGCTACCTTTTTTTCTAAAGGGGCAAAGTATACTGAAGGCAAAGTATATCCCTTTTTCATGTTGAAGTAAAAGAGCGAAGAAAAAATCTTCAGTATCAAGAACAATTATGCTGCACATCGAAATAAACATCACTTTATTTAAACATGCATGTTACTAGAAAAATATAGTCTGTGGGTTTGGAATATACATTTTTATTATATTTATAATATTTCTATTTTATTTATTTATTTATTATTATTATTATTATTTATTTATATATTAATTTTTTTGTTGGGGGGGGGGTATTTAAATTCAATCATGAGTTTCAAAACAGAGATACATTTTAATGACAGTTCTAGTTCTAGTTCTATTTATTTTTTCAGAATTTAATACAATTTATTTGGCTTTATAATAATCAGTTTAAATCACCTTAAAACCTAGCGCTTGCCGAGCCACTTCTCTACTTTATTGATGTGATGTAGTGCTTATGCAACAGGCAAAAATCACTCAGGTGTACTGTATCACAGCCAGTCTGAATAATCAAACAACCTGACGCCTAAAACATTGAATAGTAATATCCAAAATCACACACATTTGTTTTTCTAAAAACATGTATGTATAAATAGCGTGAGACTATCTCTTTAAGATGTGAATCATGCTCAGAGCACCACCACAAAGGTATTAAAGTGTGCCTAATTGTAAAACAACTAAATCTGAAAGCAAGTTCAGGGTAAAGGGCCTGGAAACTGGTTTAAAGGAAGTACCTCTATATCTACCTCTACATCTATACCTCTATATGTCTATCAATTCCTGTTTTTGTCAGACAGGTGCACAGACAGTTTGCATTTGTTTTTCTTTATGTTTGAGTACAGAATGGAAATTTAAAAAAATACATTTAATACATCAGCGCCCCTCTTCTGACTGAAAAGAACATGACAGGATTCTAAAAAACCTACTTCAAAGATCACACTTTTTCACGGCACAAACAGGAACAAACTGCTGAACGGATTGAACAAGACATTCAGATTCTGCCTGGTGAGTGTTAGAACAGGCTGCATAAACAAGGAAAGAAAATGCACGCATACGTGCACACACGAACACACACACGCGCACACACACACACACACACACACACACACACACGCACATGTCTTTTAGACTTAAACAGATTATCCAAGGGGACAGTGCTATCACATAAGCATAAATAAAATAAACAAACAACTAAGCCACCGAGCACAGAATTCCTCATTGTTCTTTTTTTTTCAGAAAAGCAAGGGGGTATAAAGCTTTAAAAAAATAACTAAAAAAACATCAGACATCAAAGCAAGCAGGCCAATCGGTTTCGACAACATTATCCAGCCAAGAATAAAAGCATATATCCAGTGTTACTAGTCAAAAGCCCACAGTAGAACAAATGCAGCTCAAGCTATTATGCTTTAAGAAAGAAATGAAAAATGAGACAATTAAAAGGTTAAAAACAGCTCTCTCATGGCAAAAGAGAGAAAAATAAAGCAGGTTTGCTCCGCCTGTAGGCCAACAGGTCTGTTCGTCATTGGCCACTGTGTCATGTGACACCACCCAAAGCCCACCCCCACGAGATGGAACTGAGCACTTCTATCCCCCAGGGGGACAGATAAAAAAAGAAGGGAAGGATGGAGGCTGGAAAGTGATGGCCGCACATGCAGGAGTCTGTGCCAGTCAGCCAGCCGTCAGATCCCATCGCTCAGCGCCAGTCCACCGAAAAAACCTACACCTGGGCTCAATTCTGTCAGGCAGAAGTGCACTGTGGTCCTCCTGGCGATCATTGTGCGGCCATTACGCCCACTAACCCAACGGTCTGCTTTTTTCGCTGTAATCAACAAGAGGACCACTGCGGGTGAGACAACGAGAGGACATTCTGACACCCTTTAAACGGAGCTCACTGTCATGGCAAAAAATTGCATCCAGAGGAGAAAATCAAAACAATCTATTGTTTTGCTTTTTAAAAATTTGAATGAGAAATAAGTCAAGTCAGAAAAGTGGATAAAAATATATATATATTTATCCCTAATTGTGTGTTATATGTAGCGAGGCGGTTTTGGCAGAAGGAGTGGTCAGGGGTGGTCTGGTAGATTAACCTAAAAGAAAGGCTTTTTGTTGAGAAATGAGAAGCTGGGTGTGTATTTTCTGCTGTCTGTGTATGCGAGTGAACGTCCAATAAGAAGGGTCCCCTGCCTGCGTGTGCCTCCTTACAAAAGCTACATCCCCGACACATCTGGCCCTCTTCCCGCCAACTGCCGCGTGCGTCTACGCTGCTGACGCCTGCCAGTCATGTGACCTCCGCCTCTCTCCTATTGGCCAAGGAGACTTGGGAGACGGAGGACCCGGGGGGGATGGGGGCATCTATGGGAATATCCTGGCCCCCACCCATCCCACCTCTCGGACCTCAAACTAAAATCTGGGCAGGGAGACAGCAACCCCTCCATCCCACCCCCCCCGTCGCCTCACTTCTTAACGGCCTGCCTGTAGCTGTGTCTCTGGCCCTCGTTACGCTTGCTGCTGCTGCTGCTGCTGCTGCCCTTGGAGTTGCTGGCCAGGCTGCTGTCCCGGTCCAGCGTGGGGCTGGACTGGGCCCGCTGCAGGCCGCTGTCCTCCAGGATCTGAGACTCCAGCACAGAGAGGTCATCCTCCCCACATCGGATCTTAGCCCTCAGCAGCATGGCGTACGTCCCATAACGTGTCTTCTGCAGGGGGGAGGGATAAAGTGGTTAAACGAGGGGTTCAAAAAAAGGAGGAAAGGAAGAATGAGGAAGAAGAAGAGGCAAACAGAGGCAGCCAATGAAAAAGTGGAAGAGAGGCAGATAGAAAAAGAGAAATAGCTTAGCTTTCTTCCAAGATGCTGCAGTTAAATAGTTTTTTTAACAACGTATGCAGCTTACTCTATTCCATGCAACAGTACTCTGTGTAAATGACTTGGTTCTGCTGTCTGAGTCAGGGTTAAAGCAACATTTGAATCTGCTGGATATATACTGTCAGAACGGAGTACTAGGTCTCGCAATGAAAGCCCAAATCTCAGAGATGCTATGGTACTCACGGCAACACCATTCATTAACATGCGAAAAGTAACCATTACCTCAAACTGAAAATAAAGTGCATTAGGGAGCCTTTCTGATAGTCATTGCATCCGCTGAATCCAGAAAAGGGCGTTGGATTTTATAGAGCATTTAAAAATAAATGCAAATAGCTTTACAGTAAAAGGCTGGACAAACAAAAGAACACAGCCGATAAAAGCATCAGTCATCTGTTTTTAAAACCACTGCAGATGAAAACTAACACACAATAGCACGACACAGCTTCAGGTCTGCATTGCTTCACAGGCACCAATTAAAGTAAAAAAATAATAAATCAAATCAATATCTGCCATTTGGAACAATAGTACCAAAATCCACCCAAAAAAACTTCATATTATCAAGCTCTAACCACAACATACACAAGCTCTAACCACAACATACACAAGCTCTAACCACAACATACACAAGCTCTAACCACAACATACACAAGCTCTAACCACAACATACACAAGCTCTAACCACAACATACACAAGCTCTAACCACAACATACACAAGCTCTAACCACAACATACACAAGGTCTAACCACAACATACACAAGCTCTAACCACAACATACACAAGCTCTAACCACAACATACACAAGCTCTAACCACAGCATACACAAGCTCTAACCACAACATACACAAGCTCTAACCACAACATACACAAGCTCTAACCACAGCATACACAAGCTCTAACCACAGCATACACAAGCTCTAACCACAACATACACAAGCTCTAACCACAGCATACACAAGCTCTAACCACAACATACACAAGCTCTAACCACAACATACACAAGCTCTAACCACAACATACACAAGCTCTAACCACAACATACACAAGCTCTAACCACAACATACACAAGCTCTAACCACAGCATACACAAGCTCTAACCACAACATACACAAGCTCTAACCACAACATACACAAGCTCTAACCACAACATACACAAGCTCTAACCACAACATGCACAAGCTCTAACCACAACATACACAAGCTCTAACCACAACATACACAAGCTCTAACCACAACATACACAAGCTCTAACCACAACATACACAAGCTCTAACCACAACATACACAAGCTCTAGCCACAACATACACAAGCTCTAACCACAACATACACAAGCTCTAACCACAACATACACAAGCTCTAACCACAACATACACAAGCTCTAACCACAACATACACAAGGTGTATTCTTCCAGCTGTGACCACTGGCACGCAGTCTCTCACCTCAAACTCCAAGTATTCGTCTCGCTGACGGTACTCCTCCAGCTCGCGCCCTTTGACCTTGCGGTCTGGCGGGTAAGATCGCCGTTCGGCCAGCTCTGAAGAGGTGGCGCGAAAGCGCGTCTCGTGGGACTGTACTTGCCCCTCCTGAAAAAAAAATACACAAACTCAGAACATGGACCTGCTCCTCCCTCCCGGTCAATAGGTGACGTAGCGGCTCGGCGGAGTTTTCACTCGATTTAAACCGGGCCCCCCCCCCCCCCGCTCTAATGCAGTGGGGACAAGCGGCAATGTCATGCCCTTCCCAGTCTCTTCTCAGGCGCGCTCGCTCACGGACGCCCGGTACCCTCCCTGTCGTATGACGGGAGGGTACCGGGCATCCGTGAATGAACGCACCCAGAGTTTTACTGGGCAGCTGGGAGGAGTTTAGGGCCATGGACTATTATTAGGCACCCACAGGCATGTCTTTTTACATGCAGGCATGTTCCAATCTTGGCAATGTTCAACCTGACTTTCTTTTAAAAAGCAGGTGCCTATACATATTCAAAAGCAACTGGACTTATTCCTGCATGGTCATGATTCCAGTTATATCATACTGTAAACACATACTGTAGCATAATGGACTGTTTCTGTAACCATCAGCGATGGCCAATTTAAAATGTACAGTTTCTGCTCAGTAACATGTATGAGTGCCGGCAGAGAAAGTTCTCTAAGAGAGGGACAAGAACAAACACACTAGAACTCAATGCTATATGATCTGGGGGAAAGGTCAAAGGTCAAAGGTCACAGGTCTGTATGTAGAAAGTGTAGGCAGGCACCTCAGGGAGCTTGGACGTAGACCGGGGCAGCAGCGGCCGACTGAACTTCTTCTGGGAGCCGATGGCCGCGGGTAAGAGTGGGGCCGAAAACATAGCTGCCACGGTGTTGATGCGAGTGATCCAGGACTGCATCTGTTCCGCGTTCCTTTGAGAGGAAATGAATATACATGCTGACCACAGGCTACAGACCACTCCGCACTCCACTCTCCACCTCTGGCCATTCCTCGTCTTTACTTTTCTTTGTCGCTTGTGGTGAAATGAGCCCTCCACAAGAATAAGCTCTCCCGAGCCCCCCCAAGCATCTTGGTTCAACAAATCCTGAACATATTCTGAGCTCAGTACCTCTACTTATGCTGCCTGTAATATTATGCCCTCAAATCCATTTGCCGCTTAAAAATCTACATCCTTAATCTTCTTCCTCCTGCACCTACTATAAAATTTTACACTGTGTTGAGGGTTTTTGTAATAACTTGGGTCTTTTCAAACCGTACTTTTGTGAGTTTCTCTAGCTAAGAGCATCGGTTAAATTTTCTGAATTCATGCTCACCTAGGTCACCCACACATTTACGGTTGATCCTACTAAGAGCATGTGGGTTGACTAATGACTACACATTGGCCAGAAGCCAACCACGAGGCAGGTCACCTGCTCATGTATCAGAGACAAAATAAATATATATTCATATAAATACCAATATTCAACCACCATCACTGCTCATAGATACAATGTGAACTGTCAGCAACCAGACATTCCCACATCCCCATGTATACTATACGACATTGTATTATACTATAATATTTGAGACCTCCTGGACACGTACAGCTACTGCAGATTACAGCACATGACAGATTATCTGGGACATTGTATGCTGTGAATAGCACAGTTGGAGAAGAGCGTCTCTCTCCAGGAGGAGCACTATTTGGTCTTTTTGCTGCATCCTCATGTCTCCCGCAGGGGCTGCTGCATCCAAAGGAAGATGTGATTGGCTGAAGTTTATGGAAGAAGCAGGGGGATGACGGAATTGCGGTGTTGGGGGGGGGGGGGGGGGGGGGGTAGAAAAGTACCAGTGGTTTTCCCTTTGCTAAAGACAGGTGTGAGAAGGGGGAGGGATTTACACCGCTCTCCTCTCTATTCATTGGCTTCACATGACATCACACCCTGAATGTGCCGCAACATGAGGTCTTACCCTGGCGACCCGTTAACGAGAGTCAACGGAACTCCACAGCTGTAATATTTTGGCCATTTTCGATAGAGAAAACAACAATTTCAGCAGCTGATAGAGGACATAACCCGTAGTGGTTTAACTTTTGCAATTTTTGATACTTCGTAGGACACTTAAGTGATATGAGTGTGCATAAAACGTCACTTGGGTGAAAACTATTGAGTAGTAATTATGGATGAGAGACAGAGGAACGCAGGGAAAAGGAGACTCACGGGGCCTGGAACAGGTACACTCTCCAGTCTGCGGTGCGCAGATAGAAGACGTTGGGCCTCTTGCTGTAGTCAGCCGCCCGCATGGCCAGAGAGTGGTGGATGGACACAGCATTTTTCAGATCCTCGTCGGAGAGCTGCTTATCTGGCCTGAACTCGCCCTGTTTCCCGGAGAAAGTGCGGAGAGAGGACTTTAGCGCGCGCGCAAATTTGTATCCCTTTTCAGCTCAGAAATGGATTGCCTCACTCAAAGTTACCCTGATGACTTACAGCCACAACATGTTATTTTATATATTTTTTTTATTTAATAACAAAGATTTATTTTCCCTACCGGTTGAAATTCTTATTTTCATGCACCTTGGTAGAACTGCAAGATGGCACTAAAATTCTTTTTGCTCCTCAGCAGAAGATTCTCCATTGGATTTTATAAATACATGCAGAGTTTCGGTCTGTCGCACACAAATTGCCTGCACGATTTAGGATGCTACCGCAGTAGAGCAGCTCATTTTCACATTTGTGATGTACCCTGGCAAACAGGGGTAACAAATCCGACTGCCATCAAAACATGTGTAAATGGCATTTCCTCAAATTTCACTCTAGCGCAGAGGAATGCCTTGGGAAGCCTCTCTCGTTCCAATGCCAGTTTTGTTTATTCCGCCATGGTGTCAGCTCATATGAGTACACCGCGGCACCATCACTTTAAAAAGAGAATTCCTTTTAGTGTTAGTGAAATGTCAAAACATGAGATACACGTTGTGTATCTGGAAATGTCTTTGCCATGTTCATGTAAGTAAATAAAAATGTGTTGTTTTTTTCAGTCATTGCTAGCCATCTTTCAGCATGTGGAATTAAATGTTTTTTTTATAAATGTGCGGGGGAACTTAAATGTTTAGAGAATAAAAAACATCTAATTAAACTAAATATTAGAAATAAGAGGACAATTGTGTTAGTTTGCTTGCTGGTTATATTCAAAAGCAACCATTCACTAATTACAGTCTTTGAGTGCTTCATATACAGTACTGCTTTGTTGGCTTTTTAAATGTTTTTTTCTGAGAATATGTATTTATTCTTTTTATTTAGTTAAAAGGGACAATACACACCAATCAACATGCACATAGTTACATCAATGTATTGAGTGCCAGAGTTAGCTAAACAGCTCATATCCAGTTGAGTAACATATTGTTCGTATTATTTATTAAAAACACAGGGAGCGAATGAATCCTTGATATTCTTCTCATAAGATAACCACTCTTGTGATCATGAATTTCTTCAATGGTGAACTGCAGTGCTTATTTTATGTTATTTTTGTTTTTTGTTACCAGATGACCAGGTGAAAATACACTTGTAGGATGACATTTGAAAGACAAAAACTAGACTGGCCTGACCCCTACATTTGACAGTAACGCTGGGCCAGAACACACAGCTGTGCCACCACAGAAGCTTTCCCAGTCGGACCCTGCCGGTCTTATGCAAGTTCCTGTCCAAGGACATGGCATTAACCAAGCCCCAGGCACTGGCTTGGCCCGCAATAGGATCACAAACCCATATGGGCCTGTCAGGGCAGTGCCAAGCCCTGAGCCGGTACCATAGCGGATCATTCTGGAACAATCCTGCTGTAATGTTATGTTGTAACCAATTGGAAGCCTATCTGTAATGTTAAGCAATGTGGCAAGTTTTCTAAAATTTAAATCTCTACAATATTTAATAATACAATGTTGTGTTTAATCTTAATGATTAGCTGCATTATATATATATATATATATATGAGTGAGCACCATAATTCATTGGACAGTGACACATTTTTTGTCATTTTGGTTCTGTACTCTAGCACTTTTTTATACAGTGGCCCCAATTTAGGGCATTAAAAAATATTGGACAGTTTAACATAATGTAGAATAATGCATTTGAATAGATCTCTATGTGAATTGGGGGGTGAGACTATATTTAGCTGTAAATTATTCTGGAACAATATGGAATACATGGTTGGTGAAATGGCTGTAAGTCATCAAGGGTCTGAGGTATCAAACAAGCCTCAAACCATCACTCTGCTGCCAGATATGCAGTAGATATGGATGGATCACTTTAAGGGTCGTTTCTCCTGACAAACTTTCCTATTGAACTCTATGGAAAAATAAGTCAGGACAAGAAACCCTTCAAGTTATCCATCCATATCTACTACATATCTGGCAGCAGAGTGATGGTTTAAGGCTCGTTTGATACGTCAGATTCTTGCTGACTTAGAGCCATTCAGCCAACCATGTGTTCCATAATTTACAGCTAAATCTAGTCCTATCCCCCAATTCCCATAGAGATCTATTCAAATGCAGAGATGTTATAGTATCGCTTGTAAGAGTACCAGAAAATAAGATATCAAGAGTCTTTTGATGTTGTTGGGTCACAGAGATCAGGACGTCATGGCATGCAAAGAATATGCAACCAAATAATAAAAATGGTTTTGTTAAAAATAATTATTTCTTGACGAGGGATTTTTTTTTTCTCATAATAAATTTACTTCAATTAAAGGTTGGATTTTTCTCATTTTGTCAGTGTGAAATTTTTATTTTTTATAACCCTTTTTGCTCATCTTTACCAGGGGTGCCAATAATAGTGGAGGGCACTGTATATATATATATATATATATACACTACCGTTCAAAAGTTTGGGGTCACTTAGAAATTTCCTTATTTTTGAAAGAAAAGCACTGTTTTTTTCAATGAAGATAACATTAAATTAATCAGAAATACACTCTATACATTGTTAATGTGGTAAATGACTATTCTAGCTGCAAACATCTGGTTTTTAATGGAATATCTACATAGGTGTATAGAGGCCCATTTCCAGCAACCATCACTCCAGTGTTCTAATGGTACATTGTGTTTGATAATCGCGTTAGAAAGCTAATGGATGATTAGAAAAACCTTGAAAACCCTTGTGCAATTACGTTAGCACAGCTGAAAACAGTTTTGCTGGTTAGAGAAGCTATAAAACTGGCCTTCCTTTGAGCTAGTTGAGTATCTGGAGCATCACATTTGTGGGTTCGATTATACTCTCAAAATGGCCAGAAAAAGAGAACTTTCATATGAAACTCGACAGTCTATTCTTGTTCTTAGAAATGAAGGCTATTCCATGCGAGAAATTGCCAAGAAACTGAACATTTCCTACAACGGTGTGTACTACTCCCTTCAGAGAACAGCACAAACAGGCTCTAACTAGAGTAGAAAGAGAATTGGGAGGCCCCGGTGCACAACTGAGCAAGAAGACAAGTACATTAGAGTCTCTAGTTTGAGAAATAGACGCCTCACAGGTCCTGAACTGGCAGCTTCATTAAATGGTACCCGCAAAACGCCAGTGTCAACGTCTACAGTGAAGAGGCGACTCCGGGATGCTGGCCGTCTAGGCAGAGTGGCAAAGAAAAAGCCATATCTGAGACTGGCCAATAAAAGGAAAAGATTAATATGGGCAAAATAACACAGACATTGGACAGAGGAAGATTGGAAAAAAGTGTTATGGACAGACGAATCGAAGTTTGAGGTGTTTGGATCACACAGAAGAACATTTGTGAGACGCAGAACAAGTGAAAAGATGCTGGAAGAGTGCCTGACGCCATCTGTCAAGCATGGTGGAGGTAATGTGATGGTCTGGGGCTGCTTTGGTGCTGGTAAAGTGGGAGATTTCTACAAGGTAAAAGGGATTTTGAATAAGGAAGGCTATCACTCAATTTTGCAACGCCATGCCATACCCTGTGGACAGCGCTTGATTGGAGCCAATTTCCTCCTACAACAGGACAATGACCCAAAGCACACCTCCAAATTATGCAAGAACTATTTAGGGAAGAAGCAGGCAGCTGGTATTCTGTCTGTAATGGAGTGGCCAGCACAGTCACCAGATCTCAACCCCATTGAGCTGTTGTGGGAGCAGCTTGACCGTATGGTACGCAAGAAGTGCCCATCAAGCCAATCCAACTTGTGGGAGGTGCTTCAGGAAGCGTGGGGTGAAATTTCTTCAGATTACCTCAACAAATTAACAGCTAGAATGCCAAAGGTCTGCAATGCTGTAATTGCTGCAAAGGGAGCATTCTTTGACGAAAGCAAAGTTTGAAGGACAAAATTATTATGTCAAATAAAAATCATTACTTCTAACCTTGTCAATGTCTTGACTATATTTTCTATTCATTTGATAAATAAAAGTGTGAGTTTTCATGGAAAACACGAAATTGTCTGGGTGACCCCAAACTTTTGAACGGTAGTGTATATATATATATATATATATATTAGGGGTGGGACTATTCAATCCCATAACGATTCGATTCGATTACGATTCTTTAGGCAAAGGTTCGATGCATCATAACATCTTACATTTGACCACGATTCGATTCGATAAGATTCGGTTCGATTAATTTAGATATTTTAAAAAAATGTAATAGGTATGCTAATGTGATTTGATACCGATACATTCAGCACACATTATATATATATATCCTTTAATTGTCCTAAAAACTGGTTAAAAACTGGTTTCCATGTAGTTTTTCTTAGAAAATGTGTCTCAAATTTGGTCATTCATACTTGGTTTCTATATAAGGCACAAAGGCAAAAATCCAAACAGCCATTCTGGAAGTTGAGCTCCAGAATATTGGATATAGGTGGCACAGCCAAGTGAATAACTCATTATCGTACAATTAATCTCTTTTCTTGTTCAGATTATCAGTATATAACTGAGTATAACTATACGACTTGCAATATTTTGGCAGTGTGCAAATAATTTTTTCCATTATGCAAGCAATATAAAACAAAATAAAAATTATAATTATATAAACATATCTATAAATGAATTTCCATATCGAACACTGGCCCCATATAACTGGTCACATATAACTAGTCCATATGGGCAATGTAGGATGCATCGCTGAACTAACAACAGTTTCAGCTGCATAAACAGCTCGCCCCCAACCCCAAATGAGACATCTACGTACCTTCTGTAGGTAGAGAATCAGTCCCTTCAGCACACCATAAAATGTCTTCCATCCTCTCTTCCCCCTTGGTGCTGTAAACCCCACCCCCCCACCACATAGCCACGATTAAATCTCATCATAATTCTTGTGAACATTTTTGTCATAATTGAGATTTTGTGAACCACAGGATCAAAGTAAATGTGCTGAACATACATTAAATTGACAAAAAAATCACTCATATTACACACGTTCATTATTAAAGGGCACTTGCATACTATTACTACATACGGTCACGGTTAAAGATCGGTCACACTAAACACGGTTATGATGAAAGATCACTATCATAGTACACTAGGTTACGCAAAGGTCAGTTTCAAAGATCACTCAGTCAGGATTCAAAATCACTCTCATACTCACACGCTTGGTTATCTTAAAGAGATACTATCATAGAGAAGGCAAGTTGAGGCATGACCTATGACCACATTCTTTATCCCTTTATTCCTAAGCAGCACAATAATTATTATGCTAGCCGCATATGCATATATGCGTCATATCAGTCACATGCAGTCATATGCAGTCATACAGAGATGACAGGCAGATGCCTGTCTCCACCTGTAAGCAGTCTCAGGTTTGGAACACTTTTTCTCCCATTGGTATTTACTTGATTGATGTGTTTGTTTTCCTTTAATGACTAGTTCTGTGAATGCTATTACTATATCATGGGAACTTAGTATTAAGCATGTCCCATGTCTGCCATGCCCACCATTTTAAAAAGAGGCATACTGTTAACCTCTGCTGTCTCCCACTGGGAGAATCACTGAGACACTGTTTATATGTTTATATGCTCACAATGCACTGTGCATTGGCTTTGCCACCCTTATGCTTTCTTTCACATTGGTTTAATTGTATTTTTATGTGTAGATGGACAGTTTTTATTGGTCCACTGGCTGATTGTATGGCCAACTGAATGCAAGGCATTTTAAAGCACTCCTTACAAATTAGTTTTTAATCGCCCCGATGAAAGCACAGAGGCATAATCCAGCACCAGGCAGATTAAACAGACATTATCTTTCATCGACCTAGTACAGGTTGCTTGCCTTAATTTCACCTGAGCTGATGCGTGAGCATGGTGCAAAGTGGTCGCTGTGCATCACCCAGGTACGGGGGCTACACATCGGTGGCGGTTGAGGTTAGATTCACACCTTCACCGTAAATTGCTTTGAGATTATGAAATGTTTGAATGCGATGCCTGTGGATCCACTGTTTTTTTCGGTGGGGTGCAAAACCGTTTCAGTCAATGCTTTCAATAAATAAGAAGGGTCAGCGGGTGGGGGAGGATTAGGGCAAGGGGAGGTGCGCACTTCTCTTTCCGTCAGAATCAGCATGGGCTTTGCGGACCAGGAAGCCCGTCTTGTAGACGAGGGTGCCCGACTGCGAGGACACGCCCGTGAAGGCGTCGCCTCCACTGCCCACTCGCTTCATGTTGCGAGAGGTGGAGTCAGTGCGCCCGTCAGCCAGCTCCGAGAAGGACTTGCGTAGCTCCTCCTCATCGCTATGGAGACAGGGATGAAAAAAAAGTCACACAGCAGCTGTCAATAATCGTTCCAAAAGCACACCCACTCATCACACGCTGCTCACGTTTGCACATGGATCATTTCTACGCAAGTTTCCATGGATCCTAATAATATCTGGATGGGTATATGAAAGCAACCACAGTGAATGAGAAAAACCCATCCATGTAATATAAAGGCTGGTTAAACTATGTAAGGATCCATTCTCATTCAGGTGACCAGTGTCAATTAAGACTATGGCACAAAGCATGACCATACCCAAACCCAACAGATGTCCAAACCTACGCACACATAACATCAATCACTCATGGACTCTGTGACTTAAAGGCAGGCGGGTCCTGGTACCTGGTTCTAATGACGGTAAATGTACACATGCAGTAAAAAGCCCTATGGAGCCCTATATTTTGGAGTGCACAGCACTTTTCCCCACATCAATATAGTTACAAAATGCAGGTCATCGAGAGTTTGGTTCATTTTGAAATAGCCTGTTGGCTAAGTGGGCCCTGAATAGGTACACTGAAGAAAGCTTGATGATGAAACATCTGCAGTTTTTTCCACAATATAAAAAAAAAACCATCGTTTTTAAGGCATTTGGTGTGTGGAGCCTTCTTTTGTCCTTGTTTTTTACCCTTGGTTAAGTGGGCCCCGCACCATAATTCCATAGTGAGCAATGTACGGCATATTAAAACACTGGCTATGGGTGGGATTCAATCGAACTTACTTCTGTTTAAGGCCGTATGCAATTCAGTCACACCAAAACACTCTTTCTAGGATTAAACCAGCTCCCTACCTCAACAGAGATTGCTTTACTCGCTGTGAATATACGGTGGTAGAAGTGAGATTTTGTTCCAAAGTGAGAAGTGAGAATCTGTTCTCACGCTTGTGTTGCGTTCACAGCTTATCGCTAATGTCAATGTAGCCTACACATATGAACAGACGCCAAAACATTTTGATAATTTCTTTAGATACATTTTCACTGTTTCACTAGCTACTAGCATTTCTTAAACTAATTAACTTTCCAAAAGAAATCTGAGTTTGTGCTGTTCATTGCGCAAAAGCTGCAAATGCTCTCCATACCATATTAATGACTGATCGCTAAAGTATGGATGGAAATCAAGTAACCGTGGACCCACACCCAAATAGTGAGCGCAGTTCACAAGTACAATAAGTTTTGCAACACAACATTTTGGCTGCCAAGTCAGTCCTCATAAAATATATTTTGAGCAAGGCTCACGCCAGGTTTCATCCTGTCTGTTGAACTGCGTAGCTCACATTTGAGGCTGCTCCTTGTCTCAGCTGGCTGAGCGCAGTTTTTATTTTATTTTTAAAAAGTACTCTTTGTTTGAATGTATGAGCAAAATAAAAGGCCGGTTTCGTTCACACCTATTTTTGGAAGTTGAGTGAGCAAGATTCAATAACATTCATTGAAAACATGCTTGACATTTCACAAGGGATTCGTTTTTATTTGGCACACAAATAATGGTGCAAGAATAGCAACATGGTTCAAGGGCAAATATGAGTAGCTCTAAATATTTGTCTCCATACAATGAAAAAGCCTGGTAGAGCAGGTTTACTTAGGTGGCAGGAGAGCAGGTTTACTTAGGTGGCAGGTTCAATGCCATCTATGTCGCCATCAATTCTGTATCAACTAATCATTTCTGTCTCTTCTTGCAACTATGAGAGCTTGCATGATCACTGACAGGTTTACATATTGTATGGCTTCTAAATAGATTGTGTTGTATTATGGCCAGATTTCAGGTCTTATTAAGCTGCATTTGCATACAAATTAGACATTTTGGCTCTGAAATATACGTAGACAACTAAATTAAAATATGCATGAACCAGATAGGACACTGTCATTATTTCCCCGATAGAGTAGTTGTGTGCACTTTCCACCCACTGTGGTTGCTTTGTGATAGTTAAAAGTTGCAAAAGTTAGTGAATTCCCCCTTTGAAATCTAGGCTTCTCATGTTTTCTGTAAAAATATTTAAAAACAGACTTAGCCAAAGTCCCTCAAAGGCAAGCAACCTATATTCCACAAAAAAAGATGCAGCCAGGTAATCATTCATTATTAGGTGGTACTAGCCATGACAGCTACGTGAGCCAGTAGTGTTCCATAGATATCTAAGGAAAAATCTAATAATACAATTCTTAACTCTTTAATCACTAGTAAATGCGTAAGAATGTGGATTACCATGCCACCTAATACCTGAAATATGAATTTGCTGTGTGCTCTATAATCTGAAAAACAGTATTTTGACTTAACAATGTTGCATTTTATGTTGCGCTATATATGTAATGCAATATAATGCAACATTGCATTTTATAGCCTAACATAATTTTTATTATATGCCGCAAATACAACAGTTCTGCATAAACCATTCTGAGCTTATTTTCCCTTTAGAAATTTCCAGACCGAACCCTTCTCTTCAAGCCTTACCAGATGCTTATGAACATATTGCTTTGTTTATCTGAATCTAAAAAAAACAAACAATTAAGTCTTGTTTGATTGAATTGCACATGCCCTAAAGCAGATATGTGTGTTTGGTTTGAATTTAGGGGTATGTCTTGTAGAAGCATGTGGATTCAACACATTGACTCCCATAATTTTCCCACATTGATGATTGAGACTTAACCAAAGTCCCTCAAATGGAAGCAAAGCTACTGGTATCCCGATTTCTTGTTTCTCCGTGGAGAACTGGGAAAAGCAGGACAAAAATCTTATTGGAGCTGAAGAAAAGTGTTCTCATTCTCCTTGATAAAATCTAATCAGTGTACTACCTTCAAACCTTAATGCATTTCAATATAAATCTCAAAACCGGCCTCACAATACTGAGGCTGATCGGATCTTTGCGTTTGCGTCCCTCGTCTTCCAGCTTCTGCAAGATAACGCTTCCCTTACGGCATGAGAAATCTTAGTTAACAAGGTTTGTTGTACAAAGATTTTGCTCCTGTGGAAGCTAGAGTCCAGTTTTCTGATAAAAGGGTGTCACAGCGCGGCTTTAGCGGTATCCCACCCCCCAACTTTGAGGCGAAAACTCTAAGTAGCCCTTTCAGCTCTGGGACTGCTCTCATCTGAAACGCACTGCGATGTCTTTCTGGTCCCCGAACGGCATCAAACGACTTCGCTGGCTCTCCTCTTTCCCTGCTGTGAAGCCCTTTCTCACAGTTCCTTTCTGCGAGCAGCTTTGGGCAATGAAAGCACAGCAGGGTGAAAGAAAAAAACCTTTTACCGCAGTGATTTTGTGTTGCTCTACTTTATCACAGAAAACGCCTTCACGCGTTGTGTTAAAATACATCTGAGGATCTTACTTGACACCCTCAACCTGATTACATTTCGACGTGCTTTATATCATAATATACCACACTTTGGTTTATCCTTGCTGAACTTGCCAATATGCGCTTGTGACTAACTAGACCAGTACTAGCTTTTAATTCAAATTCACAGTTAAGGACAAATGATTGAATCCTGGCCCCAGATGACGTAACTAATAGCACCGCATAAACCTGACCCAAAAGTCTAAAATGTAACTCGGAGGCACAGCTTGTTCGTTGACAGAAGAGTAAACCTTTCAGAATGTATAGAGTTTGAGATGAGAGTTAAAGGCAATTTGTCGTGTCCCTAATGAAGCTCGTTCTGTTTTGAATAGCGTTTGTAATGACGTGCCTTAGTGTGTTGGAGGGTTTGGGTAATGACGTGTCTTAATGTGTTGGAGGGTGTGTATTATTATGCGCGCGAACGTTTCGGAGGCCATGTGTAATGATGCGTGTCAGGGCGTCGGAGGGCGTTCTGTAATGATGCACCCCGAGTGTGCAGGAGGCCCCCGTGCGGTGTAAAGGGTGTAGAACAACAGAGGCTGTACCGTCTTGTTCGCTCACATCAGAGAAACCCCCTCCTCCACCCGAGGCCCCGCAGTGAAGTGGGAGACAGCTGCTTATCTAAACGAGCCGTTAATTAGCCAGCCACGGCCAACACCTTTAGGCAGCGCTTAATTAGAGCGTTACGCGCCCGCCACATCCACAAAGCCACACTGCAGGTGCGATGACTGCTCCAGGTGTCTTTTACCCGCGCCAACACATTGATCTATGGTCGGTCTGTCCAGCCCTGTTCCTGACCAGAAACATTACGTGATGAACTTGGATACTGACCTAAGATCAGCGCTAAAAGTGAGAATCTACAGAGCGGTAGAAAGAAGTTTGCCTGCGACGGGTTCCAATTAAAGTCTTGCGATCAGGCAGGTAATTAGGTGCACCTAGGTTAACCGGTTAAGGGCTGGATAAAGGCCTGCTTCATCTCTATAAGAGAGGTTTTCAGCGCAACACCATCCAAGCGGCATTACACCAAACCCAATTTAACAGGTTTTCGATGAGGCACTCAACTTCCGCTTAGCAACGGCCTCAGCTCTTAGTAACGGAAAGAAAAAAAGGGGAAGAAAACATCCTGGTTTTCCCTTCAACAAAATATCCCAATAATCACGCCTAACTCCGCTCAGCCCAAATTCTAGCGTTACATTTTTTTGTACTAAAAATAAAGAAAGAGAGAATCTATTTTACAGGCTGCCTTATGTCACCAGAGAAGATAATCTGAAAATAGGAGCAGGCTTTATCAAAATGGTTCCTTCCCCTCTCATTCAACTGTGATGCCGATGAGTACACAAATGCAGTTAACCCCTAACATGCCAGTAAGGGGTGCTGGAGACGACTCTGCTAGCGAGTGCATGTGGTACAGTTCTCGCCTGTTGCCTGGTAACTGCTGACCTGCCTGAAAGCCACAATGCATGCAGGCAAGGAGGGGAGAGAAGGAAAGCATGGGGAGCAGAGGAGAGAAGAGGAGGAGCGGAGCATGAGACAGGCAGCGGTCCCGCGTAATTAAGGCGCAGCCGGAGTGATTACAGCTGGTCTGTGGATGCCAGGCGGGGGAGCCTGCGTCATGGCCGCGTGAAAGGCTACCGGGGGCGGAGCCATCCGGTCGCTCCTGCTACGCCTCAGACGACCAGCTGAATGCTGCCTCGAATTCAACACAAAATTAATAAAGATATGCCGTCATGTGACATTTTTTAAAACCAATTTTTACCTTGAGCTTTTTATTTGCACTGCAGAGCGTCAGTTTGCTCACTGACGGCAAAGGCTGACAGTAGGCACCTGATCAACCAATCAAGTGCGAAGAGACAGGAATAACCTGCCGACTGAAAACCTCCCTCCCCCCCTGGGTAAGCTGCTGCTAGATATTCGTAGCTGACGGCCAACAGTCGGCACTGGCATTCAAAATACTATTAAAATTCCACGTCCCTGCACTGGAACCTATAAACTTAGCAAGATTAGACACCTGGCAGACCGTCACATGACATACAAAATAAGAATTAAAAAATCTGTACAGATATGATATCACACTACCTTATTTTTTTTTTCTCTCTCTCTCTCTCTCTTTCTCTTTCCAGCCCTCCCACCCTCCCATGCAGTTCCTTGCCCGCATAAGCAGTTGGGGGGGGGGATAGTGCAGCCGGAAACATTGGGTGATTAAAGCAGGCATCAGAAGATAGGCATGGAATAAAAGGGAATAACAGAAGAGCTACGAGTCTCTCTCACTTTCCCCCTTCCTCTCTTTTTCTCTTTCAGGAAAGGAGAAGGAGAACCTCTCCCTCTCTTTTTCAACAGAACTGAGGAAGGAGTGTGTGCCGCTCATGTGGCAATGCGCGTGAGAGAGATGCCTTATATACCTGCGCACGTGTAATCGTTTAAAAAAATATACATATAATTTGAAATTATACTACGTGCCAGAAATTCTCGTCCGCAACAACTTATGAAGGCTAACGCAACGGCACAATACAAAACAAAGCAAATGCGAAACATGTCATATGGGCAGCTTCACTAAAAACAGAATCAGCATCAGAGACCACAGGGAACCAGTGGTAAAACACCAGAACACAGCTGTGAATTTCTTACTTTGTTATATCTCCTCTTTTTATGCTGATTGAGGGGGCTGAGTGAACACAACTGTACAGAAATGAAGTGTGTGTGTGCGTGCGTGCGTGCATGCGTGTGTATGTGTCTGCATCTATGGTGTGTTTTTGTGTGTCCATGTGTGACTTCAGTTTTCAACCCTGACTACAGAGAGGTAATTGCAGAGTGGGGAGCAGTAGCTATGGTGCTGTAGCCATGGAACTGTAGCTATGGCAACAAAGCCTGAAAAACTGGGGTCTTCATTTGCTGCTCTGAACATCACAGAAGCCAATCCAGAATAGCAGCCCTTGACACACAAGCATCAGTGCACACAGAGGCAGTGTACACAGAGCCTGATCAATAAACAGATTGGAAACAAAAATATTTTAAGTAAAGCTTCCAAGCCAGGCCACCGACCCCAGTGAATGTGTGTGTGTGTGTGTGTGTGTGTGTGTGTGTGTGTGTGTGTGTGTGTGTGAAAAGAGCAAGCTGTGGTCAGAATTACTGTTACACCTGACTGCCTCACCTGCCATCAATCACATCAATGCTGTCAATCTGTTCTTATGGTACTGGATTAGCATTATTTGTATAGTTTTTTAGTCTCAGTCAACAGGAACCTCATATGAGGATGAAGGCCCACTGAGACACTAAAACATGATCCCGACTAGACTGTAGGTCCAAAAGGCATCTGTTTTCAGTACCCCCCCAAACTTCTACAAGAATGAACACTTCTACATGATGAACACCTAAACAAGCCAAGCTGATCATCAGGGTCTCTCTCTCTCTCTTCCCATCCATCTATCAATTTTTTCCCCTGACTCTTCTGTCCACTCCGACTCTGTTCATCCACATTTATCGATATCTCGCTGACCTGGTACGTGCGGGACGGCACACGCTGGAGATCAATGCATGCCTCAGTGTGACAGATGAGCTGAGCCTGATGAGAATGTGCCATGCCCCAGTGCTGTGCTGCTGCTGATCCATCACCCAGATCTGTTTCAGTTATCGGTGGCCAGTGGTGAACTGCTGATCATCTGGATGTGATATACTGAGTGTGCTGTGCGGAGTGTGATATACAGTACTTTATTGTATGATATACTGGGTGTAATGTACTGTGTGTGATGTATGGAGTGTGTTGTACTGTGTGTGATATATGGAGTGTGTTGTACAGGGTGTGATATATGAGGTGCGTTGTACTGGGTGTGATATATGGGGTGCGATATATGAGGTGTGTTGTACTGGGTGTGATATATGAGGTGTGTTGTACTGGGTGTGATATATGGGGTGTGTTGTACTGGGTGTGATATATGTGGTGTGGTGTACTGGGTGTGATATATGGAGTGTGTTGTACTTGGGTGTGATATATGTGGTTTGATGTACTGGGTGTGATATGGGGTGTGTTATACTTGGGTGTGATATATGAGGTGTGTTGTATTGGGTGTGATATATGGGGTGTGTTGTACTGGGTGTGATATATGGGGTGCGATATAAGAGATGTGTTGTACTGGGTGTGATATATGTGGTTTGATGTACTGGGTGTGATATGGGGTGTGTTATACTTGGGTGTGATATATGAGGTGTGTTGTATTGGGTGTGATATATGGGGTGTGTTGTACTGGATGTGATATATAGGGTGAGATATATGAGATGTGTTGTACTGGGTGTGATATATGGAGTGTGTTGTACAGGGTGTGATATATGAGGTGCGTTGTACTGGGTGTGATATATGGGGTGCGATATATGAGGTGTGTTGTACTGGGTGTGATATATGTGGTGTGTTGTACTGAGTGTGATATATGAGGTGTGTTGTACTGGGTGTGATATATGGGGTGTGTTGTACTGGGTGTGATATATGAGGTGCGTTGTACTGGGTGTGATATATGAGGTGCGTTGTACTGGGTGTGATATATGGGGTGCGATATATGAGGTGTGTTGTACTGGGTGTGATATATGTGGTGTGGTGTACTGGGTGTGATATATGGGGTTTGCTGTACTGGGTGTGATATATGGGGTATGGTGTACTGGGTGTGATATATGAGGTGCATTGTACTGGGTGTGATATATGGGGTGTGTTGTACTGAGTGTGATATATGAGGTGTGTTGTACTGGGTGTGATATATGGGGTGTGTTGTACTGGGTGTGATATATGTGGTGTGGTGTACTGGGTGGGATATATGGGGTGTGTTGTACTGAGTGTGATATATGAGGTGTGTTGTACTGGGTGTGATATATGGAGTGTTTTGTACTGGGTGTGATATATGGGGTATGTTGTACTGGGTGTGATATATGGGGTGTGTTGTACTGGGTGTGATATATGAGGTGTGTTGTACTGGGTGTGATATATGGGGTGTGTTGTACTGGGTGTGATATATGTGGTGTGGTGTACTGGGTGGGATATATGAGGTGTGTTGTACTGGGTGTGATATATGAGGTGTGTTGTACTGGGTGTGATATATGGGGTGTGTTGTACTGAGTGTGATATATGGGGTTTGCTGTACTGGGTGTGATATATGTGGTGTGGTGTACTGGGTGGGATATATGAGGTGTGTTGTACTGGGTGTGATATATGAGGTGTGTTGTACTGGGTGTGATATATGGGGTGTGATATATGAGGTGTGTTGTACTGGGTGTGATATATGAGATGTGTTGTACTGGGTGGGATATATGAGGTGTGTTGTACTGGCTGTGATATATGAGGTGTGTTGTACTGGGTGTGATATATGAGGTGTGTTGTACTGGGTGTGATATATGAGGTGTGTTGTACTGGGTGTGATATATGAGATGTGTTGTACTGGGTGGGATATATGAGGTGTGTTGTACTGGGTGTGATATATGAGGTGTGTTGTACTGGGTGTGATATATGAGGTGTGTTGTACTGGGTGTGATATATGAGGTGTGTTGTACTGGGTGTGATATATGAGGTGTGTTGTACTGGGTGTGATATATGAGATGTGTTGTACTGAGTGTGATATATGAGGTGTGTTGTACTGGGTGTGATATATGGGGTGTGTTGTACTGGGTGTGATATATGTGGTGTGGTGTACTGGGTGGGATATATGAGGTGTGTTGTACTGGGTGTGATATATGAGATGTGTTGTACTGGGTGTGATATATGGGGTGTGTTGTACTGAGTGTGATATATGGGGTTTGCTGTACTGGGTGTGATATATGGGGTATGTTGTACTGGGTGTGATATGTGAGGTGTGTTGTACTGGGTGTGATATATGAGGTGTGTTGTACTGGGTGTGATATGTGGGGTATGTTGTACTGGGTGTGATATATGAGATGTGTTGTACTGGGTGGGATATATGGGGTGTGTTGTACTGGGTGTGATATATGTGGTGTGTTGTACTGGGTGTGATATATGGGGTATGTTGTACTGGGTGTGATATATGAGATGTGTTGTACTGGGTGGGATATATGGGGTGTGTTGTACTGGGTGTGATATATGGGGTGTGTTGTACTGGGTGGGATATATGGGGTGTGTTGTACTGGGTGTGATATATGGGGTGTGTTATACTTGGGTGTGATATATGGGGTGTGGTGTACTGGGTGGGATATATGAGGTGTGTTGTACTGGGTGTGATATATGAGGTGTGTTGTACTGGGTGTGATATATGGGGTATGTTGTACTGGGTGTGATATATGAGATGTGTTGTACTGGGTGGGATATATGGGGTGTGTTGTACTGGGTGTGATATATGAGGTGTGTTGTACAGGGTGTGATATATGGGGTGTGTTGTACTGGGTGGGATATATGGGGTGTGTTGTACTGGGTGTGATATATGGGGTGTGTTATACTTGGGTGTGATATATGAGGTGTGTTGTACTGGGTGTGATATATGGGGTGTGTTGTACTGAGTGTGATATATGGGGTTTGCTGTACTGGGTGTGATATATGGGGTATGTTGTACTGGGTGTGATATATGAGGTGTGTTGTACTGGGTGTGATATATGAGGTGTGTTGTACTGGGTGTGATATATGAGATGTGTTGTACTGGGTGTGATATATGAGGTGTGTTGTACTGGGTGTGATATATGAGATGTGTTGTACTGGGTGGGATATATGGGGTGTGTTGTACTGGGTGTGATATATGTGGTGTGTTGTACTGGGTGTGATATATGAGGTATGTTGTACTGGGTGTGATATATGAGATGTGTTGTACTGGGTGGGATATATGGGGTGTGTTGTACTGGGTGGGATATATGGGGTGTGTTGTACTGGGTGGGATATATGGGGTGTGTTGTACTGGGTGTGATATATGGGGTGTGTTATACTTGGGTGTGATATATGGGGTGTGGTGTACTGGGTGGGATATATGAGGTGTGTTGTACTGGGTGTGATATATGAGGTGTGTTGTACTGGGTGTGATATATGGGGTATGTTGTACTGGGTGTGATATATGAGATGTGTTGTACTGGGTGGGATATATGGGGTGTGTTGTACTGGGTGTGATATATGAGGTGTGTTGTACAGGGTGTGATATATGGGGTGTGTTGTACTGGGTGGGATATATGGGGTGTGTTGTACTGGGTGTGATATATGGGGTGTGTTATACTTGGGTGTGATATATGAGGTGTGTTGTACTGGGTGTGATATATGGGGTGTGTTGTACTGAGTGTGATATATGGGGTTTGCTGTACTGGGTGTGATATATGGGGTATGTTGTACTGGGTGTGATATATGAGGTGTGTTGTACTGGGTGTGATATATGAGGTGTGTTGTACTGGGTGTGATATATGAGATGTGTTGTACTGGGTGTGATATATGGGGTGTGTTGTACTGGGTGTGATATATGGGGTGTGTTGTACTGGGTGTGATATATGAGATGTGTTGTACTGGGTGTGATATATGGGGTGTGTTGTACTGGGTGTGATATATGGAGTGTTTTGTACTGGGTGTGATATATGGGGTGTGTTGTACTGGGTGTGATATATGGAGTGTTTTGTACTGGGTGTGATATATGGGGTGTGTTGTACTGGGTGTGATATATGGGGTTTGCTGTACTGAGTGTGATATATGGGGTGTGTTGTACTGGGTGTGATATATGGAGTGTTTTGTACTGGGTGTGATATATGGGGTGTGTTGCACTGAGTGTGATATATGGGGTTTGCTGTACTGAGTGTGATATATGGGGTATGTTGTACTGGGTGTGATATATGGGGTGTGTTGTACTGGGTGTGATATATGGAGTGTGTTGTACTGGGTGTGATATATCGAGTGTGTTGTACTGGGTGTGATATATGAGGTGTGTTGTACTGGGTGTGATATATGAGATGTGTTGTACTGGGTGTGATATATGGGGTGTGTTGTACTGGGTGTGATATATGGAGTGTGTTGTACTGGGTGTGATATATGGGGTGTGTTGCACTGAGTGTGATATATGGGGTTTGATGTACTGGGTGTGATATATGGAGTGTGTTGTACTGGGTGTGATATATGGGGTGTGTTGTACTGGGTGTGATATATGGAGTGTGTTGTACTGGGTGTGATATATGGAGTGTGTTGTACTGGGTGTGATATATGAGGTGTGTTGTACTGGGTGTGATATATGAGATGTGTTGTACTGGGTGTGATATATGGGGTGTGTTGTACTGGGTGTGATATATGGAGTGTGTTGTACTGGGTGTGATATATGGGGTGTGTTGCACTGAGTGTGATATATGGGGTTTGATGTACTGGACTGATAGTGACACTGCTACTGCCTTCTCTGGCACTGTATTGTTTTGTCTGCAGATGTTATCAGGGAATGTATATACAAGCAGGCATGCATAATCAGCACACACATAAATACATGTAAGCTGGAATAGTCATATTTGTGCATATTATTCCATACGAATATATGCACTGTCCACTGGCTTCTCCCCACCAAAGGCATTCACATACATGCACACACAGGAGCAAGAAATAAACACTGAAACTCACATCGTCCACTGCAGCTTCTCATTCTTAATGGAGTTGTATAGTGCCTGTTGGAAGAACAAAAAGTCAGAAATGAGCGTGCACATATATGCAGGTGTGTGCATGTGTGTGCGTGTGTGTGTGTGTTCATGTGTGTGTGTGTCTTAAAAAAAAATTGAGCTTGTGGTCAGAATTACTGTCACACCTGACTGCCTCACCTGCTGAATTTATAAACTGGCGCTGCTTAATCTTCAAGTTATGTTCAATAAGGTGATGCAAATCAATCAATCAAACTGTATTTTTTAATTGCAACAGCCAACCCTCCCAATGTTCCCAGTGCTGTGCAAATAAGTATTTATCAGTCATGCTTTTATGGGCTATCAAATGTGCTCGTACTTGATTTAATTATTATTAAGGAGGTGTCCTTGAAAATTGCATAATGAGGCTTAATGTTAAAAAGTTCATTTTTGTTCAGAGAAATTAATAAAGCACCGTGAAGTCCCAACAAGCTGTAGCATTCAAATTGATTACTTGATAACAGCACAGTGATATAAAGTATTGATTATTTGTTTCCAGAAGAGATTACATCTCATTTATGTAAACACCCATTCATAAAATATCGATACACTGTGGAAAATGTAACGTTGATTCATGGCGTGCCCTTGGCACTGTGTGCTGCATCTCAATGCCACGCCATCGATAAAAGGAGCGGGCCCAAGTGGTGATGGGGGGTGGGGGGGGGCTGCCATCCTGCTTAGGTGACTACACTGACAGCCGGCAGATTTATCCACCACGGTTAAAGTAAACCTGCTCGGCTGGCGCCGCACCACTGTCTCATCTGCACTCCATTAGACAACACTTCTCCACGGACGACGGGAAAGAGAAAGACGCCGGCCAATCCCGTTCCGGTCAGCCGCGACTCATCCCCTCTCCTCTTGTTGCGCGACTGTAGCGCGCGCCCTCTCCCCATTAGCCCTCCGTCCGTCCGGGCGGATCGCGCGCCGGAGAAACCCTGTCAGCTAAACCAGACAGGGTAGCGCTCTTCCGATTCAGACGCTGTCTCCAGGCTGCCGTATTGCAGTAGTCGCCTATTTAGCCTAATTCGTTGTACTTATGCTCTTGTTGTTCTTGATGCTTAAGTGTTATGTTTTTAATGCATTCTGCTAGATTATTCTTATGCTGCAACAGCGATGACGACAATAATAATACTCATTATGATTAGTTTTTCGATTTCAATACTAATCAATACCCACTTATTTGTGTCCGCCATCAGTGAGAATATATTGGAAAATTAGAAAATTAACAATAAATGAAACCCTTCAACAATACAGTCAGATTAACCAAACAGGCCCAGTGGTTTTAAATGGCACACAAGGTTATAATGAATGCATAGCATGTGTAACAGCACTTATTTTAGGAGAGTATGAAACAACACGCAATACCACAAAGGGGAGTAACATAGAGGAACAGAGAGCAGTTTGCGGAAGCGTTATCATGTTACACAAACAGTGTAATCCTGTTCGAGAGAGAGAGTACATTACGAGGGCATGAGGAGTACAGTACTTAACAGACATGAATTGCTTTGGTAAAACATCCAGCTGTATGAATGGGTAACACAGTGCATCAAAATTAATACTGCGCCAGGTGCTCGGGTCAAAGGTGGCTGCAAGGCAAATCAATTAATCATGACAAAAGGGGAGAAAGATGGAGTCACACAAAATAACATCATACACCCCCCCCCCCACCTCAACCTGCCCACTGCCATCTTAACTCAGATTAAATTAGACAGCCGGGCTCTGGTTGCTGTCCGTGCCATTTTTCAGGACCTGTATGATGGAGTCATGGAGACCAATATGAGCAACTGGTCTCGGCTGACCAGCGGAGGCCTGACAGCCAACAGTCCCAGGAGCAGGAGTGGACAGTAATCGAGCTATAAGTGAGAAGTATGAGGATTGTCTGTCATGAGGAGAGAGGTGGAGTGGGGTGGGGGGGTGGGGGGGGGGGTGGCTGTACCAGCTATCTTATCCCCTACCCTCCAAATCCCCCCCACCACACACAAACACAAATACAGGCAGACATACATGTGTACATAAATACACACACACACACACACACACACACACACTGTCCTTGTAAGATGTGCAGCAATAGTTGAGCTGAAAGACACAAAGAGGTTAGGAGAAGCACTGAAGGCTACATCCAAGCAAAGCCCAGCCATAGTGAAACGCTGTCTGTTTTCCGTCGTGGTCTGAAAACACACTTTTTCAGACTCCACCTTGAATTACTACATATATAAGGCCAAATATATAGTATGTTCTTTCTGTTTATTTTCTATTTGGTTTTGCTATTTCATAGCTTAGAATGTATAGCCGACTGTATTCTGTAGACTACTAGCGATAGCTCCTACGAGAAAGTTGTGCTTTGTTGGATTTGCTTCGTAGATTGTGTCTATGATCTTCAATATGCACTTATTGTACGTCGCTTTGGATAAAAGCGTCTGCCAAATAACTGTAATGTAATGTAATGTAATGTATGAAGATTCACCACTTACTCCAGGAGCAAATAAAGTAACCGCCTTTAAAGTGTTACTACTATCCAAGCTATTTTGGAGACAGTGAGGGATGTGGGATGCTAAATAATTATAATTAGTGAGAGCTGAACAAATTATACCCAGAGCGAACTTCTGAGATTCCATATATGTGGCACTGTACAAACAATTGTATTTATTTACAAGCATAATAAAATACACTTTTTTTCTGTTAAGTAGATGGTTCTGATCATAATACACATCTGTAGGCAAATGGCAAGCCAATATCAACTGAATATTTTGTTAGTTTCATACATTGTTGTTTCCTTAAGATATTTAGTTATCTATTTCACAAATTAATTAAACTTAAGTCAGCAAGTGCACTCGATGGCTAAATGGGTCACTTCCAAATATTGAAGTCTTTTTTTAACGTAGAACCACAAAAACAGCGCCATTTGCTTCAAAGCTAACTGAAAAATATGCATGTAGTAGCAATCCTAGGCATAGGCTATTGCCTAGGGCGGCAACTTGCTAAGGATGGCACAGCGCGTACGGCTTGCGCTCCCCGTTCAGTGAGCGTGTGTGCCCCACTATCCGTTCGTCTCTGTTGCATTTGTTTTTGTTTATCTATGGGTTTTTGAATTTACATCGTTTCTGAACTTGCAGCATGTTTTTTTCTTTTTACGTTTGATTTTAGCTTTTTGTATGTGTTTTGAAATTGGCATCGTTTCTGGATTCGCAGTGCATTTCCCTGAATGTCTGTGCTTTCGCTTTTGAAGCATGATCTTCTTTGTAGGCCACCATAGGTGAGGGCACAAACAATGGTCAAGAGCATAGATCGAATCTAGAATTTAGAAAATTAACCCTATCTAACTTTGGCCCACAAATGGCACTTTTCACCTAGTTTCTACTAATCTTATTTAAGTATCAATATCTAAAAAAACATTCAATCCATGGTTTAAAGTTCGAATTTAAGAAGAGGCTGTATCATTCAGAAATTTGCAACAGAATACAGTTATGTCACAATCATCACATACAATATACATAATACGCCTAAAAGTACGTAACCTAATGTTTTTATATACGTTAAAAGTAGGTGTGTTTTTACATAAAAACAGCAACGTATTACCACTGAAAGTGCGATAGTCGCTGCGGAAATGTTGACTGTACTGGACTCTGTAGATAAACTCTTCAGAGTTAACTAGAAAACAGTTGTAGCTTCATAACCAGGTAGAATATTTTTTTTATTATACATTTTTATACCAAAAATGTTGATGAAAAAATTGTCTACTAAACTGAAAGTACATTGGGTACTGTGCATCGTACAGTAAGCAAGGGAAAACACATAATGTTTATTTGTACAACATTTTAAATATATATAATTGTTCCTATATCGGAAGATGATTTTCTTAACTTGTATAAAGGGTGCAATTTGTGCACTTTATTGTCTGTAACTATGGCAAGCTGAAGGTTGTCAACATAGTTTGGGCTATTAGCACCCTGCTGTTTTATTGCCCTGCAGTGTAACTTGAAAGATGTAGGTATTTACACAAGCCGTGACCCTTCTGAACAACCCTTTGTCTTAATTCTTTCGGTTTTCTTAAAGCTGTAGTTTATCATTTCAGAGAAGCATGACTACTGTAATTTGGACAGAACTGACTACCACTAGGGGGCCACTGTGCATAGGGTTAACTAATTCTGTATTGACATGAAGAGGTCAAAGCCATTTGGTGCCCAATTTAGTAAGAAAAGAAGAGAGCAAGAGGAGAAGCTTGAAAATGATGAAAGTATTCAATTACCATTGTTCTATAGATACCAGTTAGAAAATTGAGATGCAAGATAGCTGTAGTTGTTCACGAGCTAGCTTGGTGTATGCTGGATGGGCACAAACTAGCTAGCTTGGTGTATGTTGGATGGGCACTGAAACTTCTCTTAAAAGCTTAAACATTGACAGTAGAAGATTAGCATGGCTTCATTTAGTTATTATGTTATTTTAAATGGTCTATGATTAAATCCATAGGGGAAAAAAATCTGCCACTCAGAAGGGCTTTTGCTAGGTGTGACTTTTAAGGTTATATTTCTCTTTCGAGTTCTGTGCTTTAGAACTATTCATTTTGGCAAGCTATCAAAAATGTTATGCCAAAGTGAAATATCACTTCAACGTGGTCTTTTAAATTTTGTGCTGAAAAGATAATGAATGTCGGTAATATCATTCAATTAATATATTTTTTTAATATTTGCAATGACATATTTTCCATCAGTCATGCATGCTAGTTAACTTACTGGATCAAATTTGGGGGGGGTGCCATTTAAAATGTTGCTAGGGCACCCAATAAGCTAGGACTGCCACTGCATGTACCTAATGCAATGTACCTAATAAAAAAACCTGTAGCCAATAAACAAGTTTTTTATTTGATATTATCAACAAGAAGCCACCTCGGGATGAACAACAAGAAATGCTGACCTGGCAAGAAAAGCGTTTTTAAATTTGGGAAAAACAGGCCTCTCATGACCACACAGTTATTATAAGAGCGAACCACAGCAACCCAGCACCTCTTTAGAAAACCGCTCACAGCCCACTTTACCATGCCCACTTAAATCTAACAACAGTATACAGTTGAGTTGTGAAGTTTGAACAGGGCATCCATGCCACATAGCTGTGACTGACATAGCTATATAGGTAATGATGAGAAGGTTTCCAGTTTATGAATGAAGCTGAAAAGTTATTAACCCAAAATGGAAATCTCTGAGGCAAGAAAAATACTGTAAACAGTACAATAATAGACATAATCAGCATTTTTAGGGTTGTTTTTAACGCACTTGTTCCTAGTTCGGAAATGCACTACGTCGCTCTGGATAAGAGCGTCTGCTAAATGTCTATAATGTAATGTAATGTAATGGTCCGTACCTTTTTTCTCTTGCGAGCCTGCGGGTGGTTCTGGCTATCCTGGGCCTTGCCCAGCAGGTCGGGGTACACCAGAGGCTTGAGAGAGCGCGAGCGTGGGGTCCGGGGGAAGCGGAAGGGGTCCATCACCCGAAAGTCGCGGCCGTAGCGCACGGAGCAGAGGGAGCGGGAACGCAGGCGCCCCGCAGAGTGCAGACTGTTCACCCCGATCATGGTGACGGCGGGTCAGGGCCCCGGGGTGAAGACAGCACTCAGAAACCCCCGAGAGGCTCGCAAAATTCGGATTCCTCTCGCTACTGCGCTTTTGTGACGGTTCTCGCAGCTGCCGTTTGGTCTTCTGGGGATCGGGCAGACGGCTCTTTTTCAATCTGTCTCTATCTCTCTATCGCTCTCTGTCTATCTCTCTATCCCTCTTCCTGTCAGCTCCCAGGACTCAGAGATTGCGCCGGCGGTCGAGCGGGTGAGCAGGTAAGTGATGTGATCGTAAAGACAGGGGTTTACTCCTTCAGCCAGGCAGAAGAACGTCTGCTCTTGGTAAATCGGGTGCACAGGGTGATGTCAGACAGGCTAGGCCACTGTTGATGTTACCAGAAAGTCCTGAGAGAGAAAATGCCTCACGGTACTCAAAGACTCCCCGCGGGCAGAGTGGCTGAACATAAAATATTGATTTGTGTGTATTTATTATACATGCAGAGACATGGACATTAGTTTAACTGAAGGTCCTTCACAGTTTTATCCACAGGTTCCTATTGAACTGTGACTGGATTCTCTCAGGCGAGCAAAGGAAACGTTGTCCCTTTAACCTGTTGGGCCACGTCCAATTAGATCTGTCCAGTGTGGCAGCGCTCTTCAGTGTCCACAGCCCTTTGCTGATCCTGAGGGCCAAAAAGTGTGTTCACCAAAGGGTGTGAACTGGTTTTCACCCCCCGAAACAGACACAGTGACTTCCCCGCTTGACTCTGTAAGCCCTACAGCCGGTCCCAACTGCAGGTGCACACAGCTCCTTCTGTATACACCTGTGGAATTCCTGCAGGCACGGAACAGGTCTAAAACAGAACCACACATGCACACGCACACACACACACAGATGGGCAGTTACCCTTAGGTGGCCTCTGGACAAATGGAAAAAAAATGGAAATTGCTAGAAATTAAAAGCTGGAAAGTTATACAACCGCACAAACACGCGCGCACACATACACACACACACACACACACACATGCAAACACTCCGCCTGGACAGAAGAAGAGAGAGGCTTCCGCCCACTCACAAGCAGAGATTCCCAAGTCCTTCTCGATTTTGCCTCTCCCAGAAAAGAACACACACGCGCAAAAAAAAAAGGACAAAAACAAACAGACCAAAAAATAAATGAAAAACCCTCTAAAAACCCACAGCGAGCTTAAGGGAATTCCAGGTGATAGGCAAATGGTCTGGCTGGAGATGCAGGTCCAGCGGAAGGCGGGCGATTTAGTCCACAGCGGGGAGAGTATATCCTGTTGCACCCCGCTCAAGATGGACTCTCTCCATGGAAGTAAGGAGGCTGATCGGCACCTCAGTCCGAAAGACAGTATGTCCTCTTCTTTCCTGGTCGGGCTCTTCGCGAGCGGTCCGTTCCCCCTTTTTTTGGGATTTTCTTTTTCAGGACATTGACTTGTTTCAGCGCCTAATGCGTCGACATCTTTTTCCTCTTTCCCGTTCCTCCGTTCCGCAGGGGTGAGCTGAGAGGAGAGGAGTCGCTCCGTCCTTGTCACTCAGTCCCTTTAAAACGCAGTCGCCCTTTTTTTCCTCCGTGCCGCAGATGAGAAGCGTTTGAATCACAGTGAAAAAGAGACCTGGTGGGAGGGTGATCGCTCTCTCTTTCTCTCTCTCTCTCTCTCTCTCTCTACCTCACTCCCTCCATGCGTATCTCTCTCCCCCTCTCTCCGTCTCTGAGCAGCGAATCACAGTCTCCCAGCCCGACACCCACCCCCCCACCTTCTAGAGTTGCCAATTAGCATTCAGCGCTTGTCTCTATATAGGTAGGAGAGGTACGATGAGGAAAGAAATAAAGGGAGAAAGGAGAAAGCGGTAGAACAGTGTGTGTGTGTGTGTGTGTGTGTGTCTGTGTGTGTGTATGCGTGTGCATGTGTGTACATGTGTGTGAAAAACACCTTTCAAAAACCTGACCAACTAGCTAAAAAAAGAGGACACTTGTATAAGTTTAGCATGTGATTGTCGCACAGATATACAATGAAAGAGACGCATCATTATTCAAAGTCTGTTATTAGTAACCCCAGCTCTGAGGATATACAGGAGATATATTCAAGACAATAAAAAAACGTTTAAGAACTGAAGCCCCAGAAAATTTAGCGCTCGAGCTAGCTGCACTAGTTTAATGAGGTCTTCAGTCAGGGAAGTGGCAGATCGATGGCAGGCCACACCGACAGGACTGAAGGTAATCCACAGCTGCAGAGAAGGCCGGCAGCCAAAGCAGTGCGCTCTGTCCTTATCTGTGTGCTCCATCCCCCCGTGCATTATACATTTAGGGCAGAAATCTGAGGGACTGTTCCACAAGAGCGGAGCCAAAGAGAGGACAGGAGACAGGAAGGAGCGCACACAAATGTGAATTACATGGGGATAGAAAGAAATATGGCCGTCCTAGAAGGCTTTACACGTTAATAAAACAGAACTGGATAGGGCAAGCACTTTGCTTTAAACACACACACACACACACACACACTACCCTGGCCCGTATGCATCCCAGCTAGGCCAGTGCTATGATTCTGTGATTCACAGTCACTTCCTCCACAGATAAAGGGTCCATTAAAATCCACGCAAAAAGATCTGATTTGGGACCCACAGCCCTCAGCTTAGCCTCCTATTACGTGCATGCGCTCAAACGCTGCTCAACATAGCCCCCTCTCAATAAGTGCGCACGGACGCAATCAACCGTCACTCAACAGCTGCTCTTCTCAAGGCTGCACAGCCCAGGGACACGGTTTGGCTATTTTTCGCAGCCCTCTCGCAGTTTCCAGCGTTACGGCTCTCACGACTAGGAGCCGAGTCGACAGAACAGAATAGCCTGCCCAGCTAAAGTGAAATCCTACTGATTGGACACATAGACTAATTCTAGATATTTGTGTCCAATCTAGTGAGTCTATATCTACGCCGTTGAAACCACCTACAGCAGGGGTGTCAAACTCCAGTCCTGGAGGGCCGCAGTATCTACAGGTATTTGTTTTCTTTCAATTAGCCCCCAGTTAAAGCATTGAGAACAAGGTGTGTGGACTTCTTAGCCAATCAGTGACTTAAATTAATCACTTGTGCTGAAACGCACCAAAAACCAGCAGACACTACGGCCCTCCAGGACCGGAGTTTGACACCCATGACCTACAGCATTAATATTCAAATCTGGACCTCGAATCCAAATTCCGGCCCTGGTTTTTTTTTTCTCTTAGGTAATTAACTGAACAATTCTTGCTACTGATTGGCCAGACTGTCTTCACACCTGACTCCCAGGTAAAGGGCGGGTGGAAAACCAACCGTGAATTTAATACCAGAGACATATATAATTGTCCCATTCTCCAGTGGAGATAAGCACACTCCGCTCCATGTCATGTTGCCATATTTCATATCTGCCTGCTGGATACACTTATGTGGGGAAAGTGAAAAAGCTTTCATTTTTAATCCAATTATTCAGATGGATTTTTACACTGTAGTAGTTACGGTCACGGGTTCAACAGGAATGTCAGTGTGAAAGGGATTTATTTATTGTATGCTATGTTCCTTTCTCGTAAAAAAATGTGATTGAACCAATCGTAATTATTGGCCTGCACTTTGAGAAAACAGTCCACAGAGGTCAGCTTTCACACAAAATTGTCACTTTTGAAGTGTGACAGTCAGTCATTATCACATAGAACTCCCACAGATTGATGTCTGAGCATAGGGACATGGGTTAACAATACTGCAATGTATGTAATAATGTACGCTGTAATGGCGACATGTAGTCCAGCTGTCTCTCGTGTTTGTGTTTGTTCATTTTAATGTATGTTGTTGTGTCTGGCTTTTGTTTTTTGTTTTTTTCATGCGCTGTGTGTCTATTGTGGGATGGGGAAGCGGGCTGGAGATTGTTCAGGGCACTTATGCTGCTCGTTTTGATAATATTGACGAATTGTAGGCCCCTATATTCAGGATAATTTTGTGGTCATCACCATGGAGACACATTCGCAACATAATATATGCTCGGGAATGTCCGTTGGAACTGCAGCTACAAAATTTACCCTCGCTCTTCACTAGAGTTGAAGATGTCAAGACTGATCTAAGACTGTAGGCAATCTTCAAAAGGCCACCAGGGAAGGGAAGGAGAAGATAATGCGAGGGAGGAGTGAGGCAACGAGTGGGAAGGCTGACGCAGTTCAGTGCTCCGTGTTGACAGTGGATAGAGACCACAACACTGCGTGTATGGAAGAAAGTCATGGAGGCGGAGTTTGTGTGTTGGACTACTTGATAACACTGGACATCTTGGAACAGCTGGGCTATTTTTAATCATGACGTTTGGCTGTAGGCTATTACACTTTAATTCACTTAATTAGTTTGATTAATGCAATGATTCTATTGTATTGAATGTCTTTGTTTGATATGTTTGTTTGTGTGTTGTGGGTCTGCCCCACTGTCTATGTCTTTTTTTTGTTGTTGCTAGTGGCTACAACTGAAGTTCCCTAGTGGGAAAATAAAAGTTATTCTATTCTATTCTATTCTATTCTATACTGTGCTTACTGGTCACATACATCAATAATGTGAGAGCGTACAGAGTTGGTTTTAAGCAAACATATTTGGGTGCTCAGAGCACAGGTAGAACCCAAGGTAAAGACTCAAAATGTTTCATAATCATACTTTGTAATTTCATTTTTTGTGAGGCGCTTTTATAGGGCACATTTCGCCAGCACTGGTTTGGTCATCGCATCACGTGAGTGAATCACACAAGTAATTCATGGTGCACAG
Source organism: Ilyophis sp. 1 JC-2022 (assembly GCA_022702515.1). Lineage (NCBI taxonomy): Eukaryota > Metazoa > Chordata > Actinopteri > Anguilliformes > Synaphobranchidae > Ilyophis > Ilyophis sp. 1 JC-2022. The sequence goes on from CM040405.1 coordinate 100,654,267, forward strand.
TGAGTGACAAGGTGCGGCCCAGAAAGTGGGTCCATCTACTGCAAGGGTGTGGTCGTGTTCTTCATGGTCATTTGGAGCTTGTGGTCCCCAACACAGGTCAGGCCAAAACAAACTGGGACCGTAAAGTTTTGCTCAGGTAGCATTGGCCACGCAGGCTGATATTTCCAACATGTTTGCAGTGAAAAAAATAAAGCAAAAATCATAATGAAGATATGAAAAGCCCAAAAGTGCATCCCCAGAGAGGCCGGTAAAGAGGTACCCGCCTCAGAGGGAAAGAAAGCAGACGACTTCACTGCTTCCTTCACCCTTTGGGTTTTTCAGCAGTGAGATGGACCAGAAGCAGAGGCTAGCTCCAAACCGCACTGTGTTGCTGATGTAAGCAGTGAGTCCTCATTCCTCAACTCATCTCATTCAAATACGACCTTGTTATTAGACCTGAGAGACCAGGCAGGACACACACACACACACACACACACAGCGCTCTGAAAAGCTCTGGTGGACTAATGGAAACTGCAGCTACAGGGGGTACATTTAATCCAGAAAGAAGAGGCCAGAATAAGATGGCAAAAACAAAATGGCTCCTTTCATGAAAAGACTGCAATTGTAACAGCAGTCTGGTTTCTTCCATCCACTTCACGAGTTACATACATACATACATTGTAACATCCATGATGTACATACATACATAATACACACACATACATGCATACATACAGCTGAGGTATTCCGGTTTACACCCTCAGTGATCTCCCAGAGCCCACTCACTCAATCATCCATAAAACCTCTTACACTCGGTTCATTGACCATATGATCTGACACCTACATAAACACACACAAGCACACGCATGTGGGCACAGCCATAGTGTACACACGCACTCACACAAGTGTGCACCTTCCTGCTATTACCTTATATTAGAGCATGTGTGTCCTTCACCAAGCTGAAGTGAAGTCAGATGTTGCAGTAGTTCTTACATGGGTCAGTTTGCATTTATCTATTCTCCACGTACACCAAATGCACCCACATAAAGATGCACAAACACACACACGCACACATACACACATGCTGGACTGGATGCACAGGTTAATTCAAACATGCATGTCCATGTTACTGATGTTTGGCTGACTTAAATAAGTGAAAACACCCCTTTATTTTCGTCTGCTAAATGTAAGGTAACTGCAACTGTATGTACACTGCAAAAAACATACTTGTTTTTGTCTTAACAAGTGTTTTAGTCTTGTAATTAAATTAAAATCTTTTTTTTTTCTCAAAAGTGGAAAATATTAGCTTGTTTACTTTTTGCTTGACAACTGAAATGACCTTACCCCGCTGGCAAATCATGAAATGAGTAAAACTATCTCACCCCACTGGCAGATAGTTTGTCTTATTTAGCAAAAAAAGTAACAGCAATAAGATTCTAAAGTCTAAATATAAGATTAAAATGCTTGTTAAGATTTGGTTTGCTGAACATTTAAGACAAATTTCTAATGCAACGACATAAATTGATGTAATTACTGAATCATGTACAGAGCATGCTACATGTCACAAAGATGTGCCAAGTGTTTTCAAACGCAGGCTGTGTATTTATATGTAGTCTCTACTTTGTGTGTGTGTGTGTGCGTGTATGTGTGTGTGTGTGTGTGTGTGCGTGTGTGTGTGTACACTTCAAGCAGCTCCATCAGCTATGCGGTATATATTGTCTGCAGTAACATTCCATCACCAATTTGAGAAACAGTCTGCTCTCTGTTTTTCTTTCTCGCTGTCATGTCAATAGAGCATGAGTCCAAATAAAATCTGTATTGAGAGAGAGAGAGAGAGAGAGAGAGAGATATGCTGTGAATACTTTACTAAGTGCCTGCTGGGGAAATAGACTGAGATTCCTGGGAGTATCAGAGTTAGATGAAGCAGTCACCGGTAAACTGGTGAATTACCATCGAAGTAAAGAAAGAGACAGAGAAGGCAAAAGAGGAGGGCTGAGAGGGGTGTGATAATGACTAAGAAAAAAGTGGGAAATGGCTGAAAAAATAAATGGAAAGATAACCAAGACAAAGGAAGATAAGAGCGGGAAGAGTGGCGAGAGTATTGCACAGAACGGACTGATGGAAAGAGAGAGAAGAGGTGAGAGTGGGAGGTGAAAGTCTTGCGAGGTGCAATGCGAGGGACAGGAAAACAGAATGGGTGCCTGGAGAGAGGAGCGAAAGAGAAGTGGAGAGAAAAAGAGAGAGGGGAGAATGCTTTAATATAGCCTTCCTGCATTATTATCCACTCATCCATCCATTTTCTAAACCACTTACTCCTGGTCAAGGTTGTGGAGGGTTGTGGAGCCTATCCCAGCAGACATTGAATCCTGGACAGGTCACCAATCAATCACAGGGCTCACACACCATTAACTCACACATGCAAACCCCAAGGACAATATACACTCTCCAGTTAACCTAACCTGCATATCTTTGACCCAGAAGAAACCAGTCCGGACATGGGGAGAATATACAAACTCCCCCAAAAAAGCCCTCGGCCGGAATTCCTGTGAGCGTTACTCACTGCACCACTGTGCCATTTCTGCATTATTATTTTTATTATTATGCAGTAATAACCCTGCAACCCTCGCTCAATTGGCTTATTCTAAACGTTCACTCGGCACAGCCTAATCCCACAGTTAAGCAGCAGGCTGATGATATCTGCGTATATTAATGAGAATTATAACACCAATGTCAATGAGTTCTCAGCAGTATGAAAAATAATCTCATGGACATACACCAGGCATAATCCTTCTGCTTTTTTACAAGATAGAGGTGCAAACACACCTTCAAAACTCACTAGATTACCATCCACAAACGAGACAGACCAAAGTAGCCCGACTCAGATACGACACACATTCGAAAACCACCGGATTAAAATTTTACTCTAAATGTACCGCTTTAAAGGTAAATGGCACGCAAGGCTATATGGAGCTGGACAGTAGCACTGGGGGAACAGCTCCACCTACTGGTCTACCAATGCCACAGGCTCCCTTGTTTATCTCAGGAAAGCTGTCCAAAAGCCGTCGGAGCCAAGGGCTGCTTGGCTGCAGTGGTACGAGCAAAGCCTCACAGGGGCAGCTGTGCCCGCCAGCTGGCAGGGCATCCTGCTACCCATACTGGGCACAGCAATGCACGCCAACACAAACCATTCAGCTGTAACCGGCACACACACGTACACGCACACACGCACAAAAAAGCACATACTCGCATGTACACGTTTACAAATGCACACAGACATCATACATACAAACTCAAACCCACACAAACACACACATACGCAAATACACATAGGCACACAAAAAAATGCAAATACTTGCACAGACAATCACAGCACACAAAAACACAAACCCACGTAAACATACAGACACACACACATACACAATGCACATACTTGCAAATGCACAATCACAAATACACATAAAGGCGCACAAACAGAAACCCACACAAACACAAATACACACTGACACACACACACACACACACATACACTCGCACACAGTGCGACACACAAAAAGACGTTCAGGCTTTGCCTCTGAAACACAACCAGCTCCCTATCGCTCATCTTGTTTTTCTCAGACCAGAAGGCAGAGTTCCTCTGTACAAAATTGCACATTGTAGTTTCAGAATCAAATCAACAAGCAGCGTGAAGTTTACCACGGGTGAGTGCGAACTCCGCCACAGTGCACCTGCAGTCAGGAGGGCTGTGTCATTATTATCTAAGAGCTCAGAAGAGATTAGCAAAGAGGGAAATAAGAGCCTGTAAAAGAGGTAAGAATCTGCAGAGCCACTCAACACCTTGATTTTAGAAATACAGTCAATGATTAATCAACATGCAACGATGAGTAAGAATCACATTAGGAGAGCCTGCTGGGTGGCTCATCCTGTTAAAGCACTGGTGTGGATGGTTCCTGTTAAAGCACTGGTGCGGATGGTTCCTGTTAAAGCACTGGTGTGGACGGTTCCTGTTAAAGCACTGTTCTTGGGTGCGGACGGGCCCCAAGGCAGCGCATCAGTTCAATATCAACGCCTGGAAAAGGAGGGGTTTCAGTCCAAGTTTCACAGTGCATCTGAGACTCACTCTGACCAATCAGGCAGCCACAGTCTGTCAGCACAAGCTCACACCAAGCCAGTGTCTAAAGAGACTGCGGAGCGAAGAGAAGCAACGGCGTGACATTGTGTGTTTCAGAGTAGAGCGTGTGCTCATTTGCATTCTTCCGAACTGAGGTGTGTGTGTGTGGGTGCATGTATTGTGAGTGTATAGGGGGGGTGCATGCATTGTCTGTGTGTGTGTGTGTGTGTGTGTTTGCTTGCGCGCTTGTGTGTACGCGCATGTGTGTTTCTGACTCACCTTGAGGAGGTCCTTATGAAAGTCTTGCCCATCGTTCAACCCTTCCAGGTTCCCGGTGAACTGCAGGAAGGACATCCTCTTGCCAGTGTTCTGGTGGGGGGGGAGGGAGCCGAGAGGGTCAGCCGCACTACACCCCCAGTCTCCCCCGCATACCCGCCCTTTTCACCCCTGTCGCCCAACACCTTCCTCCCCTCTAACAGCACCTGTAGCAGCTATAGCTCTGCTCATCACCCACCCATACCCTCTTTCACTGCAGTGTCAGCATACTATCTCATAGCAAAATAATGTTCAACATCATTTAACCCCTTCCCAAGCACCGCTTTTTTTTAACACAAGCCCCGGACATAAAATGGTTACTGTTCTTGAACCCCTTTGACTACACGCATAATCCTGGTCTCTTCTGTAAGGTAACCCTGAGGAGTTTGTATTCCAGGAGTCGGAATTACTCCGGGTGTTACTGAAACAAAAGGAACAGAAGCTCAAACACAATGGAAGTTTTTTTTCTTCCTCGTCTGAAATTTTTGACATTTTTTTGCCAGGATAGAGATACGGAATGCACCGTGATTCGTGTCGTCTGGTGGATTTCCAGAACACACAGACTGTACGAGGTCATCGTTTTGACTGAGCCTGTTTTGTGTCGTGTTACAAAAGAAGAAACTGTTGTCGCTATAACATTGAAATCGTAAAATAATAGCTTGAGATTGAGCGCTTTTAAATGGTAGCCTAATTTGTGTGACCAGATTTTCACAAAAAATGCAATGAATGCAAATAAAGGAAACCCACTTTGTCGGTTAAGGGGTTAAGGACATACAAAGTCTTGTTCGCAACATCATTTTAAGAACATGGGCCGGGATGGAATAATTATGTGAGTTTAACCCAATGCATCTCTCACCCTTGCACCATTCATGTAGCATTATATCCCAGAACGGACCCATCTCCTGTCTTCGGGGGGCCAGGTTTTCCATCTGACCAGCTGCTCACCATCTCAACTAAGCATCTGCCTTCCATCACATCTTACCGAGAGCCTGAGAATGGCCTAGATTCCTCCGCTGAAAAGGGGTGGGGGGGAAGAGGGGGCGCAGCAGCCTTTCACGTGTGCGAGCTTTAATGGGGATATTGGATTTATGCCTGTACAACCGACGGCGCGAGCCTTCGCCGAGCCCCCAGAGAGTATGGCCAGGACCGGCCACGGATTTGTTTCCGGCTAGTTTCCCCCTGCCGACTATCGCGGTAAAGACGCCTATTGTTTCGCTCAGCCTCCGTCCCTTCTAGTAGTCGTAGTTCAACTGTAAATTATTTTCGAGCGATGACAGTGCCCTTCTGAGGTATTTTCTATTAGCTTTTCCCATGCCCCATATTTTAGCACGATGCAACAATAGAAAGGTTCCTGCTTTAAGTATCTCTCCCCTTTAGACACTCACGTGAGCATGAAGATCAGTGTTGAGCAGCATCAGGGCACAGGTAAGTGTGTGGACACTGTCTGCAAAATAAATAAAGAGATTTTTAAAAAAAGGTAAATAAATCCCTAATAAAGAAAATATCCCGTCAAAAAATAGGATCTTCAGCTGTTTTAACTGCATTTTAAAGTGCAAATAAAACTGTATTTTATGCTATATTGTCAGAAATAGGCCCTACATGTTACGTGAACGGGAATAACGCTATCCTCTGAAATATCTGGGGGGAAAAAACAGCAAAAACTCACAGCACTGTTATGCTAGGGTACACTGTGAATTATACCTACTTCAATCATGGAAGTGGAATATGATTTATTAAAATGAGTTTATTTCAAACACTTTTCACTATAAAAAGACATCCAACAAAAATATGCCTTTTGAAATCAGGTTCCAGTTCTATAATCATCTAGCCTATTACATTGTTTGAAAGAGAAGCATTAGGCCCATTCAGTCATAATTCCTGTAGCAAGCACACAGAATTCTGGTATGTTGAACCCAACAGAAATCAAAGGAAAGTATAAAAAGTGAGAAAACAAACACTAAAGCAGGTTAAATCTAAGATAATATCTTTCAATGATACGTGCCATAATTGAGAGTCAAGATTCAAGATATCAAACATGTTGGCATAAAAATGCAAACGTAAAACTGAAACTCTGTGAGTTCCCCCAGTTCAAAAGCGCTAGGCTAGCCCACTCTGCCAGCTAACAGCTCCTAAACAGACCATACAAGTGTGTCTACACAGGCAGAAGCGAAAGCTTTGATGAACGCTCACCAAATATAGACTCAATTACCGCAGTCTTGACGTTTAGACGGGCAAACACAGAAAACTGTAGCTGCTGAGATTAGAGATCATTAACTGCCCACTACATGACAGCCTGTCAAAGCCTGAAGCTTGCTAAGAGACTTGGTTGCACAGAGGCAAATGAATGCACGCAAAATCTAAATCATTTATGTAGCTCACAGCAATACTGCTATACCATCAATAAGTGAAGACTCCATTAGAAGACAAAAGTATTTTGCGATTTAGAGATCAAGAAAAACATTACATACAGTACATCAAATGAGCCCTGTATTTACATACTGGAAATGTATGACAATAATGCAATTGGCAGACAGAGAGAGTTGAGAGAGTCTGCATTAAAAGGGCTGGAGTGGGGTGTTGCAGTATGTAATCCAAACAGGGTCTTACTATCTCTGAGCATTATACTTAACACATATACAGTAAATATCTCCAGCTATATAAATGGATCGTGTGCAAAGCTGTAAGCTGTGTAAACCTCCCCTGGATAAGGGAATCCCAAAAGCAAATAATGCAATGTAGTAATGTAAGAGGGTCTTATGGTAAATCCCATTTCCACTGAAAGTTGAACTTAACAACTGATCCTGAATGAGAGTGAAACATTTAATGGGCCTATTGAGTGTCGTAGAAGAAAGCAACCAAAGTTTACGATAAGAAATATATGCGAAGGGTATTGAAAATATGACTAATTATTTCTTTATTGTTCTTTCTCTCCCTTTCTTTGGCACACATACACGCATGCATACACACACACACACACACACACACACACACACACACAAACACACACACACACAGATTGCACCATCTCACCTTCAGACAGGATGGGGCTGGGGTTGCAGTGGATGTACCTCCTGGAGAAGTGAGCCAGCACACGCTCTCGCTCCTGCGTCTCCCCCATCAGGGCGAACTCTCTCAGGAAGGCCCTGAAACGCAGAGCAGGAGAGAGAGCGGGAGAAAAAGAGAAAGAGGGCGAGAGAGAGAGCGAAAGAGAGGGAGGGAGAGAAAGTTCACTCTCACTGTACAAAACACACCCAAAGGCCTTGAAATTAGGAGAGACCAAAGTGTTCACTTTAAATTGGCAGGCTAGGTATAATTCTATGTCTTGCCTGCCACCAGATGGCAGTGTTTCCCACATTAAACTGTATGGGAATAGGACACAATCGCATTGCAAATGCAGAACAATCGCATTTGTCCTTGACTTTAAGTGCTATGATTTTAATGAGATAAAAAGTTGAGGAGGAAAAAAGAGAAAAGAATTGGACAGAAGTCTTGCGTGCCTGGCCTGCACCAGTAAAACAACCATCAGCCATCATTACATTACAGGCATTTAGCAGACACTCTTAGCCAGAGTGACTTACACAACTTTTTAGCATTTTTTTTAATTTTTTTTTACATATATTATCCATTATAGCTGGATATATACTGAAGCAATTCAGGTTAAGTACCTTGCTCAAGGGTACAACGGCAGTATCCTACCTGGGAATTGAACTTACAACCGTTCAGTTACAAGGCCAGTTTCTTAACCATTATACTACACTGCCGCCAAGCTACAGTGTTTAAGCACTGACCTTAGTGCCCTGTCCAGGGTCATGCCTGTGAAGTTGAAGAAGCGCAGGTACTCCTCGGCAACCATGCGGCTGAAGTCATTGCTGGAAGCAGAGGAGCGTGGGGAGGGAGAAAGATGTCAGTTTTTGACCGTGTCCCCCCCACCCCATTTCAAAGCCAGTCCCACCACTCAGATTACCACTCAGCTGAGGCACCTCAGGGGAAGAACTGCAATGGGGCGTGTCCGCCATTAAACAAGGCCTAAAACTCCACATTCTGTTTCATCTGCAACATCACAGAACCATCGCTCTTTTCTTTTCACGGCCCATCCCAGGACGCTGCTAACAGGGTGACGGGAAGAGCGTCGCCATTAAAAAACTAGGCCAGGCTTTTAGTGGGTCATTAGTACAGACCTGTGCAACAGTAAAGACAGAATATAGTGCGCAGAGAGCCAGAACAGAGAGAGATGGAGAGAGAGAGAAAGAGAAAGAGAGAAAAAGAGAATTTTTATTTAAAGTTTAAAGTCCTTAACATCGTCTCTTTACCTGTGATGATTTTTATATATTCCATGTTCTACTTGCCATGCTTTGGCATGAAAATGTCTAATTTTGTCATGCCAATAAAACACGTTGAATAGAACTGAATTGCGAAAAAGTGAGAGAGAGAGAGAGAGATAGAGAGAGAGATAGAGCAAGAGAGAAAGAGAAAGAGAAAGAGAGAGAGAGAGAGAGAAAGAGAGAGAGAGGGAGGGGGGGGGGGGGGGGTTAATGGTATAAGAACCCTCACTTCTTGCTCAGCTGTTTTCCCACATCGTTCTTCCTGAACCCGTCGCGGGTGAAGAGGCGTTTGGCCAGGCGTTTAGCAGCCTCCAGGTCAGCCTTGCTGCCATTGGTCAGGGTGTCAGTGCTTCCCGTGCCCAGCAGCTCACTGAGGTCCCGATCCAGGTCTGAGTCCACTGCTGCACGAGGGGGCTTCTCTCTGAGAGACAAGGAGGGAGAATATGCATTATTATTATTATTATTATTATTATTATAGAATAGATTATTATAATTATTATAAATATTATAGAATTATTATTATTGTATAATTATTATTATTGTATAATTGTTATTAATAATAATAATACATAATAATAAGTTGTTATAGTTATTCACAACTAGTTATTGGTTAACTTTTGTTTTTTTAAATATATTTACTTTGGCAACATTGTTTTACCTTGGACGGACACATCTGGAATTTTAGAGGGAGGAAGGAGACACTTATATTTTTGTGTTAAACTCTGATTATATACTTCTCTATTTTATACTACTTCTCTTTATTTATTTAAGGTAAACTATGTTTTCTTCCCCTCTGCTCTCCCCATTTTGGCCAGCTGCAGCTGTAGGGCTGTCTCATCATTGGAGCGTTTGGGAGAGCCACGCACAAGCGTGCAGGAGCCCTGATAGGTATGCATTCTGCTGCTGGTTTTGTCTTTGCGCAGCAGTCCACCGGCCGTGGGCAAACAGAAGGAACCTGACTAAGGAGAGGAGTCGCTGTTAAACAATGAGGTGAGCGGCATAATCAGAGCAAAAGGTTCTATAAAAAATGCGTTTAAAATCCGCGTATTACTTTACTGTCACGTATGCCATTATCATAATAACAGCATTTAACGATGTGCGCTAATATTGGCAAATAGGCAAATTAGGGGGCAGGTTTACAAAGGACGGTTAGATACTTAGATAGCTAATTAGCGTCAGGATGCAAAAATTAGAATTCCCTCGTGTTGTGCATTTAGCGAGGCGCGCTATTTGCATAGAAAAATCACTGTTAATCGCTCATAAGCATATTTTACAATATCCCCTTCACCGTTTTGCGCTGCTAAATTTGGAACTCCTTAAATGACGTAATACACATGCCTGACGAAAAATGCGGACCTTAGCAAATCCCGCATGTCACAATTCTGCAGGCGGTAAAAGCTCTGCTGTTCTGTAAGACTTTATACATCTTCCAGTTCTATTGTATACTAATGTATGCTCCTTTTTTAATATACTACTTTATACATTTTTCTCATACCTTATGCATTCTTTATACATTTTGGCAATCATTTCACAATGTTTGTCACAGCAATAAATCATAATTAATTGACATTATAACATATAAAAAGCTATATACTGTATACTGTATACTTATCAGTGCTTCTTATCACATCACTATTTTTGCAGCAAGATGCTTAGTGCCATTTTCTGCAATTTTGTGATTTGGGCCTCAAAAATAATTATAGTCTTTCCTTATTGCAGACATCTTTGTGGGTTTCAAGACCCAGCTTGACACAGTGCTGGATACTCTGTAGACTAGCCAAAATGGCACCTTAGATGGACTGAATGACCCGTTTATCACACACGAACACGATTACATTCCTGTGACACGCGTTACGATAATGAAACAATCTTCCCCTGCCCTGCGGTACATTCAAGACTGACACCAACGGCAGTTGCCCTGTCTGACTCAATAAATGGCTCAATAAATTGATAATGAAATCACATTCAGCCACAAACACCCATCCTTCCAGGAGAGGCCCAACCCTGAAAAAGGCCCCATAGTTTCAACAATGACCGACGTCCATTTCCTACACAAGCGAGACCGTCACCCAGCTACTACGTGTAGGAATCTGTATTAGCACTTTTATACCATGCTGCCAATAACAAGGTCCCATCTGCAGGCCCCCGTCCAGAGACAGAGAGAAGCCCCAAAAGCGGTTATACGGGGGGTCTGGAACTCACCTGCTTCTGGAGCGGCGAGGGGGGTTGGGCCTGTCCTCTATGGCCACGCCCTGCCAGCGGAAAACGGAACGAGCTGTCCTCATAGAGCCCGCCCTCCCCCTCCCCCTTTCCCTCTGCACGCAGTCACCGCCTTTCACTGAGGTCATGCCGTCAGACTCCCGCAGGCCCCAGACCGCTTACTACCTGCCTCCCCTGTCGCCATGGTGATCCCAGCCCGCTCTTTCTCCTGAGTTCCTGAGTCTGTCAGTGCGTCAGTCTGTTAGTTCATCAGTATTTCGGTCCCTACGTCTGTCAGCCCGTGAGTCAGTGAGTCAGTCCCTCAGTCAGCCAATATTTCACTCAATATTTCCATCTGTGAGTCCGTCGGTCCGTCAGCACGTCCCGCTGTCCCGCGCGCATGTTAACGTTGCGTTGACTCTGGCTCAGCTCTCGTTCACTTCAGCGCCAACTCTGCCTTAGCGATGCTCTTCCGTCTCACCCTCGATTTATCTCCTCTTTATTTTCTTCTCTTTCCGGTCTTTTATATCTCCTGTTTCCATCACCCAGCTGCATCAGGATTAGTGTCCAGCCTGATCATATAGTACCTCTCTTTCCCTCCCTCCTTTCTTTCTGTGGCATTCTCTCTCTCTCTGCTCCCTCAAAAACCTGGCATGAGATAGATTTCCTGTTCAAATCTCTCTCTCTCGCTCTCGCTCAATCTTTCTGCCTCTCTTGAACTCTTTCTCGGTCTCACCCTCTCTCTCTCTCTCTTTCTCTCGCAGTTCAATTAAGTTCGGTTTGGATATGCATTATTGGAAAAGTGACATAAAACATTTAAAAAATTGATAATTCATTAAGGTCAATGGTAAAACTAACGTTAATAACAATCTAAATGAAAACTAAACATTGGCAAACATTAGTAATATCGATCATTCTGACATTTAACGTTTTACTTTGATCTGTTTATTCTCTCTCTCTCTCAATAAGCAGCTACTTCCTCTCATTCAGTACAGCCAATCAGGAAGAATCCACTAATGAGAAGCAGGAATGCCGTTTAAATGGTTCAAAACATTTGAACCCATCTCGAACAACAGAACAGTTCATTGCTTGTTTATTTTTTTTTTAGGGGGTGGGGGGTTACTTGAGCATCAATGGACATTTTTCTTGGTATTTTGAGAGCATGACAGAGCATGGGGTCAGAGTGACACGCGATTTCTGTCTAATTAAACCGCCGTGACAATGCGGTTCAGCGGCCGTGTGTGAATTAGCAGGAGCCTTCTCCACTCCAGGCATTTATAGCTGAAATAATTGGTCATTTCTTTATGGTACATAGTGAAAAAGAGCACAATAAACCTCTATAATTATTGCAAAAAAAGGAGGCAGGGTGGAACATTGCACAAAGTAGAAATGATTAGTTCTGTAAAATATGCTCTTTTTTTTTTGTTTTTCAATAATATAACATTTGTGAGGCCAGAACGGTTTATCCATATACTCACAGATGGCTGTGCTGTGGGTACATTGTTTTGGTACTTCGGGTTGTGATTTTGTTGTTTCGGCTTATCTGGGCCTTACAGGATTACTGTGCGCCGTGAGAATGGAATTTTATCTGTGAGGCTGTCTGAAGTATAAAACGTAGTGTTTTTTTTCCATGTATTTCAGTGTGTTTCTGGCCTGGAGAGATTCCCGCTTCCGCCTTTCTCATCTGCAGTCAAATGGCTAAGACAGACGGCTCACAGAAACCATGGCCCGAAGCTGTTTTAGAACCCTCCAATCGCACGGTCTGAGAAGTTAAAATCCGCCGTTTCCGCGGAGACCAAGGAAGGCTGGCTGGACTCCACCGCTGAAACGGCTTCACAGGAAAGAGGAGCCATGTGGTGCGGCAGGAGGAGGCAGACACACACACACTCACACACACACTCACACTCTCACACACACACACACACACACACACACACACATACACATACACACAGGCATGCACAAACAAGCGCAGAAACACAAGCATATACTGGCGTGCAAAGCACTCACGCAAACATTATATATATATATATATATACATACACACACACACACACAGATACACCCACTCATATACAAACACGTGTGCATAAACAATTACAAAAACACACGCCAGCCATCACACAACCTCTCTTTTCAGCTAAGAGTGCTTGTTTGTTTGGAAAAGAATAAATGATCACGCACCACCACAAAACTATGGCCCTTGATCGCCATCTAGTGGAAAGTTTTATGAATGAAGGTCTAAAGTGTCACAGACTGCAGTCTGTTTCACAGCACAAGAATAGAATAGAGGCAAAAGAAACTTGATCAACTAAAATTCTAATTCTAATTATATTAAATATTATAATAAATATATATTATATTATAATAAATATTAGGTGAATCGAAGAAAAAAATACAAATACGTGGGGGGAAAAAACAGACACTTATCAAACAGTATCATCAGAATAATTCAAAATGTCTACTAAATTTCTCAAGCACAGTGTGCAAAATGTTTTGGCAATGGCCTTATTCAGCGTAATGCTGTCAAGTGTGTCAAGAAAGAGTGACACGGTGCACTCATGCATCAATAAAAGTATAAATGTTTAAGTATTTTACTGAGGGCTCTCTGTAAAAAAGAATCCCTATGCTATTAAATGGCAACAAAGCACTAAAACCACTTATTTTAGATGATAACTGATACATTTGGGTTTTTTAAGTATTACTCATTGATCCTGGTCCAAATCTTGACAAATTACTGCAGTCAGTGCAAAAAAAGTATAAACTTTAAGAATCTGCCTCAAAAGTGTCTCTAGTGGTAAAACGTTAGGTACTGCATGTTCAAGCTGTGATTGGCAAGAAAAGTCTTTGGCTACGTATTTCTCCCTCGGTGACGAAATAGAAACCTGTACAGCTACGCCCACCGATAGTTCCGTGGCTACGCCCTGAAGTTTTGGAGTGAGGGCGGCCTACGCAGCAGCTATAAAAACGAATCTCAGTGCAGCGGTTCATCTGTGTGGAGACTGGAGAGGAGAATCAGGAGATAGAGAGAGCGAGCGAGCGAGTGATATAGCTAGCTTACAGTTGAGCTTTTTTGAATATTCTAGTTATAGTAGCCAATTGTTTTATAGATAGCTTGATAGTCCTTTGCTTTTTGATAGTTGCATGCAAGGTGTGGATATTTCATATATTTTTATGTTAAAACAAAACAAAATTTTACGTTCTGACGAGGTAAGTAAAGTATCAATTGTTTACTTTGTTCACACTGTGCCCTTGCCTGTTTATGTCGGATATTTTTGTAAACAAATTATTACTCGCGCTGCACGACACCGTTCAGTGTGAGCTACAGTGTGAGCTGTGGACTAGAACAGTTATTTACATTCTGTTGGTTAATGAATTCAGTTTTGAAAAATATTGTTGAATTTATGTTTTAGGGTGTATTATTGCTATTTGTGGCATTTCCTGCAGAAAGGGGGGATTTGGGTCAAATAGTTGAGCCAGGAGTTATAGTAGCCTATAGCCTATGCATGCTACACGTTTACTTTTGCAACGTACGTCCCTACAACAGACATTCTCTCTTGGGCCTTGTAGCTACACACTGGGGTTTTATTTTAGAGGTTTTCGCTATCTTGACCTGCAGTATACAAAGTACACATTAGCCTACTTGCAGGCATTCTGTGGTTTTATAATTCTCCGCGATGCACGTTTCCTTGACAACCGATTTGATGTTTTGAGTTCCTTAGTATCCATATCGATAAAATAAACAACATCATTTGCCACGATCAAGTTCACAATATAGAGATAAATAAAATAATATAATAATCATAAAATAAACACAAATGTTCAACTGTCAAATGAACTTTGTGAAGATGTTTGAAATTCCCACAGAATTTGCGAGTACGCTACGTTATTTATGACGCAAGCAAAATGATTTTAAAGGTTGGTTTCGATAACCGATCCTGTACACACTGATGGATAAAACGATAAAATGAGTAGCCTACATGGCGTTGGTAACTATTTGGACAGCATGTGATCTTATGTTTGCTGGCCGCATCATTATAAGCTCAAACAGGGCATGGCAGCAGCATGAGTGAGAGGTAGTGAGCGAGAGAGAAAGAAAAAAAACAGCCGCTGTGAGTGCTGTCCAGAGTAGAAATGAGCTTTTGGCTACTAGTGAA
Organism: Ilyophis sp. 1 JC-2022; assembly: GCA_022702515.1. Taxonomy (NCBI): domain Eukaryota; kingdom Metazoa; phylum Chordata; class Actinopteri; order Anguilliformes; family Synaphobranchidae; genus Ilyophis; species Ilyophis sp. 1 JC-2022. Next base: position 100,669,347 of record CM040405.1, read on the forward strand.
AAAAATAGCTGGGGTGTGGTTTGATACCTGGAGCTCAGCCCCTATATTATCACCTTATCACGCCCAGATTTAGGCATTTTTCCTATTTCAAAAGGGGGCGGGGTCTAGTGTTTTGTTACCCTTGAAATCAACTCTAATCGAAATCCAATCCATAGTCCAAATCCATATCCAAGTCCAATACCAATACAATCAATAATCCAAATCAATAATCCAATTCTATTCCATGACCATCAATCGGCCGATGGCTACAATCAGTGCAATGTCATGTTCTACTGCTACTTTATGGGAAGAATCTTATCTGTTCTGTAGTTACTTCGATGACGTTTCTGTATGCACTTACTGTATGTCGCTTTGGATAAAAGCGTCTGCTAAATGACTGTAATGTAATGTTCTCCATTGGTAGCGCTATTTTTACCACATGCTTCTCAAGGCCTAAACCCAGCCCTCGATCCTAGCCCGACAAACCCAGATGAAGCCCATCAGGCCCCGATGAAGCCCATCAGGCTCTGATGAAGCCCATCAGGCCCCAATGAAGCCCATCAGGCCCCGATGAAGCCCATCAGGCCCTGATGAAGCCCATCAGGCTCTGATAAAGCACATCAGGCCCAAGGCAGAATACAAAATGAACAGGATGTGGCAGAAACACAAAAAGTGCATGGAGAATATACTGCAAAAAATGTCTGTCTTAATAAGTGTGTTGGTCTTGGAATGAGACTTAAAATCCAATTTTTTTCTCTAAACTGGAAAATATTATCTTGTTTTAAGTTACTTTTTGCTGGACGAGTAAAATGATCTTACCCCACTGGCAATCTTCTTGTCTTATTTAGCAAAAAAGTAATGGAAATAAGCTTCTAAAGTCTAAATATAAGATTAAAATACAAGCAGAAAAATAGTTCAATGCACACGTGTTTCTTCAATATGGTGCAGGTTGCAGCAAGTGTACGTCCAAAAAAGGCACACTGAGCTTTGTCCAATAATTGATGGTTCAGTGTAAACCGGACACACTCAACACAGGAACAACCTTATTATAAATATATTATTTTAATTTATCAAAATTAAATTAGAAGCACAAACAAACAACAGAGAGACGAACAACGCGTTTCGGCAGTCCTTCAGGTTAGCTTAAGATTTGTTTTTTGCAGTGTACTGGTAAGAGCATGTGCGCAGCTTGTCCTGTTAAAACACTGATCGTCGTTGTGGTGTCGTGGTGCCCCTGAGCTCTCGCTCATGGCATTTGGGCATTGGGTGAGTCATAGCGGCCACTCACCTTGGAGAAAGGGTGCTGTACCACCCCCAGGAGGGCGTGTCCTCAGAGCACGTGCTCAGCCGCTCGCTGGACGGGGCTCGGGTGGCGTCAGAGTCCAGCGCAGCAAGGGTGTCCGCCGAGCCGCCGGGCGTCTCCCTGCGGGCCAGCGGGGCGAAGCTGAGCCCCACAATCTCCCGCGCGCTCTGGTAGGTCTGGCACTGGACCTCGGGGGTGAGCGTGGGCAGGTCGAAGGTGAAGACAGACTGGCCGCTGGAGGTCAGCAGGTCCTCGCAGTCCAGGCTGCTGTAGGAGGTGCCCTTGGCGCGGTGAGACTCCATGATGCTCTCGAAGTGGCAGCTGAACGTGTCCTCTGCCGCCAGCCGGGGGCCCGATAGCAGGATGGGGGACTTGAGGGCCGAGTGGTAGTGGAGGAGCCCGTCTAAAGGCCTGCAGAGAGGGAGGAGTCAGAGGCAATAGCCGAACTTCCACAAACGTGACAAAATGTCAGGCGAGCTATCGCAAGCCAGTGCCTCATGTTTCTCCACAGCCACTTCAGGGCTTGGATGATCATTCATTCACACCTTCCCAGTGAAAGCCTGCATTTTGGCCCTTCTAATACACGTGGTCCTCATCAGGCCAGTCAGGGTCAAGGGGTCAAGGGAAGATTTAAAACAGTTAGCTTGTTATCAGTTATCTTGTGTTCAATGGAAATATGATGTTAACCCTCTGAAGCCAGACAGTGGACTAGCAAATGAGTCTTTGACATGAGGTTTAGGCATAAACTCCCTCAAGTGTTTGGGTAGACCTGGTTCTCCTGACTGTCCATATGTGGCTACTGAAGCTTAGATGAGCCCCTGGAGAGGGAGGCAGAGTCTGAGGCATGTGTTACTGTCAAGGGCAGGGTTAAAGTTCAGTAGAGATGGCTCAGGGACCAGGGGCCTGTATCACGAAGCAGGATTTTAGAGTTATAACTGTACTGTGTAAAACCCGGAACCCACCCAAATCTGGAACATGGACTGAAGTAAAAAGAGCTGTTCCAGGTTTTACTCGGTGCAGTTATCCAGCTAAATCAGCAATCCTGCTTTGTGATACAGGCCCCAGATCTGATAGAGGGCAGAGTCAGTGATGAGGAGGGTGGAGTCAGAGACTCATGCTCGTAGTCAGAGATGATTGCCACACACCCACAACAACACTTAACAGAGGGGGCTGGAGTTCTACTAGGTCAAGAGTGAACACTATTGGTTTCTTACAGAGACAGAGATAGCAGGCCTAATTCATTTCGCAACATTTTCTCAAATCCTCACAGGAAAGTACACAAATTTAAAAGGTTAGCCAGGTAATTATATCCTATTAACATTTGGACAGTAATCCAATTAAGATGTAACGACACACAAATAATCCAATTAAAAGTGTACAGAGAATAACAGATGGATAAGTAAAGTCTGGCCTTCAGTTTCAGCTGGCTAGCAACAAAAAATGAGCCTGATAAAAGTCTATACAGCAGTATTAGAACACCATGACAGTGATAAACACAAACATTGACTAAAGTCTATTTTTGGGCCTTTTTAAAATCATGTCTGTTGTCAGAGATGGATTTACCCTCACATAGCAACGTAGTATTGATTTCCACCAGAGTATCCATCTTCTAGTGTCCATATTCTATCAACTGTGTGTGGGTGTGTGGGTGTACATGTTCCAGTCACGCACCTCTTTATGAGCACACTGAAGATCTGGCCCTCCTCCTGAGCACTGCGGTACCTCCTCCTTTCCACGTGCCTCCTCACGCTGGACCAGCTCAGCACCTCCCTCTCCCCTTCCTCTTCCTCCTCTTCCTCATCCTCCACCTCTTCACCATCCATGCGTTCGTACAGAGCCCCACCTAGAGGGCTGCTCTCCGTGCCCGATGTGCCCGGGGTACCCGGCACGCTGCGGTTGCTCCCGAACGCCGAGTCGGCCTCGTCCTGGTCCGCCAGCAGCTCGTCGATGTCCGTCTCGCGGTAACAGCGCAGCGGCACCGCGTCCAGATCCGTCTCAGAGTACTTGATGGTGCGGCGGATGATGCCAGTCTTGGGCGACGTCCCCGGCGCCATTGGGGGAGGGGTCACAAGCTCCACCTCCACGTGCTGCACGTCATGGTCCGCCAACCTCTGACTCGCCAGCGGCAGAGAAGTAGGGGGCGTCGGAGTCGGGGACTCACTGGAGGTACCACTAGGGGGCGTCGTAGAAGCATCAGGGTTGTCTTGAGGGGGAGAAAGAGTACATGTTTATTTAATTCCGTGAGTAATGGTTGACTTTTATCACCATTTCTTTTCTTTCAAATCATTTTTTTTCATAAGATTTATGTGAAACACATCAAGGGTTAATAGTTTTTCTGGTATTCAGGGACTCTGCTCATACCTTTACTCCCCGCACTGCCATTGTCTCCAGATGGTGTCCCGAAAAGGAACTCCCATTTTGCACGAGCAATTTTCTGGGAGTGCAGGGAGGGGCCCATTGAGGAGATGCCGCTGTCCGACTGCAGTAAACGTGCACACATACACACACACACACACACACACACACATACATACAAAAAAAACATTGTTTCATAGTCAGATACAAGTCCATATAAAAATTATGCATTCCATTAGATAGGCGTGTTAATTTGATTATGTCTAATTCATAACTAAGACACACATGCAGACACTGGACAATATGAACATACACACACATGCATGCACACACAAACACACACACATATACACACCCACATAAAGACATGGTCATATGCATGCACACTCACACACACACACACATATACACACTCACATAACAACATGGACATATGCATGCACATTCACACATACACACATATACACACACATACACACACATATGCACATGCACACAAACACACATACACCTATACACACTCACATAAAGATATGAATATATGCATGCACACTCACACACACATAGGTTGGTAAGCTTTGTACAAGAGGAGATTTTAACACACACCTGAATTCCTGATGTAGTGTGTCCCATCTCAAAACTCCTGTGACTGGACAGGGTGGACTCCGGTGAGGTGCAGCTTTGGTCTCCTTTGCAGTTTGGGGAGCACCCAGGCTGCTGCTCTTCTGTAGCTTTCTGCAGGACATTCCAACCTCCTGGCGCCTGCTGTTCTTCCTGCGCCTCCCGCCCCTGTCCTGCACTGGGGTGGTCCAGCACGACGGGACCCAGCAAGAGAGCCTCCCTGGTCCGGAGCTCAGCCTCTTTCTGCAGCAGGACGGGGGCCAAACACTCCTCGGCCTGCTGACCCACCTTTGGGCTGTCGCCACCCCACCCCAGCGCACCCCCCAACTGCTGACGGGACGTCCAGCTCACGGGAGCCTCCGCGTTGGGAACCCCGCCCCGCTGTCCCACGTAGAGCCTGACAGAAGGTTCCGGGCTGTCCTTCATCACCAGCTTGTGCACTGGGCTAGGTGACCAGTTGTCTCCAGTGTATTGCGGGGGCTGGTGGCGGTGGAGGGTGGGCGAGTCAGTGACCCGGAGCGTAGCCTTCTGCAGGCGGGGGTCTTTCAGGGGAGAGGCCACATCCGCGGGGCTCACGTCGAACCTGTGCAGCCGGGCGGGGAGGGCGGGGGACCCCCCGGGGACCCTCTCCCTGCCTCCCGGCTCTGGGTCCCGCACGGGGCAGGCACGGTGTCTCTCAGCGCCCTCCGGGGCACTCGCTTCTGGGTCACAGTCCACAGGGATGTTCATCACGGTGAGGCGGTTCTCAGGAGCCCCCCCATCCCGCGATGGGTGACACTGCCGCCACTCCTGTGGCGGGCACCCCGACCTCGGGCCGCCCGGTTCAACGACATCCCCCTGACTTGAGGGGGAGGAGCATTTTCCGGCCTCCGTAAAAACTGCGGAGCGTCTGGTCGCCTCATTAGTCAGCCTGTGGCCAGTCTGGGGGCTGTCGGCAGGGGAGGCAGTCCTCGACCCGCTCAGCTGGTTTATCCCTTGGCCTGCACTGCTGAAGGAGTCACCCGGGGGCAGGCTTACCCTCCCGGCTAAAAGCGGGTCGCTACCAGGCCCTCCCTTGATGCCCAACCACTCTGCTGGAATCTGAACTTCCTGCGACCTGTTTGGTCTGAACATGGGCGGGGTGGCCGAGGTGGGCTGGGGGGAGGCATGTGAGGAGGGGTGGTTTTCGGTTGAATTTCTGGGATGGTCGCATGGAGGATTGAGCCAGCCCGGGCCCGAGGAGGCGCTGGGGAGGGTACCCGCACCGTGCATTGGGGTTCCCCCCCAAGACTGGCAGCGAGACTGCAGGTGGTGCTGTTCCGTGGGGCCCTTAGTTGCGCGACGCTTCACCTCCGGGGACCTCAGCTCCTCCGATGCCTGGTGGGTGGAGGCTCTGGCGATGGAGCAGGTGGTGGGGTCGACCCGCTGGCCCCCCGGCGCCTGGAGTGACAGCGCAGGACTGGAGTGGTACGAGGACTCCGGGCTGTAGAAATAGGCAGGGGTGCTCATCCTCTTGCAGGGGTTGGCGGCGGCAGTCGGCGGCGACCCTACAGCAGACCGACGGAGGCTGGGGGAGTCGGCCGAGCGAGACGCCGCGGTTCGGCGCGGGACGCTCTGCGGGCTCTGCACTGTCCTGACGCTGGCCTTCTCGATGTAGCTGAAGGTGACAACCGATCGCTGCCCACCCGAGGACCGCGGGCCCCGTCCGTGGGGGGTTTCGCGCTTGGGAGAGCGCAGCGCCACCACGCCCTCATCGTTATCCAAAGAATTCGGCGCCGCTGAGAGCAGCCGGCCAATCCCGTTGCACGGCAGGCCCCGGTCGCCCGACTGACAGTGTTGGGAGCTAATGGGCGGAGATCCAGAGGGGCTAAAGTTTCTGTCCCCACCACAACCTTCGCTGCTCGCTGCGCGGCCCCCCTCCGAAAGCCTGTTAATCCCAGGAATGGATGATCCACGCATCCGGACCTCCTCCCCCATTGGTGTGGTGGTGCCTGCAACCTCCAAATCCCTGGGCCCATTCCCCTCCCTCTCCGGAACTGATCGCACTTCCACCAGCACGCGAAGGACCTTGCTGGATTGGGACATGACCTCAACGCATGATGGAGAGAGAGTGTGACCCTCCCCCCTTTTGCCTTTCCGTTTTCTCTTCCTCTGTTTGTTTTTGCCGCTCCTTTTTTTTTTCTCTGGAGGCGATCCCTCTACCTTTTAATCCGTCGAGCTTCGGTTGCCGTGGACACAGTCAGGGTCACGTCTTGTCAGGCGGGGAGACCGAGGGCTTCTTTCCTCAGCTATTCTTCATCACATCCCTCAGACAGATGGAGAAAGAAGGAAAGCGCAAGAGAGATGGAGAGAGAAAAAGAGCGAGAGTGAGGGAGACCAAAAGAAAGAGGGAAAGAGAGGAGGGAGAGAGAAGGAAAGGGAGAGCGGCAAATGGAAGTGGAGACACTAGGAGAGAGTCACCCTGCTTCGGCAGCACCGTTCAGTGTAAAGTCATGCCAAAAAGAAGCAGGTTGAATCTTTGATTGTGGTTCTCAAAAAGTGGGATAGAGGGAGGCAGAGTAGGAGAGGAAGAAAATTAGAGCACTGCAGAGAGAGAGAGAGAGAGAGAGAGAGAGAATGGGGAAAAAAACTTTGTAAGTCAGAGGAAACTACAAACATCAGCAATCACCTGAGCTAGATTGTAGTGCAAAAAAAAACATGGAAATAAATAAAATTAATAAATAAATAAATAATTTCCCAACCGTCAAATTATCATCAAGAACCTGTATAAATATGAAAACAAACTACTACTACTCTATGTGTGATTTCACTTAGATAATTACATCACATTTATTTAATTAACAGCAATCCCCAGCCACAGTATAATGAATGAGGTTGCTCTCCAGATCATAATGGAAAAATAGGACATGTTATATTCAAATAAAAAATAATTCAAAGTAATTTTACACATCTCAAGAAAATAAACAGTGACGGGCATTCTTGGGTATCTTTGGGGGAGTGAATGAGTATGAGAGAGTGAAAGTGATTGAGTGTAAAAGATTGAGAGGATGAGATGGTGAGTAACTGAGTGAGTGAGTGAGTGAGTGAGTGAGTGAGTGAGTGAGTGAGTGAGTGAGTGAATGAGTGAGTCCTGACATACTCCAGTACAAGCAGCTGTGAACAAGGAAATGCATGCAGACCAGCTGTCTTTTCACAATAGATTTTGGTGCCTGTGCACCGGGTACATTCCTAGAATTTGCGCTAGACAATAAAATTGGGATGACAGATGAGGAAGCATGCCCGTGTTGTTTCCTCATTTCACAGGGGTAGATGGTGTGTGTATTACCCATTACTGGAAAGAACACACATTTTGGAGGTTCCAGACATACACGGATTACTCTTGACAGTCGTATTTGATGAAAATTGGATCACCTTATGGCCTTTTCAGATGTGTGGATAGTATGAATTGATCTTGAGTGAGTGAACGAGAGGTGGTGTTTCAATGTAAATGAGTGGGTGTACTAGTTGAGCAATAACCTCAAAGGTGAGATCTCGTGAGTTCTCTGGAGGCTTTTTTTTTTACTGTCTGGAAACTGTACTTACAATAGCAGCGATAGGCATGACATGCCCAGACAGCGGTTTGCGGAAATACCGCCCTTCACTGATTTGATGTGATTGGTTTTGGTTGATTTGGTGATCGATTTGTAAAAACAATTTTGATTAAGCCCAAAGGTGGGTGGTGATGGGTTCACAGTTTTTGCCTTGTAAACGTAGTTAGACATGTCTGTGTTAAACAATCATTTAGAATAGCAGGTGAGGGCTGGCCGCTGGTGTCTGGGGTGTAAATTGTGTGACTGGGGAGGGGGGCAGAGTGGATAGGTCGCGAAACCACGTGTTATTTGGGAACATTTGGAAGATAGGCCCTCACCAATGATGTAAACATGTGCGTCAAGCTCAAGGCCTCCGAGGGTATATAAGCTTGGCTAGATGACCTCGAAGGTTACTGGACCGCAATTGTGCTGTGTCTTGGTGATCTTCCCGCTGGCCGGTGTGATTTGCAATAAACTTTTACTTATACTCTAGTAAAGTGTTTGTTGTGTTCAGTGAGTTCCTACATTGTCCTGACTTGGATTATTGAGAAAGAAGCCGGTTCCTAACAGTTTGGCAACGAGTATAGGATTTGGAAACTTATAATTTGGATCAACGGAATCAACGAGAGGGTGAGTACAATTGGTTTTATACAAAACTTACCACCCTCACTAGATGTTGATTATTCTTGAACCAATTTCTAGAGGTGACTCCTAAATCTTGTTTGGTAAAAAAAGAAAAAAAAGAGTGTGATCAGGACATGGTGTGAATGTCACATTTTGAAAGCTAGTGTGACACTGGAGTGTCATTTCCTGGGTGGCTGACGAGTGCATTGAGGCACTCGAAGCAGCATATAGTTCTCGAGAAGGCCAATTTTAGATTGGCTATTGATGTCGAGCATAAAGTCCATTGGTGTGATATCTGCGCAGATGTATGTGTATGTGTACGTGCACGTGTAGGTGTGTGTCTCTGTGACTCTGAAAGCTTGACGTCCGCTGCATTCTTCCTAGTTCTCTCGTGTCATAGATAAGCACGGAGCCTGAATAAATTGGCAATAGCCAGTAATAACAGGAAGTAAAGAAACCACCTTTTTGAAGTAAAACACATAAAGAACCTTGTACAAAAAAACAGTCATCCCCATTCTTGCTGATAATAAAGGTGGTCAGATAAGAAGGAGTGCAGGCAGACTTGCGTGAGTGTGTGTGAGAGAAAGAAGAAATAAATTCTTCGAACTCCTTTGTGTTTGCAAGCTGAATTTTTGAACTTGGCAGGCATGCTGAGCTGAGAAGGCAAGAGGGGATGGGGAATATGTTTTGCCAAGAGATGAGGGACTTAGCATTGAGAACTGTGATGCCTCGATATAGCAAAGCAGATAAGGCAAATCCCACATACCCGCATATACATAACGTAAAATACATGACTAAGTTTTGAAATGCATGCTAAAGTGTTCGAACACCCGCGCCTGCGTTTGTGACAAGCTACTATATGTGTAAAATAGATGTGGATGGATTAGGCAAAATAGATATTTGAGGTATATACAGCAGTAAACCATAACCATAGTAGGCTCTGCTGTAATTAACCAGTGTATGCAAAACAATAGATAAAGAGACATTGTTGAGACATTATTTTAGCTAAGGAGTGGAGTTGATGAAACTTCAGTGTTTAAGCTGGGTGAAGTGGAGGGCAAGGGCCCCTACCGCGCATATTTTCTAGTTCTGATGGTTGTGATATATCTCTGAAGTACAGCAGACGGTACACTCAGAGTCTCTGTCTCTTGGTAAAGAATAGAATCCCTATACTCACTGACAATAAAGGTGGCCTCATAAGGAGGTAAGCAGGAACTACAGTGATAGTGGAGTGATAATTTGTTAGTTTTTTTTAACAGTTGCAAAAATATATATATATACATGCTGAGAGATTAACTCCAATTGTAGCAGAATACAATTCTCTCTTCAAAGTGAACATAACATATTTATGGTAGTTTTTGTTCTGGTGGATACCGATAATCAGGTTTGCTTTTACTATAGGTGAGAAGCAATATACTTAATATTCCTAAACTAAGTCAGGGATTGTACAACTCGCCTACATTTTTTCATTGAGCATCGGCCAATGTGTCGGCTCAATGCCCAAGACTAGAATCAGAAGTGATTCAGTATGTTGATGATTTGCTTATCTTGTCTCCTGACAAGGAGATCCACAAGTGGGCACAAATTGCACAGTAGGACGTTACATTCTTGGGATATGTAAGTTCACAAGGGGGAGGGACTGCAAACAGCTCTAGAACAAGCACTGCCACTGATAAGAGCTCACGAAGTGGAAATTCTTGTGTCTCACGCTGTTCTTGATATTTTGTCAGGAAAATAAATTGTCTGTGGTCCACGTGGCTCGGTGGAGCCTCAGAGAAACGTACTTGCTCATGCCATCAGTCCATCTGAACTGTGCCAGCCCTGCTACTATCCCCAGATATGGGTGAGCCTCATCACTGCAGCATTGAAATTGAACCAGGTAACACTTCTAAGGTAATGGAAACACCAATAGCAGGGGCACTTGATCTGTACATAGACAGATCTTCTTTTATGTTGACGGGAAGCACCGCACGAGGTGGGAAGTGTGTACACAGGACGGGGCACTGGTAAGGCAGGGCCAGATTGTAGGACAGTGTGCATAAGTAGCATAATTATATAAAGCAGCAGAGGCATGTGAAACAATGGCAGGCTATGATGTAAACATTTACACTGATTCACACTACACGTTTGGGGTGGTACACAATTATGTAGGTTCGTGGGCTGAAAAGGGGGTTCCTGATTAGCGCAGGATCCCCAATTAAAAATGGGGGAGTAGTGGAGAAAATACATAAAGCTAAACAGGCACCAAAACCGGTAGTAGCATTAAAGATGAGGGCACACGCCAAAGGAACAGATCCTCACATATAAGGGAATAGGAGGGCAGAGGAATTAAAAAAACAAAAAAGCAGAAATAGAGAGAGAGATAACGCTGACCTTGGCAGCAGCTTCAGCATCTAGCAACACAAGCAGATAATTGGTTATGGATGGAAAATGTATGCAAAGCGTTGGGGATCAAACCGAGGTTTTACTATGTGTATCACCCAGAAGGGAGCGGGATGGTCGAGAGGGATAACCGAACACTGGAAAACAAATTAACTAAACAATTGTTCTCTGCCGCAGGGAAAGACTGGGTGACCAAGCTAACCAGCTGTGCTTCTCTTCATGAGAACAGGACCGACTAATCCTAACAAAACATTCTCACCTATAGGAGCTGCATGTCATGGGAGATATGTTAGTCGAGCGCTGCAGGCTCCTTTCACAATGTGTTTTGCAGGATCCCAGGACAGAGCTGGATCCTGCGAAAAAGGAAAGCAAGAAGTGCAAGGTGGACCAGGGAGACCAGGTTCTGCTCAAAGCTTTCCAGAAAAATAAACAATCACTTCAACCTAAGCGGACCGGACCACACACAGTTCTGTTGACAACACCATCAGCAGCTCGAGTCTTGGGAATCACAGTGTGGGTCCATTTGTCACATTTAAGGAAATACAAGGGTGAGGCTCAACATGGGGCACAATAATCCCCGCCCACCCTATCGCATCCTCGGGAGCCTTTTCTTCATTGTGGGCCTCTGTGCTGGAGACGCGTGGATTACACATGTCAGAGTATGCATTAGCGCCAACAGATGCAGTTGGATATGGAACCACAACTGCAATCACGGATGGGGATCCCTCCAGTGACGTGAGGTATATTGTTGATTGTCATAAATGGGGTCATCACAATCATAGTAATACGGTGCACCATTCTTGTTGTAATGTTCTAACGAGAAAAGGTACAGGTGGATTGGTGTGAAAAAATATGAGAGTATGGATTGATACTGGTACGGTTGGGAGATTGAATTAAGTTTTTAGGAGATATATGGAGGCGAACTGGGTAAAGGCAGAAGCGGGACTGAAGGAAGACAGTTGCCCCTCTGTGGAAGCAATTCACAAATTCGCTATTCACGCAGGAGGAGAGCTGACCATTAGATGTCGTTCTGGGAAGCCCGGCTCCTGTCCTAAATAATAAAAAGCCCCAAGTTTGGTCGGGGAGCCCCTCCAGGCCATGGTAGGAGTATCGGTCCAACACTCTCGATTGTTGATTAAAGCGAATCGTATAAAAATATGGTCACGTAAAAAAATCTATTCAAATGTTAGTGTCTAACACTGTTGCAAAGGTTACCTGTCTGTTACAATCCTGTATTAACCAGAAAATGCGGTGGTGGTGAAGGGAGGGCTTTTCTAACCAGGCTACATATCTTCTGGCGTCTGCTATGCATGATGCAAGAAAAGCTATCTCTGTTTGTCAGGGGTAGCGTACGGAACGAAGGACCAAGCGCGACAATAGGGCTTCTTTAAGTGTTCTTACCGAACACCACAAGGTGGGGGGAAACCCGCAAACAGGAAATTAAGTACAATAAGAAAATAATAAACTCTCTCTACCACGAGAGATTCCGCTACCAAACTCAAAGCGACCTGTATTGGGCGAAAAACTCTAACCCTAGAGATTAAGACAAATACAAAGAAAGTCCTATAGGTCACAACGAGGGAGCCGAAAAACACAAACAAGAAGAAAAGAAGATGGCGAAGACAATCTGTCTAGGACAGGGAGACAGAGGTTAAGCAAAAGGACAGACAAGGGTGGAGGATAACCTATGCTAAGTTTCTAATAAACTCTTAAACACCTGCAACAAGTCTCGTGTAACGACAGAACGTTGACGTGATATGGTCGTCACAAACCTTCAGTCCTATATAGGAAATGCCGAACAGGTGAAAACACTGAGCCGAAAGAAAAACCAAAAACACGAAACGGACAATGAAAACAACAGAAAGAGACGCCACAAGAGCGCTCCCCGGGGAAGTGACCAACAAGAGAAGAGCAGGCCGAGAACCATGACACTGTTATGCTCCACCATTTGCTCTGAGAGAATGCGCGCACCCGTAGAGTGGATGTATGTTATCAGGCCGAAATACAGTTCAGTGGCAGCCCTGATAGGAAACCTGCTTGCGTCCCAGATGCCGAGCTGGGTGAGGATTGCAGTTCTGGCTGACTGGAAAATGGCATTATGGGTGACGGCTGGGGAGGGGTCCCTATTGGTAATAGGGCTTTGCCAGAGGAATTCACAATGTTGAATACGTCATCACTGACAGCCATAAACAAATAACTTTCTCCCAGAAGCAGTGTTGCACGGTAGGGGGATGGGTGCTGTGCAATGTTCCCCGAGAATCAGAACAAGCCCTGTAAGCATCACTGGGACCTGATGTAGAAGGATGTTAAAGGATTATCAAAATTGAATGTGTGTTAAACAATGAACAACAACCCACCCCCCCCGTCCGTCCGTCCGTCCGTCCAGACATAAAGGCGCCCGGTGTATGATTTGTATTGGCTGTGACTAATAAAGTGTATTGACAAACAAACCATGTGTTATTTGGGAACATTTAGAAGGCCCTCACCAATGATGTAAAAATGTGCGTCAAGCTCAAGGCCTCCGAGAGTATATAAGCTTGACTAGATGACCTGCGCGTCGAAGGTTACTGGACCGCAATTGTGCTGTGTCTTGGTGATCTTCCCGCTGGCCGGTGTGATTTGCAACAAACTTTTACTTATACTCTAGTGAAGTGTTTGTTGTGTTGAGTGAGTTCCTGCATTGTCCTGACTTGGATTATTGACAAAGAAGCCTGTTTCTAACAGTGGGTTTAACGCTCTGAACTGTGCTCTGTTTTTGCAGAGTTTATAGCAGAGAGGAGTAAGCCTGGCAGGCAATGATACCCACACAGTGAAAGGGGTGGCAGAGATTAGGGGGTAAACCTCCACTTCATTACATAAAACCCAGGATGCTAATCCATAATCTCCCTGCCTTCTCTGCCTCCACAGACGCGTATGGGGGTCGCTCTGACTCACGGGATCAGGTGTTAAAGAACGCTACTCTTGACTGATCTATGCTAACCTCCACCCACATCTGCACCTCCCAGCGCACCATTCAAGAGAAGGACAAAGTGAAATATAGCAGCTCAGTCCACCGTGACTCATGAAAGATAAATGGAACAGCTCACGATGCGGGGAAAGGGCCATGTCGGCCTCGCTTTGTGGAATGTTTAATGCTTGCTTAATGACTCCTTAGGGGGATTTGCCGCATTAGGAGTAATTGTCTTTGTTTAAAAAAGTCGGACAGCAACTGACCTCTGCATCAAACCAAGCCCATTCTATAGCCTTCAGTTCCTTGCTCGGAAAGCAGTGGAATTTTCCTCCTCCCCTGTCAGCATCAGATGGAACAGTCACAAGACAGGAAGTCACTACTCTTCTCTTGTTACTGCTGGTCTGGTGTCTGAATCAGAGCCCTATCTATCCCTGTCTCCTGCGTACAGTGCACTGGCAGAAGTTTGCTGTTTAATGTCTACTGTTTAGTATGCAACGTGCAGTACGTGAAAAATATTCAACATACTATTTTCCTAAATCTGAGGATGATGCAGAACTACTAAAGATCTATGATGCAAAATACAGGCAGTGTACCCTGTTGTCCATTAGTGTTTACAAATCTATCTACTGCTGTGCACTGCTATAAATAAATAAAATTATGCTATATTTAACTACAAATCAACAGTTTTGGCTCATAAAATTCACTTTTGCATACTTTTCCATAAATAAGTGGGATAAATAATATTTTCATCAGTATAGAGAGGTAGATATCTATGGGTCCAAAACCCTATTCAAAACATGTCATAAAATGAATAAAATTGGGTTTGCCCCTTCTGATGGTTTAAGATTTTTTTAAAAGCATTGATATCACAGTGTTGCATACACCTAAATATGTAGCCTAATCATTCACTATTGTACCTCAATAAAACATCACTTTTACATGTACTCTACAGTATGTATACTAGTTTTTATTTAATGACTCCAAGGAAGATTTTACAATGATCTACCACATATCAGCACACAGTAAATTGGATTGAGCATTTTCCATGCCCTAAGTGGTAAGTAAATATGCCATAGCCTATATTATGTACGATAACATAAAAACAAAATAGTATTCCACCATCTGCAAAATGCTGCCAAATGTTCTATCTGCAATACAAATCGATAGCCCACATCAAACATAAAATGAATGATTGCACTACAGTATGTGAAATGCACTCAAAATGTAAAAATAACAAAAGGCCTATCAATCATATTGGAAAAGACAGTGCTCGAGTGTAAAAACTAACATACATATGTAGCCTGCGAGACCACCCGCATATAGAAGCAGTACTACTTACATATCGGGAAGGAAAAACTCCTGTCGGGGAATGCGTTTTCTGTAGAGCTTGCGTAATACTAGACCGTTAAAACGAAAACTGCCGTTATGCTGGGCTGTATTTAATTGTTCAAAGCATCCAATAAGACATTGCATATACCGTTGCTAAGGTTATAATGTACTCTATTGGATTAAAGACCTGATAATTAAACCAGAATGAACTGTAATGAACGAGACAGGCTTGCAGGGCATGGGGGGTATTACGAGTCGATGTTTCAGGTAGTGTAATAACGGTATAAGGTGTTTTATATTTCTCAAACGGATTGAACCAAACAATAAATGACCACAGAATAAATAAAAAAAACATCTTTATGTGTAAAACCAATGGGAGGATTGTATATTTATTCATATTTAGAAGCAGATATTCATAGTAGAATGACGTGGTATAATGAGACAATAATTTCACGTTTACTTTGCATTTGAGTGAGCAGGGATTTTCACAGCTTTTTTGGCATACAATCAGGCTATTGTTGGGTTTATCTTGTTGCTATGATGAAATTCAAATTTTATATGATGAATAAATATATTTATGAACTCACACATAAATGTATTGTCCACTATCTCATGCATGACAACCAAATCCTCATCACAGACATTGGCCCGAAGTATAAATGCCAAACGTCGTGTGACCCCTTCATTTTTGTTCCTCGACACTTGTTGAAAGGGGTGTGCGACAAAGTATAAATCAGGCTTGAGAAACTCCATATTCGGCAGAGTGGTCACGAATTGTGTACCAATAAAGATAAAACATAAAGTTTGTGGTTTGCACTCATAGTTTGGCTGCAGGAGCAACGAATGTGTCAGTTGAGCAAAATCTTGCCGCCAGCACCATCGCCAATAGGCATCTGCACAAAGGGGTTAAGTCCCCCATATGACACGCTTACTTCCAGGGTTTTGATGAGTATGTTCGGGAGCACACTTTTCCAGAAGTACACAAATATTTTGGTCACATAAATATGATGTGCAGCTTCGTTTTTAAAAATGAGGCATAGCTTTGCAACATTTTCCTTCAATAACAACAAAAACAACACGTGAAATGGCCGCACAAGGGTGGGATGTTTTACGATACTTCCACAGTATGGTTGGAAAATAGTATGGTGGATATTTTTCGTGGACTGCACATTGCGTGCTAAACAGTGCACATTAAACAGCACACTTCTGCCAGTGCACTGTACGCAGGAGACAGGGTGCAGTAGATAGGGCTCTGATTCAGATCGGCTGTATTGCAGATTTAAGTTAATTAAAGTGCAATACAGCCATGATTAAAAATAGCCCCCGCTGTCCCAAGATGTCCAGTGTCACCAAGCAGTCCAACACACAACCTCCGCCTCCATTGACTACGTCAATCTTCCCATTCGTCTCCTCACTCTTCCCTCGCATTATGTTCTCCTTCCCTGGTTGCCTTTTGAAGATTGCCTGCATTCCTGGATCAGTCCCGACATCTTCAACTCCGGTGAAGAGCGATGGTAACTTTGTTGCTGCTGCCTGCAGATCCAATGTGTAAAATGTTGCAAATGCGTTTCTATGGTGATGACCACAAACAAAATTATATAGACTAGACAATTCGTCAATATTATCAAAACGAGCAGCAGGAGTGTCCTGAAAAATCTCCAGCCCGCTTCCCCGTCCCACTCCAGACACACAGCGCATAAAAAAAACTAAAACAAAAGCCAGACACAACAAAATACATTAAAATTAACAAACACGAACATGAGAGACAGCTGGACTACATGTCGCCATTACAGCGCCACGTGACGTCACGTGACGTTTATGTGACCAAAATGTCCACTTACTGCTTGAAAAGTACGATCCCAAATATACTCAGCTAAGCCCTGGAAGTAAGTATATCATCCGGGGGTTTTAAGTATGCTATACTTAGTGAATATTTGCTTATAACTACTTTCTCATCCAGTGTACACAACAAGCATACTCAATAGTATGGAAGGGTGTTGATTCGGACACAGCCTTGGTCTTACCCTCCTAATGACGCACAACTGTGTTTCTGCACTTATTTTTACATAAACATGTAATGAGTACATTTAAATCCCAAACTGTGTCATGACAGCAGATATTGCAGTTACAGCTTTGTCCAGTTTAAACTTGTAAATAATCTGGACTTGTACATTTAAGCGGTGTTCTCTTCCTTCCATTGCTGCAAAATCACATGGATTTTTAGCGTGGCAGCAGAGGCAGTTTAATGACATAATAAGGACAGGACGTCTCATGGTACAAATGCAATAGCTATGTTTAACTGCAGGCTCTTATTGGGGCCAATGTGGATATATAGAATGGCAATGCACTGCAATTTCAAAAACTCAACAATTTACTGACCATCTCTTTATGTGGGAGGTATCCACTATGCCCACACACACACAACAATAGACCTAACAATTGGAGCACTGCTTTGTTTTTCTTGTGATGGTAAATATTAATTTGTTATTCTATTTTCTTATAAGAAAAAGAAGGAGGCTCATTTCTTTCTTTGAAACTGAAACCATCTTATTATTTATATTCTTTGCTACTGTATATTTGCTATGATTTCTATTCCTCGTCATGAAAAACTATGACAATCCAGCATTAAACACGATAGAACAGAAAGAGAAACTGTGCGGCACAATAAAATACTGGCATAACTCCAAGTACATCAGTCTAAAGAGCTGTGTGTGAGCGGCTCCCCTGATAATAGGGAATGGTCCACAATCCTCAGTGCTGAGTGCACTAATATTAGCTCCCTGGATGCTGTCTGGTTGTAAGCAGAGTAGAAAGGGATTTTTAAAAGAGTTTTTTGTTGTATTGTTTGTGACAGCCAGATGGCCACAAACTATACAGGTTTAAAGACGCAGCACAGTAATATCTAAAAAAAAAATCAAACATGTGACTTCACCAGAGAGGGTTTTGTGGCTATTTTGGTCCTGAGAAGAAAAAATAACTCTTTCTCCCTCCACCCTCTCTCTCTCTCTCTCTCTATTCCTCTGGAAAAAAGCTCTCTCTCTGTCTCTCTTTCTTTCTTTTTCTCTTTCTCTCTCTCTCTCTGAAGACTGCCAAAACCAGCTCACCATGGCAGCATCACAAATTTGTTCACAACTTGATAAATGCTATTTTAGTCCCTCAAAGACAGGCCCAAGTTTTTAAAAAAACAGGATGGCAAGGTCTCATGGTCCTTGCAGTTCAGAAAGTATGAACACTTCGCACCTGTTATACCACCACATAATATGACTTTCACAGACGCTGATAATACTGCCCTTTGATTGGTCAATCTGTGACATTTTATCAGGGTTGTTATTTCAGAACCACATATCACAATATCTCCTCAGACAATTACTGCAAAGATTCAATGTTGAACCAGTAAACATGAAGGACACTTACCCCAACATAGATGAATTTGAACAGCTGCACTAGACCACTGTGATATTCTTGTCTGATCATTTTAACTTTCAAAAGCCTGTTAAATTAAGTGTATAATATAGCTACTTTACATAAATACATTTAAGTACATATTCTCGATCCGGAATTATGAACGGAAAAGCACAATTCAAACCATTGATAACTTTATATAGAACACACAACCTCATGCACACACAAGCAAACACAACAGAGTTATTTCACAGGTCCCTTCCATATTGTGGTTTTAACTGTAAAGGCAGATCAAATCGACTGTGTCGCGTGAACAGCACGCTACTCAGAACCCCCCCCCCTTTCCCCCAGCCTCTTCTGTTTCTGCTGCATCAGCCTTGTACACCTCTGCTGATGTGAGCACTATGGCGTGAAATATGACCTCAAGCATCCCTGCCCATTTGCATGTAAATCACGCAACAGGGTGCTTTTCCAATAAGCAGCAGTGGATGTAATAAAGGTAGAGCTGGACCTATTGTGGAAGGTGGTGTTCATACCCCCATCACCTTTTGAGGAGATATCATTCATCTCCCAAACATTTGTGAAGATAAATCCATTGCATTCCAATCCCTCCTCAACTAACAAGCAACAGCGCAAAGTTTTTTTATTTTTTTTATTTTTGGCCTCTCCGCTGTCTGACACAGTTCCGTTAGCCATTTCCATCAGCTTATCTTGTTGGAGCTATTGCTTATAAGCAGAGGTGGAACGTCCAGGGGTCAGAGAGTAAACGTCCTGCCATGTGTTTTTTCTACCCATGAACTCAGCCAGCTGATCTCACGAATTAGTTCTACCTTTTGGCTGAAGAATTGGCTAATCATCAAATCCAGGCGATTGGACCAAAATACTGGGGAGGACTTTAACGTACCTGGGGTGCGTCCCAATACTCGAAAAATGCACCCTTCTTTCCACTACCACCTCCTCTTCTCCGTGCCCCAGAAACAAATCTTTGTGTTTTAATCTAATGTTGCTGATTTCATCTTAATTACGTATAAATGGTTACATATTAATTAATGTCTGGACGCAAACCGCAATGTCAGGTACATTGTATGCTGTATATGCAAATACTAGTACTCAAAACGTTCCGGCAGTTTTGAATACTTCCGGGTAGGAGAGAAGAGGAGTGAGAGGACTGGTAGTGGGGTTATGGGGGAATGGAGGAAAGGAGGTGAGGAGTGAAGAATATTGGGATGCAACCCTGGACTTTTCCAACACTGTTACGTCCCTATTCTGCCTCACAAGTGCGCCCTTCTAATTATTTTGTATGCCAACGAGTTTCCCTGTTCACCTGAGTCGTGATTGGAAATTGCAGACACCTGTGCTGGCTTTCTCAAGAGCATAATTATGTATTTGCTGTGTTCTTTAGCTCGAGGATGGTTCATTTTTGCTTTGACTGTTCTATTTTTCCACTTTGGTTAAGCGCATTTTTAAATATGACCGTATCGTTTGTTTCAGGTTGTGAGCAGCGATTACTGCACTGTAGTTTGTCGTAGTTGTTGCCGTGCTGTAGGGGTGCGCATTTGTGTCGTTGTATTTCCGCGTAGTTCCCCGTTTTAAAAACCAGTTTTAACATTGCTTTGTGGAAGCTTGTTCACGCCTTTCTACGCTGCTTTTGTTTATGCAAATGGTTGACAAACTACTCGTTTCCAAAAGGAACATGTTGGTAGTAAGTTGCTTGTGACTTTGTGGCTACTTTGCTGTGTAGTAGTCTGTCCGTTGTGTAAGCTACTTGTGTTTTGCAGTGTATACTACTTGTCTGTGCTTGTATAATACGGGTGTGATACCTCGCATTATGTGTAAATACGTGACAACTGAGAGGAGGCCCAGAGGCAGAGGGCCTTGGAGACAAATTGACTGAGGTTTTGGCTTGTGGAGACTTTGGTATTGTTCTCAATTCGGGAAGGTTACAACGCTTCTCGGTACAAAACCGCCGGCCGTCGTGTCTCACTGAAGTCTCTTTAGATTCTCAATCTCATTGTTTGCTGAAGACATTGGAGGCAATTTAACTGGGGTTTTGTTTTGTGGAAAAAACTGTCTATTAGTCTGTAAAATTTCGATTTTGTTTGTCAGCACGACATACAATGCAAGAGAACACAAGTCTCTATGCTACCCTGTGCTCTACTCATGTCCAACTGCTGGATTCGGTTAAGGCCTGGATGGGAAACTAAGTGGCTGCTGGAGGAGGTGTTGGTGGGCCAACAGGGGGCACTAGCCCCACTGTACAAGAATACAAATCCAAGTATAGTGATGATGGCACTGTTTTAAAACACACCAAATTAAAGGTTTAAAAAGTGTATCCATAAGAGCGAAACTGACATAGACCTGACTAAGGGCACTTTAAATGACCCATGATTCAGCTGTCCTGAGTGCCATGGGAAGTTCATTCCACCACTCAGAGGCCAGTGCATGTGGTGTCATGGCAGGGATGAGTGACTAAGCAACAGCCAGCCACCCTGAGGTTGTAGAAGAGTGATCTGGCGAGCATGTGTACATACCATATATGATCGCTGCCCTGTAGGCTAGTGCCAAGGTTTTGAAAACTAATAACAGGCAGCCAATAAATTGAGGTGAGAATGGGTGTGACGTGAATGCTTGGAAAGGTTGTAGATGAGTCATACGACTGTGTTCTGGATTTGCTGCAGTGGTTTGAAAGCGTAGGAAGGGAGACCAGCAGTAGTCTAGATGTGAGGGTACTTGGGCCTGGGCCAGGTACTGAACAGAATGAACGGTAAGGGAGGGGCACACCTTTCAGGTCTTGTATAGAAAGTACCTGCTCACCTGATTCATCACTGCTAATGGGAATATAGCAACATCAACATGGATAGCGGTAGCAACCCTGAAGGGCATAGCAGGTTGTTGCAGAGGCATTACAGGTTTTGGGTAAATGGTGCATGAGTCCAGCAACAACAATGGGGTCCTTGGCTGAACCCTATAACGTTCCTCTTCGCAAGAGGAAGACAAATGTTCAAGAGAGATCATTTAAGTAGGCCCTCGCTTTAAATTGGCTAAAAGCTCTGGTATACAGAAAAAAGCACGGCAGCAAATGCGCGTTATGCTCATTCTTCAAAAACTCTTGAAAAAATGTTGATTGAATCGCAGCCATTATGTGCTGTAAGCGATAGTACTGAGTATACTGTAAGAAGGGCCGGTGCCAAGACAAAGTGGATGTAAAGTGTCAACATCGGCGGACAGCATTGCAACAAGACCTTCAGTAAACAGACTAGCTGTACAGGCCAAGCAGCAAGACAGATGCACTGAGGAGGCGTTCCACACATTGGCAGAGAACACGGAGAACCAGAGAACACGGAGAACCGCCCAACCTTTCAAAAACACACCCACTCAGGGCATGAACGTTCATTAATTTTGACAAGAGTAAAATTATGATAGAGGTGCAACCGACAAGAGTCTCAAATTTTACATTCATGCGGTACGGTAATTCATACTCTGGTCTCGTTATAGACTACAAATCACCGGAATGCAGCGGGATATATGGACCATGAAAGAGAAAACAGAACGGCCACAGATTAAGCTAGGATAAGAGGGAAAGCACACAGAAACTGCAGCTGTTCACTCAGTCTGACAGGAACACACGTGCACACACACACAGTCACAGACACACTCACGCACACACAAAAGCACGATGATCTGTAACGGCACTCTCTCTGACTCGCCACTCCCATACTGGATTTACAGGTCCCAAACAAATAAACTTTTTTCCCCTTCCTTCCCGCTAATCCGGACCTACAGTCCCCCCTCAACCTCCAGCGTAGGCCTCTCCCTTCACTCAAACTGCCCGAGCCCAGCCCACCAACACAAGAGTGACAGAAACCGATCGGCACGTCCGCTCATGCTCACATCCCCTTTGTGATCAGCCGTGCTCCGTTTGGGGCTGGCAGATGGCAGGAAACAGTGAGGGCTTGCAACAAGAACAAGGTCAGAGGTCACGCATGGATGAGCTCCCGCCTCTACAGGAGTCAGGGACATTGCAGATGCGACTGCCGCCTTGTTCTTTTTTAGCTCCTTCCCCCTTACACATGCCTATTTCAATATGCATACAATCCCTCACCATTAAAATGATTAAAAAAAGACATGAAAGTCCAACTATAGCAAAGACGTCATCTGTTTCCTGTTTATTCTAGGACATATTATCCATATTGGGCTCACGTGAACTCTCATATAGTGCATTTAACGCTTCTGCTGTGTAAAACTGTCAGATGCTGCAGTCTGAACACTGCATTGCATCAATTTGTTGAGCAGCCCGTGCTGCGACAGTTTAAATTGTATGACTCCCACCAGGCCCAAAAAGATCCCAACAACTTTATTTTAAAAAAGAGGGTTAAAGTGGGCTGTTGGGGGGTGGGTTGCGGGGGCTTGGCTTGCGAAAGCACTGTGTTTTAGCACAGGGGGCCTGTACCATGCTTGAATCCTAGCCAAGCTACTGCTGACTGCGGTTGGCAGTCCTGCAGGGAGGTGCATAATCAGCCCGAGCCTCTCTCAGGCAGGGAGGCCTTCAGTCCTGCAGGGAGGTGCATAATCAGCCCGAGCCTCTCTCAGGCAGGGAGGCCTTCAGTCTGCAGGGTTGGCCCTGTCTCATAGATCCAGAGCAGCTGCAGTCTTAAAGTTCTCTGACCCTGTGATGAAAAATTGTTTATGAATTCCAACTCCACCAGAATCCCAAATATAGCCACTGAGTTTCATACGTCTGCATATCTTTGGAGGGGGGAATTTTGCAACACAGCAAAAGGTAATGAGCCATTTATTATGGCACAGAAACTGAAAATCTATTAGTTTATGCCTTGATATTGCTAAACCTATTTGAAAGCTACAGGCCTTGACATCAATAATGTACTCCATAGCCACCTGGGTTTGCCTGTTCTTGTTTTCCACCCTGCGGTTAAACAGGTTCTACCTATAAAAAAAGAAAACCCTTAATAGACTCACGGTTATGTTAAAAAAAAAACACCTAGGAAGGCTTTTACTGGTTTGGCGGCTTGCCTTTTTTTTCGGAAACGTTCTGGTCCGACAGCCAATAATGCTTGGAACTTGCCAAAAAAGTATTGATCTCGAAACTAAAGATGATTCAATTTAAAAACGTACATAGGCTCTTAGGTGTCTCGTCCTTTGGAGACTTAGTTCTGGTATGTTGGTGCATCCCATGGCCTGGTATCAAATCCAGAGTGTGCTTATGCCAACTATGGCAAGCATATTGGGTGGTGCATAGCTGGCTTTAGCAACACCCAGGGAGGCAGGATTCCAGCTGAAACTCTTCTCGTTAATGGGCACCTGCAGTCTATTTGCACCAGCTGAGCATTATCGGTATTTCTGCAACAATGGCTACGTGGCTTAGCTGGTGGACTTCAATGTAAAATTAAGCATTAGCTGGCAACAGGCCCTTTGAAGGAGAGCATACGCTTGTGTGCACTCTCTCGACTTGACAGAGGGGAGTTCAGTGATTAGGTATGCTTGGGAATGCAATTGGGTATTACGAATATAAAGAAAACCGAGATAACGCATGTTAAAATGATTGAGGACAATTCTCTTACACTGCAGAAAGATACCTTGGCTTCCAAAAAGGCCAATGAGCTCATAGCCTGCTTATGAAAATGTATACAGTGGGGACGGAAAGTATTCATACCCCTTCACTTTTTGCACACTTTATTGTGTTGTAGATTTAATTTTAAATGGATAAAATGGCCATTTTTGCCCATCAATCTACACTCAATAACCCATAATGACAAAGTGAAAACGTGTTTTTAGAAATTTTTGCAAATTTATAAAAAATCTAAAACTGAAATTTCTCATTTACATAAGTATTCATATCCTTTGCTTTAACGTATTTTTAAAGTATCATATTTAACATTTGGTAGCATATCCTTTGCATGCTGTTACGTCCTGAAGTTTGTGACCCATAAACATCAAAAGACTCTCGATATCTTATTTTCAGGTACTGTTATAAGCAATACTATAACCTCTCTGCATTTGAGTTGATCTCTATGGGAATTGAGGGGTGAGACTAGATTCAGCTGTAAATTAGGCTGGTACAGTATGGAACACATGACTGGCTAAATGGCCGTAAGTCATCAAGGGTCTGAGCTATCGATCGAGCCCCAAACCATCACTCTGTTGCCAGATATGGAGTAGATGTGGATGGATCACTGCAAGGGTTATTTCTCCTGACTAATTTTCTTATAGAACTCTATGGGAAAAAAGTCAGGAGAAACAACCCTTAAAGTGATCCATCCACATCTACTCCATATCTGGGTGCAGAGTGCTGATTTGGGGCTCGTTTGATAGCTCAGACCCTTGATGACTTATAGCCATTTAGCCAGTCATGTGTTCCATACTGTACCAGCCTAATTTACAGCTGAATCTAGTCTCACCCCGCAATTCCATAGAGAGATATTCAAATGCAGAGAGGTTATATATCGCTTTTAAACAACACCTAAAAAAAAATATATCGAGAGTCTTTTTTTTTGTTTATGGTCACAGAGACTTCAACAGCATAACAGCATGCAAAGGATGCAAATAAAAAAATATTAAATTTAAAAATAAAAAAAAGCAAAAAAAAAGGGTATTAATGTAAAAAATGTAATTGAGTTTTTTTTTTTTTTTTTTTTTTTTTAAAAAAAAAAAAAAAAAAAAAATTTTTTTTTTTCATTGTGGTGATGGTATTTGATGTATATGAAAAAAAAAAAAAAAATATTTAAAAATAAAAAACAAACACAACAAAAAAAAAAAAAAAAAAAAAATGAGGGGTGAATACTTACCGTCCGTATATATATATATATATTATATATGCCACATCAGAACCCACCCCACAGCACACATACTAAGCACATAAATATAATACTATATATAACACACTACAGCACAGCTGAACATCCATCTTGATTTTTACTGTATTATTAAATAATAATGACATGTTCAGTAGTAGGCCAGTGCATCAACCAACAAACACATTGACACACAACTTCACACACACAAACAAAAATCAAAAAAGAAAAAAAATGTCATCACACTCATTACACATGTTGCAGCTCATTGGCATTGAAATGTTACGATCTTGAGCAGCATACCATCACATATGAAAATCCGTGCATTTTATTCTACATGTCGAATTTCAAAACTCTGAATCTATTATTGAGCTGTCTCGCAGTGCCCTTGAGTGACTGCGGCAAGTAATTAGTAATCAGTCTGTCAGCATCATCACTACACAGACGGACAAAATGGTTAAAAGAAGCCAGAAAAAAATATCAATACTCATAAGGCTAGCAGCTTCAAGGTCTGTTAAATGTCACAGAGCTGGCATTGTTTCCCTAAGTTTGAGTCTTCTGATATGCTTCTCTGCTACGTTTCTGGGTACAGCCCTTTCAGCTCTGGAGTTTTGACCCTCTTTCTTACAGTGAGCAGCCCACTGGACAGGCCTTCATTACTGCCACATCTATGCTGGCAAAGTGCGGTTTCAGCAGCTGCCCCAGCAGGAGCTATGCTGAAAAGCTGGCAAGATGAGAGGGGGTTGGAAGGAGCCGCAATGCGAGCTCAAGGCTCAGGGGCAATTAGTTGTTAAATCGACGGAGGTATGATGCGCTCAAAGATAAAAGATGATAAAATACCTAGTCAGTTCCGGGACCACATCTGCTCCTTTCCCTTTCTCTCCCATTTAAAAAAAAACCCTGACAGCATTTTTGAAAGTACATAAATTTCCAAAACTTGGTCAGTTTGCCTTTCCAGCTCTGGCATAATTCAGTGGAGGGGATGTCGATTGTCTCCATATCAGACTGCTCAAGATTTAACATTGAACAAATCAATTCTCAGCAAGGCACTAGTAAAAATTGTATATTAGTCTTAATTGGACGTTGTTTAGATTTATGTGTTTAAATTTTGTAACCACACTCTAAAAAGAAAGAGCTCTGGGAAAAGCACATAGAGGGGCAATAGGACTGGTTCCGGGTCTTTATCAGGTGGCTTAAAGACCCCCGTTTCTACAAATGCTGAAGAAGGCCAAGGGTTGAAATGCATACATTTCCTTTGCTGCTGTGCAATTAAAGACTCACTAAAGATCGAGACCTTTTCCAAGATCCACTATGATAATACAGATAATGGAAAAAGTCCCGCGTCACTGGTCTAGTTTCCCCATGGCTCAGATTTTATGGCACATTACTGGAGGTTCAAATTATCATCATCATTCTCATTATTAAGATAATCCACGTCATTACCGTTACTGTCATCAACATCATTACGACTGATCACTGCGGTTTGGTGGTGGCCATAACTGAGATTTACATTGCGATCATCGGCATCGTCGTTAACGTTATCACGATCAACATCGTCATCATTAACATCGCAGTTATTCTCATCATCACAATCATCGTCGTCATCATCATCGACATCATCATCAATATTACCTTCAGCATCATTTATCTTCCTGCTTATTACTACCACCATCAGCGTCACCACCACCATTATCATCAACCTTATCACCATCATGATATTGAAACCTGTATTTGTTACATTTCAAATGCAGCACATCAATGGTCTGGAATCCCATTTAAAAAATTGCAATACTGCTAATACAGTGTGCAGGGGAGCCTCCTACCTGTGCTTCCAAATTTCCGTTAACAAGCATCTCAGTGCTAATTTAATAACTTGAGCATACCTTTAAATAAGTAGGTTTCGCGTGTACCGTCCTTCCGTAATCAAATTAGTCTCTGCAGACATTAAATTGACCCATATGCTTATATGGCAGAGAGCGAGAGAGAAGGATGGCGGCGAGGCCCTAGAGGGATGGTAGAAAAAGATAGAGGCAGTGCCGGAGGCAGAGAGAAAGAAAAGAGTGGGAAGATACAAAAAAAGGAAGAGTGGGAGGCAGGCCCTGTAGATGAAAGAAATTTGTTTCCACAAGGACGGATAAAGACGTGATTACAGAGCCCACCGAAGGCCGGCTCACCTAGATTCTCAGCCCCTCCAGACAGGGGCAGTGCATAACCTGAAAAATCAAGCACGTACACTCTGACAATCGGGCCCGGGCTTGGCAGTTGTAGGCTCAAAATGTCTCACAAGAAAACTTCAACATGATATGAGGTCAGGGTCAGAGCCGCCATCGGGGGGGTGTTCAACTGGATACAACCGGGCGGTAATGGTCTGTGAACCTCCTGGGCCTGGGAATAATAACACAATTTTGTACTGGTTCACCAGCGTAGGCCGATTTTGTTTGGTTGCTCTTTTCTTTCACTACATTTAACAAATAAACTCATTACGCACAACACGCATTATAATCTTTTATCCCGGCCCCCAAACAGACCTAAATCAAGCTTGCATCCCAGCCCCAAAACAGATTTGGCCAATTAACTGTTGGAGACTAAAGAAATGAAAATGAGAGTGAAAAATATCTTAAATGTCTATCACTGCTGAACAAACCACTTTTCTGCAGGCAGATTGCCAAATCAATCTCCTTATTAAGTGGACGCCTAGCACAACCTGTGGTCTGCACCAGAAAACGGTCCACCGCAATGCTATTATTGTACAATATCACTCTTGGTCGAAGTGCATTGACAGGCTGAACAGGCGTGGATGGTGTGGGGGCCTCAGGAGGGAGGACCAAGGGGTCATCTAAATCAAGTTCAATGGGGAAGGGTGGCACAGCGAATTAGCTTTGATAGTGGGGGCGGGAGGAGGTTACTGACTGGAAACCTTATCAGCGAAGCACAATATAACTCAATATGCAAGCAACCATGGCAACCATAGCAAGGCCGGTGAATTGAATTGTGAATTGTGTTTGTTTTCCCTCCGTTCCTCCTCCCAAGACAAATACTTAATGAAGAAGCATCTGCTGGAATCTATGTGACACTGGCCTGTGTAGCATGTTTCAAGCCTTTTGCAGAAACCCGAGTCACGTGCACAGCTGGGCTCCGCCTTTTGGTATACTTCATATTGTCATTCTGCAGCTCAAATTAAATCCGGTCTCCTTTCTGTAGTTTGTAGCCAACTGATCCTTTACTTTTCAACACGAAATTAAAGACGGTGTTAAAATATAAGACTACTGGAATTGAAGGATACGGAAGAACGCCCGCGGACAGACAGCTCAGCTGGCCCCGCTAATTCCTGGTTTAGGCGACGGTGATCGGCTCTATACTTATCTGTGTATTCAATATTATATAAAGTGACGGTATGCAGTCATGCAACAACATGTTGTACAAGTTTGACAAGCACCCAGATTAAAAACACCCTTAAGTACCAACTGCCACGACACTAAAGTATTTCTCATGAACCAATCACAATGACAGCTTTAATGACTAACGAACGATTGATTAACAGAAAAGTATTGAAGAAGCAACAGATTTAACCTTCTCCATGCCTTACCTACAAAGATCTGGTGTGTGTGTGTGTGTGTGTGTGTGTGTGTGCGTGCGTGTGTATAGAAAAAAACTGACCCTGCAGGTTGGTCACAGAGAAACGGTTATACTATGCCCTTCAATTAGTCTGAACCTTAACACACATGGCTTTTTTGAAAAATTGTCTACATTTTTACATAAAGTGCGTCCCTTTCCTATTTAATTTATGATGCTGCAGCTATTACACGTGTCGTCAATTCTATTACGTCGAATTTTGATGTTATGCCATGGGTCATCAACTTATATAGGCTATTTCAAGAAGTAATTTCATGTTAATTAATTGCGCTTTTTCTGGCTTTTCTTACCTTGATGTTGTGGTTGCATGCTTGTTGGAATTGTGATGACGTCTAGGCTACATGTACTAGGTGCAGTGATTGTTTTCAAACCCATCCACCTGCAGATCATGGCCGGTCACTGTCCAGCAGTTAGCTTATTATTATTATTAGCTATTACTCACGGCTAACAGATTTTTGTCACGAATATTATTTTGGAGCATTTTATTCAATGAAGATTCAAATATAAACCGCTGATATAATAATATTTTTAATAAACATAGACCAACACTCTTAATGGCTTGGGGGTTACGGACAGGTAGCTCGTGGCCTGGAAAGTCCACATTAAACTACAAACCGCAGTATTTTGTACCCGTCAATTAAGTAGCCTATACTCCTGACACAAGGGAATGACATTTTATGATGAAATTGTACCTAAATAGCTCCAAGTACTGGAACAAGCGTAAGAACGTGACGTTCCATTACACAACAGACGTGTTGCAGAAATCGAAATGACTTACCACGCATTCGAACGAATTTCTCCATAAAAGAAAATGTTGGATGCCGTCTGTGTCCGCGTGTCCTGACTGCGGGAGGTTAGAGACTACCTGTATTTACTGCAGAGCCGCCCGCAAACATTGTCTTTGCAGTCTTCACACAGACTAATGGTCGCCCTGTTTAGCAGATGTCGAGGAGACGGGTCTGTCGCAAAAGGGGTTTTGTGTTTGTTATTTCCAATCGGAGGGGGAGCGTGGTTCTGAAATGGACAGCTCCCCTCTATTCCTTCCCAGTTTTTGCGAAGGCACGAATGCGGGGGACACACGCGCGATTTGCCCTCCGCAGAGAACTCTGCTCATTCACATTCTCATCTTCACTCACTCTGCAGGGCATGCTCACACCCTCAGTTTCCAACCGGCGCGAGCATGCCCAGTGCTCCCCTCTCCGGGAAAAAATTGAATTACAGTAATTTACGCGTGCGGCAAGTTACTCGAGGCAAGCCAAGAGCTCAATTATGCTAGTTTAGTTTATGTTCATATAGACAGTGTATAGCTTAAAACCACAGAGCAACCGTGAAATCAATATAATATGCACCAACAACCTTTGCATTTAATTAGGATACCGCATATGATTGGTTTTAAACGTGTGGGGACTGTGTGAATGAGCACATCGTCTGTTAATAACATCATTGTACTTCATCAAAACAATAAATTAAAATGTTAAAATGTGTAATGTGTAAAGTTGTAAAGTAAAAATTAAGCGTTAAGAGTTCATTGAGTGGGTTTGTGAGAGGGGACAGATGATTTAGTGTGTGAATGTTTTAATGTGAATTAATGACAATGTTCAGAGAGTGTGCACCCTTTATAGTCCTTAATTCTCTTTTGTTTATGATAATCACAGCAATCTAACCTTGTTTACTCCCCTGTACGTCTTCACTGTGGTTTGTGGAGATTGTGGATTGAGGTGCTGTCTATAACATTTTATTTACGGAATGTGCTTTCACACCCCCAGGTGGAGGTAAAGGTGCACTGCCACAACTTTATCACCAGTTCTCATGCTCTGTAGATAAGGCGGCCATGTCTAGTTGAATTCCCACAGGGCTGGTGAAGTG
Organism: Ilyophis sp. 1 JC-2022; assembly: GCA_022702515.1. Taxonomy (NCBI): domain Eukaryota; kingdom Metazoa; phylum Chordata; class Actinopteri; order Anguilliformes; family Synaphobranchidae; genus Ilyophis; species Ilyophis sp. 1 JC-2022. Next base: position 100,700,148 of record CM040405.1, read on the forward strand.
TACACCTTATTTTTGAAATTGCATGGTTACACAATGAGCCCAAATACTTTTTTTTTTTTAATGTTTTGTTTTTTAAAAATATTTATTTAAATGATACTTTACAGCTAAGTATTCCATGCAGTATGTCGTCACAAATTAGCAATTGGACCAATTAAACAAGACATTTATTCAAGGCAAAACCCAACACATCAGTCTCTCTAGAAGCTGACTTTGACGGAGGATGAAGGATTCGGCCTCATAACATTACTAGTGATTTAGGATCAGGAAGTGTGCACAGTACCAAATATTGTCTGGTTCCTGTTACATGGATTGAGAATGGGGTTCACAGCAGCTTGAAAAAACATTCCTAGCTGGTTTTTGTTTCCACTAAATGTCAGTATACACCGATGCCAGTTCACTCAGATTAGACCGCAGTGAAATGTTTCAAATAGAGACGCGAGAACAGTCTTCGGCTACCATTCAAGAGCATATAAACAATGTAGCTAAAATCAAATAATTCAAATGCATCTTACTTCAGTTATTAGTTAATGTAAAGCAATAGACAAACACAACAAACATTGGCCACGGACACAGCTTGACTGTAGAAGCTGTTAGATTCCTGTATTGTGCTGGGCGATATAAGCTACACCTGTAAACGGCATGGTTACACCTGGAACATCAAACAGCTACGCACTGTACACCATTGCACACACCCATATGGCATGTGACCCTAGTCCCCCCTATTGCACTGCACCCGCAATCCTCATCAACCTCCACTTTTCTAGCAAGGTATTACCGCCGGGGAGCACGGACAGGCGCACAACAGCCCATCCCCACAGCCACTGGAATCCTCCGCTCTTGGGCGTGTCTTACCTGGCAGTTTAAGGACAGAAAAACAGAAGCAGAAACCACACCTCAGCAAGGCTGAAACAATTAGCCATGACACACACACACACACGCACTCTCTCTCTCTCTCTCTCTCACACACACACACACAAAAAGCTGCTGCAGTTAAGAGACTCTCCACACTAATTGCCGTCCCTGCTCACTATTTTACTAAAATACAGTATATCCTTATTATGAATAAACATTTTAAAAGTACATAAAGAAAGTAAACATGAATTATCTATTGTTTTTTTTCCCAGGTCTCTCTTCTGACAGTACTGACGTTGCGCCTGCATTCCATTCCAGTGAGCCCGGCATCAACCAAGGAAACCACGTGTCTTCCAATTTTTTACTCAAACCCCATGCTTATTAACATAGGCTAATAAACTCTTAATAAATATACACACCTGATACTCCCAAAAGGTGTTGATCAGCCATGCTAAGCCAAGGGGTAGCATGTTTACCAAACACCGCTCGGATTTGTATGTTTTAAACGTCCCACGACAAATCACTTTCAGAATGCAGCCAAAAGTCTGCTGGCACCATACATTTAGGTCATTATTTCAATGCAGCAAAAAATAATCTAAATTTCTATGTGATTACAAGTGATTATGTGTGCATTGCATCCTGGTATGGGGAAAATAAACTATGATAGATCAAATCTATCTGTATAAATTCCCTGGGGCAATTTGTTGGCAGTTCATAAAATAAATAAATGTAAAAAAACATTAATGACAGAACATCACAAATATATAAAAGAAAATAAAAGAAAAAGATTATCAAGAGACACACAGACAGAACAGTAAAACTATTGAACAGCGGCAGCCAAACTACAAAATTAAATTACTAAAGTAGTAAGGAAACTATGGAGGGCTGGTGCTGTAAAAGAAGGCACTGGAAGTGTGACAAATTATTAAGATTAATAAATGTTGACTACAGACCACATTCCAATCCACTCCACACCAGAACAGTCTTCCAAAGTTTTAATAGTTTACGTCACATCAGTTACAAAAAAATAGGAAAATATCAGTTACTTTCACTGAGAATATTACACTCACTGGGATGACATCACTATTAATATTACACTCACTGAGATGACATCACTATTAATATTACACTCACTGGGATGACATCACTATAATTGATATTACACTCACTGGGATTTCATTACCATTAAAAACAATGGACAGATCTGCAGGGCCCCAACATTTCTTCCCTCATTACTCAGGTAGGGATTGATACATGGGAAGATTCTATCAGTTAAAGTGCCTTTAAAAGTATAAATATGTGACATGACATGTCATTGGGTCAATGAAGGACACCTCCCCCCCTGTCATAGTTCAGCTGCACTCTGACCTTCTTGAGGTTCCTCTTCAGTGTGAGGGGTGTAACTCCACCAGCAAAGCAACCATCACTGTTCCTCAACATTACGACCCAGAATCCTCCCTTTGGGCTGCAGGTGTCGGTCCCCTTCCTGTTCATGGACTCTTGCACTCCTATAGTCCAGACAGGTTTCCTCCCCAGCTTCACTTCCCAGCTGTGTTTCCCCGAAGTAAAACCCTCAGGGCCCAATACCAATACCATTACACCATGGGAATACCTCTCTGGGTTGTCAGGAATCTGCCGTTTAGCTTTACTGAACCCGCTAAAGGTCTTAGTAAATCCAATTAATATCACCAAGAGGTAGCATATTCAATCGGAAAAGTACTGGTATGAACACTGATTCTTGTGGAGTAAAATATTTCATCACTGTGTTTCTGGACACTATTCATTTAACAAACTGTTTCCTGTCACATAAGTATGATAAGCACCATGCGAGTGCCTGTACATGAAGTCCAACCCAGCCCTGGAGTCTGTCCACTTAAAACTTGTGATCTATTGTATCAAAAGCTGCACTCAGGTCAAGAAGTACAAGAACAGACACAGAGTTACGGTCGGCTGACAATAGTAAATCGTTAATAACCTTAATACATGTAGTTTCAGTGTTATGGCAGGGTGTAAATCCTGACCCGGAATATTTCATGGATATGGATTGGGTTAAGGCACGTACCGAGTAGCCTCGCAACAGCTTTCGAGATTTGGTTTCTTCAGTAATGTCGTAAAAACCGCCACTTTTAGTGACTCTGGTACATATCATGTTACTAGGGAGTTTTGCATGTGCTGGCCTAGTACAGGAAAGCCATACAGTATGTTCATAACTTGGCTCTTTACTCAATTTAAACAGGACATTTTGATTCTATCTCCTCGTAAATGAGTCCCCATTACCGTGTCTGTAAAAGCCTTTTAAATTTTCTGATCACAGTATTTATGAATATAATCCCAAACACAGAAGGGATAAAAATAAAAATGTGCCTGTCAAACTTTGTTTATCCGTAATTACATTCTAAAACAATCAGCCTCAAACATTTTTGTTTTGCCTTAGTCAGTGAATTTGTGTTATGCCCTGATGTCAGTCTTATAGTGTCCTCCAGAATCACCCACATCCCTGATCAAGATAAGCAAAGAAGGCTGTATAAAATGAATACTGGTGATTAGCTATAATCATTAAAAATCAAGACAATTATATTGTTTCTACCAGTACTTTCATACTGTACTAATACAATTGCAAAACACAAATATTGCATTGTTAGCGGTTGGATGCTACCGATATTTCCTTGAAGACACTTTTTAAACTATTTCCCACAGAGTAGAGCAAATATCATCAGGCACAAAAAAACATGCTGTTTTGTAGACTAATCTACAAGTGTGGCCATAAAGACAAAGAACTCAAGTATTCCAATTTGAGCTCTGTTGACCTGATTCATCTGCAAACATAGTCATGCAGGAAGGTTCAGAATCCATCTTATATCAAAATATCCCAATTATACACAATGTAGTATTAAAAATGATTATTTGTGAAATTGGGCCAACATTAAAGACAGCCAGCCATTTTAAAGTAAAATTACACTTGTTCCACAGAACTTCAAACAGATAACAACTAGGGTGTTCAATTTGCATGTAAATACATTTATAATAGTATGTCCAGTGCTCTGGTTGGTCAAATTATTCTTCCAATGGCACGATTAGCAATCTTAAATATAACAATTTCAGTGGTGTTTACTTAGACAAAAAAAAAATGCAGAAAAATAGTTTTACTCTTTAGACATGTGAAATATTCTTTATTTGGAACTTATTGTAGAATTTTATCCAAGTCAGAATTATTATACCTGCATTATAAAGATTGGCTGCATTCGAATAGTCCAAAAAAGAGCTCCTTTTTCCTTTCCATGCAAATTTTCCTTGACCTCGCCAGAAAAAGTCATGGGGGTCAAAGAAAAGTTGGAAGGAGAGATTTACAAGGAATCTAGCGTCTACTGTGGAATTCGAACCTCCTTTTCTACCTTGCGTTGTGGTGCGACGTCCAGTCGTATTGACGTGACTGTTCAACACAGCGAACTACAACTTCACAAAAAATTATGACAAAAGGCGCATCATCGATGCCTGCATTTCACTAGAACTGTTAATTTTATCTCTGCGAAATTTAGCCTCTTAATAAATTTGGTGTATTGTCTGATTGTGTCATTGTTTGTTTACATTCTATTATAAGCCACTACTAACCAACAATACTAGCTATTCACATTTAGATTTCTGGCATTTCTCAGATGTTCACCTTGTTGTTTGAATTTGGTAATTCGGTAGGTTCTGGAAAACCCAGATGCTTATGAAAACATTGGCGGCATTGCATTGTGGGGCGCGAATACTACCTTCCTTCTGAAAAGAATAGTCCACAGCATCCTTTGTGAAAGGACAGATAAAAGGAATCGTGAAGCTCCTTTCCTTCTCAATATAACACATTCGAACGGTCCTTAGCATGGCTGCCCGGAAACTATTTCCGGTTCATGCGATCTAAAGGATCCTTCCTTGCTCAAATTTTACTATTCAAATGCAGCCAGTATTTGGGATGACATCATGATAAAGACAACATCACTGGGACTGACCTATTGTAACAGACACCTTCACTGGGCAGATCTGCAGGACTCCACAGTTACTGCCATTAATGTTTACGCATGGAGAGAAATATGGAAAGAGCGTCTCTGTTAGCAAGTCACAAAAAGTGTGGATGAGTGACATGTCACTGGGGTCGAGGAAGGACACCTCCCCCACGTCAAAGTCCAGCTGCACTCTGATCCTCTTTGGTTTCTTCTTCAGAGAGAGGGGAGTAACTCCTTCAGCTCCGTACACATCGCCAGCCCTCAAAGTTACGACAAAGATTCCGCTCGCTGGGTCGCACGTGATCGCCCCCTTCCTGTTGATAGCCTCTCTCACTACTCCTATAGTCCACTCAGGTTTGTCACCCACCTCCACCTCCCAGCTGTGTTTCCCTGAGGCGAAGCCTTCAGCCCCCAACACGTCCACGCAGGGGTTAAACCGCTCCGGGTTTTCGGGTAGCGATAGCATAAACCCGGTGTTTCTAACGCTGGTCAGATCTTCTGACAGACAGAGCCAAGGGGCCGCAGTGTTGGGGTCCAGAGTCACAGGAGCTGAAGGAGCAAGAGGGAAAACATTTAAGTTTTTCTCACGTATGTCATAGAAGGAAGAAGACCTCCAGAAGAAGACAGGAAAACAAAATTAAAATAAATGTATAAATCTATGATGATTGGCTCCTGTTGTGCCCACATCCAACCCAGTCACTCACTGTACTGCACCACCCCCAGCATCTTCTCCCAGACTCTGAACTTGAGGTTGCTCAGGTGTTTGGCCACATCGACGAGCATCCCCAGGGAGGGCAGCTCTGGGTCCTCCAGTGTGCACTCGGCACTGCATTAAAAAGTAGGAGTGAGTCAAACTGTGGGCTTTGAAGCGACAATCAGAAAAGAAGAAAACAGATGAGGGGGCATACCTTTTCTTAGTATCTTTGTAGCTCTGAAACATACAGAAACACAGCAGAATGTTATAAGAGATTTTAAAGGCAATAGTTTGACTGTCTTGCTGGTGGATTAATGAAACTCATCAATAAAAAGATAGCAGTCGTGGCATAGAGCAGGGGACTCATACTCCAGTCCTGGCAGGCCACAGTCCCTGCTGTTTTTTTGTGATTCCCTTTCAATCAGCAGCCAATTAGGCCTTGGAAACAAGATGCACAGACTATTTAGTCAATCAGTGACTTCAATTAAGCACTTAATTGCAGGAACACATCAAAGACCAGCAGACACAGTGGCCTTCCAGGATTTGAGAATGAGATCCCTGGCATGGAGTATGTGTTCAGAAACTCAGAAATTTGGATGCGAGCCAGTCAGCACTGCAAGCATTTTACACCTTGAGTCAGTGCTGACCTTTAGCTTAACAGCTTGGTTTGGCTCATTAAGTGAAATCAGACAACTGAAGCTGGAGAGGGTGACAGTACAGACTACTAAAATCATAGGGAAACAACAAAAACCACTAAAACATCTGTATGAGGAGCATACAATTTAAAAAAGGAAGAGGATTATGGCCCTTCCGTCACATCCCCTGAACTCTCTCTTTGAGAGTCTTCCGTCAGGTCGAAGATTAAGGTCCTTGCCCCTTAAAGCAAAAAGAGCCTGAAACAGCTTTATCCCTACAGCTGTTAGACTGCTTAACGACATTGGACATCTGAAGACAGTAAAGGCAGATGAGAAACTGTTATTGCTTTTGATGCTTAATTTTTCATCATAATGGATATTTTATTAATTTAATATAATTTTGATCATAAGACTAATAACAATAGTAATTTTAATCATAATATATTTCACTTCACACATACCTTCACTATAATGTGAAATATCTGATTCAATTGACTGTCTTTATTTATCGTGTTTGTTTGCGTTTGTGGGTCTGGCCCACTGTCTATGTCTTTTTTAATGCTGGAAACTAAAACTGAAGTTCCCTAACAGGAAAATAAAAGTTATTCTATTCAGGTGCATGTGTAAGTGTAGATGGTTGTTTCCGCATGTATCCCAGTAACATGGGTGGTGAAGTGCTTCTCTTATAGCAGATAATCAACTGAATGTGTGTGTGAGTGTGTGCACATGGACATCTCTTTTTCAGAGGAAAGCTGGGCATGTCAACAGCCCCCAGTCAGCATAAAATCGGAAACTGAAGGGCTGTGTCCGAATCAGAGCCCTATCTACTGCGTCCTGTCGCCTGTGTACTGGCAGATGTGTGCCGTTTAATGTGTACTGTTTAGTACGCAAAAAATATCCTCTATACTATTTTACAACCATACAGTGGAAGTGTTGTAAGACGTCCCACCCTTGCGCAGCCATGTGTTGTTTTTGTTGTTATTGAAGAAAACAAGTAAGTATATCATACGGGAGTTTTAAGTATACTACATTTAGATACAATTTTGCCTACTTAACTACTTTCTCCTCCTGTCTACTCAACAACCCTACTCAATAGTATGGAAGGGTGCTGATTCGGACACAGCCCAGGTCAATCAAGCACCTGCCTTTATGAACAAGATGTCTTCACTGTCCATGATCTTCTCTATAGCTGTAATTTTTCCTGAAAGGGTGGAGGCGTGTTTCGTGAGCTTTTCTATCTTCTCCTTCATCGCCTGGTTCTTTTGATCCACTTCTTTCTTTAAGGCACTCAGACTTATCCCTTCTTCATCTTGCAAGAACTTGTGGAGTTTGGCAAACTCTGTCTTAATCTGTCTCTCTGTGATGAGACCCTGAGCCTGAAAAAAACATTTTAAAAAACACAGCATTAAACAAAGTGGCAAGTAAAATTTGTTTTGGAATTAACTGCTAACAGCAAATAAGAAATAAAAGTTGATAGCAGTGCTATATGTACCTTCTTTCCCAACTGCAAACAAGTTCAGTCAATAATTTTCATTTTCATAACCAAGTAGAATATAAACAAATTTAACTTAAATTCTCATGAAGAAAGGTAAAGGGTGGTTTTAACTGGTAGTATACTAGACTTGCCTGCCTTGGGGCTACATTGTGATATTGTCACAACAGCAGGACTGGGTTGCACTGGTTTGGCGTAAGTCATTACTAAATTCAAGCATTTAGTCTTTACTAAACCCTTAGTTGTTACTAGCTAGTTTCAAACTAGTAGTTACTAAGCTCTACGTAATAACTAGTGTGAGTGGTGCAACCCATTCAAATTTAGTAGTGACTAAATCTTGATTTAGTAAATACTTATGCTATAACTAGGGTTCGTTTGCACTTAGTAAGACGTGGTGCAACCAACTCCAAAGCCTCTGCTGCTAACTCTTGTTCTGCCAGAAGAGGGCACCAGTGGCGGTTAATTTAATCTGTCACACCTCCCACTTTCCTACGGTCCAGTGTCCTGAAGTTAACTGACGGTGTTTTGATATGTTTAAAGTAAAGCTGCTGAATCACCCACTTAGTGTTTGCCACCTTATTAGAAACAGAAAATTACCACCATTATCGAAAAATGGCAGTAACTTAATCTGTTCTTTACTCGGATTAAGTAGGTAAAAACTAAATTTAAGAGTGGTTGCGACCTGTCATATAAATTATGCGCAAAGCAAATGAATCTAAATTATATTCCCAGCAACTGGGTTGTTTTAATTTAATTTACTTAAAATAACTTTAAGTAGTTTAAATTTATAAATTGCTCACAACAGTTGCATTACCATGTTTAAATGATCCTGTTATTTTGTGTTTTTATTGTTAATATTATATGATTGAAATATTTATTGTAACCTACACATAAATGTATAGCAAGCACTCTGCATTTGCCTTCTTCAATCCAAAACAATAGCCTATAACTCCATCAACGTTCAAGTAAACAGCCCAGATGCAAAATACAACTTGTCCTCGCTTGGTGCTTGGTTGAGAGGAGCACACAACTTGCCTGATATTAACTGAATATCATCTCGTTTCACATACTCCAGCCGGCAAATTACTAATTAGCCTATAACATCTTTTTCCTTTTCTTTTTCCCCCATGTGATTCACTGGCTGAAGCCAGGAAAGCGCAAGACTCCTTATTGGTGCAGCAAGCATGTGGGATGTGTCTAAAACAGTGCATGTAGGATGTGTCTAAAACAGTGCATGTGGGATGTGTCTAAAACAGTGCATGTGGGATGTGTCTAAGACAGTGCATGTGGGATGTGTCTTGTGTCTAAGACAGTGCATGTGGGATGTGTCTAAAACAGTGCATGTGGGATGTGTCTAAAACAGTGCATGTGGGATGTGTCTAAGACAGTGCATGTGGGATGTGTCTAAGACAGTGCATGTGGGATGTGTCTAAAACAGTGCATGTGGGATGTGTCTAAAACAGTGCATGTGGGATGTGTCTAAAACAGTGCATGTGGGATGTGTCTAAGACAGTGCATGTGGGATGTGTCTAAAACAGTGCATGTGGGATGTGTCTAAGACAGTGCATGTGGGATGTGTCTAAGACAGTGCATGTGGGATGTGTCTAAAACAGTGCATGTGGGATGTGTCTAAAACAGTGCATGTGGGATGTGTCTAAGACAGTGCATGTGGGATATGTCTAAGACCGTGCATGTGGGATGTGTCTAAGACCATGCATGTGGAATGTGTCTAAGACAGTGCATGTGGGATGTGTCTAAGACAGTGCATGTGGGATGTGTCTAAAACAGTGCATGTGGGATGTGTCTAAGACAGTGCATGTGGGATGTGTCTAAGACAGTGCATGTGGGATGTGTCTAAGACAGTGCATGTGGGATGTGTCTAAGACAGTGCATGTGGGATGTGTCTAAAACAGTGCATGTGGGATGTGTCTAAGACAGTGCATGTGGGATGTGTCTAAAACAGTGCATGTGGGATGTGTCTAAGACAGTGCATGTGGGGTGTGTCTAAGACAGTGCATGTGGGATGTGTCTAAGACAGTGCATGTGGGGTGTGTCTAAGACAGTGCATGTGGGATGTGTCTAAGACAGTGCATGTGGAATGTGTCTAAGACAGTGCATGTGAGATGTGTCTAAAACAGTGCATGTGGGATGTGTCTTGAACTATGTGATCATGAAGACTTGTAATCTTCTTTCCCTTTTTTCTCTATCCCTTTTTATGCAAGATGGCAGTTTTCTGAATGCATCTTCCGGGTACAGGGGGATGAACAGCTAGCCCTACATGGCATTTTGGGGGCATTAATTGTACTAACAGGGAATCTATTAGCGTTTGGTGAATCTGACATGAAGTCCTCATACGAACATCTCTCAGGAAGGAACATATTAAGTTAAGAAAGAAATCAGAAAATGTTCTTGCATGAGGCTCAATGTCTTTGTTTTTTGTGGCAAGAATATTCCTGAACAACCTTTCCTCAACATGCTCAAATACTTCCCATCCACAATGATCACATATATTACAAGTGTTCTTTCAACCCGTTGTAAATCATACCTTGGGTAAATGGGGTGCGGAGATTAACATCCCGAGATCTATCACCTTGCAGTCACACTGTCATGCTACCATTTGTATGGGCAGAAACCAGCTTCCCAGCTCATGCCATCACTTGCAGTATTCTAATATTAAGCCCTGTAGTCTCAAAGCCCATCTGCCTTACATCGCTCCACACAACACTCCACACATGACATAGGCCTTACACTTCATTCACATTCACAAGTATTCATTCACAATCATCATAATGCACCATTATTTTTACCTTTGTGCAGTTTTTTTCCCATATTGTATCCAACGTGCTTTTATGTGTAATGTTTCAGGCAAGTACAGATTATTTATTAACTGAATCCAGAGTACAAGTCTTAATTTTTATTTTTTATATTATCATTTTCTTCTAACAAGTTATTTTTTTAGGTCTTTAATAAAAGAAATCCCTTTTCTAGTCAAATAGGGAGTGAAGGAAAGAGATGCATGGGATGGAGTTCCAGGCAGTATAGTACAATGGTTAAGGGACTGGACTTGTAACCGAAAGGTTGCAGGTTCGATTCCCAGGTAGGACACTGCTGTTGTACCCTTGAGCAAGGTACTTAACCTGAATTGCTTCAGTATATATCCAGCTGCATTAATTGGGTAAATGTAATAAAATGCTTGAAGTTGTGTAAGTCGCTCTGGATAAGAGCGTCTGCTAAATGCCTATAATGTAATGTAATGTAAATGATATTAGTAACAACATATCCCACATTCCCCTCTCCTACATTGTAATGTTAAAACCAGCATCCCTTTATATTATGGTATGTGACCTCCAGTGCAATCATGTGCAGATTGATGTGTCTTACTGAAAACCATCTCATCCTTTTGTCGTTGAGGCAGCAACAGTCACTGTTTTTTTTATATGCTGTGAAGGTAAAACTTTATTTTTTTTAATGTACCTACCTTAATGTGTTCTGCGATGTTCTCAATCCTTTTCTTAACTTCAGTGAACATTTGCAAGTTCTGTTTAATGGGATCCAGTGCAATCTTGAGGTCTTTCTGGAATTAGATGACCGATTGAATTTATTTGAACATTTGGGGAAATAACTGTATCGCTACACTTGTGACAAATTATAGTCTAATACATCTCTCTCTGTCTCAGACACACGCACATGCACACACACACACACGCACGCTTGCGCACATGCACACACACACACACACACACAAACATCTGCTTTTACTTTAGGTGCATGGTTATTCAGTAGACAGGCTCTCCCCTTCAAAATGGATGAAAATGTGACCCCATCAGGAGGAAGTGCAGGAGGTGAGAGAATCAGGGGTTGAACCAAGAAACAAATGACATGCAATAGCAGGGAAATTCAAAAATGTATTTTGTGGCCTGTGAAGTTTGTGCAGGATTAGAGATGTTTTTTTATGGATACCTGAGCTGTGTGGGACACGCGCATCAATGTGACCGTCAGAACGCGCCAGAGATTCTAAAATAAGGTAGCCCATGTGATTACCCAATTTCAAACCACAACTCACATGCACAGAACCACAACAGAATGACATAATGAATAACGTTTAATTTATTTCCAGGCTGCGATAAAGCAATGCGCTCGTACTGATGGTACATGTTATCTCCTGCTAGGCCTTTCCTTAACCAGGTCATGATGCCGGTACTGACAATATTAAACTATTTTTTTCCCTTGATTGAACATCTGCTAATAAAACTTCGGTTTCAGTGTCAGAATAATTATTTCCTTTGCTTTTTCTGGGTCATTCGCTCTAGGTATGGACCTTTAAATGGAAGTGGCAGCCTTCATATAAGGAGGGGCGTGGATTTAAGCGAATCACAAAATAACATGGACGCGCATCGTACGTGAATATGAAAAAATCTACCCTTTCCACACGGTTTGATGAATCCGGCGTAAATTTTTCCAACTCCCTTCAGACAATGTCTTATCCGCTTTTACTTCCGGGTTACTTACTAAAATTGTCAGATGAGTGCACCGTTCTGCAGATGAGTGCGCTCCTGAATTCCCTCAACAAAACCCCGGAAATAAGGGGTTCATCCTGGTATTTTAAGTGCCCCCATTTGTGAGAAAAAGTTGCCCACTCAAAAGCTTTTTGACAAAGTGGACTCAAATATGCGCCCTCAGAAGGGTGTAGGGGTCGTATTCGGACACGGCCACAGCCTAGGGCTGCGTCCCAATATTCTTCACTCCCCGCCTCCCTTCCTCCACTCCCCCACTACCACTCCTCTCTTACCCGGAAGTATGCAAAACTGTGAACGTTTCGAGTACACGTACTTGCATGTACAGTATACAATGTACTTGACATTGCGGTTTGCGTCGAGACATTCATTAATATGTAACCATTAATACCTAATTAAGATGTAATCAGCGACATTAGGGACGCACCCTGGGAAAACGACCTTGGGGCATATGAACCCAGACTCTGATCTCCCTACTCACAGGCCCATCAACCTTGGAAATTTTACCTGTAGCCTCTGTTATTGTAGCCTAATAATCTATATTTAGCCTAGTCATGAAGCAACATAGCCTAGGATACAGATGAAAACAAATGGACATTTACACAATTTTTTAAAATTATATTTTTATTTTATTATAATGTTCTGATCTCAATGCTGTAAGATGCGGCGGCTAGCCTCTATGACTTTACTGTTGTGGCCTAGCCTACTACACAAAACATTTTAACCCCTTCAGACCTGAATTTTTTCCAGCCATTTAAAAGTCAACTTTTTATTATTTTATTTCATGTCCATTACAGTGGATGTCAGGCCTGAACAGTTGTGAAATCTCTATCTATATGTCTATTAATCATTTAGATTATTTCTATTCACACTGGATTTAATAGTAAAAATGAATAGAAAATATGCATATTTGGCCACTCCGATAAATTAAATATGTTACCTCTCTTACATATAAAATTCTACACTCAACAACTATCTGAATCTTGGTTGTTAAGGGTGCAACTTCATCCTCATTCACATCCCCAATATCCAAAAACTCAATTTCTGACAGATTTCCATCTGCCAGAAGTTCCAGGAGCTCTATTGCCGTGTACACTGAATATGAACATTTTTAGGCAAATATGAACTTTTGGTACTATGCCAATACATATGAAAATGTATCATTCATAATATAAATAGACTTGTTCAGAATACATCTCTTTAGACCTGGTGTCCACTATAATTTACAACAGGTTACATCTCTTTAGACCTTATGTCCATTGTAATGGACAATGACTTTTTATAAAATCCTGTGTCTAAACTTGTTATGCAATTAAACATATAATGCTTTAAATAACATTTTCAATGTTTACATATTATGTTTAGCACACCAATGTAGAAATGAATGTTTAAACGTATATATAATGCTGTTATAAAAGTTACTTGCTTTGGCGACTTTGAGGTATTGCTGCCATGCTTCAATTTAGTGTGATGTAACTTTTTCAAATGTTAACAAATTGGGCCATACTTGCGTTTTTAGCATTTAGCCTATAATCCCCAAACACAGAGAACTATGAAATGTCGCTATCTGTATCTAGCCTGGTAACTGCCTGACGACCGAAATCACAACCCGTTGAAGTTGAACCATAAATTCACTGGTTTGACGGTCCCCTGCAACGCCCCTTTCTTCGAGGCCCCGCCTTGATGGGCAGCTTTGACAGTTTGCAATGTTCAGTTCGGAGTTTTGGCAGGGTTTTTGCGTGACCACACGGAAATGATAATGTAAACGGATGCAATAAATGTGAAATGGATTTGCATTAACATTTTAAAATTGTCATATAAAGTGCGCACATTGACTTGAAAATTAAAACGCAAAGCATTTTAATTTGAGTTATGTCATGGTTTTTGCGCACATCGAATGTAAACGAAATGCAATCGCCGATTTGCATTTTCATTCGAATTTTGGCGCGCTTCCATACTTTAGGCTATGTATAATAACTTAAATGATTATTAATGTGATTGTGGTTTTTGTTTGAAGTGTACTGACAGGTAATTAATTAAAAAGCCATTGATTTGATTCTGTGCAGCTGTTTATATAGTTTTCCAGCAGTATCTCTTGACCTCATTTTCCTGTGGTCAGCTGAGGGGACAGTTTTTGTATAACTTTTGCTGGGGGCATGTACAGTTTATTACTGAGCCTCCAATGCGCCATTTTGTTGATCTACCTTGGGTATCATATATCAGGAAGTGCAACTAAGAAGCTTAAAATGCATTTAATTTACTCATAGTTTTCTATAAGTAAATTAGCCTGGTAACATACCACTTAAGATGAATGAAAATGTTAATTCATGCAGTTTGTTCTCTAATCACAAAAAGTTATACAAGGCCAAGAAGTATATAAAGTAGCCTATACAGTTTTCTTTTCATTCGTGAAAAACTATAAACACGAGAAATCCCGACGAAAACCATCCGTAAGAAAACAGAAGGTAAATAAACACACGATGTTTGTATTTTTTTAATGATTTCTACGGCTAATGACTTACATTTGTTTAAAATTGTATCACAGCTAGTTTAAGCACAAACAAAACACTTGCTGCTAGTTTAAATAGCCTAATATACCTTCAGGTCCACAACCGCCTCTTCCACGGGACAGAGCTGATGGTTTCTGTGCTTTTTCGAAGTCTGACACACGACACAGAGAGGCTCGTCGTCGTCCTCGCAGAAAAGTAGAAGTTTCTCTCCGTGAAGACGGCAACACAATTCAGTCTGAGCGTCTTCGCTCTGGGTTTTCTGCTTTAAATACAACTCTACGATGTTCTTTAAAGCCAGATTAACTGGAGGCTTGGGGACGGCGGACTTCCTTCTACAGACGGGACACTCTCGACTTCTCTTTTCTTTCCAGCATCGCTGCAGACAGACGGCACAGAAGCTGTGGCTACATTGTAGAACAACGGGGTCATTGAAGGTGTCACAGCATACAGAACAGCATAGCTCCTCTTCTAGAAACGATTGTTTTATCGCCATTGTTCGTAGCCTACACGCCGTCTCTGTTGGTTAACGTTACCCAATCTTTTTTTGTGTGTTCCACTTTCAGTTTTACTTGTGGGTGTATTGTTATGAAACCGAAGAACACACCCAGTGGGCATGTTTGGCTGCTTTGACGTTGCACACGCGTTAAAATGTGACCAAAACCCTACCAGAGTCAGTTTTCCTCATTTGAAGGTTGTAGGCTTTTCTGAATTATGGAAACCACAGTTATAGCTGTTTAGATGGTCATGGGAGCAACATTATAATTTCAATGTTAGCCTGTATTAAGGAACCACTGGCGTATATGGAGGTATTTTAGACGTCTTGCTTTTACCCTGCATCAACGTTATTGTTTTATGGTCGGATTTAAGACTGCCCATTTGTTTAGGCCATGTGGCACAACGCCTAGACACACACACCTTTGCACCTTTACTTAAGAAACACCTTAACTTTGGACGAAGTATATATATATATATTTTTAATGTATTTGCAGTTCAGTCAGTTTTTGGAACTTGTTTCCACAATATCCAATCAGACCTCAGTTTTTAACGAAGAGGAGTGAGAGTTTGTCTGCCGCTGAGTAGAGGACAACATCTTATTTTATGCAATTCCAGATAAGTTACCCTGGCCAGTCCCTGACTATTCAAATTCACATTCATACCACTGCTTTCTGTAAGTGATGTGCAGTTATATAAGTTGATACAAATCCATTATCCATTCCATAGGGCAGTGGTTCTCAAACTTGGTCCTGGGGCCCCCCTGTGTATGCTGGTTTTCGTTCCAACCACAATTGTGATCCGAGTATTTTAGCAAGCTGTTAATTTTTTTAAATTGTACTTTTCATGTTTTGATGGATTATTTACCCTCTTAAGACAAATTATGTCAGAAAATAGCCATGCATGCCATGTAGAATAAATGTCCCATGTTCACATTTTGCTTACTGTGCTATATTGCAAACAACTACATAAAAATAGTTAACAAAATGATAAATGATCAAATTAAAGCTGAATCAATATGCTCCTAATTAGTACTTTCATAATTATGTTTTCTTAAATTTATTAACACAATGCAGGTTTGGCTCATTATTAATTTACGTTGTCCTTGAATTGTTCATTATCAACCAAATGATTAGTTTTTGTGGCCATGTGTCCACACTTTCACCAATTAGGAGCCTATTCACCTCTGCCTTTCATTTGCTCAGTTTTGTTACCTCTTTTAATTAAATTGTTTGCAATACAGCACAATAAGCAAAATGTGAACATGGGACATTTATGCTACATGGCATGCATAGCTATTTTCTTACATAATTTGGTTTAAGAGGGTAAATAATCCATCAAAACATGAAAAGTGCAATTAAGAAAAATTAACAGCTTGTTAAAATTCTCGGATTGCAATTGTGGTTGGAACGAAAACCAGGGGGTCCCAGGACCGAGTTTGAGAACCACTGCCCTAGGGGAACCAAAAAGCCAGTGCAACCCCTATTGAGGCAATATAGGGAAACCTAGACAATTGTACAGGGATACATGTGTTTATATATTGTATGTGTACTGTGCTTACTCATGTGTGTGATTAGCACTTGGTAATGTGTATGCTGTGATTATGTGTCCTATATGCAGATGTAGCCTATATACGTGAATCCCACCACACACCACTTAATTTAAACAACTTATTTGACGTATTACAGTTAACATATCAAATCACTGATAAATACATTTTTGGTTAAATAATAGTGGTTCATGTAACAGCCAAAGCTTCTGATGTGTGTAGTTTACAATAATGCCTACTCCCCCAATAACAATCTAGACAGCTCTAGGCCTTGAAATAACCCCTAATTATTACTATATGGGCAGATAGTAACAGAAATGCCTTCATATTAACATTGCATTTAGGTATATACAAAGGTTTACACTTAAAAGTTTAGGCAAAGAACAGAGACAATGCTAATCATCAGTCTCACAAGCATAATGTGTTTTAAGTAGAAAATGGGTTTGAGAATATAGTGTTAACTGTACATTTTAGGGTTCCAACAGAAAATAGATGTATTCTGTAAAAGTACCTCCTAAGAACCAGCAATTAATTTCTGTCCCCTGTGGGGGACATTAGTCTCTATTCTTAATCTCAAGAACCATAAATTATACTATGCTGTAACCTACACTACAAGGAAATAAATAATATTTTTGAAAATATTTTCACTGCATCATGTTTTTTTCATCCATGACACTTGCAGTATGTCAAAAATGTAAATACCTAAACCTTTTATCTTCCGGGTCACAGGAGGCTAATTAGAGGCATTTCTAGAGTGACGTAAACGGCTGTAAAAGGCTATAATTCCTACACTGATCACCTGATGTGGATCTAAATACCCTCTTGTTAAAGCTGACTGGTCTGCACTTTAACCTCATATCTATTGGTTCATTTAAAATCCAATGTGCTGGAATACAGAGCCAAGACGACAAAGATTGTGTCACTGTCCAAATACTTCCGGACTGCACTGATTATAGCTGGACATTTACTGGAGCAATTCACAGTGAGTACTCAGTACAATCCCAGTGCTGCACGTAGGAAACGAGGTCCACCACTCCTTATTACATAATAACAACCCCTTTTCAGGTGTTTTGAGAAACTGAGGTCTGTATGCACCAGCTGCATTAGTGCTCCAGCACAACTGTGAGGATCATTATAGAATTGAAAGTAACATTTTAACATTGTTAATATTTTTCCTTCTGGGAAATGTAGTTTAAAGTAAAACATCCAAAAACAATTTATAACAAGGTCAGGTGCATAAGCCATAAAACCAAATACCATACATACTATACTAAAAGTTAAACCTTACAGAAGCCAAGGTCAATTATGTACTATTGTACTCACATTGTACTCATATGCTCAAAAACATGAATCTACTTTTAAATAAGATTTCATATTTCAATGCTACCATATTTCAATACTGTCATTCACACAAAATAGCAGAAGTTTCTCTCCATGAAGACTGCAGCAATATTCCATGTTGTTTTACCCTCAGTCTTGTGTAAGTGTAACACAATGTTTTTGAGAATCAGGTAAGGTAGGGGAGTTTCACTGGGGCCCTGCATCGCTGCAGACAGATTCTACAGAAGCTGTGGCTGCATTTCAGGACAACAGGATCACTGAAGATGGCACAGCACACAGAACAACAGACTTCCTCAAAACAATGGGTCAGTTGCCATTTTACAGACACCCGATCTCTGTCAGGCACAATTTTGGAGCTATTTCTTGAAGTTTCACTTTTCCTTCACATAAGAACACACCCACACAATTATATAATTGAATGTTGTGTAAGAGACTTCTGATCCTTAAAACTTGACCTGGTCCTTAAACATCAACTGCGAACAAGACTATCTAAATTCATTTTTATGGTTTTATAGTTCAATAGGGGGCGCCAGAGTATTGGAGAACAAATTCTATAACAACCCACTTCATCATGGAGCCCAAACCTTTTGGGAACTTTTGAAATGTATTTTTATCATTTTCATTAGTGCCCATGTTTGTTCACAAACACCTGATAGTAACTCTTCTCCCACAATACAGGATGAAAAATGCTCAGCCATTTTATTGCTAAAATCGGCATGCATGGAATGACACTCATGCAAAACACGTGCAAATGGTGCATGAAGCGTCACAATGGGTGTTTCGAGGCAGTTTGTCAGTTTAGTCTGACTAAGTTCGTGCTTCAAATCCATGAAAAGGAAATCTGGGTTAACTTTAAAAGTTTCTAAAGATAAGTGCAATGAATTCATGTCCCATAATAACGTGATGTCTATAGTCCAAATGACAACCCAAAGGGGGATATTCTAACCCTATCTGGCTTAAAAAGACATACTTACAAAAATAATCATCAGGGATCCCCAGCAGCAAGCTGCTGATTGACACAAGTTCTTGTGTAGTCGTATTTGAAATACCTTAATGTCCCAGGTATGACTCCTGGAGAGCTTGTGTCAAAAAGACATACTTACAAAAATAATCAAAAATGTGTATTGGGTGTCCTAGGTAGGCTACACCCAGTTTTTCATTGGTACACCCAAAAAAATCTAAAGGTCCTACCCATGAATGAAACTCTGGCAGTGCTACTGATCTCAACTGGCAAACTGTGGGTGCCTGCTATTATGAACTAACGCAGTGGTAACCCTAAGGAATAACATAAACCCACTTTACTTTGATAAGACAAAGCCAATTTTGTCCCAACATTGCATTACGTTACAGGCATTTTAGCAGACGCTCTTATCCAGAGTGACTTACACTTAGAACTTCTTAGCATTTATTTTATATTTATCCATTTATACAGCTGGATATATACTGAAGCAATTCAGGTTAAGTGCTTTGCTCAAGGGTACAACGGCAGTATCCTACCTGGGAATTTAACCTGCAACCTTTCCAGTTCCGTATACTACACAGACCCATGTGTCATCAGCTAATGATGTAGCCAAGGGTAGAAACGGCAGTGTCTCAGCTAGAAGCTATAACCCGTGATATCTCGGGTCTATAAAACAAGCCGGTGGTGACATCTGGGTAGCATCCTTAGCTCTTTGCCACCACCGCACTTCCTGAGCCATGTGGATTAAATCAGCTAAGAGGATGTCAAAAGAATCCTTTGAAAAAACGAATAGTCTGAGCAAAGTGGCATGAAGACTTACATGTTGGTCAAAGTAGTTTTGAACGGAGGCATTTAGTACAGTTACTTAATTGTGGTTACTTTCTTTAATTCCTTTGTTTTCCTTTATTTTAAAACATTTTAAACAGGTCACGACATGGAAAAAAGTAAATGTATCCTACTTTAAATTCACCACATGAGCTAAAAGTTGTAGGTACCATATGCAGTATCAGTTATTTTCACTAAGACTATTGTTCAATTGTCCAAATTATTGTACTAACTGCACAGCAAATATGGGTTACTTGTTTTGTTCAACAGTTTTAACACTCTTAAACGATGACCTGGTCCACAAATATGCTGATAATTAATATGGTATTCACCAGGCGCTGTATTTCTTTAACAGTAATTATAGGCTGTGTTTAACAATGCCTTCGTAAAATACCAAGCGCCGCTCTGCTAAACTATTCGTTCCCCAGCACCTGGCACCACCCAGCCATGTGGTGTATTAACCATTGTGAACAGATTAGAGCCAAAATGGTGGTAAATGGGGTACCATATCAGTTTTGGCCAATCAGAATCATTCGCTACTGTATGATGAGTGCGTGACCGGTCACTGGAAATTACCTTTTCCTTAGAAAATAATATGAGCTAAACTATGATTGGTCTAATCTCTTCATCTGAGAAAGCCAAAACCAATCACCGAGGCCAGCGCGTTACACGACCGGGTAAGCAATGAGCTCACCCTACATAAGCTCCTCCCACGAGCGTTTCATCACTCTCTCCTTCATTCTCGTTTGTGCGGGAGAAAGGGGGTGTACTTTTTGGTACTCCGTCCGGCAGTCGATTCGATTTGTGTGCGTGCATGACAGCCGGGAAGTACAACTGTCCTAGCAGCCTAGCAACAGTTTCGGTCACCACACGTAATTTACGTGATCTACGTAATTGTACAATTGATAGATTTTTTTTGCCACAATTAATAACAACCACTATCCAGTTTCTTCGTATCGGCTAGTTATTTATCTGTAGTAAGACTACATTTGCTGGCAAGCTGACGTCTGTTATCTGCTCTGGTGAAAATCGCGGAAGAGAACTGAAATTATCGCTGCTGTATATACAGTTAAAATGAACGAGACGGAGCACCCTCTCCCCCTTGCAGAGTATGACTTCGAACGACGATTTGACGAGAGCGTTGCAATCGAATGGATGCAAGAAAACTGGTAAGTGAACGATACAGGAACAACGGCATTATGAAATTAATAAAATGGTTTACAGCAGAATAGATCATGTGCCTCCCATCAGGCACATAAAGTGGGTTGGTCCATTGGTCTCCTCCACAATGTCATACTCAAACTGCTTTCTCGCGGTAGAATACAAGCTTCTGTTTGAATCGCTATTAAGTTATTTCGTTTGGCCTATTTGCTAATAATATTGAACGCGTTTTGAATCCAGCCGACCAACCCTTTTTGGTTGGGCATCTAAACAACATTATGTCGAATGTGAATGCATGTGTGTTTAGATTCGCCTACTGTTAATTTGGGCGATTATCGTCTGTTTTCAGATGTCCTTGAGCATGGAATCCCCTCAAACTTCTTCCAGTCTTCGCGAAGGCTTTCCCTATTTTACTAGACTGTCTATAATAGTGACCTCTCTCCACACGTTTATTGTCACACTTTATGTACAAATTAAATGTATCGGTGGTTAGTTTGATGAGGTGGACTCGGGCAATATAACGTACAGTGCCCTCCACGATTATTGGCATCCCTGGTAAAGATGAGTAAAAAGGTTTTTTGGTGAATTAGCTTAATCTCACACTGAAAAAAATGATAAAAATCCAACCTTTAATTAAAGTACATTTATTCTGATTTCACAAAATCACGTGTGCCACAATTATTAAATTCTTAAGAACAAAACGTAACTGAAGCATTTTTTCCATTTATATTTTACTTTTTAAAGTTGATCAGAGTGTTTAGGAACTTTCAAGCAGTAATCCATGACTTCCTGTTTCACTGGGGTATAAATATGAGGTGACACAGAGGCCATATTCCCTTATTCATACATAAACATGAGAAAGATAAGAGAACACACAAATCAAATGAGGGTAAAGTGTGTTGAGCTTTATTAATCAGGGAATGGCTATAAAAAATAGCTACTCACCTGAAAATGCCAATATCTACCGTTAGGGCAATACTTAAAAAGTTCAAAGCAACTGGAACTGTTACAAACTTGCCTGGAAGAGGGCCCAAGTTTATTTTGCCCCCATGCACAGTGAGGATGGTAAGAGAGGCAGAAAAATCCCCAAGGATCACTGTTGGAGAATTACAGAGGAAAGTAGCATCTTGGGGTCATCAAGTCTCCAAAACTACCATTAGACGTTACCTCTATGCCTACAAATTATTTGTAAGGCATGCCAGAAAAAAGCCTTTCCTGTCATTTCACCACAAACGTAAGCGCCTGGAGTTTGCTAAACGCTACTGGAACTTTGATTGAAACCGTGTTCTATGGTCAGATGAAACGAACATTTAGCTTTTCGGCAACCAGCACTCAAGGTGGGTTTGGCTATACCGAAAATAACCTGATCCCCACTGTTAAGTATGGTGGAGATTTGGTGATGTTGTGGGGCTGTTTTTCATGCAGATGCCCTGGGAACCTTGTTAGGGTACATAGCATCATGAATTCCATGAAATACCAGGAAATTTTAAATCTGAATCTGGCTGCCAGGAAAGTAAAACTGGGTCGTCGTTGGATCTTCCAGCAGGACAATGATCCAAAACATACGTCCAAATCAACACAAAAATGGTTAACTGAACACAAAATCAAGCTTCTGCCATGGCCATCTCAGTCCCCTGACCTAATATCTGTGGGCTGAGCTGAAGAGGAGCGTGCACAAGAGAGGACCTAGGACTCTGGATGATCTGGAGAGATTCTGTAAAGAGGAATGGTCTCAGATTCCTTGCTCTGTATTCTCCAACCTTATTAGATGTTACGGGAGAAGACTCAGTGCTGTTTTATTGGGAAAGGGAGGCTGTACAAAGTATTAAATGCAGGGGTGCCAATAATTGTGGCACATGTGGTTTTGTTAAAAATAATTATTTCATGATGAGGGATTTTTCTTTCTCAGAATACATTTACTTCAATTGAATGTTGGATTGTTCTAATTTTTTCAGTGCGAGATTAAGCTAATTCGCCAAACGGTGATTTTTTTTATAACCCTTTTTACTCATCTTTACCAGGGGTGCCAATAATTGTGGAGGGCACTGTACGTGTCTACTTATTTGCTAAATGTCCGGTCATTTAATTTTATCGTGTCGATTGGGATTCTGATTATCAGCCGTTTTTTTTTTAAGATGGCCATTCTTAACACAACAAAGTTTGACCCTCAATTCACAGGCGCTCACACAGAGGTACACCTTGAAAATAACCGGAAGGTAATGGCATCATAAATAAAGGAAAAGCCTCCCTCCGAAGCGGTACGGCGCAATAAAATATAGACTATTTAATTTACTACGAAGCAGTGAATAACATGACATAGCATGATGTTAAAAGGTTTGCATAACATATATTTGTCTTACGTTTGCATGTCTGAGAAACTAGTTCAGAAAATTGTTATTGTTGAAAGCCGTTGCTTATCAGTATCTACCATGTGAACATGGGCATCACAAATATTTATGAATAATTATCTCCTTTATTTTCCACATACGTAGGATTTTTAATGGCTGTTGCAACACAGGTGAGGGGTCCTCATCCCTGCTTCTGGAGAGCCTTATGTTAAGAATTATTGTTAAGGCTTTTCATTGTTTTATCAATCAAAGCAGTTGATTATGCAATTATCTCACACTTGTGTCTTAAATAGATTTTTGATTTTAAGGTGAAATGAAAAACCAACAGTTCCCTGAGTAGCCATTTATAATTTTTTATTGTTATTATTTATATATTATTTTTGATACTGTACACTAAATGTTACAACAACAGTGACCTGACCTGGACTCAAGTTCTCAACTAGTTCTGGTTCTGGTAACTTTATTTAGTCCACTTTGTTCTTTGTAGCATAGAGTCTTTATAGGGACGTCCATCATTGTTGATCTTGGACTGCCACGTTGCGTCCGCCCATGACGCGTAGAATCATATTGAGTTGAGTGTTGAGGCATATCTGTTGGACACAGTTGGCTAACCATTATAGGTACATATTTCTTAAAGATAACTTTAAAAGGTCAGCTTAAGTGTGAGAGCAGGTTTTTTTAGGAGAACAGGACAGTCTGCCTCCCTTTCATATTTGTTGCTTTATTCAGACAGATAGAAAGCAGAGAGTGTAACAGATCGAGAAGGGGCCTCAGCTGAGAAAGTGCCATGGCGGGGGATGTTGAGCCTTTATGCGGACTCCATTATGGCTCAAGAGCCACGCGTCTCGCCAGTGTCAGGGCATGTCTCACGCTGTCTTCTAAGAGGATATTTAGTGCTGGTGACTGCGGGGTGCTCTATCCTTTGTTGTTTGGCCAGGTAAACACGAAGACCTTTAGCATGTGAAAAACATTTATTGCATGCAAACCTAATAACACGGCCAATAATTGGTGCAAAACGGTAGCGTTGTTTTTGCATATGCTAAAAGGTTTTCTAAATCTTAACGGTCTAAGTAAATCAGGCCCAATAATGGCAGCAAGGCCATCTGACAAGCACATTTCATACGATTGCTGTCCTTTTGAATTCTATTATTATTATTATTATTATTATTATTAATAGTATTAATAGTATTAGTTGTAGAGGTAGTAGTAGGAATAGGAATAGTAGCATTAGCTGTGGTTGTGGTAATATTGTTATGAATGATGACGCAATGATGGTGACAATTATTAGGCAACACATCAGTGCTGCAATCAATATCAGCTCCCAGTTGAGATCTGTGCACCTTAAGTGTTTCGCAAAGAAGGCAAAGTACTTTCTCCTTTGCCCCCCCCCACCCCAACTAGGATCATTAGTCATGTTGCCTTGGACTCTGTATCTTTTTTGGCTGGAATTATATTTCCTGACCCATGAGGCCACTCTGATAGTCTTTAGCATTATTATACATTTTGACGAACATCTACATATACCCCCCCCCCCCCAAACCCATATTTTGAATTTTGCATTGGGGGGCTGGATGAAAAGACCGCCAGTCAGAGGAAATTAGGGTAGAAACAGGGGTGCTTTGCTTGCGTTTGACACCAGTCCTCTCCAGCTCTGTGTGATTAATGGGCTAGGTCTGCATCAGCACCCATTTTGCTGATTAGCGAAGAAATGTAGCTGAAAGAGCACACTTATTCTTTTCTTTTTTTTTTTGTGTGCTTTGGCTCCCTGATCCCTTGCCTTCCTCCCCTCTGTTATTTTCTCTGTTCCCTCAGCTGACATAAGTGGCCATTAGACCAGCTCCCTCCAGAGTCACTGTTTGACCTCTCTTCTTCTCTGTCCTTCTTCTCTGTCTCTGCGTCACTGACTTCTCTGGCTCCTCGATTGTCTCACTCTCTCTTTGTCTCCCTCTCTTTTTTGTTACTGTATACTGTAGCCTATGTCTCTCTCTTTCTCTGTGAGCATTACTTCACACACTCGGATAATGCACACACACTCCGAGGGACTGCAGGTGAGTGCAGTGGGCATGCACTAGATTTTTAGGGGTTTAATTAGGGTTGTTCCCCAAGCAGTGTGAAGTGTCCCTCACTGCCCAGTGCATGATCTTCCCCTGCGGATGTCTGTGAGCAGTGCGCCATACGTTTTTAAAATTCTTTAAACGTGGTCCTCGATGTCAAACATTTGGCACCGAAATTGACTATAATCTCAGCGCTCATTGTTCTTTATTTTACTGGCATACTGCACAGCACATTGTTAATGTTTGAAAAAAGCTTAACCTCTTTCTTACAGTCATTGTCGAAAGAGCAGGTCAAAGTGAAAAGTGTGGTCAGACTGAATTAGACCTTGGACTGTTGTTGGGAAATATTGCTGACAGAAAATTGGGTCTGTAAAATGTCATTATCACAGAAGAGATTTTAAAAAATGCGTGGATTGCCACATTTGTGTTCGTTTTTTAAAATGAATTTCATCGTGGGTTCCAGTGTGGGGTTCTCATGCCACGTAGTCATCACACAGTTGTCCTGCATGTATTGACATAGTAATGACAGCGTCAATGTTTTATATAAAAAATGTAATATTTCACTTGGAGAAGATGGAGAGTGATCCGTTATTTTGTTTTAGACACTGCCTCATTTTCCCAGACTACACTGCAGTTTCTTTAACTGCTTGGTTTCTTTCTGTCTTTTCACATGAGAAAGAAACGTATAATACAGTACAAAGAAATGTAAGCTGACCAGAAAGTATTTTTTGTTCCTTTTTACTCGTAAAATATGCATATACCATTGGGTTCACCATACTAAAATGACAGGTCAGGGCATGCTTAAAAAAATTTAATCTTAGTAAAATTCTGCTTTTATAGGTAAGCCATTTTTTAATAAAATATAATAATAATAAAAATATTCATTACCATCTGAACAGTATGCTTAATCTTGATTATTTTGTTGCTCTAATTGATTCCAATCACCATCAAGATGCACGTTTCCTCTTTTTGTCCTGGGGCCCCCTGTGTGCTCACCAGTGCAATTAATTTATTCGCATCAAATTTATATGTACAGTTAAATGCAAAAGTATTGGGACAGTGACGCAATTTGTTGTTGTTTTGGCTCTGTACTCCAGCACCTTGGATTTGAAATAAACTGAATATGACATTAAAGTACAGACTGTCAGACTGTGAGGGCATTTGCATCCATATTGGGTGATCGGTGTAGGAATTACAGCCCTTTTTTATACGTAGTCCCCCATGTTAGGGAAGAGAAAATAATTGGACAAATGAACATAATCTGAAATAAAGTCGTCATATTTAGTGCTTGGTTGCAAATTCCTTGGATTCCATGACTGCCTGAAGTCTGCGACCTGTAGACATCGCCAGGCGCTGTGTATCTTCCCGGCTGATGCTCTATCAGTGGATTGCATCTTACGGTGAACCCATCTGCTGGTGTAGTCTTTTATTTTGTCTTTGACGCATCTATGCCTACATCCTGGAGAGGGTTCTTGATCTGTTCGACAGTTGAAAAGGGGTTTTTCTTCACAATTGAAATGATTTGGTCATCTACTACAGTGGTCTTCTGTGGTCTACCAGGTTGTTTGCAATTGCTTTACTGACATTGATACTTATTTGGTCCTCATGTTGAGAGAAAAAAGCAACAGATTACAAATGCAAATTTCACACCTAGAATCAACTTTGGACCTTTTGTTAGCTTTCATGGGCATGAACTACTGATGCAAAGACACACAGCTGACCAAGAAACAGCTTTACTTTCGCGCCCCTAAAATTGGGAGACCGTGTATAAAAAGGTCTGTAATTTCTAAACCGACGACCCGATATGGATGTAAATAGGCTACCCTCAAAATAAAGTCGACAGTCTACACTTTAACCTCATACTCAATGTTTTATTTAAAATCCAATGTGCTGGAGTACAGAGCCAAAACAACAAAATGGCTGTCATTGTCCCAATACTTTTGCAGGGACTGCATCTGAGAAAGGGCCCTGGCAGGGATCGAACCGCTGCCCGTGCTTATGGCTGAAGAGTTGGCTGCCCTAAGGCCTGAACCACACGTCTCACCCGCCAAAGCGTATTTTATTGCAGTGTGTGGACTCATCCGTTATACCGCACTGTTTAGCACCTGTCTCAAATTTTGGATGTGCGTGTTTTTAATTTCCCCTAAAAAATGAATGCCCCGTAAAGAATGAATCTCCCATTTTCGTTGGAGGAAATTCTAATCGGCCAGATCAGTTCTCAGGCGGCATTCATAATCCGCAGTGTGCTCCACGGTACATTATACAATTAGAAAGAGATTACATGTTTTCATTGATTCACCGAAGCGAAAGCAGTTGTGCCAAATTAAGAGTTCACCGTCAAGGCAAATGCCAACTAATGGCAAAACTGTCAGCTGGAATAAAAGCCCAGCATGCGAGGAGAGGCCCCAGGACTTGGTCGGAGAGCCCGCGTGCATGGCGGTTCGGACCTTTGGTTTCCTCCGAAATTACAAGGAGGTTAAATGCTTAGCGGTGCTTGCTTCTGATGCCTAAACTCCCGTGTCGAGTAATCAATCCTGAATCGATAACGTTTGCAGTTTCCGCGCGGTCTGCCTGCCCGTGAGAACAGTTGTCTTGTTTCAGCATTTTCCTTCGAAAGACATCTCTCTTCACTCGCTGCCGCTGTTTAAATTAGGAATTCAATCAATGACTTTAATTTTTGTGACCGTTTAACCTTGTCTGTGATTGGGGGGGGGCGGGTTATGACTTTGTAATAACGTGTGTAATAGAAAATTGTAGTAATGTCTAATGGGGGTAGAGAGCTGGGCAGTCTGCGTGTTGTGGTGTTTGGTTGTATGGTTTTGTAATGATGCATATGTAGGTCTGTAATGATTTGTGTGAAGGGGTTTTTGGGGTTGAGTGTCTTGGTCCGTGGTCTGTAATGAGGCGGGTAGGGGGGAGGGGGGTATCTGGGTGTGTAATGTGTGTTGTCCGGGGGTGTGTCATCATACACGTGTGACTGGCTTCCTGATCTGCAATGACGTACTTCCCGCCTCTTTTCCAGGAGCAAGTCCTTTGTGTTCTGCGGCCTGTACGCGGCGCTCATATTCGGGGGACAGCACTTCATGCGGGAGAGGCAGAAGCTGGAGCTGCGGAAACCGCTGGTGCTCTGGTCGCTTAGCCTCGCCATCTTCAGGTGAGCGAAGCGCCGACCGCGATAGTCTGTCCGACCGTGAGTCCTGACCACTGACATCATAGAGGTCTGGTGGAGCTGAGCGTGCGGTTGCAACATACAGAGACCCGGGATGACCGAAACCTCAACGGACCGAAGCTGCGGTTCATTGACACCATGGATTAATGAGACCACAGTTGGCAAAAAGTGACTGACTGACTGTAGCCTCGTGCATCCAGGTTTGGTGTCAAATCTACTGTGGCCATCTGTAAGCCATTTTTAGACGGGTATTTCTCACTTAGTTTTCAAGAACAGTGTCACTTTGTTCTCCATGAGTATGCTTGACAATCCTTGGCATGATTACAAGATTGTTTACCTCTTGTTGTGTGTATTAAATAATTATCTCTCTTTGCTGACTGACACCGTGGTGCAGTGAGGCCGTGGACTACCCCAGAAAAATAGCAATCTTTGCAAAATTCGTTTTTTAAACATAATATGGTTGCACAATTTGCCTTCTGAATGGAGCTGTTTTGTCATGGATGTCATGTGTGTCCTCAAGAACCTATAGCCGTTTGTGTATTATATTGTCTCCAAGGTAACCCTTAGAGACAGAATTCTCAACGTGACCTTTTTGCGGGGCTGGTTTCCCTAGAAACATGTTACACAGGGAGCTGCAAGGTATTTTTGTCCCGCTGGCCAGAAGGGACAGATCATCTTATTCTCATTTGTACACATGTGTGCTCTCGCCCCGTTATGAAACCAAACGCATGAACATGCATAGTTCACTGCAAGGTCACAGGTACTGCATGTGTCAAGAGCTGCAAAGCTGTACACGGACACGTAATCCGAACAACTGCTGAGACTAACAATCACCAGAGATTATCTGCACATTTCTCCACTTTTATTCTTGCGCTTACTATCGTGTAACCTCAGATAACTGAGATTATCTTGGGGGAAGAAAACCTCATAACCCTCACAAAGGAGATAAAAAAAGGAAAAAATATTTTTTCTTACTTTTACTTACTTTCCAGAAATGGTTTGTGGCAGGTTTTGAATTCTTATGAAACGTGTGGGGACACAGGTATTTTCTGTTTAGTCGGCCATAGTTCATCACTGGAATGAAGATACACAGCAGCTAATAGGTTATTCCTGTGTGCCAAACGCATCGCAGGAATTCAAAATCGTGACTGTATAGTCTGTGGCCTTTCCCAAAACTCCCCTCTATTAATCATAATTTAATTTACAGGAATGTGGATGATAGGAACTTGGAGGTAACTGACTTTTATGAATGTTGATGAGAGAGAACTGGGGCTAGCTAAAGCAGTGTATGCAGAATAGGCCCCTGTGACCAGTGTCTGTCCCCCCACCCCGATCACATTGTTCATAATCCTAATCCCCATCTGTACTGCAGCAGGGACCGCCCAGTTCCCAGCATGCACCTCAAACAGAAGCAAGGCAACAAGAAAATGCTGCCTGGCCTATAATCCACAGAAAATATTTCAATATGAGTGTTCCAGTCTGGCATTTATGTGAGCGTAGCTGGTAGTTTTCATAAAGTGTCTTTTAAAGGATGTATAAATATATTTTAAAAAACAGTATTAGAATTCATGAAAAAATGTTATACATAAGAATCCTCTTTTCTGCTCAAAGATTTGAATGCAGGCAACTTTCCATGCAGCGTGGATAGAACTCGACTGTGGGTCCCCTTTCCTAATGGATGGGGCCTCAGTGTGGGGCCACAGCTGGAACCGGCAACCCTCTCGTTGGGTGCCCGTCACTGACTGGGGCGTTGATGGCACCTATCTTAGTGTGCGTAGCATCGCCTAAGCAAGATGCATTCTGTTTAAGAACTTGTAGCTCATTAAAAGTGCCTGGCCGAGATATAAGAAAGGAAATAAACCTTGGGGCAGCCAGGGGCCTGGTTTATTAAACGGCCTTACGATCAAATTGTATCCTAAATAGTGGCTTACCCAGAAAACCATGACTAAGGACATATTTATAAAATCCCCAAAAACTTTGACGTGGATATGATGGTATCTCCATGTACCAGTTTACACTAGATGTAAGTGAATTACCTGCTGGTTATGTGGAGCCCCTAAGTGGCCTCCGGTTTAAGAATAACATTTAATTGATAATCAATTTTAGGCATGAAGAATATGATCAATCCCAGGTCTGTTTTATGATAAGATGTCTTATAAATGTCTTAGTGTGCTCCATGAGAAAACTATTATTCAATCATGGCTGCACTGGCATTATTGAAGTTCAAATTGAAGTTAATTTGAGATGTATACTGCATATCACGGGCGTGTAAGCCTCAGACACTTTAAACCAACCTAAGCAGCTTTTTTTTCAAATGTATAAGCACAGCTTTGTAAATGATCTTAATATTAAAAAAAAAATTTTTTTCCAAGAGCAGAGTTTTATAAATTAGGCCCTAGGAGTTTGTTGATAAGGTGAGTCAAGGTGTTCAAAACCTTTTAAGAGTTTAAGGGCAGACAGGGCTCCGTTTTGTGTTTGTAACAGGTTGGAATGGCCAGGGCACGGGTTGAGTGACCTTTTTCCTGTGGAAAGAATTCCAATCTATCCTGGAAGTGAGTGCTGACCAAGAGGCATAATGCATATTTGCAGGAGACAGGAAGAGGCCGCATTCTTTCGTTTGCAGGTGCAGTCGGTTTTATCGTCTTTGCCCTGTTTAATGTTTCTCAAGCGCCACTGCGTCATCTATTTAAACTCCAGTAAATATCTGTTTGCAGACACACCGTTTAACTCCTCTGTCACGATCGCTCACACGTTTCCGTTGCGGCTTTGAGCATTTTTTCTTCCCCAGCCGGCTGTCTCTCGGGCCAATATTGAATGGCACTATTAAATGCCATGGGTTCACTCTGCAGAATAAGTGTGACGGCGTGAAGGGTGTTAATTACGTCAAGACTTTGGCGGCCGGCATCGTTGTTCTCTCTGCCGTTTGGTTTTACGTTTCACAGGCAGCCTGCTGATTGGTGGATTATATTAGACACTGCCGGACCCAGTCCCACGGTTGTATACACTGAAGACGAAGCTGGGGTGTCACATTAACGCAAACTCATTTCCTGGGGATGCTCAGTTTAAAGACCAGATGCAGTGTGTTGCCGGAAAATGGGAAGGGGAATTCCACCGGAAAATGATGTTTGATTTCCTCCTGATTAAAATGAGCTCTCAGCCAACTCTCTACTTGTAGTGAGAGCAGAGATATAGCCCCAAACTACTGCACATGTACCAGATACCTGCTTTACTGTGAACTACAACTGCCAAGTGCTTACACTTTATGGGTGGTGTCAGACAACGCCAGTCACAGCTTGCCACTCCCACTGAATACAATGCAGCTGAGGCGCTGGGCATTTTACTACTACCGTTACTAGTTCTGCAGCCTGCGGCTCTTCGACAGAGGCTACGTTACTCGCTGGCAAGTTATCCACTAACGTTACAGTTCTAGCCTACTGAAAAAATAACACCACCATTTGCTGCAGTTTTTCTCCTGAAAAACGGGGGAAATACGGTCTTTCATTTATCTAACTTACTTTTGGTAAAGTGAAAACTACATTAGCCTAGCCAGAAGTCTGTAACACTTACTAATTTATCCTCCCGTTAGGTCTGGGTATCTTTCGCCAGTTCATGTTTGGGGATCCAGAAGAATTTGTCCAAAACCATAGATATATATGTCCAAAACACCCGGCCTTATGCCGTGTGGTGTTCAAAATCAAGATGTGTAACATTAGTCAAGCAGACTCTTCCATCTTCATCTGCTTCTTGCTCCACAGATGACAAATGAACCTGTGCCCGGTCTCACTCATTGCAGCAAACCTTTCCATTTCAGTTGCTGGCATCGCGGTACAGTTACCGCGCGTAGGCTAAACCGCTCGTAGGCTAAACCGCTCGTTTAACCGGCCGAACCGGTTCGGCGTTCAGCTCTGGATCCGTCGTGTTTTCGGGCCCAAAAGATGTCGGAAGGTCTCCATCCAGTGTATAGTCCACGAAATCATTGGAGTCCATTGTACTGGAATAATTGGTAGCTTAGCTAAGAACTCTTTGAGCTATAGCTCGCAAGCTACTACTGTTAAAAGTTATAATAGCAGGTTGCCTCTTTCTCTCTGGCTGCGTAGGCTACGAATCAGAGCGAATTATCAGTGAAAACCCGGAAATAAGTAGGCTATATCATCCGGAGATATTAAGAACACTCAGTTTTCAGAATTGTGGTGCAACATTACTTAACAGCTTTTTTTTAAAGTATATTCAACTGCCATAGCCTACTCAATATTATAAGTGCACTCATTCGGACCATCGCATAGCAAACTTAAATTCCAACTTGACGCCACTGTAGTTTTTTAAAAATAAGGAAATGGTAGAGGTATATGTCAAAATGATGTATACCTGTACCAACATTTAAACTTTATATCTCAGGACAGAATTTTTTTTGGCCAGCCACAAACAGAGATTTAATTAGTTGCGTCTTGATCTGTTAAATAAGGTCACTGTTGTTTTACGGTGGAATTACCCTTTAGGTATTGTACAGCAAATGTTCCCCTTCCCTAATGCTGCGTTCGTTATGAACTCGGCAGCTCGTAGCTCCGACATGGAAGCTCCGACATGGAATTACGAGCACGGAGCGTTACAGTGGTCACTTCGTAGAAACCATGGCTGTAGGCAAGGAGCTGTCGCTTGCTCTAATACTTTCAGAGCATCAAAAGCTTTAGAGCTACTTTGTCACATAGAGGAATATAAAAAAACTCATACGGCAAGCCAGTGTTGAATAGCCTACATATGTCTATATAATAGCGCTGCCTAGGCCTATTTTAAGAATGTATTTCCATATTTTACTCAAGCAAACTGTTTAGGCTATAACGCCGTATCTTGTCAATATTTCCGATGCATGTTATCAAGTGAAGGATGTGGGCACGCATAAACATTGAAACTACCACTAAATTAAATTGTGTTTCAAGCTGTTGTTAAGCATTTTGCATTAAAATAAATAAATGAATCTTGAATGACATCACTTTCCCTCGTACTCGGCAACCCGGAGCTGTGAAATGATACCCGAGTTTCCGACTTGTAATTCAGAGTTAACATGCTGTTCCAGTGTATTTTTCCTGGTCGGAAGGTCGTAATTACGACTTTCCAAGATACCTGGAACACAGCATAATAACTTATCCTGGGTCAGATTCAACCTTCTCTGCCAAATAGACCCGGCATGGATTAGGCTTACATTATCTGACCCTGGATCTGTGTGTTACTCTGCACCCTGCTGAAGAGATACAATGCGCTTCACCAGTTTGTTTGGTCTAATAAGACCGTTAGCAAGATGTTGGCTCATGTTAAAAGCCTTGGGGCAAGTTGTTTTAACAATATAACTTGACACCACAACGACCGCCCCTCCAAAACACAACTGACCAACTGGTCACCCAGAACTTGCATTCTATTAGGCTATTTCTTTTAAGAGTCTGACTTACAAAATTTTGATGAGCAAGACAAATGAGTATTCGATGTGTTCAAATCAGTATAAACTCACCATAACCGTGAAAAAAATGTCTTCTTTTTTTATGCGAAGCTCAGCCACTGTACAATATACAAACTACTGTACAATGTACCCTGTGGTGAAGGCCCCTTTCTGGTCGGATGCTTGGGATATTTGTTTGAAATATGTGGTGGGATGTGCACTCCGTCCTACATACAGCAGAAGCAGTGTGACTGGAACTCTCTGTGCTATCTGCCGAATCCAGACCCAGCGTGCAATTGCAAGATGGGGGGGGGGGGGGCAATCATGCTGCATAAAATGATATGGAAATATGCCGGTGAACGGCCTGTTAAATGCCAAAATAGAACATATACCAATCCCAAATCAAGGCTAGACTAGTAGTTTTTCATTTGATTTTAAAATGATTTGCTTAGCAAGCATTGAAATACAGCTCCAGATGATTGATTGGTGGCCTACTTTTTCTTTCGTAAATTTGGCACCCAACGTGGGGCTGAACAGGCCCAATACCCTCATTTGGGATATCCAATATATCTGCAACTGCAGCTGTGTTCACGTGCGAACCCCACTGCCGATTCGGGAGCGTGTAGACATCCGCGGTTCTCCTCCGGAACACGCGGTGTCGCCAGCCGCTTCTTTTCACACCGCAGAAAGACCTTTCATTTGCCGCTTTGGCACGTAAGTCCATACCCTGGGAGACACAGTCGACAATTGTGCATAGCCCTATGGAGCTACTGGCCACAGTTGGCGCTGACGTGGTTTCGGATTTCATCTGAGACCACGGGGCTCAACCATGCACCGCAGCGTGGCCTCTTAACCGAATGCGCTACCCAGCAGCCCATTTGACTATTTGAATGAACTGAATTCTATAATTAGGTATTCTCCTACAATAAGGAAGGCAATAATTGTGCGAATTACAATAACTAATTGAAACTATACATGTCTCCTTTTTTCCATAATGTATCGGTTGTAGTATTGTTGAACTTTGTGTGGAGCCCGAAAGAGGCTGGTTTCATGTTGACTTGAGATGTTGGCCTGATTTGTCAACTCTTGACTGTGTGAAAGCAACAATGACAGATACATAGGTAGTTAACAAAAACAAAATGGAAACACCAGTGTCAGGTCACTTAACAATGTGTTGGCAAGTTGGGTCACCATTACCTGGCGTGGCCAGTATAGCCTGTATGCACCATGGTATAGATTCTAACAGTGTCTGGAATCCTGCTGGAGGAATATGACGCCGCACTTTCACAAGAAAGTCATTTAAATCTCGCTTTGTTGGAGAAAGTGGAAAATGCTGAAAATGCATTCCATAAATCCTACAAATGCTTGATTGGTTTCCGATCACGACTGAGAAGCAGTGACATGCAGTCAGGGTAGGCAGCGTAGGCAGTGCCTACCCTGTGCTAATGAGAAGAACTTCTGACTTACAAAGCATACCAAATATACAGTCAAGCCGGAAAATCTGAACACCCCTTTCACCTTCTCCACGTTTTATTACATTACAGACATATTCTACAATAGATTGAGTTCATTTTTTGTCTCAAAATTCTACACAAAATAGCCCATAATGACAAAGTGAAAACATGTTTTTAGAAATTTTTGCAAATTTATAAAAAATCTAAAACTGAAATCTCTCATTTACATAAGTATTCATACCCTTTGCTTTAACGTATTTTTAAAGTATCATATTTAATATTTGGTCGCATATCCTTTGCATGCTGTTACTTCCTGAAGTCTGTGACCCATACACATCAAAAAACTCTATCTTATTTTCAGGTACTGTTATAAGTGATACTATAACCTCTTTGCATTTGAATAGATAGGGTAGTTTCTCCTGACTTTTTTCCCCATAGAGTTCTATAGGAAAATTAGTCAGGGGAAATAACCCTTGCAGTGATCCATCCACATCTACTCCATATCTGGCAACAGAGTGATGGTTTGGGGCTCGTTCGATAGCTCAGACCCTTGATGACTTACAGCCAAAAATTTTAATCCATTTTTATCCATTTAAAATTAAATCTACAACACAATAAAGTTTGCAAAAAGTGAAGGGGTATGAATACTTTCCGTCCCCACTGTACGTGCTTTGTGAATTCCACAAAGCCCCTCATGCTGTCGCCATGCGTCACCGCGTCAACTTCAAAAGTTTGAGCGCGCGCCGCTCACTGGTGATCGAGAGGGATAGCATTTTGCAGCTCAAAAGCTTTGCGAGGCTTTCATTTCAAGAGAAGCGAGTATGGAAGTTATCTTAAAATAAAGTACGTGAACACACACACACACACACATACACACACGATGTTGTCTGTTTGCCATGTCTGCTGTCGGCCTACTTGAGTGGAGTCTGCATTGTGTTAGGTTGCTTATGCATGTTATTAATGTTATTGGTGCGCCGTTATTGACAGCCCGACACCATACCACTCATATTATGGGTTTTTGTGTTTATTACTGGTGCACCGACACCACGTTTGCGTTGGTGTGTTGTTTTTATAAGCCTATTGGCGCACCAACGCCAGCCATATTTGTCTGTGTCGTGGTGCGCCGGCACTATTCATCGCGTAGGCCTATTCACTATCTTCACGTATAGCATTGTGGGCGAATTCGATTGACTTGAATTGTTTTCTGGCTGCGTAGTCTATATTGCTGACAACTGTATAGATTGTGGGTGCTTGGGCAATGATGCTGCATAATTTCTATCTCTCCTCTCTAATCCATTGCCTATCAGAAGGCCTAATCATTTCAGTTTGGCTTGATGCGCGCTGCTTCTGATGCACGTTTCTTCTGAGGACTCGTGCACCGCGCTCCGCTGTTGCCAGCCATTACATTTCTCGCGCGCGTCAAAGTACCTCTCTGATTTGCCACCGCCTACCCCGACTGAGACCCCTCCGCACTTTACTGCTGAGGAGGCCCACGACATGCGAGTCACAGTCACCGTCCTGCTTCTGAAACCACAGGGCAGCCGCTTGTGCTGCGTGGACAGGCACGTTGTCGTCTTTTAACGCAGCCCTCTCTGCAAGAAAGAGAGGGTTGAAAGGGGTTCTAAAGAAATACGTAGGTTCTCTTGTCATACCACCTGGAATAAGGTTACATTTATTTACTTGTATTATATAGTACAAAAGCAACATATTATATCTTTTTTATACACCAAGTGCTTGACGTTGGTCCTTGCCAAGGTCTTGAGTAAGTTTGCTAATGCTAATACATACAAGTTACATAATAAATATTTTAATGAAGGAATTATGCATTTGCTTTGTCTTGTGTTTTTACTGGTAATAATTATGAACTAAGTAACCAATAAATGCTTACTTTGTTCTCAGCTAATTTCCAGTACAATAATAATACATGTTAAAGCGCCTAAAATTCACCGGAATGTCTATTTATTTCCGTCTCCAGAACTATTGATTTTAAAATGGCCTACAGCTCAGAATGCTGAATGAGTCACTTGAAGGCCGCAAGGCGGATATCATGCTAGTTGTTGGAGTAGAAGGGTTGCCTTTCTTGCTATCTCTCTCATTGCTTGCCTGTGGGGAAACGTAACTACACTGCGTGTACTAATCCTGACGGCTTTTAATAGAACGAATAATAACAATGACCTGTGTTGTCTCCCCACCAGCATCATCGGGGCGGTGCGGACGGGCTCGTACATGCTGCACGTCCTGTACAACAGCGGCTTCAAGCAGTCCGTCTGCGACCAGAGCTTCTACCGAGGGCCCGTCAGCAAGTTCTGGGCGTATGCTTTTGTCCTCAGCAAGGCCCCTGAGCTAGGTAAGACAAGCTAGGGGCGGGGGGAGACAATGGGAGTGAATTGTGATTGGTCATCCAGTAAAGAATGTATGAGAGGGAAAGCAAAACAGTCACGGTGGTGGGGCTGGACTGACCTTGAAAGGCAGCTGGGTTTTTCTACTCTTTTTAATTTCCCAGCAGGGTTTGATACTATGGGTCAGCCCTCATCGCTGCGAGGCTTGGCGCTGGGGCCCTCTTACAGTGATATAGTTGTCCTCTCACCAGCTGTGAGGCGGTGACGTAAGCGAAAAACGCGGAGGGGAGCGATGGTGAGGTGGCTGAAACGACTTCAGCAGAGAGAGAGAGAGAGAGAGAGAGAGAGAGAGAGAGAGAGAGAGAGAGAGAGAGAGAGAGAGAGAGAGAGAGAGAGAGAGAGAGAGAGAGAGAGAGAGAGAGAGAGAGAGAGAGAGAGAGAGAGAGAGAGAGAGAGAGAGAGAGAGAGAGAGAGAGAGGAGTAAAGAAGGCAACCAAGATGTGGTGTGTGCGTGCGTGTTTGTGTCTTTTTTGTGTGTTTCTTAGTCTGTGTTTTCAGTCTGAATGTGTGTGTGTGTTTGTAGAGATATTTATATGGGTGTCCCTGACTCCTTTGTGTGTGTGTGTGTGTGTGGATATATGTACAATGGGGGAAATAAGTATTGGACACGTCAACAATTTTATTATCAAACATATTTCCAATGTAGCTATTCACATGAGATTTTGACCAGACATTGGTATTAACTCAATAAAACTACACAGCTAAAGAAATTGTAACGTTCCAATTCTTTAAAAAAGTTATGTGCAATAAAGTGAAATGACACAGGAAAAAAGTATTGAACACGCTAAATTAAATATGGTAGAAAAGCCATATTTTTTATATTTGGTTGCATATCATTTGCATGCCATGACTTTATGATGTCTGTGACCCAACAACATCAAAAGGCTCTTGATATCTTATTTGCTGGTACTCTTACAAGCGATACTATAACAGCTCTGCATTTGGATCTCTATGAATTTGGGGGGGTGAGAAGATTTTAGCTGTAAATTACCACTGAACAGTATAGAACACATGGTTGCTAAGTGGCTCTAAGTCATCAAGGGTCTCTCTGATGTATTAAACAAGCCCTTTAACACTCACTGCCAAAAACAGAGTAGATATGGAAGGATCACTTTAAGGGTTGTTTCTCCTGACAGATTTTCCTATTGAACTCTATGGAAAAATAAGTCAGGAGAAGAAACCCTTCAAGTTATCCATAATTTAGCGTGTTCAATACTTTTTTCCTGTGTCATTTCACTTTATTGCACATAACTTTTTTAAAGAATTGGAACGTTACAATTTCTTTAGCTGTGTAGTTTTATTGAGTTAATACCAATGTCTGGTCAAAATCTCATGTGAATAGCTACATTGGAAATATGTTTGATAATAAAATTGTTGACGTGTCCAATACTTATTTCCCCCATTGTATATGTGTGTCTTTTGTGTGCTTGTGTGTGTGTGTGGATATGCAGTATATACGGGTGACCTTTGTGTGTGTGTGTGTGTGTGTGTGTGTGTGCATGTGTGAACATGTTCGAGAGTCTCTTTAAGTCGTCTCTTTCATGTGTCCTCTCTCCCGCCCACTTCACAGGTGACACAGTGTTCATCGTGCTGCGGAAACAGAGGCTCATCTTCCTGCACTGGTACCACCACATCACCGTGCTGCTGTATTCCTGGTACTCCTACAAGGACCAGGTGGCGGGCGGCGGCTGGTTCATGACCATGAACTACCTGGTGCACTCGCTGATGTACAGCTACTACGCGGCGCGGGCGGCCGGCTGGCGCGTGCCCCGCCAGTGCGCCATGATCATCACCACCACCCAGATCGTGCAAATGGTGATGGGGCTGGCGGTCAGCGGCCTGGTGTACATGTGGATGCAGGAGGGCCGCTGCCCCTCGTACCTGGACAACATCATGTGGGGCTCCCTCATGTACCTCAGCTACCTGCTCCTCTTCACCTCCTTCTTCTACCAGTCCTACCTCAAGGGAGGGAAGCGCACCAAGGCAGATTAAGCCCTGCTCACCGGGTGAAAAAGGGCGAGGGGGGTCAGTAGGGTGGGAATGTGAGGTAGGTTATTCACTGGGGGGGGGGGGGGGGGGGGGGTTGCCTTACGTTGGTTTATATTACAAAGCGTGGAGCAAGAGAGGAGAACGTCACTGCACACGCCAGTCACTGCATCAGCTGGTTTCCAGGTCACAATACATTCATTGCCTGGTGTTTTTTTGTGTTCCTGTGTAGAATCTCCCGGCGACATACGCAGGCTTTTTTTTTTTGTTTTCTTAGTTTAATTTTTTTTTTTAATTTTAAAAAGGTACCAAATCCTCATGAAACACAAACAATGTAGATGAGGGCTTGCGAAAGGGAGACCCGGCGAATTGCCGTGACACTCTTACCGCGACAAAGGTGTCTCGCCCGCCGCGACGAGTCGCTACAATCTTCAAGGGAACGATGAGCTTAAGTTATAAGTGGTTTAAGTACATCCTGTACGGCCTCTTGTCTTGAGGTGTTTTTCTGTTTATCGTATCTTTAGGACGTTTCTGTCTGGGCTCAGTCGAAACAAAGGACCGGCCTTACCGCCGATCGCTAGAGCGACGGGTCAGTTTACACACAGCCTCAGCGTTGTGTGACAAATGGCTCCCGCGGTCTGAACGAGCCGATAGGATTACCCCCGGTTGTTTTTACACAGTGGTCATGGTTTTCCCTAGAAAGGGTTCCTCCGTATCAAAGACAAGATCTGTCGTGGCGTCGGCACTAGTGTGCGACGCGTATGAAGAAAACTCTTCATGAAGAAGTCTACATGAAGGAGGGATAACGTGTCAATCAGGTTATCAAACAAGTGCTACTCAAACGGGGACGCTACTACCCAAGTTGCCCTGTATGGCATGAAGGATCTTTTTTGTCACAATCACACTGAAGCAATATCAGAAAACGGTATATGCTAGTGATTCGCTATGATTCCTGGTCATTTGTGGAACTTAAATCGCACACTATGCCAAGTGGCTTCTTGCCGTTATGGCCATCAGCGTGCCGTGGTGGTTAGGGAGCCCAAAGGCTGAAGATTCAAATCCCTGGTGCTGTACCCCTTGAGCTAGATACTTGAACTGAATCGCCCCAGTGAATAAACAGCTGTGCCAGTGTTAGCTTGCATGTTAATGTAAGCTAATCCCTTACAAAACTGGATAATTCGCTGCAAACTTGCAGCTAATATGTAGTGCATTTGCTGCAAACTAAATTGTTTTCAGAGTTTGCCAGTAGTGGCGAAACTTTGCCAGAAGTGAATGGCACTTCCCACAAAGCTAATTTGCACGTGGACACATGAGCTTGCCGCAAACCTGTGGCAACAATGCCAAAGGTTTGCCGCAAATTTGCTGGACGGCCTATATTTTTGTAAGGGATGTTAGCGCACACATTAATGCGCGAGTCTAATGACAAGGGCATCTATAAAGCAAGTATCTGTCTGAAAAATATTAAATGAAGTCGAAATTACAAAGTAAAAACAAGCTGAGTAATGTCTTAAGTCATCCACGTTTGGATAATGTCCTCCCGCTGCACTTTGAGGTCTGTCTTAATTGCTCTGAGGCAAGTCTTTACCTCAGCCACTCTCTAGGGCATCTGGAAAGGGAAGTTACAGTTTTCTGCAATCTGTTTGGTTCTTGCAAGTTTTAACCAGCGTTATGTTTAGTTTCATTTATCTGTTTATTAAACAGGGACCTTGCACAACATATTAGTTGCACCAAAGTTAGCTAAGTAGCTCATTTGCATCTGTAGTCCTCTCAGTGGTTGAGTTGGCTTGATTCCCCACCTCCAATTGGAGCCGCACTTACATAAGATTATGATTTGTCAGATGAAGTAACTGGCTATTGGCTTGTTGGCCAAACATATCCCCAGCTGATGGGCAACTTATCTCACATCAGACTGTCAACCTCAACCTCATATTATCGTTAAGGTTACGAGCCTGTGGGTAAGCAGCTAAGGTGTTTCAATACAGTGTTTTGTTTAAAAAAAACAAAAAAACAATGGAATAAAAGCCACCATAGACATCCCCTGCATCTCTAACCACATAATGCAGCACTTTGATTGGTAGAATTTAAAGAAGATTTGGTTGGTTACAGTTTATTACATTTCCTCTGTGACCTTAGGGATGCATGGCTGTACATTTTTACTTACATGCTTACTACATACTTATTGTAATATATCTTAGCTGAAGTGGCTCTGGCTGGGTGTCCACTAGGTCCCTACAGTGTAGGAAACCTTAAAAAAAAAGCCCTTTGTTTGATCACTTGAGGGTTGGTTGTTGTGGGAGTGTCCATTTTTCCCTGGGGGTGGGGATAGCGTGTGATGCCACCTGCGCCATTGGCTAGCTCATGGTCTACCATGAAACCAGCATGTGTCTCAAGCTTTCTGTGTTTGTCTATATATTATCAGCTCCAGTGCCCGTGCCCAAAAAGGCTCGGCCGAGACCGGACCAATCACAGCCAAAACTGTGGAAGGATAGGGACTGAGGGCGGGGTCAGGAATGAAGGAAATTGCCTCTTACTTTGTTATTGTGTATAAAAGATCACAATAAATTATTTTCCTAAAGAAATACATGCAGGGCAACTCCAGTAAACTGTACAAATTAACTGTGGCCTCTTGGTTTTTAATCATTTTGAATAGCCCTGACTAATTTTGTCTCTCTTTTTTTTTTTACACACAAAACCATGCACTGTATTTTTTATTTCAAATGTGTGTACGGCTGTTTGTCTCACTGATAATGAAGAATAGCCTTTTAACGGTGTAGTTCGTCAGGGAACTGGTTTCGAGGGTTTTTCTAAGTGTGAAGGTTATGTTGTGCTACAGTTATTCGTTCGTAACGTAAGGGACTTTCCGAATTATCTTTAAAAAATGGAAAGTTACATTCGTTTAAAAAAAAAAAAAATGAAGTAAGAAAATAAGAACATTAACATCGCTTGTTAATCAGGGATGTGTTTGTCTGTGGTGATTGTTGCTTCTGTATTTCAGTGCAAAAAGAACCGGTCCATTTATTGTGATGTCATTTACTCTTCAAGCTCCATACAGGAAAGGTCCTTTATGAATAATACAGTACTGTAAACTAGATAAATATAAAACCCTGAAAGTAATGACTATATTTTCATACGTCTAAAAATACATCACATACATGAGAAAATGTATCAATCTTTGCCGCTTTCATATATAGAGGCTGTTGTATGCATATTTAATGTATGGATAAAATGGCTATATGAAGAAAGCAATAACTGCATTTTTTGGAGTTTATTCAGCTCTCTTTGACCCCTGCTCCTGTGTAGGAACAG
Source organism: Ilyophis sp. 1 JC-2022 (assembly GCA_022702515.1). Taxonomy (NCBI): domain Eukaryota; kingdom Metazoa; phylum Chordata; class Actinopteri; order Anguilliformes; family Synaphobranchidae; genus Ilyophis; species Ilyophis sp. 1 JC-2022. Next base: position 100,743,301 of record CM040405.1, read on the forward strand.
GGATGGCCGTGCTGCTGTTTCACTGCCAGGGACAGTGGAGATTATATAAACTTTATCATGTAGTTTTGCAGCCCAAAGTGCATACAAGCCGACCGTGCTGGTGGCGGTGACGATATTTATGGTGTAGTTGATGGTGGTTTGATTGCATTGAAATTTTTTTTCAAATGAACACTTACATTTATATGATCAAATTGGACCTTTTGTATAGATCCAGGCCCTCCTCTCCACGTGCAACGTATTTTAAAAAAAGAAAAGAAAAAAAACTAAATATATTAAACGTACTTTCCTTGCTTTTTATTTCTTTTCTTTTTTTCTCCCAATTATTTTTTCACAAGAGAATAATCAACAGACTAAACAGAAACTTGACTCTGAATACCTCTTACGTCACAAACAGCCGCCGTGCATCCCGCTTAAGAACGTAGGCTGCGTATTACAATGTCACTGAACGCTGCTGCTACTGCTGCTGCTGCTGCTGAATGAGTGAGAGAGAGATAGAGAGATGTTGTCCCAGTTACAGTGGGACAGACGTTTACGTATGGTGATCTTTCACATATTCTGCTCATTCCGTCCATGTTGCGATATGTACTCCGGTTTATTGTTATACATACTTCACTTGAAAAGCTGTGCATTTAGGATAAACATCATTGTGCTTCGAGTTAGAGTGGGATGGAGGGAGGGGGGGGGGGGATTACAAGAAGTAGGTAGAACCAAATCAAATGGTCATTATGATAGTATTTAGTAGGCACACCTAGTTACTAGTGACTTTTGACAGCTTGTGTGTCAGTAGTCTTTATGTTGAGTAGAGCTTCAGAACTATAGCGAATTACAGTATCACTCTTGTACTGGCAGCCACGCTGACTGTGTGTGTGTGTGTGTACGTGCGTGCGTTGAAAACGTCATGTTCCCTCATCTCGTCAGAGTTGCATTGTGGGAGCACGGGGGCATTAGCATGACACGTTCACCGCTTTGTCAGCATCCTGCTGCCAGTATTTCTGTCACAGAGTGAGTCTCTGAAATAGCCGTATAGGCTATACCTGAAACCGCCGTATGCTTTGCAACAGAGTAGTGAATAAGGACAACAAACAAAAAAAGTGTAACACAAACCTCCGATGCCATTTTTGTCACTGGTATCGACAATGATGTTAATGACGTCGATGTGGCGTTAAACATCTTGTCCACTTGCCAACCCGTCTGAGGCTAATGTTTTCAATCATTTCACAAAATATCTCAATTATAGCAACATTTAAAAAAATAATTATAATGTGCAGGGAAATATATATATACAACTACTGAAACATTTCTGTGCCAAATGATGCTAAAGCATTTTTGTTTTCTTCCTACTTTCCACTGGATGTGTGTTGCTGGGATCACTGTCAGTCTTGTGTGTGTAATCTTAGCCAAATTAGACACTAAGCACACTTTGGCGCAGTGCTCTCGAGAGCCCGCCGTGTCGTGTGTTGCAGTTTGCAGAATGCAAAAAAAAAAAAAAATCATTAAAAAATGTTCAAGGGCTTTCATGTTTTAAATGTTTTCATTAAAAAAAATATTGAGAGAATTGACCGATTGTTCTTTTGTATATTCTTGTACTTCTCTGGTGATAGTGTTTATTCAGCTGCCCTTGACTCCGGGGGGCGGGGGGGTATACTACGAAGCAGGATTGCTGAGTTAGCTGGATGACTGTACTGAGTAAAACCCGGAACGCCTCTTTTTTTTTTTCTTTACTTCAGTCCATGTTCCAGATTTGAGAGGCTTCCGGGTTTTATTCAGTGCAGTTATCCAGCTAACTCAGAAATCCTGCATCGTAGTCTACCCCTTTGGTCCTGTGCAGAATGAGGGTGTGGCGCACTGGTGTTTTACTGCCAGGGACAGTGGAGATAAAAATGTATATAAATGTCATGGTAACACTTTACATTAAGTTGCACCTATGCCTGTGCAGTTAAATTGTTGCTAATTTGGTAACGAGAGGTTATCACTGAGTAACACCAACATAGGAAACATGGAACAGTTTGCGGTATTTTTTATTACATGTGAATGAACCTTGGCCTGCCAATTTCACAATGTATCTTTATGACATGGAATGATTTAATTTCAGCATGAGAGACGTGACAGGGCTGGCTTTGTTTCACAAGCGTAATTAAGAATACCACTGACTGCTGTTCCATGTTACCTGCGGTTGGAGTTACTCAATAATAACATCTTGTTACCAAATTAGTGACAATTTAACTACACAGGTTTAGGTGCTACTTAATGTAAAGTGTTACGAACTTCATTTATACAGCACTTTTCATGCAGTTTTTGCAGCCCAAAGTGCATACAAGTTGACTGATGGGGGGGTGGCGTGATATGGTTTTTTTTTAATGGTGGGTGACGGTGGTAGTGGTGGTGGTTTTGATGCAAAAAAAAAAAATTTACATTTCTTAGTATTATAGTGCACATTTCAGTTTTTTTTAATAATAATACTGCTTGTGAGACAGATAATTTTCATTCACAGGCAGATTTATACCTGTGGGAAAAAATGTGACCCGAGTTTGGCTACAGAGTTCTTTCTTTAAGGATTTTGAAAGGTTATTAAAGGCATCTTGCTCGATTTTTCATGGCAGGAGTAGTGGTGAATCTTATTGGATAGCTTATGCAGTAAGTTTTGAGTAATTAACCACTCCCGGAGCTCTTTAAAAACTTTCTGTGATGTATTGAGCAGTGTAACATTTCTCTTGCTTGAAAAAAGAATTTATGAGTGATAGCCTACAATTGGATCGAGACATAACATAAACACCCTAATCATTGAAACATTAAGCTGCGACGCATGACCATCGCCCACGAGCTCAACTAAACGACATATTTTACAAAGCACTGGAAATAACCTGGTTTTCAATCAACGTTTGTCCTCAGCTTAAATTAAAAGAAAATAGTTGTTTTTTTCTCGGCAAACAGTTTGGGGGAGTTAATAAAAAATGCATCTGTTCTTTTTCTTTTCTTTTTTCCTACATTTTATTTCACCTCTGCATTCACTGGCCTAAATACTGCTGCATCTGCTACCGACGAGGAAGAGAGAGAGTAAGAAGATTACGCATATGCACGGTATTTGTCTCCTCCACCGAGCCGGTGCGGGAGAGAGCTGAGGCACCTTGGCCGATCTGGTTCACCAGTGAGAACTAATCCGACTGCTTAGAAAGTGGGATATTCATTCTTCCTAGAATGCGTATCTATTTATGACACAGCGCGGCCGTAGGTCAGCTTAAGAGTTCAAACTGAGACCCGTTTCTGAGAATTGTGACAACGGATAAAAGTAAAAGACGTAGCTATAGCCTTACACGGGGAGCCCCCCAGAACCAAGTATGAGACCCCTGGCTCTATTAGTGACTCCTCTCACGTGGGAACTCCTGCGTCTGCGACGCGGACTCGGTACGCTCTGGTTCCCCTAGCCGCGCTGTGCAGGTGCCCGGCGACCACCTAGACCCGTAGTAGCTGATGTCTCAGGTCCTTCGCTTCCTGCGCGATAGTCACTCGGAAGTAGTCATTATAAACACGCGGCGACGAGAACGTTGCCGCCTCCCACAGCTGCTGCTGGCTGAAGGCTACGCTCTGCTTTCTTTATTTTTTAAGCCATTCATCATTGCCCTATTGGGAACAATACTGCAGTGCCTGTGTATCTCTCCTGAGCTAAAAGGGCACACGTCCTCCACCACCTGCTTTCCCTCGCTCTGTTATTTTCATGTTCTGAGTAGCTGAGATATGGGTGCCAGACCATCTCGCATCAGACAAACACACCCTGCTTCACTGGCACTGATGTGGCCCACTGATCCTCCAAACAGCAGTGACAGTTAAATGCACACTTACTCCAGTGCTCAGATATGGGGGTAAATGCGGTACCACTCAATTCCCCCGCTGCCATTTCGGCTCCCTCTACCCATTTTTCTCTCTGCCCTCATTCCCTCTCTCACTTTCTAACTCTAAGCTTCAGCAGTTCTGTGTGGGGGAACACTCGAAGCTCCTTCATAGATATCTGGGCCCATTTGTGCTCTAACCCCAAAGCTTCCGCCAGGCATCCCCACCAGAAACTTTGTTCTGATTGGCCAAAATAACGAACAAGGCCATACATGCACAGGATTCTCAAGACCGTATGATTGGGAACATCCACCTAGGTGCTGAACATGGATATTGCGTGAAGGAGGATGTAACTGCGATATAATTCACACATGCTAATCCTAATGTCTAGCTTCTGATGCCCATTACATTAATTGTTCCTGTAGAGCAGTGGCGGCAATGATAAGAAAAAAAAACATCCCACAATTGAAAGAGAATAATGCTATGACATTTTCTAGATTAGTCTTAAACCCTTTTACTCTATATTTTCCATCATTGTTTTTTCGTTTTCCTCTCTATGTTTGGTTCCAGAAACTTTTGCTCCGCTTAAAAATAAGAGAAGTGATGCGCTTGACCTACCAAAGGTTGCCATCAGAGAGGGTCCAGAGAATCTTTGTTGCTGTGCTCGTTTTCACAAGCTTTTACTGCCCTCGTGTGGACAAGAATAGAAGTGCAATTCAGATGAACAATACCCTACATTCAAGGTAGGGACAGGAAATGCCAGTCATAGGTGGTGTGCCTACAGCTTTCCACCCTGTTCAGTGGGAACTGGGAAGAGAGGCGATCCCATGCACATATGAATCCCCTACCACCCCCACAAAGCTTTTTCAACATTAACAGTTGTAAGTCCATGTTGATTGTGAACAAGTTTTGTAAGCTACACCTCTTATCATGAAATGATCCATCTGGACTGCCACAAAAGATAGGCGTAACATGATAAATAATTAATCACCTTAACAATTGTACTTTGAAAAGTTACAGGAAAAAACTCCACATCCAAGTGCTGCTTCCAAAGGTAAACTTTCAACTTTTCCTTTAGACTATGGGGTTGTTGTTCCAACAGTGGTTGTGAAAATGAATATGCCGAAGTGAATAATAATAATAATAATAATAGGGGACACGAATGGTGAGTAGCACTGTTGCCTCACAGCAAGAAGGTACTGAGTTTGAATCCCAGCCGAGGGCCTTTCTGTGTGGAACTTGCAGGTTCTCCTTGTGTTCGCATGGGTTTCCTCCGCATACACCGGTTTCCTCCCACTCCTACAGTATACTCCCTCCCTTTCATCCAATGTATGCTGGGATAGGTAAATAATAAAAAATCGAAATCGAGAAAGACATACCGCGACTGTCAAGATATCACCACCAGAGGGCGCAAAACAGTGGAACCTCAGAGCATTAACATTGCAGCTTTGTTTTAGTCTATCACCCACTAGCAATCTGACAGATTTCACATACATGTGTGGTTAAAATAAAATAAATACATAGATAAATAAATCAATTATTGTTATTGTTATTATTATTACCATGTACATATTAAATACATTTTTAAACGCACTTTGATCTGGACTATCAAGAGGAATTTGAGGTTAGTTCCTCACTTCACCCTTATGGAAAAAATATATACTGCACTATATTGTAAATATATCAAAATTATCATCACAATATATTTGAAATATACTGCAGTATATTACATTCCCATAAGGGCATTCCTAATTATTGGAGGTCTAGTCTGAGGTCTTTTTTGAACCATGAACCCAATTATGCAGTACTTCAAGGAGCATGCAAGACAGCAGGGTCACAGTAAACTTTTGGGGGCGGGTAGCCTGCCCGATCTTCTGGAAGAGCGAGAACAGTAGACCCTATTCATGAATCTCAGTGCACATAAAACTTTCCTCACACTTCTCTATGGCCAACTATACCCAGAGGTGGCAAGTAAAAAAGCTTACAGTGTAGGTGCAATCCCAGTTTTGAAGGTACTTTGAGGTCAGTGAGTTTTTTGTTGTTGTTGTTGTCATTTCTATAACACTAACTTCCCCAGATATGCAATATATAAGGGACCTGTGTCTCGGACTGAGCCAGACTTGGAACCCTGAATGTGTATAAATATAACCAGAGGATTCCCGAGCAGCGCCATGATTCTGACCGTGAAACACAAATAAATGGACACAAACAAAAATGTTTAATCCAATCTTGTGTTTTTCGGTCCATTCCCATTTAGTTCAATCCAGCTTTATTTATCCCCTAAGGGAAATTAGTTAGTTATGGTTAGAGTTGTCCAACATGAACAACTGACATACAGACTCCAAGCCACACATGAAACAGACACAAGCCTTTCTCGTTACTTGCTGTCCATAAAATTAAAGGCATACTGAGCTTTGTTAGAAGATAATGTTATCTAGCTACCTGGCCCCGATATGTGTCATGATTCAAGCTCACCTTCATGACTTGGTCAGCAACTGGCCAATGAAAAATTAAATTGTTTCACTCTCCATTCACTCCCATTGCATGGCGAAACAGGTCTCAAAAACAGACTTTTAGCACACAAACGAATGCAAACAAACGGATTATTACAAGCTTTCGTGATATTTCATGATATTTTACACTTTTTACAAACATAAGTTTGGAAGAAGATCCGGTCGTTAGTTTATTAACTTTCTTATTTTGTTCTTGCACACGTAACGGTCCCACTCACTTCCTGAAGCGTGCGTTAGTAAACAAACCAAACAGCAAAGAAGCTAGCAACAGTTTATAGTTCTCAGAAAATAGTTCCTCAAAATCAAATCAATCAAAAATTGGTTCCAAAGTTTGAAAACGTTCGGTTCATGATTTTCTATATTGGCACAATCCACGTTGTTTTCATTCGCTTATATGCTAAAAGTGTGCTTTTGAGACCTGTTTCGCTATTGCAATGGGAGTGATTGGAGAGAGAAAAAACGTTGAATAAAAATAATTTGTTGGCCAGTTGCTGACCACTGGAGCAAGTCATGGAGATGAGCTTGAATATTACGACTCATATCAGGGCCAGGTAGCCAGGGCTGTATTTTTTTGGGGGGGGGGGACAACCGGTGAAACCGCCCCAGGTCCGGCACTTCACAGGGCCCCGCGCCGCGGCGATAGGGAAAATTTATTTAAATAACGACCATTTATTTTTTCTTCTTTTTTTATAAAATAATATTTATCTAAAATAGCCTATATATCTTTGTGAAGCACACCCAGACACACGGAAATACATTTAGCCTAAATGGTGTTTTGGAAAGTTGACGTTATGTGAGAAGTAGCTATACGCGTACGTCCCTACACTGCGTGCAGCTATGATATTTTCAAGTTCGCTTTTTTTCCGAGTCGGGTGGCAACTGGCGAAGTGGCAAGCTCAAACAGCAGAGACCGAGACAAATTCAGAATGTAGCCTATGCTACAGCTCGGGAGCGTAAAAAAGGAACAAGAAAAAAAGAGAGATTAATTCAATGTAAAATTGAATGGTTCCTTGCATAGATTCGTAAAGAAAAAACGTGGAGGAGGAAGAGCAGGTCAACGCTGCAGAGGCAAGTGTGCTGTTTTTCGACTGACTTGCAGATTTCAACTCCCCTTCACGTGAATGCGCTCAAGCTAACATTACACAAAATGCACTTTGCTTTTCTTTTGCTCAATTTCTCCAGTTAACATTTAAAAATTATAATACTGTGGATTGTGGTACGACCATAGCTATAAACCACAAATTGTAGATTGTCCTATTGATTGTGGCGGAGCAACAAATAATTCACGAGTCACGATGTTGAACACTACCTTTTTCATTGTAAAAAGAGGCAAAAGGTTGGCAGAGGGTGATATCCAAGTGTCACGAAGCCAAGTGCAACGTCTGACACTGCGACACAAAAAAATGACTGTGCAGTGTTAACACATTGAACACATATGTCTTCACAAACATTGTCATAAATGTAGGCCTACTATAATGAGAACAATGATTAGAATCATCCGGAGAAATATGCGTGAAAAAATGCTGAATCAAATTCTGGTAGGTGCGACTTGCTGCGATGCATCTCTTAATACGCTGTCAGTATTTATAAACCCACCCTTTATATATCCCACCCTCTGCCTGCTTTTTATCTCTCTTTACAATGAAAACGCTGAACTTTTGCAATTATTTTATGGTCCACCTCACTCAATAGAACAATCTACAATTCATGGTTCATAGCTAGTACCACAACCCAAAAGTGTGCCGAGTTGTTATCGTTAATTATAATATTTTAATTCAAGGGCAGCCTAATGGCATAGCCTACTAATTCTTCAATTGGTTGGTTGTATATGGTTGGTTTGTGTGATGTCATAGCCTGTAAATCCTTCGTTCATAGTCATGTAATAGATGCTATTTAAGCCTGTGACTGTTATGGCCGGTGGAATAAGGGACCCAGCAGCAGGCCAGAGTACAGAAAACCGATGTTTAATGTCCAGAAGCAAAATCCAAAGAAGAGTCAAAAAACAGGCAGAGGTCAAAAACGGGAAGGCACGGCAGAGGTACAAAATCACAGTCCAGGAAACAGTTTCGCGAGAACACGGGCAGAAGTAAAAAAAAAAAAAAGGAAATCAATGAGGCACGAAAAACTAAACAAAAACAAACAGACAACAAAACTAACAAATTCTAAACAAGAACTCGGGAAAAAACAGATCCTTAAAACCTAACTAAAACACGAAACAAAGACTCGGAAAAAACAGATACTTCAACACTCGAAAAATACAGGCAACAGACAAACGTTATCAAGATTGAGGAACTCGCGAAGAGGGACTAGGACGACTGGATTAAATACACAAGGAAGTGGGAGGGGTTACAAACAACGTAAGGTGAACACATTAGGAGACAATAACTCGATAACAAGGAAATCACGAAAACATGGAAGGGACTCAGAAACAAACATTACAAACAACGGGCTCAAGTAGGAGCGGAACGTGACTAGAATTAAGGAGGCGTGGTCTCAAAGGAGAGACAGCTGAAACGAGTAAACCAGTATCTCAAGGACAGCTTAGTATCGCAGATAGAAAAGATACAGCGAGGAAACTTGTTGTTAGTTCTAACTAAATACAGACAATTAGTATGTTAGTAAACATTTAAGTTAATGGTTTTAGTAATGTGCATCTAACTAAACACCCGAGTGATTGTTAGCACGAGTTAGTAAATATAAACAATATAAACACGGGAAATGTAAAGCAGGAAGTAAACAGAAACGAAACTTCGGAAAAACAGCGTGAACCCTCTGAAAATCCCAAAGTCACCCAAACAGTGCATACGCGAGACAGGGTAAACAAACACACGAATGCGACTCGGACAACCCACGAACAGAGGGGAATGTACTGATGAATTGAAAAGTAATAATAATGAAAATAAAAATACAAATCAGACAGAACTCACACTCAGAACATAACAGTGACGGGTTAGCTAACAGCTGGGCCCCGCGTAGGTTGACCCCCGCCCACCCTTGAGACGGCCCTGCAGGTAGCTATACAACATAATGTTCTAACAAAGTTCAGTATGCCTTTAAGCAAAGGTTCTGGTGGACACACTAATTAAAATTAGTGCACCAAATTTAAACGTTTGGTAATCCTGATACATCCTATACTTGGTATTTTTAACCCTCTAGTTGGGCCTCTAAAATATATCTGTAAAAACATAATAATAATGATTATTATTATAAAATCCACTAAAATAACATTTCATTTTACGTATTTCTTGTCACGTTTTGTCCACTATTGCTGGCCATCCAAAAGTGCTTGGATTTTTTCACCTGAAGATCTCATTCTTCATAAAGCTTCTTTCAAGACACTTGAGATTGCCACATTTTAAATGTGTGTGCTCTGAGACCACACAAACAGGCCCAATCCTCCCTTACAAACCACCTTCATAACTATTACCTCGCAATGTTTTTTTACAATGTCGTAGCAACGTTGTAACATTGTCACAACAGCGTCGAGAAAATGTTTTGTCATTAACCGCACAGGGCCCCATGAACCATTGCCCTTTAAGAAAACAAACTACCGAATGTCACATAGTGACGGGATGTCCTTGTCATCTACAGCTGCGAGAACACAGTGAGAACAGTTATTCAATCACAGGGACACTAGGTCAGAAAAGTTATTTTTTCTTGTTCTTCCATTGCACTGTGTCAGTTTGAGATAGTTAGAAGATGATGGTAACTGCATACAGAGAATGCTAGAATAAACCAGAAACCAGAATCAAAAACTGTCACATATAAATCACATGTGTGGGTCAAACACGCAGGATCAGGACATAAACACCAGCTCCACGCCCCCCACCCCCCACCCCCTTCTGTTCTCTTGGATAATCTGCCTCTGCCATCCTTGGACACTGATGGCAACCACTTGCTTCTCTTTGAACTCCCTGTATAGCAAACCTCATAGGGCCATTTGTGGGCGGCTGTGGCTCAGGAGGTAGAGCGGGTCGTCCGCTGATCGCAGGGTTGGCGGTTCGATCCCCGGCTCCCCATGGGCAAGACACTGAACCCCAAATTGCTCCCAATGAGCAGGCTAGCACCTTGCATGGCAGCTGCCGCCATTGGTGTGTGAACGGGTGAGTGAGAGGCCATTGTAAAGCGCTTTGGATAAAGGTGCTCTATAAGTGCAGTCCATTTACCATTTATGAAATGAATGCACAAAAATGTTAACTTGACTTGCTTGACCTAGGCTAATTATTTATCTCAACCACAGCTAGCTTCATCTTCAGAAAGAGACTCTGGAGAATCTGAACAATCCTCCTCAGATTCAATTTGTGGCGGGCATTTGGGGGTTTGGTCTAACAAAAGAAAAAACTTCAAGTGAACCCAACGCAGTTTGTACAGCAATGTTATGCTTCCAGAAGTGTGAGTGCATTAATGGATTATGCTTCAAAAAATTATGTTTGATCTTATTTTCAGTTGAAACTATGTCCTATGGTGCACTCAAGCAAAGAATAAAATAATTGATATTTATGTGCATAATTGTGAATTAACGCTATTAATGTGTTGATATGTACAAGCTATAGAAACGTAGCGATGTTGTACAAGCTTTGGAGTTATCTGAAGTGTATTTTCTTCTTTAGAGCACAAACACCAAAATGCCCCATTTCCAGGCATGGTAATGCTGGCAGGTTGTCAGAAAATTCTGGAAATATCTAAAGTATCCTTCAATGCAAACAAAACCTGTCTGGGCCAATCAAAAAAACACAACTTTAAAAATTTTATTTTTAAAAACCCAGAAAGTGAACTATCACGGTAATCTGGTCACTGAAGTGCGGCGACCTGGTCACTGAAGCTAAACTATTTGTGAAAAATGAAGAGTTCAAAGACAAAGCGAATGGTAAGGAGCCAAACTTGCAATTGTGTTCAAAAGTTAAGGAAAATAACTTAATCACGTTTTCAACAACGTTAATTGAGCAACCTTTAATTTTTGTTGTCACAAAAACCATCATACCAGGGCTGAGTTTGAGGCCCCCAGCTGTTATCCACAAGGATGGTACTGGAATGGCTCTTGTGGTGTGAAGTGACTGCAAATTATCAGACAGGAAAAGAGATCCTTCTAAGGGTAAACCATTGTCTGTCACCTACAGAAGACTTGCTGCTTCGAAACAACATGACCAAAAGCATTTGTTTCACACGGCTTCATGCAACACATGAGGTGAGTGGCTTGTTAGAGGGTAGGGTTTCTACAATGTTTGGTTGTTGGTAGAAGGTGCTCTTAAGTGCTAGTCTGTGGTCAGTTTGGCTTCTTTCATCCTAATGAATTAGATTTTGAGTGCTTTTTAAAGCACAGTTTCACCCCAAGGCCTTCCCAAAAACCAACGGTCATAAAATAGTTAATGTTTGACAGTTATTCAATAGGCCTACCTAGGCTACTGCAGGCTGCACTGCAGTTGCTATTAAAATCACTAGCCCATGGAAGCATGTCTAAATCATACCATCATGGAGCTATAAATGACATTAAGCTATTTAGTAAAATATTAATATATGTACGAGGGAATCTACCTAGCAGATTACATCATGGATAAAGTTGACAGTTCCTGACCAGAAATTATTTTTATTTTCATTATCCCCTGACGTGAAAAACGATGCAGATAAATACACAAAAATGTAATTACAGAATAAAACCAAGCAATAGGTGAAGTAAGCAATCCTCTGCTGGTTCAATAAAGTTCAGATTAACCCATTATCGTAATGCCCTGCGCCCCAACAGTCACTATTTGAAGGAACGAATTTTCTTCCAAAAAAAAAAAAGCCTCAAAACTAATTATTTTGCAATAGCAGTGAATGCACTGTATTCCGAAAGGTCAAAAGCTACTTGCCCTTTTCAAAGAAGCCTACACAAGGAAAATAGCTGTTTGCTGGGGGGGAGGAGAGTCCTGAAACAGCTGGGTTGTTTTAAAACGCTGGGGCATAGACGCACGAGACCGCACAGCGCTGCAAAACACACTTCCATTGAAAAGGAGAAAGGAGGTGAAGGAGAGGCGGCGACAAATCAGAGCTTACCTTGGATGTGGCGTGGAACCCGAAGTTTCTGCAGTTGCATACTTTTTCAGTAGGGGAGGAACAGTCACCGTTTTGTGCTGCCTGTGAAACTTGAAAGAAAGAACATAGGCTATTTCCCGAATCCCCCCCCAGTCAGCGAAACTTGGTGGTCGCGGGAAGCAAGAAGAGGACTTCGGGAGTTTTTGTGAGGAACGCAAGCGCAAGGAAAGGTAAGTTTAGCCAGGCAGAATCTAACAGTGCACTCGTGTACATCATTCAGCCATTTTGCTAGATTCGGGTGAAAAGTTTGCTCTCTTTTACAGTAGCCTATGTGTAGCCTAACGTTACATTAGAACTAGCCTATTTTTAATTTGTGTATTCGTTTGTAGCTAATCAACGATGTTATGTAAAATACGTAAATGTTGATGCGATTTTCATCAGCAGCAACTTACCACTGCTACTACCAATAGTAATAATAATAACAACAACAACAATAATAATAATAATAATAAGAAGAAGAAGAAGAAGAAGAGCGGTGTGTAGCCTACCTTGGTGTAGGTTAATAATAGTAGGCTATTAGCAGCGATTCCATTGTAGTTTCCCAGTAGTAGCGTTTTTGAGTGTAGCCTATTGATGTAATGTAAGCTACTGAAGTTTATCTATAACGTTTGTATTAACAAAGATCATCTTTTTCACATCCAAAGGGGAAGATAGACCCTCTGCAACTTCGCCACATTTGTGTTTATCCTGATCTGCGAATGTGGGAGGAAGAAATCCAGGTGATGGGTTTACCTGGCTTCGGAATTAAATGTTAATAGAGGCGGTGGTGGGGGCGGCGAGGGAGACGGAGGAAGCCGACTTTTGTTTTTGTTTTTGGTGGCGAGACTTTGTCAGAGGGACCAGAGCCGAAGATGTCCCTTTGGGTGATCTTACCTGTCAGTCTGCCAGTCTTTACGATCACCGGAATATGGGTCGTGTAAGTATAACTGTTATTTTTATTATATATTTTTTGGCATATTATTTTGTGTTTTGTTCGGATATTGTGCTCTGGTGAGCGACATGTGCAGACCCACGAACAAGTGGATTGTTGGACTTTATTGTTTTTTCTCTCTTTTTTTATTTAATTTTTTTAAATTTTATAACAAAAAATATTTTCTGTAGGCTAGTGTGAGACAGTCGTGTGCAGGACCAGAACACTTCAACCTCTGAAGTAGCCAACATCTTCTATCACAGATACAAGGCAAAATTATGTTTGCTTTATATTTCTAAAGCGGTTCAGAACTTAGCCTAACATACAGCCAAGGGCCACAGTTACACACAAGTGCAGGTGCTGAAGAGCACTGTAAATATGGTTGCCGAGTTGAACATAGCCTACTGTGACTGAGAATTTTTAGTTTTCTGCGACTTTGATTTGGACCTGAAAATGTCGAAAGTCATTTTGCCATTATTCTTATGCGAGTCTTGCATGTCTTCTGGGTCTCTTGGGTGTCTTAAACCGCCACTCCTGGTAATAATATGAATTGCCGGCTTTTACATGCAAATGGGAGGGGTGACTTCAAAGAAAGCGTAGTCTAGATAGGATGAAAGTGAATGGCAAAGTGCTTTTTCATGTAATGCTGTAACAAAAAATATTTTTTGTTTGAGGTAGAGAGTGAGATTTCATTAAAACATTTTTATGTAGGATTGGTTGGGGGGGGCTGATTTCTAATTTGTACTGGTATCAGCTAGCGGTGGTGGGTTTATGTATTATGTATTTTAGTGTCTTTAAAAAATATATACTCATGTATTTTTAACAGGTTTTTTTTTTGAGGAGAATCTAAGATGAGTGTCTTTTAACCCACGTATGGTGATTATTTAGGAGAAACGTGGTTAAAAGAAAAAAACAAGTTATTCATCTTCACGGCTGAACACGGCTACTGAATATTAAAGAGCAGGCTGCGTCATAACTGTTTATAATACAGAGAGGTCTTAAGGACGCAAAACTGAAGAATCGAACCTGTCGGACTCAGAAAGTTTTGTGTTGTCTGGGGAGAGGAAAGCCTGGTGTTCCTGGGGACCGTTTGGCATGTTAGGACGGCAGCGCTGTCCCGCAGCTTTTTGCTGGAAAGAGAGGTCGAGTCCCCAAAAATGATCCCGTTTATGTAGAGCTTTGGGCAGGGAGGTGGAGCAGGTGAGGGGCGGGGAAGTGGACTGAGAGAAGGGTAGAGAGAGAGAGAGAGAGAGACCTTTACAGACGGGCAGGCAGAGACGAGGCACCTCTCTGTGATCACTGCCACGCAGGAATGTGGGCCCCTAGGGGTGGGGCGAGGGGTACGCCCTATAGAGGTGCATTAAAGGGGAGGCCGGCCAGTCGGGGGAGCGAACACTGGTGCCCTAACACTCCGCTCGTTCACCTACTCCCTCGGGCTCCCGAGCACAGGCAGCCCCCTCTCAACGGGACAGCCCAGGGGCCCCTTCTCAAAAATGGTACCTCTATATTCGAGGGGCTCATCACGAAAACAACACCCAATATCTGTGAAACCCGCAGGAGCTGCGTGTAGTTAGCGCCTGTGCGTTTCCCTCTTCGTAACCCATGTTATTTCACCTGCCTTCAGTAGCTTTTGAGACGGCTTGATGCCAGCCTGGAACCAGGAAGAACCCACACAGTATAATTTTCCCTCTGACCTTTAACCTTTGACTGATGAGGACCAATTATTCCCTGTCTGCAGGTGTGGTTTCCAGTCTTCGGGGGTTTGTCTGCTGTGAATTTACTAGATGAAAACGCAGCACACAGCCCCGTGTTTAAAGTTAAACAAAAGACAGGAACACGGTAAAACAGTGCTTAAACAGGTGCATTCAAAACCACCCTTTGTCAAACTACTGAAGTGTTTATTTTTTATTTTTTATATGGGGTAAGGTTGCAAGTTATAATCTCTAGTCTACTTGACAATGAGCACAACTTCCAAATCGTGCTGTCTGCCGTGCGGTCAGGGGGCCGTCAGGTTAATGCCTGTTTGCGTTAAGGTAATATAATGCCCAGCATCGTACAGTGCAGCGGCAGAAACAGAGATGACCCTCTGTAACAAATGTTTATTCTAACAGAAGTCCGTGTTTATGCAAGAACAGGATACAGCAGGGGCTCTCCTGCCAGGGTTGATTCATGCAACATGTTGGTTTACGTTCAGTGGGGACAGGTAAAGAGTTTCAGGGCCATTCTGTTCCTCTTTGTAAAACACTGGGAACAGTGGCCTTTACCAGACAGTCTGTCATTACATCACAGCTTTGGAAGGAGCGAGATAATTTGTCTTTTGTTTTTCTCACGGAATGGTAATGGAGCAGGGTTTGAGTTTGGTACAATGTTTTCAGAACTGCAACCAGGTCTCATTTTGAAGTAGGGAATGGATATGGAAAAAATTCACTCTAAAATCCAACCAAGTTAATGAATTCAAGACTGCGCAGGATAACGGCTTCCTTGTGTTTTCTGGGGGCGGAGTTTATGTCCTGGGTATGTACATATTTTTCCATGATATTTTTAGCGAGCTGTGTTCTAACTATAGCTAGCTGTGCTCGGTGTTTCGTTTGCGCTGTGTGTTTTACTCCCTCCCACTCAGTCCCTCTCTCTCCCACCTCCCTGACTCTCCCCTACTTTTCTCTACCTCTGTAACTTACAGCCATCCTTTCTCCTCCCTCTCTCTCTCCCTCCCTCCACCATGGCCCTCTCTCTTTCTCTGCCATCTCTCCCTTCCATGGAAAAAAATTTTTTCTCTCTCCCCCTCTTTCTCTTTCTCTCTTTCTGGCCCCTGTCCTTGTTAAAGAGTGGTGAGCACTAAAAGTAGTGAGTGCCATTCACGCTGGTTCCTGGGAAAAAGCCAGGAATGTCTCTGTCATAAGAGTATTTCTCTGGAGCTCCACCGGGCTCCACTGTAGCCATGATGAGAGGCTTGACGTCTTTGTGGCTAGAACTGCCCTGGGCCACCTTTCACGGCCTGACTGCCACCCATAATTATGGGTTTGTTTGCTTACGTAGCCTATAGCGCTTATGGCAAGACAACAGCCAAAGACTTCGGACTATTTTGCTTTCCTGTAATGTTCTAGTCTTTGTGTTTTCCTGTTAAAATGTGTTGCTTGGTTTTCTGAGCAATTGTGTTTTTCAATGTTAATGACAAAATGCACTGACGTTAGATGGAATCTTGGTCTCAGTGGTCTAATTTGGCACACCCAATTCTACTAATTAGCTGCTCAACAAGACCTCTAGCTTTTGAGTGAGGTGTGCTTTGTTAGGGTTGGAGTGGAAACCTACAGGACGGTAGATCTGCAGGAACAGGGTTGGGCAGCCCTGACTTAAGGGCTTCCAACATTGCTGTTGTAGGATTGGATAGTTGTAATGGTCCTGTTTAGCCTGACGGAGGACTAGCGCTGTCTAGTTTTGTTGACTGAGAATAAGGCCTCGCGTGAGAGGGGCACACAGAGGATCTTGCTGTTCTCCTGGAATAAAAAAGGGGGGCCAACTGCCCATCCAGGGCTCTGCCAAAAATAGGCCACATCAAACAGCTTAACATTTAAAAGGTTTTAAGGGAAGCTAAATACACTTCTTTGGGAGAAAAAGCACACTGTTATAGGACCACAAAAAACTTCAGGGAGTTGTAAAATACCTGAAAAAGCCTGCCTAAAGCCAGGTGTGTGTATACGAATGCGTGTTAGAACTTAATTTATGCTTTAACCTTGACACCAAGGTTTTGTTAGGCTGTCTGACCCGTAATGCCTCTTTACCTCATTCGATGAATCAATCAAATAGTAGGGGTGGGACAATGCACCGGTGCATCGCGATGCATCAATCCGAATGTGTAAATACAACTGCATCGATCTGTAAGATTCGAATCGATAAGCATCGATTAATATCGCATTTTAAATGAATGTGCACATGTATTCATTTATTCAAAAATTATTTAAAATATATATTTCTGAGACACGACTACTTTTAAAACTGTTTTGACCAGCTTCAATCCATGTTTCTGCTCCAACCCCCACGTAAGCGTGAGTTGAAAGTAGGAACAGGCGGGAATCAAGCGACAATGAGACCAGATCTGGCTAGCTGCGTGCTCGCTGAGTGCGACAAAAGAGACAGAAACTTACGAGTGTTCCGAACAGAAAATCAGTGGTATGGAAGCATTTCGGGTTTAGAAAGAAGGAGGGTGTACTTGACAAAACCGCTGCAATATGCAAGATCTGCCAAGTAGAAATCAGATACACAGGCAACACCACAAACATGATAAACCATTTGAGCCGATGATACACAATTGACGTGAAGGACAGCAAGCGCGTTAGCAAGCTAAACTCGGGAGTCATTGACACTTCCCCTGAGTTTCCTGGAGAAATGGCCAAACAGTTCTATTTTTTTGTATAATTGTTTTTATTCGTTTTTATACACATACCGTGTCCAGACAGTTAATTCTAAAGTGCTTTCTGATATTTAAATTTAAACCATTTTCTATTCAAAATCAAGTAGACGTTAGAGACAAAAAACAAAAATAGTAAGACAATTTCCAATGTCTTACGTTCGATTAATTATTACTACGTTAACTGTCCGATTCACAAAAGGAATGTCGTGGAACCTAGATACACCATACCATGCAGAAAATATTTGAGTGAAAAATGTATACCTGCTCTGTATGAAGAGGTGAAGAAAACTGTTCGACTGTCCTTGCAAAACGCGACGAGAGTAGCTTTAACTACGGATGGATGGGCATCTTGCTCCACCAAAGTTCTAGATCGTTTTTAGGAAGATTTAGGAAAGTACTATGCATGACACTAACCTATAAGCTATTTAATTTTTCTTGACCCAGTTTAGTAATTGTTATACATTTTGCCATTTTAATTTTGTAAATAAAGGAAATGCATTAGGGTACCATGTCTGACACTGTTTGAAAATCAATAACCTAAATAGGGCAACTTTAGAAAATACACTGTTAGTCATGTTTATTGCTGCATTATTTGCTGCAGACAGCTGCAAAATGTATGGCATGCCTTAACAATAAACATAATGCTGTGAACTTGGTGTAAGGTTCTAATTGAATATTTAATTACTGCTGAATGTATCGGTATCAAATCACATTAGCATACCTATTAAATTTTTTTAAAGTATCTAAATTAATCGAACCGAATCTTATCGAATCGAATCGTGGTCAAACGTAAGATATTATGATGCATCGAACCTTTGCCTAAAGAATCGTAATCGAATCGAATCTTTATGGGATTGAATCGTCCCACCCCTATCAAATAGGTAATAAAGAATTTCATGAACTGAGTTTGTTTTTCAGACTCAATTCCTAATGAACAAAACCCGAAACCAAGCACGGGGTTGGAGGAGGGAAAGGCAAATAATTTCCCTGACCCTGTGAAAAGGTGCTGAGTACGAGAGCCAGACTGCAAAGAAAACGCATGGCAACACCGAGCAAGTGAAGGCTTGTACGACATCGCAGATGTATCCAGTTTATATAAATATAGTATCTGAATTAACGGGATATGATGGGACATAAACAGTAATGAGGCTTCGTATCCGACAGGGCACCCTTACCTGCAAGTGACAGGCTCAGAGAACGGTTGACAGATTTTTGGGATTGTTTCTCCCCCTCTTTGAAGTACAGGGCCCCGCTCTCTAATTTGCCCCTCTTGTTTGTTGACCCCCCTTCCTGGCGTGACTAACTCTCACAGAATGCACGGAGGTCAATACCCGGGAGGTTTTTTACCCTCTGACTCCTATGGCGTGAGCAAGACCGGGAATTCACAGTTTATCTTTTAATTTCTGCCCCAGACAATGGTACAGTAAACGGCGCTGGGGTTGTTTGTGCATCGTGAGGAAATCAATAGAAGGATCTAGAAGCTGAACTTTAGGCTTTGCCAGGCCCCACCCCACCCCAGATGCCCTGACTGATCTTATCACCTCATGCATACTGTGAATTTATAAAATGTGATATTTCAGCAAGCTTGTGATACTTCTTGTACACATTCCTCACCTCATCTTTACCTGAAGACGAGGGGGATTTAAGAAGAAATGGCACGTCGCCGACATATGTCACAGAGGAACTTTGTTTTGGGGGGGTTGTATTTGTTTGTGGGACCATATTTGTGGAAGCGCTGTCAGTCACCTCTACTGTGACCCTATAAGGGTAGAGCTGTGGCGGCAAAGCCACAGACAGGAGCATGCCTTGCATCTCTGTCTCACATAAGACTAACAGATGCTGAGCGACGACGGACACGTTTTTCGGCGTGCTTACTACACTCCGTGCCCGTGCACTGACAGCACGTGTGTACGCCTGTGACAGAGGCCACATTTGTAAACGTGAGCATCTCAGAAAGGATCTTGTAAATTCTCCAGCATAAATCAAACAAACAACCACGCTATCCCACAGCTCAAATTTAACTTTCTCTTCATGTTGAGTGCTACATTTTTGCAGCAGGTTGCTTACAGAGTGTAGCCTACGTCATCCTTGGAGTATTCAGTTGGGTTGCATGCCAATTACTGGGGCCAACGAACGGCTCCTTCAACTGTGGTTGTAGTGGAGTAATTTTAAAATGGAGAAGAAACACCTGTTTTACCAACAGGTCAAATAGATATTTTATTTGCTTAGCAGACACCTTTATGCAGAGTAGTATCAGTTTATCCAACTGGATATTTTACTGAAACAAAAAAAAAAAAAGTTTAGGTGACAACAAGCTTATGGGTACAACACACTGTAAAAAGGTCTGTCTGAACAAGTGTTTTAGTCTTGTAATGAGACTTACAAATCTTTTTTCTTTCTTTCAAGTAGAAAATATTAGCTTGTTTTAACATACTTTTTGCAAATCTATTTAACCTCATTGGCAATCTTTTTGTCTTTTTTAGCAAAGAAGTCTAAATATAAGACTAAACTGATTGTTAAAACACAACTGAACTTTGGTAGAACTTTGAGTTGTGTAGTTACCTGGCCATGATGGTGGTCCAAATGGTGGTCAAATATGTTCGTTAGTTGCTCTGCTCCCCTGGGGTGATAATCCAGAATAGGGTATTTGTCACTTTCCATTCACTTCTGTAGGGCAGCTATAACGGTCTCAAAATGACACTTCTAGCACGTATACGAACGTGAACGAAGCGGATTCTGTCAATACAAACAATAACCAGTCCTCGTACGTATTTTTTTAGAAAATGAAATCGCCCTTTTCTGGCTTTTTTGTATTTTATTTGGAACATATATCCGGTAGGTAATTCTTGCGCCAGAAACATTGTTAATGCGCCAATGCGTCAGAAACCACTCATTGGTCCAAATTTCCACGGAAGCAAGTGTTACTGGTAGTATATATCTATGGTAAACAAACCGACCTGCCGACATTTTGTTAGTCTTTTCTGGTAGCTTGCTGACAACATTGAAGAAAATAGTACTTTTATAAGTAATTTAAATTACACAAACAGAAATACGTACGAGGACTGGTTATTGTATGTATTGACAGAATCCGCTTCATTCACGTTCGTATACGTGCTAGAAGTGTCATTTTGAGACCGTTTTAGCTGCCCTATAGAAGTGAATGGAGAGCGACAAATACCCTATTCTGGATTATCACCCCAAGGGGAGCATAGAGCAACTAACGAACATATGGACTCATCATGGCCAGGTAACTACACAACCTAAAGTTCAATTGTGCTTTAAGATTTACTTATTTTTTTGGTTTTTGCAGTGGACTAGAGCCCCACCTGATATTTAAACATGGAGCATAGTTAAAAAAACAAGTTTCTTAATCAATGATCTCTGCTGCTGCTATTGTCAAATGTACATTTGTTATACAATTGCAGTGGCGCCAGCTTCCTGTTTATGTGGTTGTTATGTGACAAGCAAATAGGTGTTATCAAGGTAAAAAGGTGCACGGCTGTAGGACTTGTTTTTCCAGCGTTGGTCTTTTCTTCCAAAATAGTTGAACTATCACCGATTTCACACTAGCATGTGGGATTGTAAAGCCAGCTGCCATTTTGTCTTTTTTCAGCTTTTTTAATAAACCCAGGTAATCTTAATAAGAGCACACAGTTTGAGTTATAACAGCAGGATGGATACATTCCAGAGTTGAAAAGGATGTATTTTAATTTGTCTTTAGTGATATATTTGTTGTAAGACAGTTGGCAGCATGTTTATTTTTGCATTTTCCAGATCTAACTGTGTAGTGGGCATTGGGGTATATTTCGGCACTGCAACATTGTGGTTTTGGTCTCTTTTGAAAGACGGATTATGCTAACTTTGGCTCGGGAGTTTGAAATCAGACTGGCACCCCCGTGCAGGACCACAAATATGTTGCAATTAGCCATGTGATGCCTGGAAATATTTATGGTTTGGTATGTGTGTTACCGTGGTGACATTGCTATTACCATTTACAATCACTGCATATTTGTATTATAGTAATGTCACAACAGTGACATCAAGGACTGGCCAGTCTGTGTAACTTCTAATACATTCTGACCCCAGAGATGTGTTTAGACTTTTGCTTTTGTCAGTTTGACCACCTTGCACCTTGAGTTTAATATTTATGCAAATGCAAGATTTATTTTTAGATCATTAGACAAATTTAAAGTTTTTCAGTTGCTAAAATAAACAGAAGAAGAAATGTCATGAAAGCATCTATCATATCACCATATTAGTAAATGTACTTGAATATTCAAACTGAGGATAAGCACTGTGCATTTTGCTTCTTCTAAATTATGTCTTGCACTGTTGCGATCCTGCATGTGACTCTGTCTCTTTTATCCTTTCAGATATGCCATGGCCTTGTACAACAAGCACGTTTGTCCTGTGGATAACTGGTAGAGTAGTCCCTCATTCATTCTTTATGCTTTATTCTGCTACCATGTTCATAGATGATGATATCAGTATCTCTTTTGGCTCTGCTGTGACTGAATACAGTCGCTATTTATAGAGATTGCATTGTCTTTTACAGTGACCTTTGTGGTAGTAGCGACTTCTAGAAACCTCTAATCACTGTGTCTTGTTCAGTGATGGTCGGTGAGCTTGAAATAGAGGTGGTTGGAATTTTTAACTTTATTTTAGAAAAACGTTGTTGCACTCAGTCAAAAAAACTCAAATATACTGGAAACCCTTAAAACAAATATAAAAGCTAACCACACACTGCAAAAATATCTCTTTACTGGAACAACATCAGTTTATTTAAACTCATATACTGTCAAAACGAGCGCAAAATTTTGGTTTATCTGACCTTCATCAGTGCTGGAAGATACAAGTAACAAACACTTAAGGAGGAGACGTTCATTGAAATCTTTGGAATTTTTACTTTCAAATTAACAACTCTTAACTCTTGTTCACAATTTTTGCTTTACAAGCAAGCTAATTATCTGAACCATCCATTGACCGATAAATCCAAATAATTCCTTTGTGTCACATATAGCTATCTTTCTTCACGTCACTTGAGAACATAAACAGTAAGTTAGATTCAGCTAAATAAACTTGACGTCAAAAGAGAAATCACTTCTTTACCTGCCATGCTCGCTTTCAACACAACAGGTAATAAAAGCTAGCAAACGAACCTTCAGAAAATGTTCTCATTCATGATCATGATCTGAGCAGCTCTGATAAACAGGTCTTCATATCATGTATTCCCTGAGTGCAGACACAGAGAATGAAGCGTACATGTATCTACAAGTTCAAATAACATGGATCGAGCAAATGCACACTATTTTATGATGTAGGCAAAAATAAATAACATCACATTCACCACTAGCCTAAATGGACTAATTGAGAAGAATTAGCTATACCCATCAGTACTGACAATACACTTCACTACTGTTATGGGAAATATCAAACATGTTACGAGAAATGACTGGTTTAAAACTAAAACGTCTGGCCCACCTAACGTTAGCTCACTAGCTGACATTCTCGTGTTGGTCAAACTTAGTGACGCTAATGAATTAACAAGGGAATTCATTCATAATTCAGAATGAATGAACAAGTATCCAAACAAAGTAATTCAAACAAAAGATAGAGGAGATGCAAAATCAAGGTTCAGGCACAGGGGTTTTATCTCGGAGAAGAAAATAGAGTCCCATGTTCATTATTGAATGAATTTAGTGTGAAATGTATTTTTACCCACGTTTGCTTTGGATGCACTAATTGGGTCATTTATACTGAGGGGATGTCGGTATATCATGTAAGTCATAAGGTCACGGCTCACTGTGGGCTTTAAAGATCTTGAAAAAGCCAAGCGGTAGCCTTTACTCTCCTTTACTCAGCCTTTACATTCCCAAACTGGCTTTCTCAATGTGGCCATGTAGTCGTATCCCAGACAGTTGATTAGCTATCCACACCCCCTGCAATACCTATCTACCTTGTTTCCCCACAAATTCTCTGTGAATGGGAAGTTATTTCTCAATGGACATTTCTGGATAAACGAAATAAAAAATTATTTTGTTGAGGCCCTGGGATCTGTATTTGCAGGTTTAAGTCGGCCTGGGTTCGTTGGGTTCTTTCTCAACAATGGGACAGGTGCTCACCAGCTTCCAGCAGTGGGTCATCCATGTTAGATCTCTCTCGTAGTACTGTGTGGCATGTATGATGTAGCATTATAATGCACACAGAGGAGTGGTATACAGAAGGAATTCATGCACAAAGTTTAGCTGCAGTGTTCCCAGGGTGCTTGTGCGGGTGTCATCGCAGTATCCCAAGAGGCTTAGCTGATGATTCTAAATGTGGGTAGAAATATAGGTTGAGGGTACAGCAGTGAATATTTATATAGAAAATGTGAATATTTTCTTTGCAGCAAAGAAGTAGTAGTTTTGCATAAGCGTAGGTTAAGAGTCTGACGAGTCAGTGTTTTCACATCATCTACTGTCAGGGAGATGGGGCCACAAATTCACTTGCAAATCACATTCTCTGGGGATCCTTGCCCGATTGTAACCTTGCGGCTGTCTTTGCTCTTGTTTTTTCTTGGGCTCCCACGCTTGATGATGCATCACAGAACCTGCTGGAAGGTTTTTGAAACAAAACCTTCCCTGTCACACTCTAAACAAATGAATTACCGCAACTACGTCACTTTCCCTCTCTTAAAAAAGTAATTTCATAACTGTACTGACGCACAGTGGTGTCGGTAGCTTTATGGACTGTGACAAAACTCCCAAATCACTTTCACGGTGCATGCTTTCGCACTTTATTCATTTTAGTGGCTCTTCTT
This sequence comes from Ilyophis sp. 1 JC-2022, assembly GCA_022702515.1. Classification (NCBI taxonomy): domain Eukaryota; kingdom Metazoa; phylum Chordata; class Actinopteri; order Anguilliformes; family Synaphobranchidae; genus Ilyophis; species Ilyophis sp. 1 JC-2022. The sequence goes on from CM040405.1 coordinate 100,767,828, forward strand.
GGCCTCATCAAGTTACTCATCTCCAAACAGTCAAATCCTTACAGATTAACTCGAATAGAGCAAAGGGACTTCACCTCTCACACACCTGTTTATTCGCGGTACTCCATTCAAGAGCAAATTCAACGAGAGAGATTTATTGTTTAGAGAGGGATGGTGAAATCAAACCATTCTATGTGCTCGACCCTGAGACAGAGAGATGGATACATGGAAGTGGGTGGAAAGAGGAAGAGCTAGGAAGATTGAGGAATGTATAGCGCTAGAAAGATTGAGGAATTGATCTAGAAGGTTTGAGAGAGTGTGTGAGATGGCTAAACTGATGGAGAGAAAGAGTCAGGGAGAGCGTGTAAGATTCTTTAGCTTTCTTTCAAGAGAGGGGTGGAGGGAGGGCACGGGAGGGGGTAAATTCATGGCACGTGTAAAGCAAACGTGGGTAAAAAAAAGTCTCAAGGTGTTCATAAAAAAATATAAACAAATGTCAGCTCATCCTTAAACTGTCCACAGAGCAAACGCTTTCCATCTGCTTTCCTGGCTGCCTGCCAATTTCACAGATAAGAGTGCTTTGGGCCTGGAGTGACATTCCCTTAGTCCACATACTTTTCGTAACGATGGCCATAGCCATCGCTGAACTGGCAGAGCAAGCGGTGGTTGAAGAGTCATTGCTCAACCCGGGCGGCGGAAATTGGGCGGACGGTTTTTGAAATCTCGCCTTGAGAAAAGGGAGGCGGTTTGCCGCGTGTGCGCGCGCATGGCCCTGACAGATTAACCTGTGTGCCTTGCTGCTCGGTTTGCTTTCGTGGAGATGCTTAAACGTAGCCGGCGGCGTCTCCATTTGGCGTGACTTCCGTGCCGGATTTCCCCCCGTTTTCTCAGTCTGTCGTAAGCCGCCACTGCCGCCAGACATCCGTCTACTCAAAACGCCCCTGCTCTCGCGCTCTCTTCTTATTGCGCCACTCTGTTCCTCTCTCACGGTTTGGCCCGAGTCCCAGCTTCCCCTCTGTCTCCCTCTCTCTCTCTTACCCCCCCTTCCTCTTAGTATGGCACAACCCATCACAGTACTGCATACATCATGACCTTGGACTCAGCTCTGCCTTTTGCCTTGTCAAAACACCATTAAATTAATGTGCATTTCTCTCTGCAACCCTGTTTACAAGACAGCAGCACGTTCATATTTTAGATGTTTGGAAAGGTTTCTGCATCAAGCAGACAGATGCTAGTTTAAAAAAACGCCTGTGTTTCACCACTCTGCTTTGAACCGTGAATGCAACTCTAAAAGGCCAAGATCCATCTGTGTTACATCTTCTGATTAATGAAAGATAATGGTGCAGTTTCTCCATATCTGAAATATCTTTCTCTGTCTCCATGTTTGTGTGTGTGTGTGTGTGTGTGTGTGTGTGTGTGTGTGTGTGTGTGTATTCAGGGTGTATAATCAGTCCTGTGAGGAGAAGCTGTCCTTACAGAGGGGTCCTGTGCCATGCTGTACTCTAGACAATGTGCCTCTCATCAGGTCAGTGTCCCGGCTCTGAGAAGAGACCTCCAGACTAATGAATACTCCTGCATACAGTTGCATGTACTTACACACACCACCACACGCCAGCAGATACCAGCACATACTTACACACACCACCACATGCCTGCAGATACCATCACATACTAGCACATAGAATCGACTAACTTTTATTTTCTCGCTAGGGAACTTCAGTTGTTGCCACAACAACAACAAAAAAGACATAGACAGTGGGGCAAACCCACAATACACAAACATATCAAACAAAGACATCCAACAGAATCATTACATCAATCAAGTGAATTAAAGTGCAATACAGTCATGATTAAAAATAGCCCCCGCTGTCCCTAGATGTACAGTGTCACCAAGCAGTCCAACACACAAATTCCGCCTCCACGACTCTCCTCCATACACGCAGCGCCACGGTCTCTGTACACCGCCAAAACGGAGCACTGAACTGCGTCAATCTTCCCGGTCGTCATAACCCACACCTGCTAACACCATCTCACACCTGCTTGCACCATCATATACCTATACCACCACCACCCCACCACCACACCTGCACACTACACTACCACACACCTGCTTACCACCCGCACTGCACATAACACATACCTGCTTACCCTACCGCACACCTGCACAACCACACACACACACACCACCACACCACCACCACCAACCACCCCACCATAACCCACACCTGCTCATACCATTGCACCCCACACACCACACACCCACACACACACACCCACACACCCCACATTGCCACACCCCTCACACACCCACCACACTGCACACCACACACACACCACACACAACCCACACACATCACCAGACCACACCCCTGCACACATAACACACACACACCACACACACACACACACCTGCACACACACACAACCACACACACACACACCACACACCCACACACACACACACAACACACACCACCAACACACACACACCCCACACACACACACACCAACACACCACCCCACCACTTCTCCACATATATGCATACACCTGCTCATGCTACCACACCTGCTCACAACAAACAAAGCTTCACCAATTTACCGCACATCTCCCCAGATATAGTCGGAATTGTTACATTGTTTGATCATGCAAACATGTGCTCACATAAGCCTGACCCATCATAGTGTTATAACTTTATAAAATAATATGCACAGGTTCCTAGACCTGTGTGGTCCTCGGATAACTGGGGGCAACGTACACTGGGCCCAGCTTGGCACCCACACAGAGCCAATTAAAATCAAGCCCTGCAGTATGGCCTGAGTGGAGCCAGCCAATGGCAGCATAACTAAGTGTCCTGGTCACAGGGGTCATATTTCAGTGAGGCCTCAGAGACTGGGATTGGGGGAACACACTGTTACCTCAGGTTAACCACTTCATGACTGTGACAGAGGTGGCCCCAAGATGACTGTACACAGCAGACAGCAAAATTACCACGCGGGGACCCTCCACACCACGCTTATCGGTGGTCCTCATCCGTGCGTCCCTTTGTGTCTCTGTCCTTGCTTGTACAACATTGTCTCTGTCACTCTGTGTCTCAGGTCTATCCCCCCCCAAACCTGCATTGCCCTCTAAAGTCTTGAAAGAAAAGGTCACTCCCCCAGGTCACTGTTTTTACACGGCCATATGCCAGTCTTTTTTGTTCATTTGGGGGTGTGGGGTCAGAGCCAATGTCAAGGCAGTATCCTGGCTTTCAAAAACGTTGCAGATGTGCTGTTTCTGCCTCTCGGTGCAGGTATTCGATGGGCCCGCGCTTGCCCGGTTGACTCAGGAATTTTCCATTAGAAAGGACGGGGCTGCTCCCTGTGACAGGAAGAGGGGTTCTGCCTTGCTTTCGTTTCTTCAGCAGGGCTTTGGAATGTCATAAGAGGGCTTACGGATGTGTGAAATGTTATCTTTCCTGTGGCACAGTCGGTTTTTTAAAGTGGTATTTTCCGCCCCATGTGAATACATGGACCTTCCTTCCACATTGTGTGCGTGCGTGCGTGCGTGCGTGTGAGCATGTGTGTGTGTGTGTGTGTGTGTGTGTGTGTGTGAGTGTGCATGTGTGTGGGTGGATGTATGTGTGTGTGTGTATGTGCGTGCGAGCGTGTGTGTGTGTGTGAGTGTGCATGTGCGTGGGTGGATGTATGTGTGTGTGCGTGTGTATGTGTGTGTGTGTGTGTCCGCGTGTATGCGTGTGTGTCTGTGTGCGTCTATACGTATGTGTGCATGCGTGTGTCTGCGCATGTGTGTGTGGGTGCATGTATGTGTGTGAGTGTGTGTGTGTGCGCGTGTATGCATGTGTGTGTGCGTGCATGTGTGCATGTATGCGCATGCACGTGTGTGTGTACAGTTCTGGTCAAAAGTTTACATACACTTAGGTTGAAGTCATTAAAACACATTTTTAACCACAGATTTCATGTTAGAAAACTATAGTGTTGGAAAGTCAGTTAGGACATCTATTTTGTGCATGACACAAGTAATTTTTCCAACTATTGTTTACAGACAGATTATTTCACTTTGAATTCACTATATCCAGTGGTTCAGAAGTTTACATACACTAAGTTGACTGTGCCTTTAAATTTTTAATATTTGGTTGAATATCCTTTGGCTTTGTATGCCATGATTTTCTGATGTCTGTGATCAAAAGACTCTTGGTACTCTTACAAGCGATACTATAACGTCTGCATTTGAATGGATCTCTATGGGAATTGGGGGGTGGAACTAGATTTAGCTGTAAATTATGCTGGAACCGTATGGAATACATGATTGGTAAAATGGCTGTAAATCATCATGGGTCTGAGGCAGGGGCGTTGCTAGACATAAAGCTCTACTGAGGCACAGTCCCCCCAATACTCAAATCACACAATTTTTTTCTTGAATGTCTGCTGCGTGTATGAAATGCGCTATACAATGTGCTATATGAACTTCTCTTGCTTAGCCCACTATTACTGCCACTACCATACTGCTGCTGCTGAAACTGAAACAGCTACTACTGGTAAAGGTAAACATGTAGAGATATTAATATTTATGAAAATATTCATTTCAACATACATTATGAACATTCTCAACATGTTTTTTAGGCATAAAAGTCATACCAATCTAAATTAATCCACTGCCAAATATAGTAGCTTGTTAAAACTCGAACATGAGATTTTACTGGGGCACAGTAGATCAATACTGAGGCATGTGCCCCAGTAAAAGGGGTCTAGCAACACCCATGGTCTGAGGTATCAAACGAGCCTCAAACCATCACTCTGCTGCCAGATATGCAGTAGATATGGATGGATTAAAAGTGAAATAATCTGTAAACAATTGTTGGAAAAATTACTCGTGTCATGCACAAAGTAGATGTCCTAACTGACTTGCCAACACTATAGTTTGCTAACATGAAATCTGTGGAGTGGTTAAAAATGAGTTGTAATGACTTCAACCTAAGTGTGTGTAAACCTTTGACCACAACTGTATGTGTGTGCGCATGCGCGTGTCTGCGTGTGTGTGCATGTGCGTGGCACTTGGCCCACAGGACTGAGGGTTTGTTTTGTCTGCTCGTGGCTCAGACGGCCCACATACACATGCTGGAGCAGCAGTGCTATTAAGTAGGTGAAAGGTCAGCCATCCTCACTGATACAGAGACTGGCTGGAGCTGCAGAGAGAGGGGAAGGTCCCCCCAAACCAGCCCCCTCAGGTGGCACACAGTCTCTCAGCACCCCATTACCCAACCCCCCCTCCCCCGTGTCCCACACACATACCCTACCCAAACCTTCCTCGCAGCTAAATAAACCCTACCCAAACCTTCCCCGCAGCAAAATGAAGGCTTAGAGGTTGAGGAGTGAAGCAGGCAAAGTGGAGTAAGGAGAAGGGGAAAGAGAGAGTAAGGAAAAGTGGGTACAAGAATAGAGAGAAATAATCAGAGAGAGAGAGAGAGAGTGAGAGAGAGGCAGTGAGAGGGAATGAGAAAATAGAAAAGAGAGGGATTAAGTCAGAGAAGCAGAGAGTGGGAAAGGACATGTCAAGTATAGTAGCGAAGTAGAGATGTTATGCAATATTTTTCTATCCTGTCTTATGATTATAGTTGTAATTTACGTATTAATTATTTTTATCTGTACTTATTTATGGAGTGGGTAGGGGTTGGTCTCATATTTTGCATTTGGTAGGGGTTGGTCTCATATTTTGCATTTCTATACTGCTTTGGCGATGCTGGATGGGTCATGTCATGCTAATAATACATGCTAATTAAAAGCCTCCAAATGAGGGAGGGAGAAAGCAAGAGATGAAACTAGGAGAAACTAGGAAAGAGAGGAAAGGTTGATGTTCGTAAAATAATATCTTAATTCAATGTTCTCAAAATTCTTCTGAAAGTCCTGTATGTATTTTTGTGTTCATGTTTTTATATTCTTTTTAGCTTATTCTGGGAGGGGTGTTTAAACAAGGGTGTTTAAATGTGTGTCCTGTCATTTTGCAACTTTGGCAATCTTCTTTTGACAGAGAGGAATGCAGAAGGAGAGAGAAGGAGAGGGACAGAGATAGAGGGAGGAGCAGGAGAGAATGAGAGGGAAGCGGAGGAATATTGCCTAACCCATCACAGCTGTAGAGCAGACCCAATGAACATATAATTTCTTCTTAATACTAAATTATCCTCCAGCTTGGTACTACTGCTCCCTGCTTGGGTCACTTTGAGTGGGTCAGTGGAGTAAGACGAGTTTGGAACGCTGCTTTAAAATGCTAATGACTGGGAATCCGCTGCAGCTAAATGCATAAGCCTTTGCCAGTGACACCCGTTGACAGATCTGGGAGGCATTAACCCCCTCCCCACCCCCCAACACACTTCTCCGCTTTGAAAACTAAAACACACGGTCCCTAGGGTCAGGGTTAAAGGTGCCCTCCCAGGTCATGTACGGTCACTCTGGTAAATGGAACCACATGGACGGTGTTTGGAAGGGCGTTCCAAGTGTTTACGTTTCAGCCTGTTAGGAACCATCTGCGTAGTGTCTGCTTGGTGCACCTCAAGGTTTTTTCCCTGGGCTCATGTTTTTTTTCATGTTCAAACACCTGTTCCGCTTGTTCCAAAGGCCTTGAAATGAAAATTGGGCTCCAACATACAGTTCTGTTTACCAAATGTTGACAGTTAGATTACAAAAGTTGGTTTTAAGGGAAAAAACTATGCCCTTGAAGATGTGAAGATGTTTACTTATTTCTTTAATGTCTTTGTAAACCTGTTTATGTTCTTTATTGACGTGCCATTCTGACTTTCCTCTTGTGGTTTCTGTGTTGCAGTAAGTGTGGGACCCTGCCTCCAGAGAGCTGTTTCTTCAGTCTGATCTGCAGCACAGGCTCCTTCATGGGTGAGTGTCCCCCGCCGTTCCGCGCCGTCCCCGTCGCCTCCGTTATCAGCGAGTGACAGTGGTTCAGGTGTTTTTTGTTGTGGGCGTCTGCTCAGAAGACCAGCGGGGTTATTGGTTCTTAGGTGGTACTGGCTCGCACTACTCTACTACTACTACTTTGCACTACTCTGTTACCATGGATATAAATGGGCCGTAGTGTCAGGCTAGCCCTGTATGGATCATTTGGCCTGCCAGGCTTTGGGGGTAATGTTCCAACTAAGTGAAACTCTGGCTGCGTTCACATGCAAACCGGTACCCCGATTATTGGGAGCAAACAGTTGATGCCAGTATTTATATTATTGCATACACATTGGTTACTCCAATATCCGCATTTCAGTAATCGGTGTATGCTCATCGGAAACAGTGTAGTTGCTTGTTTTCATCCAGGATCTTCAGACTTCTGCCTGTAATGCGCAGCTTCAAAAAAGCTGAAAGAAATCGAAGTAAGACAAAAAAACGAACGATTGTCCAAAAATCCAGGTGTCTTGATCGGGTTTTGAATAAGCCAATAAAAATAATCAGATAAAGGTGACCATTTCAATAATAAGAGTATTGCCATAATCGGGGTAATAGAATAGAATAACTTTTATTTTTCCGGTAGGGAACTTCAGTTGTAGCCCCAGCAACAACTAAAAATACATAGAAAGGGCAGACCCACAACACACAAACATATCAAACAAATACATTCAATATAATCATTGCATTAATCAAACTAATTAAGTGAAATGAATTAAAGTGGAATTATACATCCATGATTAAAAATAGCTGCTGTCCCGAGATGTCCAGTGTCATTAGCCTATTAAGCAGTCCAACACACAAACTCCGCCTCCACGACTTTCCTGTTGCGGTTTCTGTACACTGTCAAAACGGACCACCGAACTGCGTCAGCCTTCCCAGTCGTCGCCTCACTCCTCCCCGCATTATCTTCTCCTTTCTCTTCCCTGGTGGCCTTTTGGAGATTGCCTGCAGTCCTAGAATAGTCCCGACATTTTCAACTCCGGTGAAGAGCGATGGTAAACTTTGTAGCTGCAGATTCAACAGACATTCCCGAGCATATGTTGTGAATGCGTCTCCATGGTGACGACCACAAACAAAATTATCCTGAATATACAATTCGTCAATATTATAAAAACGAGCAGCAGGAGTGCCCGGACAAATGTCCAGCCTGCTTCCCCGTCCAACAACACGAGATACAGCTGAACTGCATGTCGCCATTACAGTGCCACGTGACGTCAATAAGTAAGATCTGAGTATTAGTGTGCATTAAAAGGAACCCACTGATGCAGTGCCCCCGTACGAGTGACACTATAAGAGCGCACAGTGTTGGTGTCTAGAATGAACCCAAGCTTGGTAAATAACGTCAAAAAGATTCACACAACTTTTTTTTGTCAGTCCAAAACGCGGAGTTCCTGTCCACCAGGGCTGTAGGAACATTTTTACCTGGTTCTGTACTAAATTAAGACGAGGAAATCCTCTCCATTGCATTACTTTAACCCTTTATTATAGCTGTTTATGCTGTAAGTCACATGTATTACCTTTTTGCAGCGATTCACTGTGTGAGAGCTAATCATTCATAGATATTTGTGTTTTTACACTCGAGCGGCTTTGGACAGTTAATGAAAACCGGTTTGTTCTTCATATTAAACAAGATGGAAATTTGTGTGTGGGAACAAATTAATGCTGATTCCCACAACGGCTAAGCGACTTGCCGAAGCATCTGTTCAGAAGCATCCTCCATTTCCACAATGCTGAATCAGGGGTTTACTAAGGGTCTGTGTGTGTGTGTGTGTGTGTGTGTGTGTGTGTGTGTGTGTGTATGTGTGTGCGAGTACATGAGTAAGATGACACTTTCGGACAGGCTCAGAAGTGTCTTTGTTTATTAACCTCAGTTGTGAGAAGGAGCATTGGACCTGGCCTGACTGCCATGTTATTACATGCAGGGCCAGGGCCCGCGCTGCTTTCCCCAGCCTCTGCCAGGAGTTTGGCTGGATGCCTTTCCCAAACATTGTGGGCCATTTTAGTGGGAAAGAACACTGCAGTGGAAAATGTTTTTTTCCAAAATCTTTTTTGGTTTTTGGGAGGGACGGGAACGGACAGCGCGCCAGGCCTCAGGCCCGCCTGCCGTGGAAACGGATCAGTTTAAAAACAGAAGAATCAAGGGAAGGCAAGGGAACCGTTTGTGCTGCAGTAGTTCTACACACACGTGGTGCCCGCCCCCCAGCCATATTCACTGGCTCACCCCCCCCGAGGACCTCTGGTGGCCGCAAGCCACTGGTAGGATCTGCCCCCATGTGTCATCAGCGCCCTAACGTTTCAGCTGGATGTTAAGAGAGACCTGTGAGAGCAAGCGTTGTCCCAGATTTTCTGATTTATTACGGCTCCCCACTTACCTATCACCCCGAAAGTAGATTGGCACATCTGCCGTATTAGCCATAACCACCGATAAATACAATTTTCCCTTGACGTAAAATGTAAATAGTTTTGACATATTTTTAAAGAGATTGGACAGTCTTCCTTATCTAGTTTTTACTTTATTTACACCAGGGGATCAGAGAGGAGAGGGGGGATCACAGTACAGAAAGTGCCATTGTGGGGAATCAAACCGTCAGCAGCTCGAGGGGATTCGTATATGGGTTGAGAGTCTGATGCCCTGCAGGCGGCACCACACTGTCTCCTGGCATTTTTTTTTCATAAAGCTTGCTTTAGAAGTGTTTTTTCTTCCGTCTCTTGCAACCGTTCAGTTCAGATTTCAATCCCAGGTAAATGGTGTCCATGAGAAAGCTGGGGGGAAGGCTGTTGCTCAGACATACCCAAATCAGACTTTTGATTGAGTCTGATTTTGACTTTGCTTCACTTGAAACACTAGTCTACCAGAGTTTTGGGTTAATTTGCCAATACTGGCTGGCTTCTTCCCCAGGAGACTGCGAATGAATCGTAACTCCGCTTTGAGATAGACATTAAGCGATATAGCCGTGGATGGAAGTGCAGATTCTTGTCTGAGAGCGTGCTCGAGAGGCGTAGGACGGTGTTGAAAGTGAACGACTGAAGCCTGTTTGAAGACAGCATTAGTAAAGCAAACATGAACAGGAACAACACAGAGTCTTCGAAAACAAGATAACCCCACTGAGCGCTCAGTGAGGATTTAGGCTGTTGCAACCCAGCGCAAATTCGACGGAGAGTCGCGAGTCTGTCTGCCGCTGTAGCTCAACGGTGACCTTTAGCCAGAGGGTTGACCCCGGGTCACGCAGTCTGCAGTGTATTACTGAAGGGACGTCTGTTTTGTTCTGATGTGCAGTGGGCGGAGGACGGAGGCGGCGGGATGGCACCCCGATACGGATGCATATGTTCCAACCTTCTGGGGCGTATTGTGCGTCACTTGGGGCGGGGCAAGGGCTGGGCAGCGGGACCAGAAGGCATTGCTGTGCTTTTTATTGTTCTTTTCTTAACCCCATCGCGCAGATCACAAATTTGGTCAATTCTCATCTATTTAGGGGGTGCTCTGTTTAAGGCTTATATAACTCCAGGAGGCAAATATATAAAACTCTGAGTAAAATAACGCATAAAAAATGCTCAGAAAGTCAGAAACCTGTTTTCGCAAAGTTTTGCATTTTATCCCTCTGCCTTTCGGTCATGGTGTGGCCATATCACACTGACTCCAAACATTGCATACATATGGTGTCCAGCGTGTGCAGAGGTATGCAGGTTTTCTTATTTTATACATCTGAATTTCTGCGTGGAAACTCGCTTCCTGAGGGCATTTCTCTGCTCAGCACTCTGCTCAGTGGCCCAGGTGTGAGCATCACATAAACTTGGTAAATGGCTTAAATGAAACAAGACAGGTGTACCATTTACAATACAGACTTAGATTTGTTTATTTTCATAATTTAAGTCAAAATAAAGTGCCACAAATGCAAAGAAACTTTGGAAAAATGCAACAAAAACGTTTTTTTTAGTTTGCAACAAAATAGTGAGAGCTTCATAAGTGAAACAGGTAAATATATACATTTCCTGGATCATAAACCCCATGTGAACAAGTGTGCAAATTCTGAGGATGATATGCAGAACTACTAAAAGTCTATGATGCAAAATATAGGCAGTGTACCCTGTTGTCCATTAGTGTCTCCAAATCTATCCAAATGGCAAAATTGTGCACTGCTCTACATTTTTAAAAATTATTATATATTTAACTACAAATCAACAGTTTTGGCTCATAAAACTCACTTTAGCATAATTTTCAAGTGGGAATTTCTATATTTTCATCAGTATAGGGGGGTAGAAAATTTGTGCCAGATTGTGCGACTCAAACGGATTGTGCCAGACAATAAATGACCACTGAATTTTGAAAGGAACATCTCTGTCTGTAAATCCAATGGTAGGATTGTATATTTATTTAATATTTAGTAGGATCTATTGCTAGTAGAATACATGGTAGAATGAGAGAATACTTTCACATGTTTATTTTGCATTTGAGTGAGCAGGGTTTTTTGTGGCTTTTCTGGCATACGGTCAGGCTATTGTTGGGTTTATCTTGTTGCTATGATAGAATTCTAATTTTATATGATGAATAAATATATTTAGGAACTCAAACATAGATGCTATTATCCACTATGTCACGCATGGGTAGGTATAGACTGGGTGGGGGGGGTTGCTTGTTAAATGGACTTGCTACGGGAAAATAGTGACACTTAGAAACTCCGTATTTGGCAGAAATCGTCACAAATCGTCTACCAATAAAGTTAAAACATAGAGTTTGATTTTTGGCTGCAGGAGCAACGAATGTTGAGCAAAATTATGACGCCGCGTCATTATCACTAGTCATCTGCGCAAAGGGCCTAATATGGTCTTTACGCAACAACCATATCGAGCAAGGCCCAGTGTGTCTGCCTTCCACAGTGTTTGTTAGAACAGTGGTTGGTCTTATTTTGGTTGGGCAGCGATAAAAATGACCGTGTGAAGGTAGGACCAAACCCAACACAAAGCGCTAATAGTCACATAACCACCCCCCCACACTGGGGTGGATAAGAATGCCGTTACCCTGGGAACGCCGTGGCTGAAACTTCACATGGTCCTGAATTGGATAATGGCACCTTATGGCATGGGAGGGCCATCACTGAAAGGCAAATGGTTTTGGGGCATCTTGTCCCGAGTTGGTGAATGGACAGACATACAGACACGGAGAATGCATTGGAGCAGCCAGGTCATGTTTATTTGCATAAAGTTTCCTTTGCTCCTTGAAAAGGGCAGGCCGATGCCCTCCTCTCGTAAGTGGTTTAAAATGCCAAGCTTTCAGTTGGGGTGATCGCAAACATCGGTTCTTTTTAAACACAGACAATGAAGTTCAAAAGTGCAGCCCTGTCTCTGAGTATTATCTTTTTTTCCCCATCCTGTTTCCAGTTGGAGACGGTGACACGTTGCTCTCAGTTGGAAAAGTACTGAATCCCTGAACACAACTCTTATGGGCTCTCTTTAAGAATTATCTTCACATTGTGTTACCTTAACCTCTTGAGTTTGAGTTACATGCACACAAAAGTTGTTTCACAATTATTTGTAGTCAAGTTTGAACTTAATAATGAACTGTTTTTAATAAAAAATTACGGAAAAAGGTGCAACACTCGTTCGTAGAAAAAATAGAAAAATATTTATTTGTTAACCATCGCTCTGCTGCCAGATATGCAGTAGATATGGATGGATAACTTGAAGGGTTTCTTCTCCTGAGTTATTTTTTCATAGAGTTCAATAGTAAAATTTGTCAGGAGAAACAACCCTTGAAGTGATCCATCCATATCTACTGCATATCTGGCAGCAGAGTGATGGTTAACCAATAAATATTTTTATATTTTTTCTACAAGCGAGTGTTGCGCCTTACCAGAAAATAAGATGTCAATAGTCTTTTGATATTGTTGCGTCACAGACATCAGGAAGTCATGGCATACAAAGGATATGCGACCAAGTATCATATATTTACATACATTTTCAGGTCCATCCTCATTTAAAAATAATAGTGTTAAAGGGGTAGTCCACTGTAATTAACTTTTAGGCTAATAGTTTAGAATTTCTGAAAATTTTCAGCGGTTTTCCAACCTTTTTCTCTGTTGTGATAGCTGCTAAGTGTATGGACGATGTCACTGAATATGGAAATTGAGAGTCATTTCATATGGCGGTAATACATGCCTAGAATTTTTGTATCATAATATCACCAGGATAAATGTGTAGCAATGGTTGTTTTCTTCCAATTATATGTTGTTACATTTTGTATACATATAAAAAAATATATTAAGAAATATTTATTTATATAGACAGCTTGCACCGATATTTCGCAGCCGTTAAAGCTTTAGGTTAGGTTTCTTCTTTGAATTACATCCAAGTAAATTAATCCACAAGTAATCCACAAAAAATGAAAGTAGCTAGCTAGCTAGCTAATCCGTTTCAGCCAGTGGTCTAGTTAAAGTGAAGCATTGTGGGAATTGTGGAAATGAAGATCTAGCTTCCAAAATGTGATATCCACACAAAGTGATATTTTGAAATGTAGAAATACTCCAGAAGGAAGATTGCAGTGATATGTCATAGTAAAATACATGCACTAAATATATTTTGATTAGTTTTATTGAGGTGGACTACTCCTTTAAGCATGTTACTTAAAAATAATCACGTAAGCAACAGAAGTTGACAAAAACACACAAAAAAGAGACTGGCCACTTCAAATAAAGCACAACTAAACCTTGCGAGTAAGGTCCAGGCACTTCGGAGGACATTGCAACGAATCATATGGGAAGGGAAATCCAGGGTTAAAATGAACGAGAGAGATCCGCGGGCCAGTTCTCAAGAGTTCCAGCCTGCACAGGTGGGACAGGAAGGTGGGGTTATGCGCCCCACGTCGATCGGGAGGAGCGTCCTGTTCGCCGTTCCTTTAGCAGAGGTCAGGGAGCTCGCATGGCCGGGACGTCTGGGCGTGTGCCCCGCTGCTCATTCCCCTCCCGGTACCGTCCCTGCATCAAAGTCTCTCGTGTTGCCCTCCCCCTGAAACAATAGCATGTTTGGTTTGACCGCGACTTCAGAGGCAAAGCTGGTTTATTTTTCTCTGAGGTGTGGTGTGGATTGTGTCATGCTGGGTCCAGTGGACGGCGTGGAGCAGTCTGCCCTCGCTGTGTGCTTTACTGACTAATTCTGGGAAACCAGTAGCTGAAAAGACAGCTGTCGGCACCGCTGTCCCCAGATTAGCCTCGGGAGACCGAGTGAGTGCGAGATTAGATATTTTAACAATGAAGAGATATTTAATATGTGTCTCTAGTGTTTCAATCAAAATTGGTGTTATTGTTACTTATTCAGAGCGATTTCCTTTTGACATAATCCAGTTATTAAAAATAATACATTATTTAAAAGTTGCGGGTTTAATTCTCAGGTCGGAGACTGCCGAGGTACCCTTGAGCAAAGTACTTAACCTGCACTATAGCTCAGGGGTACAACAACAGTGTTCAACCTGGGAATGGTACATGCTAGTACGGTATGTTCTGTGTGTGTGTGTGTGTGTGTGTGTGTGTGTGAGAGTCACAAAACACGACAGTTCACCAACACGCATACTTTACACAATGACATGACAATGTTTTGGCTGTTATTATTTAGTTACTAGTTGATTATTATTACTGTTTATGTGTATGTATGTGTATGTATGTGTATGTGTATATATACAATCATATTGCTTTGTTATTACTGTGTTTATCGAATGTTTTATGTTTCTTGTTGCTTTGGTAATACAAATGCTAATTTTGTCATGCCAATGAAGCAATGACAGAGAGAGAGAGAGAGAGAGAGAGCTGGAATGCATGTGTTTGTCTGCCACTGTTGTTTGGAAAAGCATTGTGCCACATCATTACTTCTAGATGTAAAAAAGGCCTGTGCTTCAGATGTTCTCATTCTGAGATCGAATGCTGCTGTGTTTGGCACCAGGGACCTCCTCCCATTCACCCGCAGGCCCTGCAACAAAAAAACAGCACTTAAATATCTGCTTTTAAAGCAGTGTTCATATGAGAAGAATAATAGAAAATAACAGATCACTTCCTGGCTCTGTAACTTGGACCTTTATTCCCGGTGACTAACCACACTCCACAGAGTGATTCAGTCTAGAAGCCGTAAACATTTATCCTTCCCACGGCAGCTCCCATGCATTTCTGGGTGCTCGCAGACCTTTAGATGTTTGCCTCTCTCTCTCTCTGTGGTCTGCGTCCATTACTGGTCTGTGTCTAGTTGAGGACGTTCAGCTCGTAGCTATGCGTTTGCATCGTAGGATGCGTTTGACCGTCTTTTCTTCGTCGGTCTGATTCAGCATCTTAGTTCTTAGGAACTCTGATTCTTTTGTAAGTGTAGAAGGTGTAATCAACGTGTTTTGCAGGTGGAAGTGAGATGCTGTTAAAAGGTGGCAAGTGAGTCCTGAAACCTGCAAAACACTGTCGGTGGGAGGGATTATCCATTGGGTGGGAAGGGTTAGGCATGGTGTGGGAGGGGAGGAGGGGGAGGGGTTGAAAAAAAAAACCTGGGAAGCATCCCAGGACCTAAACGAGCAAGATCTGGAAGGAATGGAGTGTGTTTATCACTGCAGGGGCAGAAATAGGGGTGAGAGTGGGAATAGGGGTGGGGGCTTGGAGTTGGCTCACTGTCAGCCATCATTTTGCATTCGAAAAGCACGGGGAAAAAATTAAGTCTCTTTACAGGAGACTCATCAGAGACACATTAGTGACTGAGTAGTAAATTATTATTATTATTATTATTATTATTATTATTATTATTATTATTATGATAATCAGACTACTTCCTGATACACACATGCATTCTATGAGCATATAGAAATGCATGCACGCACATTCACCTGTATGCAGCCATGCACACACATGCAAACGCACACACACACACACACACACACACACACACACACACACACACACACACAATACACATCTGCAAACTGCCCCAATGGATGGACGTCACCACCAGTAAGGGATACCCACCAGCTCAGTGTCGAAGCTGGTGTGTGAAACAATGCATGCCATGTGTGCTTGCTGGTCTGGGTATGTTATTAGCCAGGTCGGGCACTATTTCTCATATAAATCAGGGGAAAGTAGTCATGTTTTCCTACATAGTTAGTTGCTCTATAAGCGCATCTGCTAAATGAACGTCATTTAATGTAACGTGACATGAAATAGAACAAATAGAATCCACATGTGCACAGAGTGAGTGCTGTTCTTTATTAAGCTACAGGTAAGAGGAACCTGGTTCAGAATATATATTTTTTTGCTGTTCTGTTTCTTTTCACGGACCCTTTCACAGAATACCCTCTTACTGTGCTCCTGGTCCACAGCTCAGTTTAGGAAGTTATTCTGCACAATAGAAACATTTGAGCGCTTGAAACATTTTTGTCAAGTTGAACCTTGCTGACTCAACAAGGCCAGCAGTGCGGAAACGTGCCTGAACAAGGCATTCTGGGAGTTGGAAGCATTTTTTTCTTTCTGGACAAGAATACGAATCCACGCAAAAGAATCGTTCCTATACAAGCAGTGGTTCCCAGACTCGGTCCTGGGACACCCCTGTGTATGCTGATTCGCAATCCAACCACAATTGCAATCCCAGAATTTTTTACTTTTTAAATCTTTACTTTGACCAGTTAAACATTTTGATCAGTTACAGATCTTTACTTGTGTCAAACGTTATTACCCCTTTTTATGTAATTGTTTCCAATATAGCACAAGCACAATGTGAACATGGGATCTTTATTCTTCATGGCATGCATAGCTATTTCTGTCATAATGTTGTTTAAGAGGGTAAATAATCTCTCTAAACATGAAGAGCACTTAAGAAAAATGAACGGCTCATTAAAAGTCTGGGATTGATTGCGGTTGGAACGAAAAGCAGCATGCACCCTTGGTTGGGAAACACTGCTCTAAGGACCTCTTAGTGTTGAGTGGAGCTCAAATTATCGTTATATAATTCCAACTGGGGGACAAACACAAAGTCTTAAGTAATGCATTCATCCACATCCAACAAAAACGTCTACTTGCGCTCACCCTTGGGGTGGTACAACAAGAGTTTTTTTTTTCAAGGCCTGAAATGCTAAAACTTGTGGATCTCTCTTCCATTCCCTGCCCCCTAGTGATGGTGATTGGTCTGCTGCGCTACGGCCTCGTCGTTGAGAAGCACCAGAACTGCGTGTTGAACACGGCCGGGCTCTCCACTGGCTGGATCTGTGCTGCAGGGCTCATCATGGTGGGAAACTTCCAGGTAAGGGCCAAGCCATCAGCACGCACACTCTCTCTCACACACACACACACACACACGCGCGCGCACAGACACGCACACACGTGCGCACACGCGTATGCACACACAGACACGCAGGCTACGCACACGCTGGACACATGGCATTTTTGCGGAGTAAATTTTTATGAATCATTAATCCCACTCTGTTTGGTTTGGCTTCTTTTTTTTCCAGGGATTGCATGATGTTTCAACTTTCTTAGGTTAAAAAAATCATTTGCTTACACAGGCCCTCGATTATTGTCTCACTTTGTACACATTTTTCTCGCTTTTCCAGGAATTGACTCTCGTGATGTTATTACAAAATGGCCATATTTGCCATTTGTAGCTTTTGGTTTGTGGTACCACTTATGGGCTGGGTCCAGTGATGCTGCTGCTTCTGCTGCTCTTTGACTTCTGTCTTAGTTGGTGACGGCTTTGTGACAGGGCGCCTTAAAAGGACATCATTCATAATCCTCTGCCATTTTGGTTATTTTTGAGGTGGAAGGTTTTGTCTCTGAACCTCAATGAAACACCCTATACTGGTGGAATTTTTTAGTTGAAATTTTTCTAATTCCAGATAGTGTTTAACATGTATGTGTAGACTAAGTGTGAATAAGAAAGACACAACAACATGTGTTCAAGACTAAGTGTGAATGAACGGAGATATAAAGCATGCTCCTTAGTTAAGCCATCAAGAAGGTTTTGGAGAAACATCATGTTTAGCCGCGTTAACCCAGACACATATTTGAATTTATCTATTTTTGAAAGGATTAAGTCATAAATTTTTCAGAAACCACACAGCATTCCATTAGTGGGCGGGGGGTGGGGGTTGTCCAGCAGGGTGCACACTGAAGAAGGTTGCCACGGAAACACAAGGTGGGAGGTCTCCTCCTGATAAAGTACTGTAAACAATCAGCTCTCAACAAGTCCGTCCAACAACAGCCTCGGGCTCCGTGCGGTGTTTGTCCTGGACTGTGTAGGCCGAGCGCGCTGATCCCGGCCTCCTGCCACCTGGCACGAACAGGGATGCTCCGCGGTGATTAACGATTCCTAAGAATGCAGGGAGATGCGGGAAAGCTTCCCCTCCTGATCCCCGCCTTTGATACGCGTCCAGCTCCCGAGCTCCTGCTACAGCAGCTGACCCCCGCGTGCTCGCTCGTACCGTCACTTGGAAAATCCCGCGAGCTTCGGCGTGCCGTGCGAGTGTGCGAACCCTGAAACCCGCCAGTGTGTGTCTGCAGCTTCTGGTTTTTCCTCTTCGGCGTTTTGAAGGCTCGGCTCTGTTCACAGGCATGCCTCGGTTGGAAATGACGTGGCGTATTCTTGTGGGTAATTGCAGAGTTTAAAACGGTTCCGCTCCCTGGAAAGTCAACAGTTTGGCCTAGCTGCATAAGCTTGGTAAGAGTTGCACTATAAGACATGGTAAAAGCCAGAAGGTGGTCTAATAACAGCGCTCTCTCTCTTGAGTTTGAGCACCTTGTCATACTCTTAACAATAAGGGTCATTCCAGATTGTTTTACAATTCCTTCAAGTACCTCCGCCGCATTAAGCCTGTTAGAATGCATTCGCTCAAATGGTCAAATTCATCGTGAGCCTGTCCACAGCAATTAAACTCTTACCTGACTGGCTTGGCACTGTCACTGAAGCCATTGTGCCTCTTCAAACAGAGTTTAGTGTAAAAAATGATTGTACTCTGTTGGGAATTGACCAGGAAGTCACGGCAGCTCAGCAGACACAATAAGGCCCAGGAGACAGACGGGGATTCAGTGAAATGCACTTAAGACTGTTGAAGGGCATATGCAATTCAATAAAATCTGAACAAACCTTACTGGATTATTCTGGCGCCATATCACAATAAAGTCTGCTTTGCTGCCGGACGAAATAACTTTTTGCCAATGAAATTGAGTTTTCATCAAGTGATTGACGTCCAGAATTGCAATGTATTAGTCAGATACAAGAAAGGCACCTTTCTTTTTGTGCTAATTGTGTTAGTTTGGTTGCAATGCTCAAAATTCAGCTCAATGTTTTCCTTAGCATGGGAAGATGCACTGTATGGCCAATTGTCTCTGAACACCTCTTGGTCTGGGGCTGTTTTTCATGGTTCAGGCTAGGCTCATTAGTTCCAGGGAAGACAAATCTTAACACTACCGCATACAATGACATTCTAGATAATTCTGGGTTTCCAACTTTGTGGCACCCAGCATGGGTTCAGAATAACAATACCCCCTACATAAATAGAGGTCCATACAGAAATAGTTTGTCGAGATCGGTATGGAAGAACTTCACTGGCCTGCACAGAGCCCTGATCTCAACCCCATCAAACACCATTGGGATGAATTGGAAAGCCGACTGCGAGCCAGGCCTAAGAGCCCCACATCAGTGCCCGAGCTCACTAATGCTCTTCTGACTGAATGGAAACAAATTCACACAGCAATGTTCCAGCATCTAGTGGAAATCTTTCCCGGGAGAGTGGAGGCTGTTATAGCAGCAAATGGGGACCAACTCCTTATTAATGCCCATGATTTTGGAATGAGATGTTGGATGAGCAGGTGTTCATACACTGCTCAAAGAAATGAAGGGAACAATTAATCAACACAGTATAACACCAAGTCAATTAAACTTCTGGGATATCGATCTGTCCAGTTAGGAAGCGTAAACTACTGTGAATCAATTTAACCTGCTTTGGTGCAATGAAAGTGACAACAGATGGACAGGAGAGGCAACAGCAAGACAACCCACAAAAAGTAAATGGTTTTGCAGGTGGTGGCCACAGACCATTTCTCTCTCCTTATCCTTCCTGACTGATTTTTCTCTAGTTTTGCATTTTGCTAGTGCCCTTGTCACTACTGGTAGCATGAGGCGGTACCTGCAGCCCATTCAGGTTGCACAGGTAGTCCAGCTCCTCCAGGATGGCACATCCATACGTGCTGTCGCAAGAAGATTTGCTGTGTCTCCCAGCACAGTCTCAAGAGCGTGGAGGAGATACCGGGAGACGGGCCATTACACGAGGAGAGCTGGACAAGGCCGTAGAAGGGCAACAACCCAGCGGCAGGACCGGTATCTGCTCCTTTGTGCGAGGAGGAACAGGAGGAGCACTGCCAGAGCCCTACAAAATGACCTCCAGCGGGCTACTCGTGTGCATGTTTCTGACCAAACTGTCAGAAACAGACTCCATGAGGGTGGCATGAGGGCCCGACGTCCTGTAGTGGGAATTAGCAATTAGAGAATTAATTAATTCTGTGAAAAAACAGGTGTCATTAATTGTTCTTTAGTAAGGAAGAAGGGAAGCAAATGTTTCACACATTGTTATAAAATATATTTCCTTCTGAATTGCTAAGTAAAATGGGCCGTTCCAAACATTCTTTGGAGGAACAACGTAATTTGATTAAAATGTTGATTGGAGAGGGGAAAACGTATAAAGAAGCGCAGCAAATTATAGGATGCTCACCTAAAAAGATCTCAAATGCTTTAAAATGGCAACAAAAACCCGAAACACGTGGAAGAAAACGAGCAACTACTGTTAAAACGGATCGAAGAATAGTCAGAATGGCAAAGATTCAGCCAATCATCACCTCCAGAAAGATCAAAGATTATCTAAAATTACCTGTAAGTGCTGTTACAGTCAGAAGACGTTTGATCGAAGCTAAGCTATCAGCAAGAAGCCCCCGTAAAGCACCATTGTTGAAAAAACGGCATGTGCAGAATCGGTTAAAATTTGCCAAGGAACACATCGATTGGCCCAAAGAGAAATGGCATAACATTCTGTGGACTCTTTTCGGGTTTAGTGGTCGTCGACAGTACGTCAGACGACGCCCGGGTACTGAATTCAAGCCACAGTACACTGGGAAGACAGTGAAGAATGGTGGCGCAAAAATCATGGTATGGGGATGTTTTTCATACTACGGTGTTGGGCCTATTTATTGTATACCAGGGATAATGGATCAGTTTGAATACATCAAAATACTTACAGAAGAGATTATGTTGCCGTATGCCGAAGAGGAAATGCCCCTGAAATGGGTGTTTCAACAAGACAACAACCCCAAACACGAGTAAGCGAGCAACATCTTTGTTCCAGACAAAAAGGATTGAGGTAATGGAGTGGCCAGCTCAATCCCCCGACCTCAACCCCATTGAAAACATGTGGGGTGACAATAAAATGCAGTTTCTGAAGCAAAACCCAAAAATTCACAGGAACTGTGGAATGTAGTTTGTTCATCTTGGGCTGAAATACCTGTTTTCAGGTGCCAGAAGTTGTTTATGTTCACGAAGGACTTGCTATTAGCTTATTTTCAGGTATAGGTATTATTCCTCCTGTTAGCGTTCTGTGCTATTTATTTTGTTCTTTGCTGTTCTCTCTGAGACAGTTTTTCTTTGTTGTTTCATATTGGTTTTACATCCTTCCGGCCGTCCGAACTCATGTGCCGAAGGTGTTATTTTCTTTGCTAAGTTTCCCGTTTTTGGCTCCAGTATTGAGCTCAGGAGATTTAGTTTGTGTTTCACTCGTTATTCGAGTTTGCCCTATTTTAGTGGGTTGATTAGTTTCCTGTCTTTTTTTTTTGTTGCATTTATTATTGTGTACTCCCTTTATTGGTCCCCACTGCGTGAGTGACTTGTTCTGATCCCCCTACCTTCGCGTTTTGATTATCTTCCACTAAAACCCATTACAGCCTGGCCAAAAAAAAAGTCGCACACTATAATATTTTGCTGGACATATTACGGCGCGCATTCATCGTGCCATTGTTTCGACAACTTTATGCAACGTCACAACATTTATTTCCGTCCAGAGTTGCATTAATTTTTGGCTAAGATCTTGTATTCACGACGGGAGAGTCGAACCACTCCGTAAAGTCTTCTCCAGCACATCCCAAAGACTTTCAATGGGGTTAAGGTCAGGACTCTGGTGGCCAATTCATGTGTGAAAATGATTCCTCATGCTCCCTGAACCACTCTTTCACAATTTGAGCCCGATGAATCTTGGCATTGTCGTACTGGAATATTCCCATTGATGGGATAACCTGGTCATTCAGTACATTCAGGTACTCAGCTGACTTCATTTTATTGCTGAATAACGTTGCTGAGCCTAGACCTGACCAATTGAAGCAACCCCAGATCATAACACTGCCTCCAGAGGCTTTTACAGTGGGCACTATGCATGACGGGTGCAACGGCGACTTTGCTTTTGGCCAGGCGGTGTATAACATATGTACATTCTAGTACTTGCTGGTCCAAGGTCGTTGTGCGGCCTGCTTTGCTGTAATGCTATACAAAAATTAAGCAAGCATCTTGTATTCAGTGACAAAAAATAACATTCTTTATGGAACGCCACAATGTTAGAATGCCTCAGCGAGTAGCCTATACAGCAATACGTTTCAAGTTGAAACCGTAAAAGGAAGCAGAGGTACTGGAATGGCTAACTGTTTAAACCAGGCACAAACTACAGTGCATAGATGTATGGCAAAAAAAAAATGATCTTAATCACCATTAAACATCAGAATGCGTATTACCGCCAGATACCCAAACTTAAATAATGAATACAAACTTTATATTTATTTGTTAGTCAAAGATAAGGAAGAAGGTTGATTAAATCCAGGCCTAAACCTATTACAAACACAATGCCTGCCTGACGTAATGTGTACAGCAGCAAATCATGTGTCACGTCAAGCATACTGTAAACCAGATGTTTTAGGTCATGACCACACAGCAGTCATCTCCAGAACATACGAGCAGATACAGTAGCTATCAATGCTTGTGAGGCCCCCTGACTTTTCTTAGTCTTAAAAGGCAGTTATGAACACATTTCAGCCAGATTTCTTCAAATTTAGCAAATTTATACTTGTAAAAGTTTAGCAGCACTATACTTCTGTTTATGTAAACCTAAAAAGCCTTCATCACAAAACCTTGTCTGTTGAACACATTTGAGCCTGGATTTTTTTATGAATGTGGTTGCTGTATAGACTCTATTATCCTGGAATTATTTTGAATACTTTTTCTTAATTTTTCTGCTACTTTTACT
The DNA here is from genome assembly GCA_022702515.1 of Ilyophis sp. 1 JC-2022. Classification (NCBI taxonomy): domain Eukaryota; kingdom Metazoa; phylum Chordata; class Actinopteri; order Anguilliformes; family Synaphobranchidae; genus Ilyophis; species Ilyophis sp. 1 JC-2022. The sequence goes on from CM040405.1 coordinate 100,791,022, forward strand.
ACACACAGGACCAGGTCTCCTGACTTTTGGAGAGAGCAGGGATGGGTGTGATTATCACGGGTGGGAGCTGTGGCCAAAGGGTGACAGGTAGAAGGTGAAAGGTGACATTTGAAAAAAGTAAAGGCGACAGGAGGTACAGGTGGACAATGATAAATTGACATGTGGAAGGTGATAAAGTGTTGTGTGGAAGGTGATAAAGTAACATGTATAAGGCGATAAGATGACAGGTAGAAGGTAATAAAGTGGCAGTTGGAAGGTGGCAAAGTGACAGTTGCACGGTGATGAGGTGATAGGGGAGTGTGCAGCTTCTGTATTCCGTTCCCCCAGCAGGAGAATGAGATGTATTCCATTAGGTGTCCAACTTGTGCTTTCTCTTCCTCATGGCATCCCAGAATTCACTGCATTCTGACTTCAGAGAGTGGTGTTTTTTTATGGAACTAGATTCTTTCACTGTGAAATCAGTCCCAAACCGCTGATTTTGCACGCCTGCTAACTTGTAAGGTAAGACGGTGTAGTTTCAGATTCTCAGTCGCCCTCGAAGCAAGAAGTGAACATCTGAGAACGCTTATGGTTTAGAGTGCGCTTGTTTGCACCCGTCCATAATGGTGCTGCGTTTGGGACATTTATGGGAAATGAGCATTAGGTGGAGGGGGGCAAAGTTACGGGAAGAGGGCAGTTAGACAGTGCAGCCTAAGAGCCAACCGCCCGAGGAAGGAGAGCTGTACGGCAGCCACATGCACGTCAACACTTGTGCAGGAACAGGATACGCTTCCGATGCCTGAATCACTATTACAGTGAAATCAGAAGTCAGTTAATCGAGTTTTTTTTAAAGATGTTGCGCAATGAAAATCATCATTATTAAGAGTTATATGTAAAGAACCAAAATATGCTATGGTATTAATCCTGTTTTATTCAGTTAAAATTTTCAATGAGTTTTAACCCTGAAAGTATCAGGAAGGTATTATACCTACCAATACAGGACCTTTGGTATTGGTCATTTTGAGACCATGTTTATTACGTACCTTTTAGCCAATCAGCAGTGCGGCCGTTTATTAGGCTGACGTAGATGTTTGACAATGAAGTGCTCCCGTCATCAGAGTGTCCAGACTCTAAAGGGCCGTGTCCAGGCCACTCTGGCTTTATGCTTGCATCTTTGACTGAAGTCCTGGGCTCCAGGGGTGGGTCCACATGTAGTCAGTAGAGGCCTGAAAGGGTTTGGAACACTTTGTGGTCCTCCATTGCTTAGTGCAGGAACATCTCTTCTCAGCTAAGCATTCGTGGATCCTGAATCCACTCATATCGGATCAGCACATCCTGTCCGCAGCAGGGCTGGCTGCAGTCAGATGGTCCAAAGCACTGGCCATTTGATCACAATCTCTTCCATTGTGCTTTGTCTCCACATTTTGTGACTGAGGGACAAGGCGCCGTTGTATGACCGTACCCCTCCTCCCCCACACCTCCGCTAATAACTGAGCCTTTACCTTCACGCACACAGACCCAAAATACATATCTCAGCTCATGTGGAAACAAGGTTTAATTTGTGAGGAAACCGAATGTGTTCTTGTGTGTTTTTGAAGAGCTGTGGAAAACTGAGTGAGATCTTCAGTAGGTGTGCATCTGACCACATGACAGCTTGGCAGTCAGGCTTTTGCCCACCTGAAGCCAAGTTTTCTCCAAAGTCCGTCTCTCCATGGTTCACAGCTCCCTCTGGGTGCAGAGGGTTCCTGTCACATCCTCCTAAGTTCCCATGATGCACCATGGAGTGTTGAACCTCAGTCTTTCTGCAATGTGTCCCCTAAAAACCTAAAAAAGCTGCACATCCGCATTGAAGCTGCACACCCATATTGAAGACTGTATTCCTCATGCCTTGGAACACGGAAGGCTATTACTATGTTAGCAAGCAGGAGTTCTCCAAGTAAACAGAATTTTTGTTTGGCACATTAATGTTCTATTTCTGGGTGCTGTCTCTAGGCTCAGTCTAAATGGCTGGTGTGCTCTCCAGCGTGGATCAGGTACAGCATGGTTCAAAGCAAAAATTATACCACAGGTCCTTCAGACTAGTGGGTCAGTTAATCCACTGCTCCACCGAGCCACCTCCAGTGACCTAGAGTGGTTGTGTACCGCTCTCCCAAGATGGACACCATGGTCTGTTTGTGAGATTGGTTAAAGAGTATGGAGAAATAACGGTGAAGACGTTAGTTGACTTCAGGGTCATGTATCCATATTAGGACCTAGTTAATTCAGAAACATTCTTCCATGGCAACAACTGGCTCTTTTCCACCGGGTTGTAGATATTAATAGGAGGAGCAGGAGGTGGATTTGTCCACAAAGGGGGACCACATGGCTCCTGGAGTGCGTTTGTGTTCGCTTTCCCACCACATCTTGAGAACTGTTAAGATTAGGCAAACTGGGAGGAAATGATGAAAAAAAGCAACGGTTATGTTTGGTTATGGGTATTTGTGTGTCTATTAGTGATGCCTCCGAACAAGGCCTTCAAGCAATTACCCGCTGTGAAATGTACCAAATATGTTTATTTATGTTTATACTGTACAACCATACAGTCACTTGTTTATTCTTTAACAGCTTAAAACTAAAAAAAAGATTATGGCCCATATGATGAGCTGATATGATGACGAAAAATACGTGTTCTAAAAAGGGGGATAGGAACCATGGCTCAAGAACCAGGAGGTGGAAAACCAAAAAGTTTCTGAGTTCCGGAAAAAGTTTCTGAGTTCCTGAAAAGGTTCCTTTGGTGGAAAAGGGCCAAAAGATGTGGAGGAGTGTCTTCCTCTGGGAGGCATTGTGATGTCATAATGGGCATCAGACCAATAGAGGCCTGTCACATAGAACCAGCACTGTAGTTACCAATGGTTACAGGGATGCGCTGCCATGTTGGAAGACCAACTCTAACAGAGACGCTTAACGTTACTAGTAGTGTTTGCTACTCCATGAAACGGGTCAATCTTGAAACGACATCTAACGTTAGCTAACGCTACTATGATTGCTGTCCTACAATGCCGAACTTCTGCGCTGCGTATTGTATTGATGTGCGAATAAAGCTGGGAAAAGGGGAAAATGTCCTTTTACATGATAATCTGAGTACCCACCATAGTAGCTAAGCCACCAGGCAGGGTGAACAAACTAAATAAAAAATAAAAAAACGAAAGAAGAGACTGGTGGTTGAAAGCACTGAGGAGTGAGCTGAATTTAGACAGCAACCAGTAGCTACAGCATAGGCTCGGATCATTAATGGTAAATTATGTTTTATGAACAAATTATAAAGTTAGCGAGTTAATATATACATAACTAGCTGGCCTAATGTATGTTTATGTGAATTGTCTTAATGTTAGGAAGTTAAAAGTTAATTAACCGCTAGGTTTAGCTAACATTAGTAGCTAGATCATTTGTGTGAACGACTGCTACGCCTGCGAGACATTAATGTTAACACTAATGCGATACGTTAAGCATATTGTGAACATCATAACCGTGTTAATTTGAACTATCATTACATTGCTAGGGGTGCTACGTTGTACAATGTCTCAAAAGTAGATTGGATAAACTGTAAACATTACTTGAGTTTAGTTTGATTTATATAATATTATATAATCTCTTCTGATATTCATAACATATCGTATCAATATGAACTATCGTATGCTTATATGCTATCTTGTATTCTGCTGCATCACTCTACGACTGGCTGTTGACCTTGGAGTAGTCACTGTGTGACTGCTGCAGTGTTGTTTAAGTCACCGTGTGACCACTTGCTGGGGTAACTCATTGGGTTGGACCTGTTGCCATCTCTTGCAGGTGGACTACGCCAAGATCCTACATTACGTTGGCGCTGGGGTGGCGTTCCCCACCAGCATGCTGTTTGTGTGCCTGCAATCTGCACTGACCTACCGCCTGGCCAAGACGCAGGCCGAGTACTGTGTGGGCCACCTGCGGCTGGCCATGACGCTGCTGGCCTTCACCTCCCTGGTGCTCAGTATCCTTTCAACCTGTGTGTGTGTGTGTGTGTGTGTGCGCGCGTGTGTGTGTGTGTGTGCGCGTGTGTGTGCGTGTGTTTTTCTGTTTGTTTGTTTGTGTGCGTTTGAGAGTGCATTTTTAAAGAGATACTGCAAAGTCTTTTCCAATGCCTTTTACCGCTTCAATTTGAACTGGAACTCGTGAGTAGGAGTGGTCATATGACGATGATGCCGCCGCGTATGATGCCATGGTCATATGACGATGATGCTGTGATGCCGTATTATGAATATTCTTACGGTCAAGGAGCGAAAGGGTGTGCCTTGGTGAACTGACTCAGTTTTGAATAAACGGAGCACGCATGAGAAGCCCTCACCCGTTTTTATGTTAAGGATCTTGTGACGTCACAAATCCCCGGAAACCAGCGTATTGGTAAGCCTACAGAAAAACTCAGAAAAAAACATTTTGACTAAACATGAGATTTTCGGACATAAACAGTTGTGTATGATCATAATCTAACCCAAAACACCGTTTTTCAACGGGAAAAGTTTTTGACTGCAGTATCACTTTAAGACGACAAATATGTGCATTTCCGAGAGTGCATATATGAGTGTGTGTGTGAATACACACATACATGTGTCAGGGTTTCCTTCAAACCGAGTCTGCAAACTTTTCTCAATTTTTATTAGACACAAACCCCTCTGGTGATCCAAAAACAATGCGATATCTTAATCTATGCTGACATTTTGACCGGCGTTTGCAGCTCTGCGTTTTTCAGGGATTTATCGTTTGAAATGGAGATTATGGTTGGTGATGTCAGAGTCAGACGGTGGCCCTGTTGACCTCAGTCTCTGAGACCTTATTGGAATGACATGCACTGCTGTGATTATAGCTCCCCCTGCTGGTGAGAACCCAGCTGTACATTCACAGTTGAAGTGGACACAGCTTTGGATTTTTACATTACGGTGTGCTCAGGTGTTTTACAGGTAAATTGCTACCGGGGAACATTTGACAGATAAGAATACAACAGGAAATGGAACAAAAGCAATATGTGGAAACATGAATGATAATTGAAAACAAAGAGGGAGCCTATGATTCGCAACAAGTGAAATTTAATTGGTTTTAGTCAACGAATGAAGGAACAAACACAGAACACAGTGACTCAGCTTAGACTTACACACTGATTCTGGTTGCATGAGCCACTGTGAGCGTTTCTGTTTGTTTTTATTCAAGTACTTTACAGAAAGTGTTCGCTTTTGCATCTTCTGACTAATGAACTTTAACTTATTGCACTTTACTCTTCGGTTTAAGTGAGTTAAATGACAGTTTGCTTAAAAGGAGACCGCTGCATGTATTCATGTAGGTGTATGTTGTAGAGTATTAATTTCTCCCACCTAGAAATATCAAGGCCACGCTCCTTAACCTCCCGTCCACCAGGTGGCGTCTTCTTCGCTCAGGAGAGCTTCGTCCTGCAGCATGCCTCGTCCATCTTTGAGTGGGTCTTCTGCATCATTATTATGCTCTTCTATGGGACGTTTGCCTTCGAGTTTGCGGGTGTGTCCTGCGACACACTAATGGTGCTGGCCAGGGGCGCAGGGGCACAACCGGGCCTCTCCCGCGGTGGCAGCGGGCACAAGGTGGAGGGAATTGGGGCTCCCAGCCACCTCCAGCACACACCTGAGGGCATAGCCATGCTGTAGGAGAACTCAAAGGGGCCACAGCCCTGGCCTCAACGATCACACGCAGGCCCAGATTGGGCATTAGAGGGTATCCCTAAGTAGGAAAATGGGAACCCATTGTGGCCCCCTGCCAAAGCTACAGAGGACTCCACACATCTGGAGGAGGCCCAGCCTCAGTTTTGCACATTGCTAAGACACTAAAGGACCCCCCCCCCTCCCTTCCCCCACCCAAAAAAGTATATTTTTTATCTTCTGTGAGGGAGAAAGGGGTTCCAAGACTGAAGACCCCTATGTAGTGAATATAAGACCAAACACTACACCGCTGATGATGTCATCAGTGTGCTGCCAGGGCACAGAAACGAGGAGGGTCCTGGGAATAACCATAGCCACGAGAGGGGCAGACCCGCACGCATTTGTGACCCAAAGCCACACATCCCTCTGGCATTTAAAACACTGCACGTGCGTGACTCACAGACCAGAGTGTGGGAATACAGTTACACTATACATTGTTGAAAGACATGTTTTAGAAATCTCAAGTGCCTACCTTCCCTGCTGCCTTTAATGTCTTTAATTTGCTGCCTTTGTTCAAAGAGTGGTGATTTCATCATAGTCAATGCACCAATGATGGACCAAAATAACACATGCATGCATTGTGCGGATCACTACAATCTAAATAGATCAAATGCTAGTCACTTGTAATAGCTTACAATTACTCGATTGCATTAGTCAAAAGAAAAATAGCTGTAAATCAGTTACACATTGCAATGCCTTTTGGGGCTTTTTTGTTGATATCTTACATTAGAAATTAAGTATTTTCTGCAACAGAGTGATATATTGGTCTAGAAATGCACAATGCTACCAGTGAAAAAAACATCTTATACTGGACAACAGTGTCATCAGCCAATGAACAGCTGATTACCAAAGACATTGGAGACTCAGTCTTTCTAGAATGGTCTGTCTTTCCGTCAGTGGAGAAACTTTCCAGGGACTTTCAAATGCTGATCAGCAAAAACCAAATCACCGGAGTGAGAAGAGAATACAGGCTCAACAACATTTTGTGTTACAAATACAAAACATCCGAGCCAAGTATTTTTTTTCATCATGGTTAAAATAAAATGCTCTCTTTAGAGAAGTATTAATTTCACTATAGGTTTTCAGACATAGAGATATTTTTATTTACAGATATATCAGAGAGACGTTCATTTATATTTCCCGTGGGCATTATTATAGTATGGGTTCGTTTTTATTGTTTCTACATTTTAAAGTCGATTGAAAAGAAGCTTTTCTGCTGTTTATCAAAATCTCAAGAGAAACCAAAGGGAAATGTATGCTTTTTTTAAAAAAAAGGTTTTGTGTACCACAAACATTATTTTCCATTTGCTCCAACAATTATTTTTGTCTATCATTCTTCCATTACAAAAGTTATCTCCTCAGAGATAGGATTGGCCTTTTAATCGGCTTCTCTGTCAGTAACACGACAAAATAATCTATGCAAAGAAAGCTGCCAGTAAGACTTATTTTGTAAAAAAAAAAAAAACAAACAAACAAAAATGCAATTAAAGGTTTACAGAAAGATCATATTGCACAGTCGCAAGCAATGTGAGGATATAATTGAACTTGTTAGCGTTCATAATTGTTCTTGCCTCATTAAAAAGATTACCCTGCATTTTTTGTTTTTGAAAATGACAGTGGTGAAAATTTTGATCAGTCAGCCCCAAGAAAATGCAAAACTATAATTTCCCCACTCAGTCTGGTAATCCCAATCCTTTATCTCCCCCCTTTGAGCTATAAATGGAAAATGCACAACAGTTCTCAAAGCCGGCCACACAGAGAAGAGGAGATATTTGTTCAGGGGCCCCATTTTCTTTTCTCTCAAAGTATAATCGCAGCAGAACTGTCGTCACTTCATCATTGCTTTCCAAATGCTTTCAAAATTGGATATTGTGTAAGACAGCGCCACTATTTAAAAAATTACTGCTTTAATGAATGCTTTATTGATTTAGTTCTGTCATTAATATAGTCTATTCATCCTAGTAGACTATCCAAAGAGCAGAATTTACAGCCTGCATTTGCTTTGAGAGATAAAAAATGTCACTTCAGACCAATGACAAACCCTTTTTGGTTTTTCTCCGCACAGAAAACATTGCTTTACCTGCTAACTTTGTATCTACATTTGTTCAGTTTGTTCAGTTTGTACAGGGGTGTTGATGCACCACAAATACACAATTCCAGTTATTGCTAATGTAGTCACTGTAAGTGGTCCTGCATTAATGAGTACAATACTCATTGTTCATTTTGAAATTTATGCTCTCATCTCAGGAATATCCCTTTACCAGCTCTTTGCTATCAGTACTTCTTTGTTTTGCATGTTCAGTTACTTTGTATATTTTACGGGAGGTTTAATCATCGTTTATGGGCTGTTTGTGGGTTCCGTATTACCTTTATTGGTGAGCATGTTACTGTGTTCTTTCTTTAAGCAAAGACTACATGCTACATGAAAGGTTGAATTATTATTATTTTTTTGGCCATCTCCTCTGCATGTGAACCAATATACGGTTCTGTTTAGGGATGGCAGAGTTTGTTTTGAAACAATATTCACTGAGAAAACTTTCAAAAAGTATTTGATCCTTGCTCAGTTTAATAGCAGCATTAAAGCCAGTCACCATGAAAACCAGTGCCTTTATTTTATGTTTTTTATATATATATATATAAAAACAAGACCAAAGACCAAATGTGTTACTGTATGTATATTCTTTCATCTACATCTGTTTTAAATGTTCAAAAAAGAAATGAATAGATGTTGTGTTCAACTATTAAAGCCAGATTTTGAAGAAAAATTTTTTTTGTATTGATTTTCTTAGCATGCAACTGGCTACAGTTTACGTAGGCATTGTGACTATCCACTCCCCCATCTGTTTGTATTAATCTTATTTCTTAAGTGCTGTTTTATCGCCACCCCACAATGCAGTGTGGCTGTAAAAGTGGGAAATTGAGAGAAAGGGAACAGGAAACATTTTTTTTTTTTGATAAAATGTTTATTTCCAACAGATTATTTACATTTTCAGCATTTTCCACCTCAGACCTATTAGCGTGATCTACTAGAGGGACAGAAGAGAAAGGAAAGGGAGAATAAAATGAAAAATAATATCACTGCCCTTCCAAAAGGAGAAATCCCTTCTCATTCACAAACCTTGTGCTAGGTTCTCTTCACCATAGAGACACAAACAAAGGCCTGGCAGGTAGAAACACACCTAAGGTTATCGGCTGGTCTTATTATTCACCCGTAAAATGTGTACCGAGGCTGATTCCTGCATGTGGGATGTGATGGAAGTCGAGCCTTTGTCCCGCTGGCTCAAATTCCATTCCATCATTTATCTGGAACACTTAATCTGCTGTGATTCTAGAATGTCTGGCTGTTTCAACCAATCAACTTTTGTCATATCTAGTCATTCTTTATGGTTTTTTTCCCCCAGGGTTTCCCCAGGGGGGCAGTCATGTCTGGACAGGGTGAGTCTTTACATGATGAAGGCGACCGTTTAAAATAAAGCCCGTGCAGAGTTCAAGGGCATGACTTTAATGTAGGCTTTCAGCAGTATCAATAATGTATAAATGTGAATGCCATAAGAGAAGCCTCTCTCCCAAGTGTCGGTGGAGAAATTAGAATTTCCTTTTGTGTCTACTGCTTTAAAACTTGAGACTTGCAGTTACTGTCAATTTTTGTTATATTAAGAGTAAATAATTATTTTTGAGCAGCTTTGATGGCTCATGTCAGTTAATTGCAAAGTCAAGCTGCTTCACAACATCCAAATGACTTTAGCAATCCAGCTCAACACTGGGGGGGAAAATCACAGCCATAAGGTCCTGAGAAATAATATCACCATCTACTGGTTATTGGCCAGAAATGCACCAAACCGCAGCTTAAACTCCCCAACCCTCATCCCAAAGAGCCATGGAATCTGTAGATATTGCTTTGTTGCTTGAAACCAGCAACCAGTTTAGACGCATGAAACCAGGGGATGTGATTTAACTGGATAATTAACTGCTGTGATTGATCAACCGCTATTAACGGAAGCCAATACACCCTATGGCTTTCCGGGACCAGTATTGGGGACCCCTGAAACTGGTACACCACAAATACATCTTTGGTACTTCCTAGCTCTGGTCCTGGGGATCCCTATTGTGTGTGGTTTTTAGCTTCTCAGTTCAACAGAGCACTCAATGAATACTCTGAGCCTGTACCTTTTCTGTGTAGCAACGGAAAAAAGCACCTAAGCATCTAGATTGCATAGATCTGTGGATGTGGATAAAAGAGGAGGATCAGAGTTCTTATACTGTGTAAGCTGGTTATTTAGAATCAATCACACAAAATGACTATGTACAATGAGATGAAAACTCACACCAAGACTATTTACTAGAAACACTGCAAACAACACAAACTATCAACAAGACATGCAAGAAAACAAACATTGTAACTTCCAGATTTCTTTTTAAAAAAAGTGAAAATGTTAAGAAAAAAGAAATGTCCTTTTTTTTGTATTTTTTTTAAATAAATGGAACTCAATGTAACGCCACAAACGTAGCTCATGTTGCTTTCTCAGACTGAATGAAAAGCGCTCGACTGTTAGGATGTAAAAGTTTTCCAGATCTTTGGAATATATTTTTCAGGCAGGCCTGCCATTGAACATTCTGCAGTTTTGAGTACAGAAATGTTTTGGTCATTTGTCACAGCTTGATGTTAAAGTTACAGATGGGAAAGCAAAGCTTTTTGAGCCCTGTATTGGGTGGAGCTAGACTGACCTGTCAATCACCAACTCAAGATAACCAATCAAAAGGATGTTGCTTTATATAGCAAAACATAATTGGTTCAAAAGCAGTGACTAATCACTTACTCTTGATATCTCCCCATTTAGGAGTTAAAGAAGTGTCACTCCCATCCCAGTGGTCTATGAGTCTGTGCTAAAATTTTTAACATTTTGCTTGAGAGAGCTCAAGAGAAACACTACATGGATACAGTTTATAATAAGGCTTGTGTGAGTAAACCTAAAGGGAAAATGTCATTTTTGATGGTAAATCAATCTGTCCACTTACATTTACAACACACTAATCTTCTAGATATCTGTCTACTGTTCTGGAAAAAATCACACTAATTCAATGTATTAGGGTCTCTCATGTAGGATGCTGTAAGATACCAATTCTAAAGTACAAAGAATAAATCCAGCTCAGTTTGAAATGACCCATACGTCCATAGCCTTGGCAACTGTGCATGGAAATTCTACCTCATGATTTAGTCCTGTATAAGTCATGTAGAAATCGTGTGATGTACGACCCCCGAGTAATTCTGTCTTCCTAAAATCGCCTAGTCTGTGCTGTATCGCGCAGCGATTTTTTAAAGACTGTCATTTGATTTAAAAATTGTGTAGTGTGAGCTTGGCTTAAAACAGATCATACCAAATTATGACTTTTGGTGTGGAGTTTTCCCTGAGCAGCCTTAACATTTTTCAAATGCAGTTCTAGAATTATTATTATTATTATTATTATTATTAAGTGTGACATTAAGACCTCATTTATCAAGTAATGTACAATGGCTGTGTAAGGACATGGATCCTGAGCTAAGCTCTGATACTAGACCCACGTTTTACACATTTTTTGCTGCAATCCTTATTAGAGGTCAGTAATCTGACCCCAGACAGGTAGGCATGTATTTTTTAAGACAAAATTCACACAAAGCAACATTCGACAGTGACTTAAAGTATCAAGTTTAAATGGTCTGGTTTTTAACATGTTCTACACAGCTGCATGTTCATAAAACCACACAGGCTATTGTTTTGGAATGAAACTTTAGGTAAATTTTGTTATATTGCTCATAAATGCTTATTGGCTTGTTTTTTTAAAAAAGTTTTGGTTGTTCAAAACTATCCATGGGTGTTCGATAAAATAAATTATATCTGAGTATTCAAGCACATATAAGACTCTGCCCTATACCGAGGAGGCAAAAACTGAAACAGGGTCTTATTTAAGGCTTTGCACTTTTCCTGAGCATAAACGGCACCCTGCATGAACACAGAAGCAGCACCAGCACAATCGCTTTTACTTTGGAGCAGATTGAAAGTCTGGGAGATTTGATTTGTGGGTTATGAGGTGGGGGTGGGGGGGGGGGGGTCTTAAATCGCAGCCAGTGTTGCCCCCCTCCCCTCATTACCCGAAATGTTTGAGGGTTGTTTTTCAGACGCTCGCAGCTGCCCGCCCGTCTCCTCTGTGTCCCAGCAGCATGGGACAGCTGACAGTGTCAACACCCTCGCCATTCACACGCTAGAAGTTAAGGTTCCTGGCCACCTCCCAGGGGAACTCCTTCCTGCCGAAATGGCCGTAGCATGCCGTGTTCTGGTAGATTGGTCTCTTGAGATCCAGATCCCTGACAATACACACAAAGCTATCAGTCCAGTCTATTAGAAGGAATGCAGTACAGAGGTGGGCCAAACTGTCAGGATATGTTAATTTATTCACTGTGGGAGCAGTAAGTTTGGCCCACAAGAACCTATACTGTAGCTACAACAAAATGGCTGGGGCCCGAATAAGTGCTCATGGATTTATTAAAACGTTTACATTCCCAATATCTTCTATAACGTATGTTCAGCTCTGTGGGTCCTTACTCTTAAACCAAGTTGCAATCAAATCTTCTTGTCCTGTCATTGGGGGGCTTACCTGACAATAACCCCAGGTCGGAGGTCAAAGTTCTTGTTGACAATCTGCAGGAGCTCTTTCTCGTTTTTCTGAGAAGAGCCGTACGTGAAAATGGAGATGGACAGTGGGTGTGCCACTCCAATAGCGTAGGCCACCTGAACACACAAAAAAAATGGATCCTCCTGGTTTGCTATTTTGTAGTGGTGAAGTTTTATGAACCACATAATGGGTAGAGCAACAATGTGCTGTCAATCTTATTTTAACCCACATATGTTGGTCTCTGTAAAAGCATATGATTGGTTCAAGCCACTGAGTGACTGATAACACATCATAGCCCCACCCACTGATATTACGCATTAAATAATTGCATGAGTGATTCTCTCATACTCAGGTGTTTCACCACAGTTTCAATTACTTGTCAATTGCAAAGAACTGCTGGTGTTCAGATTTTACATCTATCTGAATTTGCAACTTTGATGTTTCGGAAATCAGCCATTCCAAAAAATTAAATAGATCAAGAAACATTGAGGAATACATTACTGTGTTCCTATCAGTGTAAAAAAGTCATAAACTAAGGACTAGCTCCCTCTATGTTTGCCTTCGAGGGGCATTTGTGCTTTCAGATTCATAGAAAAAATTTAGAAAAGAAAGCAGATAGAGCAATGTGACAGCTCGTGTCAAAAAAGCATGGGACATTGTGCACTGTCACAATCAGGGCATCTCTCAATCCAATCAACCAATAATTCCTTCAATCAGTACATTGATACAATTTCAGCTGAATTAGCTCTCTCAGCCAACTACAATTCACAAATGGCAGAGGCAGAGGGCCTGAGCAGAGCTTAAGTTCCACGTGACAATTGGACACATGGGGGAAAATCCACAAAACAAGATGGAAGCACTTACTAGAGGTCAAAGAGAATGAGAGGTCCCTGGTCAACATGTCTACGGCAACAATGACAAGAGGCATTCCATACCTGTACCAGCACCCTCCTGCATAGCTTGGCTTTGACCAGGGACTTAGCCACCCAGCGGGCGGCATAGGCAGCAGACCGGTCCACCTTGGTGGAGTCCTTCCCAGAAAAGGCCCCCCCACCGTGGGCTCCCCATCCACCATAGGTGTCCACAATGATCTTCCTGCCAGTCACGCCAGCATCACCCTGTCAGGAGGCACAGCAGAGTAAGGAATTACCCAACCATAGTGGGCGGAAGTGAAGGAATTTGCATGCTTAGTTTGGCATGTTCTTGATAACATACAGTACATAAAGAAAAGGACAAAGAACAACAGGCAATGCTTTTTAAAGGTCCTACATCAGATCTGTGTTTCAGTTTCATAAGCACTGCTTAAGTCCTTTGTAAGATTGAAAAATTGATTATCAGTCATAAACCCTTGGAGCTGGTGGCGACTTCCTTGAGGGTACAATAAAGCAATTCACCAGGTGGCCTGAGAACTTTGTTTCCCTGATTTCTCATGGCCTCGTAAACGACAGCTGGAATTGATCCTACAACTGGACATTACATATGTAAACAAGCATCAAAGGCTCTTGGACTGAATGGCTTTTGGACTATTGACTGAAACAAAGCTGTATATGTATCTTGCATCATATGTATGTGCATGTAAATTAGTATAAAGTAATTGTGGATAATATGATAAATGTGGTGGATTGGGATTAATACTAATTGAAATGTGGGGTATGTGAAAGTATAGGAGGGGGAGGAATAAAGAATGTGAAAGAAAAGAGGATTGTATAAGTTATCAGGGATGCGCTTGTCCATATAAGTATCTGGAGCCTAGAGTGGCCATCACCGGGACCTCACCTGATATCTAGATAAATGATAGGGAAGATCATAAGATCACGCGCCGTCGTTCAAAGAATCTTATTACTATCACTAGATTGGGGGGAGTAGACTATGCAGTTTATCTTCCTGGAGGGGGGGTCTCCGGGTGGTGAGGAGTGACATCTCTTCCTGCCAGACTTTATTTGGAAAAACAAAGGGAATTGTGGAATGTGGAAGGCCTGCTCAGGACTGCATTTAAGGGAAGCCCAAAGGGATATTCAAAGAGAATCTGCTTAACAGTTCTCCTGGTACCATAGTCACACCGTACGGAATAATTTGGTTATACAGGTGCAGCTCAAAAAATTTGAATATCGTGAAAAAGTTCAATATTTTTTGTCACTCATTTCAGAAAGTGAAACATATATTATATAGATTCATTACACATAGAGTGAAATATTTCAAGCCTTTATTTCTTGTAATTTTGATGCTTATGGCTTACAGCTAATGAAACCCAAATCATATCATATTTAATATTTGGTCGCATATCCTTTGCATGTTGTTACTTCCTGAAGTAACAGTACCTGAAAATAAGATTTCGAGAGTCTTTTGATGTTGATTGGTCACAGACTTCAGGAAGTAACAGCATGCAAAGGATATGCGACCAAATATTAAATATGATACTTTAAAAATATGTTAAAGCAAAATATTCAAATTTTCTGAGACACTGAATTTTGGGTTTCATTAGCTGTAAGCCATAATCATCAAAATTACAAGAAATAAAGGCTTGAAATATTTCACTCTATGTGTAGTGAATCTATATAATATATGAGTTTCACTTTCTGAAATGAGTAACAAAAAATATTTAACTTTTTCATGATATTCTAATTTTTTGAGCTGCACCTGTATACTTTGTTAGTGAACTTGTTCATGTTTATTTGTCTTAGCAGCATGTTATCCTGTGTTTAGCTATAGGTATTGAATGTGTTCGTGTTTGCTCTCACAGTCTTAACCAGTGATTATTGTCATTAATAAATGACCATGTTTCACATCATCTGCATCTTTCTTTTCAACCCTTTTTCCAGCTTCAATTGCCTGTATGATCTGAGCTGCACTTCCGAGCACTGTGGTATGTATGCTTGAGTCAGAACCCCTGCGTGTCGCTCAGGGCTGAGTACAAGTTCCCAGTATGGGAGAATCTGCGTAACAGGTCTCCTGGTGCTGTAGTGGTACCATAGTCATTAAAGTATGGGTAAGATTATAACTGACTTCCCACACCATGCATATTCTGGTTCTCTGTGTAGCTGAACAGGCTAGACAAAATATTTACTCTCTATTTCCTTTCTTCAATCTTTACATTCTGTAATTGACTGCTAATTCTAAGCTAATGACCTCCCTGCCTGTTATTAAATTATTTTTATATTTAACTTGCGTGGTCTCCATGACTCTCATCCATATTATACCCTTTTCAGCCTAAATTACGACTGAAAACTGAGGGAGACAATTCTGACCAAGGACCAACTGATCAGTGGCCTGGTACAGCAAGTCTTTAGTGGCGTTCTCAAGTTGGGCAAGGCAGCCATGTTCTGCCC
Organism: Ilyophis sp. 1 JC-2022; assembly: GCA_022702515.1. Taxonomy (NCBI): domain Eukaryota; kingdom Metazoa; phylum Chordata; class Actinopteri; order Anguilliformes; family Synaphobranchidae; genus Ilyophis; species Ilyophis sp. 1 JC-2022. The sequence continues at coordinate 100,806,710 of CM040405.1, forward strand.
ACAAAACAGGGTTGGTAGTGCATGGTTCTGGTGATCTGATGTGAAGAGAACCCTTGGACGTTCTACGTCGGTTCGTGTCAAATTTGCCTTAAGGAGCCCTCTGAATGCACTCTGACCTGGGTTTGCAACTATCTATGTAAAAAATAATGCATGTATTGTGTTGGCTAGACCTCCAACCTCTGCGTTCTCCAACGAACTGAGATTTAGCAATAATGCTGGTTCCGGCAAGCATATATTTAGTAATGGTGGTACCTAAGGACGAGTCGAGTGTAACCACTCCGAGCTCCATGCATGATTAAAACCAAATTCTAAATTATTATTTTAAATGGAGTCAGATAAATGAGTAAATTAATTAGTGATATTTTACACAATAACTTTTCCCTTTTCCCACAGCAATAGCGCAATACATCACGCTTAAACCTTCGCTCCGAGCTATTCCCTCATTGGTCTAGCTGCGTGGGTTCTAACCCTTTATATTTTCTTGACACTAATTATATCCTAAGTGACCGGACCATTACATTCTGATTTGCAATGGCATGGTAAATCCACACTTGAGATGAAGGGTGACACATCACACCATTTTTAAAGTCTATGTTCATATATCACATATATGATTTTATTAACGTGTATGTAGTCCTGGTGTAGGTGTTATGTAGCATCTTTGAATGGCATCGTTCTTTGTTTCGTAATTGAATGTCCATTATTGTACTGATGCCAACTGTGCCTTGAGTGTCAGAGGATAGGTAATGTGAGAGTGGTGGTAAAGGTTCGAGTGTGTATGTGTGTGTGTGTGTGTGTGTGTGTGTGTGTGGGTGTGTGAGGGCATCACCTGGGGCCCCCCGATGACGAAGCGTCCGCTGGGCTGCAAGTGGTAGATGGTGTTCTCGTCCAGGTACTTGGCTGGCACCACAGCCTTGATGACCTTCTCCTTCAGAATCTGCTTCTGTTCCTCCAGAGTGACGTAGTCGTCGTGCTGCACCGAGATCACCACCGTGTGCACGCGTCTCGGAATCACCGCTCCGCTCTCTTGGGTGTAGTACACCGTCACCTGAGAGAGAGGGAGAGGGATTCAGATTTAATGTATTGTCCTCACATTTAAAAGTTTGATTTCCGTTGAAGTAGAGAGGATAGACCCAGTAATTGTGTACCAGGCATTTACATGTGACAGGATTATATAAATGTAGGCTGTTTGGCCACAAAGCCTTTCTTTAAGTGGCCACCAGGGACATGCTTTCTTCCATGCATAATGTTTAACGTGGGTGACAGAGAAAGGATAGATAGATAGATAGATAGATAGATAGATAGATGATAGATAGATAGATAGATAGATAGATAGATAGATAGATAGATAGATAGATACTAATGTTCATGTTCATCGGGCTGGTACAGACGGGAGAGATGTGAGAGGGACAGGTGAGGAGAGCACAAGAAGAAGAGGTGACAGAGAAAGAGACACAGGGATATGTAACATGGAATGGAAAGAGAGGTAGGCGTAAAGCAGAGAGAGAGAGAGAGAAAGAGAGAGAGAGAGAGAGAGAGAGAGAGAGAGAGTGAGAGAGAGAGAGAGACGTGTCAGAGGACACAGGGATCAATGTAGCCAAAATAGGAGTGCTGTCATTATGTGGGCCAGACGTGTGTGGGGAAGAATGGGGGCCTTGTAGCCTCTGTTTGCTTTGTTTGCTGATTCAGGTCACTGTGACAAGCTGCAGTAACACTTTGTTCTAATCATGCACTTTCAAATCTGTGACATTATGGAAGCACCCTTTACTGATTAAACCGATTGTGTCTTTACAATCCTTACCATAATTTTTATGTATTCATTTATTAATGAATTTGTTTACAATTTATTTTACCTTTATTAGAACATAAATTATTCAAGTCATGAATGATCACCAAATAGTTTCCATCACCTCCACTTGCCATCTTGCTGTCAAGTGATCTAAAAGCATCTTAGGAACTCCGAAATAGCATTACTGGGTTTCACCTTCCAACTAAGTTAAGTGCTAGATCCTTTCCAAAGGCCAGGGAGGAGTGACAGGTGGACGGTCTCCACAAATCCGCACCAATTACCAGCCTGCTGGAGGGGGTGGGGCTGGGGCAGGGGGCGGGGGCGGTAGGGGGCGGTAGGGGGGGTCACTAAAACGAGGTCACTACCCTACAAAGCATGTGTTCATACCTCTGGCATACGCTAATATCACTGCCTATGCCTATTTGGAAGGCCTAGCATAGTTTTTATAGGGTAAATTCCTCTTTTATATTTACATCATTATTAACAATATTTACATGTTTTGTTTTAGTATTTTGGTTATTTGAACTGTAGTTTTTCTCATATTGTTCACTCTGCACTGTATGCATTTAAAGTGAGCTTAATAGAGTGAAATAGGTTAATGTGTCTTTAAGACAGGATGCTACTTCACTGGAGTTGAAGATTTCGGGACTGATCCGGGAGTGCAGGCAATCTTCAAAAGGCAACCAGGGAAAGTGAACATAATGCAGGAGAAGAGTGAGGAGACGACTGGGAAGATTGACGCAGTTCAGTGCTCCGTTTCGGCGGTGTACAGAGACCGCGGCGCTGCGTGTATGGAGGAGAGTTGTGGAGGCAGAGTTTGTGTGTTGGACTGCTTGGTAACACTGGACATCTCGGGACAGCGGGGGCTATTTTTAATCGTGGCTGTATTGTACTTTAATTAACTTAATTCACTTAATTGATGTAATGATTCTGTTGGATGTTTTTGTTTGATATGTTTGTGTGTTGTGGGTCTGCCCCACTGTTTATGTCTTTTTTGTTGTTGCTGGGGCTACAACTGAAGTTCCCTAGTGGGAAAATAAAAGTTATTCTATTCTATTCTATTCTATTCTCTTCTATTTAACTTTTTGTTTAATTGAAACAGGCATGTAGTTTAGTTTTAGCTAGCATGAAGGCGGTGGAACCACACAGCTATTTTTTGACCGTGTCAGTGGAACATGTCAGTGAAAATGTGGATTTGGAACAAAAGTTTTAATTGTATGTTCAACACGGAATAATAAAACCATTGTTTAAATTTAAATTACTAGAACTCTTGGAGTTATTGAAGTACATTAGACAGTTAAGCACATTTGAACCTATAGTTGTCTAAGAGTTTTCCTACATCAGGCAAAAATCTCACAAAGCAGAAATCGAAGCAAGACTATCATTAAAATTAATCAAGTTCTGTTGTTGATAACCACTGGTGAGATCTGGATGTGAAACCCAGTACGGCAGACTGTGTGGCAGTAGGGCAATGTGCTGCTTCAGGAAATAACAAAACCATAAATAATGGCTGACATACCAGGTCAAACACTTCAAGTCTATGAAATTAAAGAGAACTACCCTCCAAAGGTGCTGCAAATCATTTGCAAGCAATCAGATAGTTCATGAGAAAACCGTTCCCAAATTCCTGGCAGTGTTGTAGATACCAAACCCTGCCAGGGTTTGGTATCTACAACACTTAGCCTACAACACTCCCTTAGCCTCTACCTGGGTCTTGGAGTCTGGACGAAGCCATGGGATGGTTCCGTTGCGCCTCAGCTCGGCCATCTTTGCATTGAGTCTGTGCGCCAGGACGATGGTGAGCGGCATGCACTCCTCGGTCTCGTCTGTGGCGTAGCCGAACATCAGGCCCTGCCGGCAGGAGAACACCACAGTCCCACACTAACACCAGCACTTTTCACAGACTGGTCTCAGATCTCAGCAAAGACAAATTCCAGGCTGTCAAACATCCACCCTATGTAAACAGAGTCATTTTTGTTTTCTTAATTTTTTCTGGGAGAAAGGTTTTGCATTACATTGACAGTTTTACACATAACTTGGTCTGTGGCCCATTTATACACAGTTTATTAATTATATTCATTGTATTTTTTTAGGGGGGGGGGGGATTATATACTGAAATGATATAGACAGCTGTGCTCCCACCTGAATATCTACATCATGACTTTTTGGTCCAGTAACACCGCACCTGTACCCCTTGGACGACACTGAAACAGCGGCATAGAACCCCTTCAGAGGTGGCTATACCTGGTCGCCAGCCCCAATATCTTCCTCATTCCGGTCAATGTGGACCCCCTGGGCGATGTCAGGGGACTGCTGCTCCAGGGCCACCAGCACATTGCAGGTCTTGTAGTCAAATCCTGAAGGTGAACATGGATATATAGCTCAATCACAGTGCCACACTCAACTTTGACCCTCCCACCCGTCAATCATTATTACCTATCCAACTGATACTCAAATGGCACCCTCGATCAAAATCACTTTGACTAGCCCGCTAGGCAATTGTCATGACCCCAGATGGGATATTCTGTATTTATAACCCCTACTTCCATGTAGATAGGAGGATGTGGTCAACTGTGAAGCCAATCAAGCTTATTTGACAGAAAGGTAACCCCACAGTCATGTGAAATATTGAGAAATAAAGAGAAGGGATGCCTACTACTGACACTGTGGGTCTGAATTAAAACCAGTGACCTTTTAACAAGGTTAATATTCTGATCTCTGCCTTAATTTAGGTTTGCATTGATTTCAGTGGAATTTTACATCTCCTTTTAAAAATACATTTACATTTAGGCACCTTTAGCAGACACACATCCTGAGGGAAATGTAAATATAAATGTATGATATAACTAATCAGGGTCACAACTCATAGTAGTAGTAGGGGTAGAGAATATACACTGCTCAAAAAAATGAAGGGAACACTTAATCATCACAGTATAACACCAAGTCAATGAAACCAAACCGGTCATGCTGGATGATGTTGCAGGCAGCATAACATTTGCCACGGCGTCTCCAGACTCTTTCACGTCTGTCACATGTGCTCAATGTGAACCTGCTCGCATCTGTGAAGAGAATGGGGCACCAATGGCGAACCTGCCAATTCTGGTGTTCTTTGGCAAATGTCAATCGAGCTACATAGTGCTGGGCTGTGAGCACAGGTCCCACTACAGGACGTTGGGCCCTCATGCCACTCTCACGGAGTCTGTTTCTGACAGTTTGGTCAGAAACATGCACACGAGTAGCCCGCTGGAGGTCATTTTATAGGGCTCTGGCAGTGCTCCTCCTGTTCCTCCTCGCACAAAGAAACAGATTCCGGTCCTGCCGCTGGGTTGTCGCCCTTCTACGGCCCTGTCCAGCTCTCTGTGTAATGGCCCATCTCCCGGTATCTCCTCCACGCACTTGAGACTGTGCTGGGAGACACAGCAAACCTTCTTGCGACGGCACGTATGGATGTGCCATCCTGGAGGAGCTGGACTACCTGTGCAACCTGAATGGGCTGCAGGTACCGCCTCATGCTACCAGTAGTGACAAGGGCACTAGCAAAATTCAAAACTAGAGAAAAATCAGTCAGGAAGGATAAGGAGAGAGAAATGGTCCGTGGCCACCACCTGCAAAACCATTTACTTTTTGGGGGTTGTCTTGCTGTTGCCTTTCCTGTCCATCTGTTGTCACTTTCATTTGCACCAAAGCAGTTGAAATTGATTCACAATAGTTTACGCTTCCTAACTGGACAGATCGATATCCCAGAAGTTTAATTGACTTGGTGTTATATTGTGATGATTAAGTGTTCCCTTCATTTTTTGAGCAGTGTATTTAGATTTAGCATAGTATCTGGAACATTCCGAGTCTAGCTAAAGATGCGCCAAGGTGTAGTTTTGGTAGTTGGTACGTTTTCATCTGCAGCAGGAGATGGGCCGTGACTCTGCTGTTCTGATTGTAGAGGGAAGTTCCATTCCAGGTCAGAACAGAGAAGAGACGTGATTGACAGAAGTAGCCCTTTAGGGAGGGGACAGTAAGATGACCAGTGTTTGTGGAGCGGAGTGGCCTGGCTGGAGTGTAAGGTTTGATAATGGATTGCAAGTAAGAAGAGGCATGTCATATGAGCAGGAGGAGCTTGATGGCACCTAAAAGGAAACCAGCAGGGATAGAGTTGTAGTAGAGTTGTAGTAGTCCAGTCCAGTCAGTTCATCACAAAAACCTAAATAATGACCTGGGCAGCAGGAAAAAACAGGTTTTGTGGATGTTGTAGAAAATAAATGGGCAGCTCAAAATAACTGTTGCAATATTTTCTGTTATCCAAACAACACCGACATTTTGTCAGGTTGGGATACGAACGCTGTTGTATCACCAAGGGTGATGGACAGATCCTGGAGCTGGTAGGTAGTCCACCTCGGTTTTGGCAAGACTGAATTAGAGATGCCAACTAATCATTCAACTCGAGATAGCTTTAAAAATGGCTTCAACGCTTGCAATATATTCCACTGTCAGTGGGAAAAAAAGTAGCTGAGTCGTCAGCAGGGCAGTGGTAGGAGAAGCCATGTGAAGAAATTATTGAGCTAAAAAAATTGGGGCCTGATTTACTAAGACTTTTAGCATGTGCAAAACGTTTTAGCACATGCAAAACCAATAACATGACCAATTATTGGTTATGGTATTTGTTTTGCCCCAATCATTGGTTGTATTATTAGTTTTGCGTGCGCTAAAAGGTTTTGCACATGCTAAAGGTCTTAGTAAATCAGGTCCGTGATGAATAGAAAAAACAGGAGGGGCCCGAGATCAGGTCCCTGGGGAACTTCGGTGAAAAGGCAGTGGGACTTTGAGATAGTGCCCTGCCGGATAACCAGATAGGAGCAGTCGGAAAGGCACAAGGATAACAATTTGTGGCCATTGCCTGAGATACCCATTACACAAATAGATTCACAGATTACAAATACCTGATGAAAAATTCAACCTCAGTTTAAATGTGGAAGCCCGTTTGGAGGTGGCTTTCTATCCGCACCTTTATCAGAGTTGTCATAGCCGATGTGCTTGATTGTGTCCCTCACTACCTTCTGGTAGTCCACGTTAGCCATGGAGGTGATCTCTCCACACAGCAGCACCATGCCGGTCTTGCACACCGTCTCTGTGGAGGATGCAGATTCCAGTCAGTGTGGTGGGACCAATACCAACAGCACGCTAATAGCACACAAGCCACATGTAACAGTCTAAAAACAGCCTTCTGTATCTGTTACCTAATGGTCAGCTCTTTTTACTATAAATCTCCAGGGACAAATAAGTGAGGGGGGTCGTTCACAACACAACAAAACTTAGCCGTATGGACATCCTGCTGAAGTCTTAAATTAAAATAACCTCTAATACCTCTGTTTGATGATGATGATTATGGTGATAATGGTTATGATGATAGTGATGGTTAAGAGTATTATAATGATGATCTATATTGTTTATTTACCTTGATGATTATGTTTTCCAGAAAAAAAGTCACAGCTTCTCTAATTTCTAATGTGACTGAGAGTGCAGCTGAGTTTACATACTGCAAACTGCTGCCTTCCAAACCCCTTGACCTTCCCATCCAGAGCACAATTCTCCTCAGTGCTGCCACTTGCAGGCATTAGAGTGTATCCCTCTCTGACTTACCACATGCCACCTTGGCATCAGGGTCCTGCTTCAAGTGTGCGTCAAGCACCGCATCACTGATCTGGTCACATATTTTGTCTGAAAAACGAAAAGTGGATGATATAATATAATACTTTACAAGATTAAAGATCGAGATTATCAAATAACCAGTTCAACTGGTGGCAAAAAATTACATTACATTACAGTATATTATATTTCACTGGAGATTGAGATGGAGAGATCAGACATAGGGTACTAGGTTTAGACATTGGACATGTCCCATTTCTGGACCATCTATTAGAAGTTTAAAAACTTTTGCAAAAGACATTGAGATTTTGATATTGTTTTCTGTACTCTATAACACCTGTCCATTGTGTTGTGTCACTCTGAAATTTATGTTTATGAGTGTGTTTACATGTGGTCAAATGGCACACATTTAGAATGAATGGAGGACACAAAGTATTTCAAAATATGGGATGGGGGGGTGGGGGGGTTTTCCATGCCTGACCTTTAGCATGGCCTAGAAATGATGCATGCTACAGCAGCATAGTCAGGCTTCTGGATCTGCACCGAAGATAACATTTCACTACTCTTTCAATGCGGCACACTTATTACATATCAATGCTTAGAAATAGCCTAGAAATAGCCTCCCTTCCCTCTGGGAACATGTCAACATGCTTCAGTTCATGGTGGCTGTCAGTCATTTCCTTGTCTGGAAGATGACTTTATCTTACCATATATGAGTAGGCCTAAAGAGGTCATTTGAAACTAAAATAACAATGGCAGACTGCCTATTCGAAAAAGGTTGTGCTCATGCTGTAATGAAAACGTTGCTCAGTAAATAAATACTGATCACACCATCACTTTTTTTAAATGAACAACGTTTGGATCTGACGTGAGGGTGAGAAAGCCAATTCAGTAATGCGAATACGGTCCTCATGATGTTGCTGAGACAACAGCGTGAAACTAGTAATCCTATTCAAACATTATTTTTTAATTCTTCACCGTTTAGAAGTAGATTCATATTGTGTTGCCTTTTATTATCCATTAAATTTTTTTCGGAACCATGCAAAACATACAGAACAAATTAGCATTATGCATCATTTAAAAAATATTATGTTTTATAGCTGGGTCTATGAACCCAAAGTTCCCATATGTAATAACCATCTTTTCGGACTCTCTGGATTATTTCCTAGTAGCAAGAAACAGCATCCACGGCCGAGTAGAACTTTTTGGAATACAATAAAGCCACCACAATGGTAGAACTTCACTTCACTGCATTTTTGCTGCACTATGCAATAATCTACACACTGTTGGAGAAGTTGAGAAACAGTTTAAGTGCAACTTAAAATTTTACGATAACATTACCACATTTCTACAGATATTATTACCCCCGATCATCACCTGTAAAGAGCAACCAGTAAAGAACGATCAAGGGTACTGCAAAATGTCTTAGATTAATGTACAGAGATGGCATGCTCCCATTTAAAACTGAAAAAAAGCTGAACTTAAAAAAGCTAAAAAATACTAAAAACTGAAAAGCTAAACGCTGAACTCTGCCTCTGATACCATTAAAATGCAAGCAAATTCTGCCACAGTTCACTTTCAAATGCACTGTAACTCGTTCACTGTTCCCTTTCGGATGCACCATAACTGCCTCCATTCCTCCTTGTCACGTTCAAATGCACTGTAACTTTGTAAAAATTTTAAACATTTCAAACCTCTGTTCCAATTAAATTTCCCTACCACTGTCCCTACTGCACTTTCAAAGGCCCTGTATCTCTTGCCCTGTTCAGATATCCAGTAATTCTGTCTGTGGTCACACCCCACATCCCAGGGAGTTAGCTACTGAGGCAACGCTCGACCCAAGTTACATCAGAAACAGCCAGAGTGGCTGGGGCTCAGCACACGCATGGGAAGTCCATCATCAAAGCCATCTCTACCATTATTTTACTTTACTGTCCACCCTTTCAAATCTCGATATGGAGGATCAGTGATGTGCGATTGGCCAAACATTGAAAACGTTTTGAAATACACCTGTAAACGCTTCCTTCTCACTAAGCCTTAGCATCTCAGCTTAGACATATATGTTTTAAGGTCAGTTCCTTTCTGCGACCTAAAGCATATACTGTAGGTCAGCATGATTATATAAATTTCATTGGACAGACTTCAGAGATACTTTTAAGCAAAAAAGGAAATGTCTATCAATGTAGATGACGCACTTAGAGAAATAAATTATGTGGTATGTCTATATGTCAAGAGATCAGGTTACCTCCGATGTCACTGCGTGCATAACAAGTCTATAACCGGTGTGAGGCACTGAATGTGTGTGTGTGTGTTTACAGTAGCCTATGTGTGTTCTTGTGAGAGGGAAAGTGTATGTGTACGCAGCACGTGTTTTGGCCCACAGTGGTAGCATGCAGCAATGGCTGAGATGTACTCCACTGGCCGTCTGGACACTGTAACATTACTCTATGTGTATGGCGTGTTACCCTGAGTGCCAAAAGGCAGGCTGTCAATGGCATACCTTTCTAGTCCTGCAGCAAAGGTTTCTGCTTACTGCTCTGTCCTAAAACAACTAGCACAGTTTACCAAGCTGCTCTAACACAGCTTTGGTTCAATTTGGAAGTTGTGTGAGGTTCCGGATTTAAGTCATCTGTGGAGCACTGCACCCTTTGCATGCACATTTCAGCTCAAACAGTCTCCATGTTGCAGCATCAAACAATGCGTTGCTGTACAATTACATTCAATAAGAGGGTTGGAAATTTTTTGCCCTCCCCACCAATGCAGTTTGCAAATTATCTATGACCATGCACACTGCCCGTCTGTTTAAGATGGCCGAAGCGGTAGGTGTCGAGATAATTAGCAAAAGCCTCCATCACTCACCTGGATGCCCCTCTCCAACAGACTCTGAGGTGAACATGAAAGCCCCCTCGTCGTTCAGGCAGTCACACCAGCCGTTTGTTGGACCGTTCATGTCTCAGGGACCGCAGCTCGACACGGTTCAAAGAACAACGACAAAAATAACACAACAAAAGGGCAGGAATGTGCTCCGTCTCTCCAATGAAGCGGACCTAAACTTTCCCTGCGCGCTTCTCTGTGAAGCTGTCTGCTCCCCACTGGTGGGATAACGGTCTATTGAACTGGGGCTGTGGGGTCTCCAAACACAACATGCTCCTATATATGGTTGGAGGAAATCACACTCGGGTCATGTGAGCCAATGGGACAGTTCATTTCAACAAGGGGAGTAGGGAGGGAGGGAGGGAGGGAGGGAGGGAGAAAGATAAACATTTTTAGGAGAGCTTCAGTTAACTCTTCAATGATTGAGCTGTTCTCCTAATCCAGGGTTAACCTGATACCTAACCTCAGTGCCTTCCTTTATAATGGGAGCACAGGGGTTGGGGGTGTTCGATCTTTAACAAAGCCAGAGGCAATAGGCTTTGTTGTTTGTCCATGCCAATCATTCATTATCCGCATGTCTAGCATGGTGTACATGTACATACTGAAATAAAAATTTATATTCCAGTGGTCATAATACTTATGATTGGACTGAGCCGATACGTCGTGCTGTGTTTCATGATGAATACTAAAGTCTGTAAACATACCAGACATGAACGTAAGCAATTTAACTCCACACTATTTTAACACTCATCAGAGCCAAGGGAAATCTGAGCACGTGGCAGGTCATCTGATTTATAGACCTATAGCATGTCTTAATCCGTCGACATGATCACGTGAGAGGGAAATTGTTTTAGAGCAGAGCAGAGCTCTTCGGTTCGCCTCCCCGCTGTTATGTTTTCATTTTTAACCCCAATTCTTCCCCTCATTTCTCCCTCATTGGAATGCCAAACTGTTTCCATCAGCTCATTTCTTGACTTCCAGGGTTTGGCTCAATCCTGACCTGAATTATGAATTCCAGATAAATTCCAATTCCATTCTTGGATTCAAATTTGGATTTGAATTGTAATAAGTGACAGGATATATCATTTTAAATGAAATTTTAAGGAAAGGAATTTAATTCAATGGCAATCCAACACCTAATTTATTGTATTTGTTGCCATAAAATTTAAATTAGATTTTTAAAGAATGGCAGTAATTTGTGAATACTTAAATACATATGTATGTATAGACTTTATGAACATTCCTTCAAATGCACGTAAATATTAGAAAAATACATTCCCCAGGAGGTCTTACTTTAAAAGTCGGGGAAAAAACAAGTAACAATGGACTATTTTATCTAATTATTTGACACATGACTTACAAGATAGTAATTTAAATGGTATTAACACATCATAATTAGTATTATTCATAAGTGATCAGTGTTGGAGTTTTTTGGAAGCTGGTGGAGGCTGAATGAGGCTTGCATGTTCTGCTTTCATATTATTATTATTATTGTTGCTGTTGTTGTTATTATTATTATTATTTATAATAATAATAGTAATAATAAAATTGAATGTCATTGAATTAAATTAAACTTTTTGTAATTCCAATTCACAAGCAAATTGCACTTAAAATAAATAATGTATAATATTTGCCATGTTGTCTAGACATATAAGCCATATAAGCACACTCTCCTCCAAAGTGCAGGCCCCCAGTCACTACTTCTTTTCACGAAGATACCCATCAAATGAGCTGAACAATAATTGCAGTGAAGAAGTGAATATTATGTGCTGCTGACATAGGCACCCAGTCAACCAGAAGAGTTTCTCCTTCACACAATGAGATGAGGACAATCCCACTAAGTGAAACCCTATCGGGGCGATGCCCCCAGCTCATTGTGGGCTGCTGGCCTCTGCTGGCCAGTCAGTAAAAGAAACCCGGGCCAGATACCAGACCATGGGCTCATCCACACACTGGAACCCAGTGCCTTAACAAGAGCCTCTCTGCAGTCTCTATGTCATGTGATTTTTAAGGAGGGTAGAAGAGGCCTATCACCACACAACTATATTTCTGCTAGATTGTGAAACAACCCTTTAAGAATTCATTATGTATAGAAGGATAATACTCAATTTAAGCAGAAATGTGTCTCTTGTTTAACCTTTCAGGGGAAAAGTCATGGCTGCAAATAATCCATTTGTAGCATAAGGGGCTTGCACTCACCATGAAAAAGAAGAGTTCATATTTTTTTAGTATTACGCATACTGCATTCATTTGTTCAAAGAAAATGTTATCTAATATGCAGAGTTCTGTAGCCTGATGGTGTAGTGGTTCGTGGCTGTCGTTTCCTTTTCTTTTGCGGTTCTCGTTCTAGTTTCACAATTGTGAATCAATCTGATTTTTTACACGTTCCGTTTTGTGGTTTGCAGTCCTCATTATTGTTTTCACCTGTGCTTCTACCTGCAGGATATTTAAGTTCCTCACTTCCGCTTCTCCGGTGCTTGTTTGTCTTTCGACATTGCATTCGAGCCAGGTATAGCCAGGTACCAGAGACCTTCTGATATTAAACTTTGTTTATGTTCGGGGGGGACTTGCTATTAGCTACTTAGTCAGGTATAGGATTGTTTTCCTCCTGGTAGCATTCGGCGCTATCTATTTTGTACATTGCTGTTCTCTAGGAGACAGTTCTTCTTTGCATCTTTGTATCTTTGTTTTGGTTTTACACTCTTCCGGCTCTGAGCTAAGGTAGCCGAAGGTGTTCTTTTGTTAGCTAAGTTTCCCATTCTGGCTCATTACTTGAGCTCGGGAGATTTAGTTGGTAATTCACTAGTTTACTAGTTCGGCCGTTTTTGTGGGTTGATTTTCGTCTGTTGGCTGTTTGCCTTACGGAATCAGTTCCTGTCTTTTCTTTTGTTTCTTTTATTATTTTCTTTCCCTATTATTGGTCCTCACGGTTGTGAGCTGACTTGTTCTGATTCCCCCACCTTCGCGTTTGAATCTCCGAACCATTAAATACCCATTACAGATGGTCTGAAAGTGAACCACTGTTAAGATCAATGCATAAAGCCCACTGTGAATTAAATAGGTAATAGACCAGAGTTTAAATTATTTATCTTGTATATTATATAATACAATAGCATACCCAATTAAAATTCTAAAATGCCAAAACCCACCAATAATTATTTGTTTCTCTGTCTTCTGCTTTCTAGTGTTGTTATTATTACCCTTAATACTGAACTCTTGACTGGAGAACAAGTGGTCCCAGAACTGAACTTTGACTGTGCTGATGTCAAGCTCTGGTTACTGTACACAGCATTCGTGTCTGTGAAAAACCAACTGTGGCTTAGTAGTGTCCTGGCCTTCAGCTACAGGATTAGCACATTGTAAGCCTCACTGCTTCATTGGGGTCTGAGTCCAGTGCTAAAACAAGCAAATGTCTCAATCAAACCAGAATGCCAATACTATCTGAACAGCATTTCAACAAATGTAGCTACAGCCATAATAATGGTAACATAGAAACTACAACTACTAATTGTCATTGAACAACAAGAGGCTGAAATATAATAACACAACAGCAATAGCAATACAAAATAAGAAGAAAGAGAAGAAGAATAAGAAGTAGAAGAAGAAGAATAAGAAGAAGAAGGAGAAGAAAAGAAGAAGAAGAAGAAGAAGAAGAAGAAGAAATAAACTTCAAATTAAGATCAGACAAACACATTTTCCAATATCGGCTACAGGGCACGTGTGAGTGGTCGAGCCCCTGGGTGTGACCAGACACATATGGGTGTAAAAGGGGGCGTATATGGGTAGCTGTTTCAAGGCTGATTCCAGTGCTGGGGGTCTGGAATCTACTTTTCTTTCCTGTTTCCAGTCGTGGAGAGGAATGTAGCAGCTGCATGGGTGGGGTGTCATCCTGAATGGGCTCTCAGCACATTCCACTATGGACCAGCCAGCAGCGGTTCTTCTCCAAAGCAATCTTCTCAGGGCAATCTCCAGTTTCATGGTCCTAAAAATACTAAAACTACTACCGCTGAAAACAAAATGGGCACAGTGTTTATCAATAGATACCTCTCTTAACAAACATTTCACCTTTGGTGGTTCAAGTAGATTATGGTAGGGGCATTCAATGGTGGTTTTAACAAGCATTAACACCCCACTGATGATGTAGACTGCAGACTGTAGCAGGATGAATATCACCTATCTCCTGTAATACTAACTGGCGATTGGGTGAGTGTATGCATGTGGACTGGCTGAAGTGACCTGATAGCATCAGAGGTTATAGTTCAGGGCCCATTTTATAGTAGGCAGCATTTTCATTAAAGAGATCCAGATGGTCAATCTGGCTCGCAAACATTGCTGTCATACATGAACATTGTAAGTGATAAGTAAGAGTATATAGCTCAACAAAACCAAATCCCCTGGGAAAGATATTTTTGTGTGTTTATACTTGCATAAATTGTGGAAAAACTACGTTGAGAATGTAGGTGTGAGATGTTTAAAAGTCAATTTGTAATACTGGAATGGGCAAGTGAATATTTTCCATAAGTACCCTTACAAAACTGGATAGTTAGCTGCAAACTTGCAGCTAATATGTAACGCATTTGCCACAGACTAAATTGTCTACCACAAAATGTTGCCAGAGGTTTATCAGAGTTTTCCAGTAGTGGTGAACTAAAAACTTTGCCAGAAGTGAATGGAAGTTCCCACAAAGCTAATTTGCATGTGAAAATATGAGCTTGCCGCAAACCTGCGGCAACAATGCCAAAGGTTTGATGCAAATTTGGCAGAAGGCCAATATTTTTGTAAGGGTAGCTGATATCATGAGAATTTAATAGACTGTTCATTTATCTTAATTTTGGGCTATTCAATCTTATCCAGGAAGGAACAGTGTGGCTGCACGCTATTGCCCTAGCTCAGCACAATGACACCCGGGCTGTGTCCGAATACAACCGCTGTTTCCTGTCCACTGTTCCTTATCCACTCAGACCCCTGTCTACTATGTGCCCTGTCCCCTCACTTTGCAAGCAGTGTGCGAAAGAAACCCCGCAAAACTCTTTCCAAACTAGTAAGGAAGTAGTTTGTAATATTTATTTTGAATTTTGTATTTCTATTGAGAATATCAATCAGTTAACATATGACGATTGTTACAAAGTGTAGATTATGAATGAAGATAGAATTAACAAAAATAAAAAAGAGTAGTTTGTAATATGAACCTATCTTGTACCATAGATATGCATATACGCTCTATGGGCCTCATTCATGAAGCGTTCCTAAATACGCGTGTACATTTATGTACGAAACGAGTTGGTACGAAAAATCAGATTCATCAAACCGTGCAGGAAAGGCAGATTTTTTCATATTCAGGTACGAAGCGCGTTCACGTTATTTTGTAATTAGCATAAATCCACGCCCATTAATTGCCTTATATGGAGGCTGCCACTTCCATTTAAAGGTCCATACCTAGTCAAAATAATAGTTTAGTATTGTCAGTACCAGTGTCATGAACTGAGAAAGTAAAATATTAACAGGAGATACCATGTACCAACAATGCAGGATCACCCCTCACACAAACTGTTAAAGTAGTAAAATAAAAAAATTAAAATGGATTGACATTAAATTGGAGGCAAATAAACGCATAGCTGCGCATCTATGTCTGCATCGGACGAGCGAGCGCATTGCTTTATCGCAGCCTGGAAATAAAAGAAACGTTATTAATTTTGTAATTTTATTGGGGTTCTGTGCATGTGAGTTGTGGTTTGAAATCGGGTAATCACATGGGCTACCTTATTTTAGAATTTGTCTGACGCGTTGTAATTGTGGTCACAAAAAAACTTTCGTTTCACTGACTTTTCCGCAAAAACGTTTACTGGGGTGTGCAGTCTATGGCACCGATAACATTGGACAGGTTGGCAATTTCATAAAAACCCCGCTTTACCTCCACCTGCTTTTGCATCTTGTAGGGGAACTGGATGTACACTGGCATTAGCTGGATTAAGCTGTTGACCACAATTGCAACCCTGGCTACAGACATGTAAGCCGCATGTAAGCCGTTTTCTTTGGCAAAGAACTACGCCTGGAGTTAGGGTCTGGAGTTTTTGTGGGCGTGCCCTCTCATGCCGACTGGATCAAAGAGCGTTAGCAAACGTTACCAAACTAATTTAGGTCATAAAGTGAGCAAATAAAAATAGCTGTACAAACAAATTTGCCTTTATGCAGCAATTTGCTGGTGCTGCCTTTACTATTTAGAATTCACAAACTGGCCATGCATAATGCAACACAAATGACCTAATTAATGCGACATTTAGCTAAAGGGGACATTGCGGTAGGAACAGTTGCCATTTCGCATTAGCCTGTGCTTGGAGGAAGATTAACCGTGGTGCACCGTTTCTATGGAAATGGAACTCGTTTTTGGACGCTAACGTCTTGTCGACAGGAGGGGTTGTTAGCTTGATGACTACGGCTCACTGTTAGTAATTCAGGTAACGTTACTATCAGATATTATGTATTGATTTTACAGAATTTTAATGCACGATTTGCCCCTGAAGACGGTAATAGAATGCTTATTTTGTTTTGCGAGGTCAAATAATAACGTTAGCTGTATATTCATAATCTTCTAAATTGGGAACTGCTTATAAAAAGCCGGATAGCTACGCATCACCTGTTTATTTACTAATCTGTCAAATTTGGGAATGACTTTTAATCAAGCTATGTACCCGTTGGTTAACTTGACTAACATTAGTAACGTTATAACGATAGCTACTTTAGTAGGTTAGGTAAAGACGTTCAATAAATGAACTAATGTTATTCATTACCAGCAAAATGGATTCTGAGTATGTGAAAACCAGCCTTGGGAAGTGTCTGGTGGAGGTACTGGCTGAAATAGCGGAGCAGCGACCCATGGACCCAATCGAATTTCTGGCTCTGTGGATTTACAAGTACAAAGACAATATCGACTACGAGGAGAAGGTACATAACGTTTAACGATATGTCTAAACGTGATACGTCATATAACCTACTGCTGATTTAATCTTTTTACAACTTTTCGCCATCTCGTGCCATAAGTGATAGTCTTGGGGTCGACTTAAATATCACTGTAATGCGGTACCCAATGTTAGCCAAATAGACTATGGAAATTCTGTATGTCAACAGTATGCTTAAAATACCACCTGCGATAAAACAATAAAGACCCCACTGTCCATTGTCACTGGTCAGTTCGGAAAAGAGAGCTTTCCTTCCCTGAGTGGAGTTTCCCCAGCAGCCTGGTAGTTCCAACTGGGTAACTAGATATTAGTCCTGCTATTTCAGGGCTTTCTTTACCTTCAGCTTCAGACCAGAGATGGGGCTGAAACCATTAACACATGCATAAAATAATAATCACCTGTGCTGCAAGGGAAATTTGGTATGCAACCAGAGGGAAGTGGATTTACAGAGTGCATTTGCCAGTTACTGAGATGAACTGCACTTGAATTACCTAAGGAAATATTCCGCTGTATAAATGGGACCGTGCATGGGCAATTCTAAGCCGTGCTCATCATCCCAAAGGTTTAAAATGCAACTTCCCTAATTGCGGAATCTCTTTATGGTGAAGACAAAGTTACGTTTGATGTACAACGGTGTTTTATGTGTTCCCATTATCCACAGAGAAAGGCACAGCAGAAACATCTGGAGCAGGAGCGGCAGCGGGCGAAGGCGGAGACTGAACAGCTGCAGCGGATGCAGGATGAGGAGGACCGGATCGGAGCCTCACAGGAGCAACTGATGGTGGGGAGGAGCTAAGATGTGTTTCCGAGCACGTGTTCCCCAAGATTTCTATTGCAAAGCCTCAGAAATGGCTGCACTGTGGCTGAGGAGCCCCATCTCAAAACAATGGTTAATACTTGATATTTGTATCCAGTGCCCACTACAGACAGCTGAGCAGTGGCTGCATAACACACGAGCACTTGGAAGAATGTCTATATCAGTGGTGCCCAATCATGTGCCATGAGGGCTTAGAGCAGGGGTGGGCAACTCCAGGCCTCGCGGGCCAGTATGTAGGCAGGTTTTTGCTGCCACCAGTTACTAATTATTTAACTAACCCAACCAATCATTTACATGATCTGATATTTTATCTACATTCCACAATATGAAAAGCAGATGATGAATGTTCTTGTGTTGGTAATGCATGTATTGTAGCATTTTATTGTGATGTAATTTACGAGTGAATCGGTGATGGTGTATACAACTAATTAACTGATTGAGCCAGGGTAACTGGTGGCAGTAAAAACCTGCATACACACTGGAGATGCCCATCCCTGGCCTAGAGTATGCAGGGTTTCACTCCAGCCAATCACTACACCTGCTGATTTCACTAATTAACATGCCTTCAACCAGAGAGGAAGGAACTAGTTAGTGAAATCAGCAGGTGTAGTGATTGGTTGGAATGAAAACCTGCATACTCTGCCCTCCATGGCACATGATTGGGCACCACTGGTCTATATCATGATGTAAAGTTCTGTGGGGCTGCGTCCCAATATTCTTCACTCCCCACCTCCTTTCCTCCACTCCCCCACTACCACTCCTCTCCTACCCGGAAATATGAAAAACTGCCTGAATGTTTTGAGTACAAGTATTTGCATGTACAGTATACAATATACCTGACATTGCAGTTTGCTTCGAGACATTCATTAATATGTAACCATTAATACGTAATTAAGATGTAATCAGAAACATTAAATTAAAACACAAAGATCCGTTTCCGGGGCACGGAGTAGAGGAGGTGGTAGTGGAGGAAGGGAGGGTGCATTTTTCGAGTATTGGGACGCAGCCTGGGTCTACAAAGGACATGTAGCTGATGACTCAGACACCTTCACAATGCCGTGCATTATTCTTGAGTCTCTGACACATTGCTGAAACCTCATAGTTTAATCAGTCACATTTTTACAGCCGTGGACATGCCAGGTTTTTACAGGGAATGTATCAGACCCGACCTGAGTCAAATAATTATTTAAAATCCGTTAATGCTGGTAAACATTGGAAATGGTGTTGCATGTCCCTGGTAATTTTCACTGAAACACGTGCAATAAAATAAAGAAGAATTTTGTTGTGTCTTTTAAAATTGTCAGTAATCTGCTGGAATTTTACTTTGTCTAAAGAGTATTTCAGATGATTATTTGACCGAGGTTTGGAATGTAGGCGACATGCATTGGTCTTGTAGCCAGTGGGCTGAGGATTGTTCAGCACTCCACACGAGGAACGTGAACCCACTGAAACGATCACCTGAATCAATGTGATGTGTGATTTATATTCATAGTTTTATGTCTTGTATTGTGTGCTGTCATGTAACACATGTGCTGTTTTCCATCAGTCAATGGAACGTGCACGGACCACAGAGGGGACATTGTTGGAGAGGTCAAAGTTTACCCCTCCAAAGCTTGCCACAGTCCAGGAAGCAGGGGATGGGGTACGTCATTTTTAATTTTTGTGTGTTTTGTTTTGGTTTGATGCCCACAATTAAGGCTGTGGTTGTTATAACCCTTGACATTTTAGTATACCCGCAAAAGAGTTTCAAAGGTAAATCATTTTTTAAAGTCTGCAAGTACATTTGGAATTGCTAGATTAAACGGGCCAGGGATAGTAGAGGTAGATGACGGAGATGAAGAAGAAGGACGGATGTATAGGGAGGGTTCAGACAGGGACTGAATCAGCTTGGCTTTTTATCTCGCTCAAACATCAAGCAGGTACCTCAGTCTGAAGCCGCAGAGGCCCACAAAGTCACAGGAAGCGCGAGTGCAGAGGACCAGCCTGGAGAGGAGACCGCTGCTGACCAGAAGGGGGACAATGCTGAAGACGCCCATAAAGATGTATTGGAGGATCACGCTGACAAGGAGGTGACAGACATGCACGCAGCCCCTCTTGTTGGTGGAAAATAACCGCAAACTTCTGATTGGCCCATCCCCGCTGTCGCCTCTGTCGGTTTCAGTGTTTCTCAATTAAATGCTTAAGATTGACTATTAGCACTAATAAAAAGGTATGGTTCTTGTTTGGTTCTTCATTTCTGCTGAGAACTCCTTTCTGCCCTGTTGCATTCTGGGTGATTTTCTCCTATCTTCTGCATTGAGTGAGGGTCATTCTGGCTTTCTGCACAATTCCCGTACTCTCTCGGGCGCTTTGGTAAGGATTCCATTTCGCCCCCTTTTAAAAGGTGGTAGATCTTATTTGTGCAGTTTATTTGGTTTGTTTGCTGTCTGTTTTCTGTCATGTGCAACGAATTGAGAAGAGTGATCACCTGTCCATTTCATATGAAAAAGTATTTGCTCAGACTTTTTAACAGTGAATTGACAGGACAGTAGTCCCCCTGGGGAAGTAAGAAATCACCCAATTACATGGCGTGCAGTGAACTTAAAGGGACCAAGTTTCTGCCTCACGCCAATGGAATGCGTATTGTGTTATAGCCTACTTTTTGTATTTGATGTATCTTTCTATATTTTACTGAAAAATCTAAAATGTATTGTTTTAATAAAAACAGACCAGGGAGAGCACGGGCCCATGTT
This sequence comes from Ilyophis sp. 1 JC-2022, assembly GCA_022702515.1. Lineage (NCBI taxonomy): Eukaryota > Metazoa > Chordata > Actinopteri > Anguilliformes > Synaphobranchidae > Ilyophis > Ilyophis sp. 1 JC-2022. Next base: position 100,827,515 of record CM040405.1, read on the forward strand.
CCCCTAACTGGCTGCGCCCACCTCCTGCTTCTCGGCTTTGCAGTGTCGGGGGCTTTGGTTCTGATATCTTTTCTTCCCCTCCCTGCTGTGATCTGAGGAAAAGCATTTTTTACATCAGTTCAGTGTGTGTGGAGGGCTTTCTCTCAGATTACCGAAAACAGGGGCACCCCTGGCCCCACCGCACTCCCTCCAGCAGAGGCATTGTGGGTCCCAGAGGGGCAGAGGTTGGCAGGACTTTTACTTTCTGACCCCTGGACTTTCCACCTCTGTAGGGTGAAGCAGAGGACCTGTCTGGAGAGAAAACTGAGCCTCCCGGAGACCGAGCGGAGGAAAAGGTAACGGTTCAAACACAAAGTCAGTCAAGCCTCGCTACGGGGACAAGACAGGATGATCTTCCTTCAGTGTGTCATTGAAAGGCGGGGGGGGGGCATAAGTGGTGGAGTTCAGAGACATGAGTTTATGACTCCCAGAGACTCCAGCTAACTGGTTCCCTTGGCTTTATTGTATCTCCGGTTGTGTGGATCAGCCAGAAAGGGCCGTGGTTTGAAAGCCGCGGCAGACCTAAACACTGCTACACATGCCAATGAAGGCTTCAGTGATCAGGCCCAGTCAGCATGTGTACACAAAACAAAATAGTAATAAAATTGGCCTGTGTAAAACCAAGATGGAAAAGTAAAAAGCTGAGATCTAAACAGGTAAGTGATGATCGCATGGTTTTATTATTATCTCAGCCTTAAAGGAACACGCCAACATTTTGGGAAATTGACTTATTTGCCATCTTCCCCAGAGTCGGACAAGAAGATGAATACCCTTTTTTTCTGTGTGCGTGCAGTAAGAAGCATAGAGGCCCGCACCGTTAGCCGAGCTTAGCCGCAATCACTGGAAGTGGGTTAGACCAGAAAACTTTATGAACTCCAAAACTTTCTTATTTACACTTATTTATTTTCACTTGTGACTTGTGTATTTACCACGTGTAGAAATAACAATGTAAAATGAGATACATACCCTTCATTAACTATTTTCTTCTTGCCGAACCACCGCTAGTAAACCACCACTGCCTGGGCGCAGTGATTGCACGTAGCACTTCTGTTTCACAGGTAACGCGTGCTCAGTGAAGTGACTATCATCAGCTAGCTAAAGAAAATAGCTTTGGGTATGTATCTGCTTCGAAAATGGCAATGTCTCATTTTGCATTGTTATTTCTACATGTAAATACACAAGTCAAAACATGTAAATAAAAAAGTTTTGGAGTTGTTGGAAAGTGTATTTCGTCACTTTTGAGGGAGCTAGGCTAACTGGTCTAACCCAATTCCAGTGATTGCGGCTAAGCTAGGCTAACGGTGCGGGTCTCTATGCTTCTTACTGCACGCACACAAAAAGAAGGGTATCAATCTTCTTGTCTGACTCTAGAGAAGATGGCAAATAAGCCAAATTTCCCGAAATGTTGGCGTGTTCCTTTAAATTCATGTTAATGAATTACCATAAGAATGCTAAACCCCATCATACTCCATCCACATTATGAAGAGCCGGAGAGCAACTCTCTCAGAGTGCAGTAGGAGCATCCTGGAGAGGGGAAAACATGAGAATGACACCTAAGGTGGGACCCAGCCAGTCAGAGGGAAAACAAAGTGATTTTAGGCTGCCATTTCAATCAAACACATGTTTCAGAGGTTCTAAATAGTACTTGCGACAACATCAGTGGGTTCTCACTTATTAAAATTGTGGCAGTCCAGAACAAGAACTTAAAAAGAAAGAGAAGAAGAAAGCTAGGCAAGGCAGGTGAACGGAACAGAAGGAACTGCTGAACTTGTGGACGAAACAGACAGGACAGTGAAATGCAGTGAGTTTGTTCCACACTGCTGTACATGTGAATGAGAGGACACGTCATAAACAGTCTTAATATGTTTGTTTAGACAGCCAACATGGGTAGGTTAAAAAGTGGGCTCTGAACACCTGTGTGGGGACAGTCATTGTGAGTGATCAACAGCTGCAGTAGTTCAGAAGTAACCGCTTTATTATTCTTTTTTTTTTTTACAAAATCTCCAGGACACTGTTAAACCTGAAAGACGTGACTCAGCTCAACTCACAAATACAGAGCCCAGCACAGAACCAGGGAATGACTCTACTCAGCCCACAAAAACAGGACCAGGGGATGACTCTACTCAGCCCACAAACACAGAACCATCAAGTGACTCTATTCAAGTCACAAATACAGAGCCAAGCACAGAACAACTGAGTGAGTCGAATCAGCCGACAGACATAGATTCAGCCACAGAATTACAGGGTGAACCTCTAAAAGCGGACAAAAAACACCCAGATGAGAAACAGTCTGCTGAAACACCCCTGGATCACCAGAGTGAAGAGAAGGTAATTCTTCCACCAAAAAAAATCAGTTTACCAAAATTTCAAACCAGCTATCAAGACATCGGGCCTGGATTGATTCATGAGTAAATGCATGGTTGTGTTTTTCATAACTTCAACACAGTTTGACGAGTTCATCAATGCTCATACTTAATGCGTCAATCTGTGTCTGAAAGAAGAAGCGCTTGAATTTAATTGCAAGTCAAAGATAAGGAAAATTTTGATTGAATTTAGGCCTTAGTCACCAGACTATTGTTGCATCCCACTAGAGAGACAGTATTTGATGCGATGACACACACCAGTGTTAGCACAGGAGGACCATGCCAGTGCAAGCTGTGTCCAGTAGATGTGCAATGGCTTTTAAGTGCCACACTGGAAGGGTGGGTTCATCAGCAGTGAGTCCTCAGCCCCTGAGTGTAGCATACAATCCATCAGAGGATGAAAACTTGGCCTCTGTAGTGTTTGGACAGGCCTACAAATGCAATTGGGTGTGCCAAATTTGGAGACAAGTTAAATAACCCAGTGAACAACAGTCGTTCATGGGCGGCTAAATTGTGTTGGAATCATGTCTTGGACGCCTTTTCAACGACATTTTTTCACATTTTGCACACTGGGAAGGGATAAAAACATAAGTGTATTTTTCCACTTTTCACTCAACTGACAACCTGAGCAGGACAAGGCACAGCAGCAAAGCAGTAAAACAGAAGAAGAGATATTGACAGAAAAAAGGAGGAGAGAAAGCTAGAGGATAAAGCGGGGAAAGTGGAGGAGGCTTTTCAAAAGTGTTCCTGTGTAAATTTAGTATGCTTTTTGTACAGACAAAATTAGAGGACATCATATCACCACCTACTGCAGCGCAAGCATAGGAACCCTTTACTGTTCGACAGGACAGAGTTGTGCTGAGAAGGAGACTTAGAATGTAGGGAGAGCTCAAGACATTACAGTACATTCATTTGGCAGACGCTTTTATCCAAATAAATTCACAATAAGTGCATACCGAAGGTCATTGGAACAACTACAGCAGGTCAGATAAACTACAGTTCTATCATAAAATGGCAGCTATCCATAGCCATGAACATAAGTGTATTCTAATGCAGCTATCCATAGCCATGAACATAAGTGTATTCTAATGTAGCTATCCATAGCCATGAATATAAGTGTATTCTAATGCAGCTATCCATAGCCATGAACATAAGTGTATTATAATGCAGCTACCCATAGCCATGAATATAAGTGTATTATAATGCAGCTATCCATAGCCATGAACATAAGTGTATTCTAATGCAGCTACCCATAGCCATGAACATAAGTGTATTCTAATGCAGCTACCCATAGCCATGAATATAAGTGTATTCTAATGCAGCTATCCATAGCCATGAACATAAGTGTATTATAATGCAGCTATCCATAGCCATGAATATAAGTGTATTCTAATGCAGCTATCCATAGCCATGAACATAAGTGTATTATAATGCAGCTATCCATAGCCATGAACATAAGTGTATTATAATGCAGCTATCCATAGCCATGAACATAAGTGTATTATAATGCAGCTATCCATAGCCATGAACATAAGTGTATTATAATGCAGCTATCCATAGCCATGAACATAAGTGTATTCTAATGCAGCTATCCATAGCCATGAACATAAGTGTATTCTAATGCAGCTACCCATAGCCATGAATATAAGTGTATTATAATGCAGCTATCCATAGCCATGAACATAAGTGTATTCTAATGCAGCTATCCATAGCCATGAACATAAGTGTATTCAAATTATTATTATTTTTTTCTGAACCAGGAAACTGATAAACCTGAGGGAGGCAAGGCCACACTGAACACAGATCCAGTCATGGGGCAAGAAAGTGACTCGACCAAATTGGACGACGGCCAACCAGAAGGAGAGCGGGGAGACAAGACGCCGAGGAAAGAACACGAAAACCCACCCGCCGACGACCAGGACGATGGAGAGGCGACTGTCTGAGTGCTCCGCAGATTGCTCGGAAGGGTCTCATCCATGGGAAATTCAACGGTGAATCGTGTAAAGGAGCGGCGCGTGTGAATTCCGCATGGATGTGTCACGTGACAGAAGCAGGTTTTTTGTCAGTGAGCCCTCAACACCAGGACAGCCGTTTATATCCTTTGAATCTCACTACGGAGAAGCCTGCGGCCTTCACCCTGTCCACTCGTAACATTGCAACCTTGTGACAATCTTAATACAGGAATGTCTGGGCATTGTTATTTTGGTATAGTCGTTGTTTCTTTTAGATATGCTGGCTTCTGTAGATAATTACTGGGACTTTCTTTGTAAGTTGCTCAAAGAAAAAAAATGAAAAAGTCTTCTAAAACTAAGGTTTAAGTGAATCAGAGAAATATCACAGATGATTTTTATACAGAAATAGTACAGGCTAACAGAACATAAGAACACAAGAACACATGATCAGGAGAACAGGCCGTAGTGTCCCTCCTTGCTCCTAATTTTTGCTCATTGAGTATCGCACACTGTCAGGATAGTGAAACTGAAAACTAACGTGCCTCACAACTTTCATATTAATGTCACAAGTGTAAAAAATGTCGAGTTAAACTATCAAAATGAGTGTTGTTATGAATGAAAGAGGAACGTCAACAAGTAACAACATACCACTTACATTTGAGGCGAATTGCAGGCTTTTTACCACATTAATATTTGACTAAGAAACATTTCACAATGATGTCTCAATGTGGAGAGCCAAATGAGGTCAGACAATTTGACTGCATGCTTAACGCCAGGGCAGACAAGTCATTTGATTTTTAATCATCTCCGTGAAAAGAGCACACACGACAGAATGTCTGCGTGCCCTTTGTCACAGTTCACCATGTTGGAATGTGCTGCTTTTGGCACAGATTGGAGCATTTTTTTGTTTTTGGAATATCACAGGGTCATTTGGCGAAATGCAGGATGTAAACCTTAGCTGGTGTCTGAGCAGGTAGATTTGCCTGCCAGACTGGTTTCTAGAGTAGAAATCTTACCAGCCACAATCAAAATTTTTACCAGCATTTGGCTGGTGGCGGGTGCTCATTTGACACCCTGGTCCATAGGGTGGCTGACTGTCAGCCCTCGAACACTAAACAAAGGCTGTTGATTCTCAAGACTATAAATCACAGTATGAAAAAATAAACCTTGGTTATTGCATACAGTAACTATAGTCTAGAGTGAAACCAGAGGAACATTCAAAAAGAGTATGGCCCATGTCAACATCACTTGAAAATGTCACGTTCTGGACTTTACCTCACAGTAGTTACCACATTTAGGGTCTTCTAAGTTGATTACCCCCAACTAGCTCTCTGCCCACCGTTCACTAATTGTGGTAGATTTCTGGCTTCCACATTAAGAAGTTGAGGTGATGTCAAACTAGACAAGTCCACTGTGAAACTAAAACAGAATTACTTTATTTTTCAGGTGGAAGATGAGGATGCCTAAAGTCAAGAAAGTCATAGCAGTTTAATTTTGATTATATTTAAATGTATTGCGCTTCAGGCGGTGTTCTATTCTATTGTACCACCATGGCTACAATTAATCTTTTGTATGTGTACCAACATCAGTTTTTCCTTCAATTGCTTATTTTTATAAGCACTGCCTTAAGTGACACATTAAAGTTTGATTTGTTATTTTCTCATACCTTCCTGGAAATCCACCATGGAAAAATGTCTAGATTAATTTATGTGGTGTATAGATACAAATAAAGTTGTTCTTTAGATCTAAAATGTCTACGTGGTATGTTTTATTGAGAAATATGTAGGGGAAATGTCATTGTTAAACATAATGCTGGTCTTGTGTTCCACAATGAGCGGCACTCATTCCACAGATTACGTAACTGAAGCCTCAGATCAACGTTGCCTGCAACTAGTTTAGACTGCTTCACAGTGAACATTAGGGATGTGAGCTTTCGTATGGCAAATTCAATAACTGAATCAGTGGTCACAGCTGACAAAAGCCGTCAAGTCTGGGAGACAGTGCGTTGTTACAGTTTAACAATAAGAATACTAATGATTGACGATGTAAGGAGACAAGGAAAGCACAGACAGATTAAATAGTAGATTTGATGCGTCATCTGTGATTCAGCGTTGTCCGTTTTCAGTGGATATTCCAGATAACCCTTTGCCCACATTATATCATAAGAAAGACAGGTTGAGAAACAAAGAACATGCGGATAGGCTCTATCTAAAGTGCGTGTATCTTGATTGGATCGCATACAATCTAGAAGGCTCAAAGTCTGGAACAGGAAGTAAAGCAAACCAGTTTTTCCAGTAGCGCAGCGTCACGACTCGGTAAGTGTAACTGTCTACAGAAAATGGCTTGAGGCACAAACTGATAGATATTACTCATTTTAAATTAAATAATACGTTTTCGTTTTCAGTGTAGCCTGCGGTCCCTGAGAAAGAGAGATCCTCACCATGGGGATTTTGACCCGGGGTCTGGGGGCTGTGTTTTGCTTCATAGACGGGATGTTGCGTGCATTTACTGATTTGTTTTTGACGAAACCATTGCGGGCCAATATATCCTATCTGGAAGATGCAGACCTAAAAACACTGGATGGAGGTGAGTCGTTATTAGCAGCAGTATTAACTACAGTTAAAAATGTTTTACGTCGTACAAGTAATACAGACATTTTGATTTATTGCAGTGGTTGTTCTGTACGGGTTTGTAGAGATATCAAATAACCCTGAAAGTTCATTATTTTATCTTGACTTTATGAGAAAGCCAAAATCGTGTTTTTTAAAAATGTATTTTATTTTAGTCACAGTGCAATAGCGTTTGAGGAATTTTAGAAAATTCATTATAGCTCAATATGTGTGTGTGCATTCTATGCTACACTGAAAGCATTTTTACACATCTGCTTCTCTTGCAGAGGAGAGAACTTTAAAAGCAAAAGCACTGTGGCAGGAGTCCGGTGCTGTGATCATGGCTGTGCGTCGGCCTGGATGATTTTTGTGCAGAGAGGTGCGTTATTCCATCAAGTGCGTGTCTGCGTGCCTGCGTGCACCTTACTATCAGTCTTAAGCCGGAGCAGGAATTGGACATTGGGTTGCACGACCAGGACGTGACGGGGGTGTAAAGTACATGCAGTAAATGTTGTCAGGTTAAGCCGATTAAGTGGTGTGGGAATACATTCCAGTTTGTAATGCTACATTCCAGTTTGTAATGCTACAATGCACCTTTTTAAAAACATTTTTTATTAAGGATAAGAGTGAGGGTTGTATTGTTTTTAGACTATTATGTTGTGTGTGTGTGTGTTTGTGTTTCAGCTGACTATATGATGCTTTGTCATGTCTAGCCACCATAGAGATGTAGGAGATTTTTAAAAAACTTGAGTACACAATTTGGGTACACTGAGGGTGTGTCTCTCGGCAGGAGGCCTCTGAGCTGTCCTCTCTGAAGCCCCAGCTGGATGAGCTTGGGGTCCCCCTCTATGCCTTGGTGAAGGAGGACATTGGCACAGAGGTCCAGGACTTCAGACCGTACTTTGCTGGGGAAATATTCTTGGACATAAAGGTGATGGTTGGAGATGATGGGAGGGTAATCTGAGTGTATATGTAGTGCTGTAAAGCTCAATTCTGTGGGGGGTCTGTCTCATAGGGTCCTACAGGCATATTTGTAAATGCTACGGCCTGCACCAGAACCAATGGTTGTCAATGGGGCCCGTCTGGCTGTAATGGCAGAGACGATGTCAAGGGAGGTTACTCCAGTGCAAGTTGTTAAGCCTATTTAGTTACACTAATGCATTGCTATCCATGCTCAACCAATCCATGAGACCAGCAGGCTTTCTTTACTGAACTAAAGGAATGCTAGCTTGCTTGTTACCTTTTACGGATTTCCTGTTCCCTGTACCCGTAACGGATGAGATGAGGGAAACAACTATTGAATAGCTTGTTTTCCTATCAATGCCATTATGCTGAAAATGTTGGGTGACCTAACACCCATCTACTGTTCTTTGAAATGCATGTTAAAAATGTATGAACAGGGCTGCTGGGTGGCTCATTTAGTTAAGGCTCCCCACTGTGGTGCATGAATAAGCCCCACGGTCTCGGATCGAATCAAGATGAGAGCAGCCAACAGGCAATAATGTCTTTTGCAGAAACGGTTCTATGGCCCACGGGAGCGTAAAATGGGCCTCTCAGCGTTTTTTCGTTTGGGGGTGTGGAGGAGCGGCGTGAGAGCGTTCCGGAATGGTTTCAAGGGCAACGTGCAAGGAGAGGGCTTTGTGTTGGGGGCGGTGTACGTCATCGGAGCCGGCCTGCAGGTAAGGAACCCAATCCGCATCACTTCCGGAGCGGAGCTTCTGTATGCTTTCACAGAGGATGTCAGCAATAAAATGAACCTAGGAATACAACCGGCTGCTTTAAACTGCAAGGAAATGGGGAAAATTTGACCCAAATAAAAACATGTTTTCTGCCTTTTATATTACGCAGGGTATTGCCCTGGAGCACAGGGAGATGGAGTTTGGGGATAAAGTCAACATCCTGGCGGTTCTGAGAGCAGTTCAAAGCCTACCAGTGGAGATGGTGGAAAAGTAATGTACATACAATGTGAGCAACATGCTAAATATTAGCTGTTCTGTTTGAGAACACAATTTCCTCTTTTGGGTCTGGACTCAAAGTTTAGACCTTTTTCAGATTCACTGCTCTTTGTGTAATGAACTAAATTTAAGTTGGGTTAACCATTTTTTTCTTTCAAGAAGATGTAGTCTCCTCTTGCTTCTGTTACTGTGCTGGTGTTGAAGTGGGCTATGTGGTGTATTAATGATGGCCTGTGTCTAAACTCTCCTGAGGAGGCATGCTTGATGCTCATACCCATGGCCCTGTCAGACCACACACATTATCAGACCTGTTGAGACTGATATTCATAAATAAACTGAGGCTGTATTAATAAGTGCCCCCCATCCCTGCTTGTGTGGGTCTGGTGTTCTTGTGTGTGGGAAATGTATGTACAGTTGTGTTCAAAAAACAAAAACATAGCAGTACAACATCAGTAACCTGATGAACCACTGTTATTATATTTCTGCATGGCAAATAATTTACTTGTAGATGTAGTAGTGTAATAGAAAAACAACAGACCCAACTGTCATGACATGCACACTGCTTGTTCTGAGTAATTGACTCATTCATTGAAAGGGGCGTGATCAAAATAATAGCAGCGTGGAGTTTAATTAGAGAATTCATTCATTCTGTGAAAAAACAGGTGTCATTAATTGTCCTTTATTAAGGAAGAAGGTAAGCAAATGTTTCACATATTGTTATAAAATATATTTCCTTCTGAATTGCTGAGTAAAATGGGCCATTCCAAACATTGTTTGGAGGAACAACGTAATTTGATTAAAAAGTTGATTGGAGAGGGGAAAACGTATAAAGAAGTGCAGCAAATTATAGGATGCTCAGCTAAAAATATCTCAAATGCTTTACAATGGCAACAAAAACCTGAAACACGTGGAAGAAAACGAGCAACTACTGTTAAAACGGATCGAAGAATAGTCAGAATGGCAAAGATTCAGCCAATCATCACCTCCAGACAGATCAAAGATTATCTAAAATTACCTGTAAGTGCTGATAGCTTAGCTTCGATCAAACATCTTCTGACTATCAGCAAGAAGCCCCCGTAAAGCACCATTGTTGAAAAAACGGCATGTGCAAAATCGGTTAAAATTTGCCATGGAACACATTGATTGGCCCAAAGAGAAATGGCGTAACATTGTGGACTGATGAGAGCAAAATTGTTCTTTTCAGGTCTAGTGGTTGTCGACAATACATCAGACGACCCCGGGTACTGAATTCAAGCCACAGTACACTGTGAAGACAGTGAAGCATGGTGGCGCAAAAATCATGATATGGGGATGTTTTTCATACTAAGGCGTTGGGCCTATTTATCGTATACCAGGGATCATGGATCAGTTTGAATACATCAAAATACTTGGAGATTATGTTGCCGTATGCCGAAGAGGAAATGCCCCTGAAATGGGTGTTTCAACAAGACAATGACCCCAAACACACGAGTAAGCGAGCAACATCTTGGTTCCAGACAAAAAGGATTGAGGTAATGGAGTGGCCAGCTCAATCCCCTGACCTCAACCCCATTGAAAACTTGTGGGGTGACAATAAAATGCAGTTTCTGAAGCAAAACCCCAAAATTCACAAGAACTGTGGAATGTAGTTCGTTCATCCTGGGCTGAAATAGTTGGTTGACTTTGGCTGAAAAAGTTGGTTGACTTTGGCTGAAAAAGTTGGTTGACTCGATGCAACGTAGATGCGCAGCAAGGGAGGTTACTCCAGTGCAAGTTGTTAAGCCTATTTAGTTACACTACTGCATTGCTATCCATGCTCAACCAAAAACAATGGTTATGCAACTAAATATTCAGTAATTTAAAGTGAAGTTAAAGCTTGACATTGACAAGTGTTTGAGTTTGAAGAGAAAAAATGTTGACGCTGCTATTTTTTTGAACAGATTAATATTCCTTTTCTTTGCTTCTTGTAAAAGAATAACGCAGACTTGATAAAATTCGTTAATGCTTTGATTTGGAATTGAATGTGTAATGTTTCCACTACATTTGAAATATGGAACTAAAAGCTTATTAAAAATATTTGCACTTTATTCACTTTTTTTTGAACGCACTGCTATTTGAACACAACTGTATATTCAAAAGGCAATGGTATGACATCATTTCAACGGTGTTCCTAGTATTGAGCCGACTTCAAAGTGATTTGTTTGAATGGCCTGCTTGTCATACTGTAAGAGACACAACTGTATCTCTTACCCCCCTTGGGGAATCGAGACTTGCGCATTTACTGTATTTAGTTCTCTTATCCAGAGCGACGTACAAGGCTGTGATGGCGTGGCAAGAGTTTCAGAAGCGGTTCCACAGTATAAGGTGACATCACCCCCTGGAGCTTGAGTAGGAATGGTTTCCTTGGCTGGGAACCTTTTACCTTTAGCTCAGTTAGCGTTAGGTTGTGGGGCCATGTGGATGGCAAAGGGCAAAGTTAAAAACCCAGAGAAAGCCACCACCCTAACGACATTACTGTGGAAAAATGTATTCGCATATAACGGGCCCAATAATAAATATGGGAAGACGGATCAGGGGGGTATACTAGGAAGGAAGCTCAACAAGGCCAGGGTTTCTGTGTTAGTTGGCTTAACAAAACCTAACCACTGCAATCTGGTACAACTGGTACTATGAAGATGGTTAACAACTTGCACACGGACTTTGTTAATCGAGCTCTGCGCGTTCCCATAAAGGGGGCGGTGCCCGCCACAATGAGCCGACAGCAGTGGCGGCTGCTGAGCTGAAAATCGAGAGAAGGCAGAAAACTTCCCTTTGAATTGATTGGTCTCAATCATTTTCCTTGATTAACGAGCGTGCCAACGATCTGAATAATAATTTGCAGGTGAAGACGCGGCTTTTCTTTATGTCAGGGAGATTAAACAAAAAAGTACACTTCACGAGAAAAGCACAAACTGCAATAAAAATAATCTTAACAAAAGCTGAGCTTTAAGATAATTTAATACCATGAATATTCTCACAATTTGAGTGCGGAGAACAAAGAGCAGATGTATCCGCAATTATAATGTTGATTAAAATGTACAGAATTTTGCGACGCAAATTAAAATAATTTAATTACTTGCCTAATGGCCTAATTGAGGAGAACTGGCTACATTTGATGGAAATGAGTCATTTGTGAATTAAACGCTGTAGCCTATTTGTTATTGTTAATCAAGAAAAATGATTGAGACCAATAATCAGTTTAAGGGGAAGTTTTCTACCTCCTCAATTTTCAGCTCGGCAGCCGCCACTGGCCTACAGTATGGGCTGTACTCGAGCAGTGTATTTCTCCCCTCAGGGACAAAATATTTTTTTTAATTGACAGCTGACAGACCTGAAATTAATTCCGTGCCAACCAGACACTGCCCTGGGACAGTTTTTTTGCGTTAGCTGGCTTGACAAAACCTGCAAATGCAATCTGGTATAACTGGTACTACGAAGGTGGTTAATAACTTGCCAAGTGAACGAGGGCTTTATTAATCAAGCTCTGTGCGTGTTCCTATTAAAGGGGCGGTGTCTGCAACAATGAGCCTATAGTGGCACAGCATGGGCTGTACTTGAGGGCTGTGTCCGAATCAGCACCCTTCCATACTATTAAGTAGGCTTATTGAGTATACCGGACAGTAAAAAGCCGTTAAGTCTTCTCAAAATGTAGTATACTTAAAACCTCCGTATGATATACTTACTTCGGGGGTTTCGCTGAGTATATTCGGGAGCACACCAAGAACTACTCAAACATTTTGGTCGCATAAATATGACGCAGCTTCGTTTAAAAAAACGAGTCGCAGCTTCGCTGACGTTTTCCTTCAAAAACAACAAAATATTAATATTGCCATGGTAAGTCGGCTGTGAGTCAGCATCGTAATACAGAAAATCCAGGGTTGAAGTTTAAATTGGCTCACTTAACCCCTTAATCTCGCTTCATAGTACACCCCCAAATTGTGTGTAGCATAACCATATTAATTTACATGGTCCATGTACACTTTTTATTTATTTATTTATTTTTTTTATTTATTTTTTTTTAACATGACCCTTCATAGGAACTTGGGTAAAACTGGCAAGGCCATATGTTTATATCTTCAAATATCTTGATATGAAAAACTGAACAAGTTTACATTTCAAAGGTGAATAAAAATGGCTGAATCGTTTAAAGTCAAACACACACTCAATGCTAAAATTGACAGACTGAACAAATCCAAATAGGGATGCTGAGCATCCCTAACAGGACTTTCCATTCAATGAATGTACTTTCTGTACTCAACACTGACCTGTGAGTTTTAGTGGAACGCGCCGTGGCAAAACGGACTCCTCCAATCGAATAAAGCTATGGTGGCAAAGTGGGCAAGCAGACAATGGTAAGGATTGAACTCCAATGTAATTTATTGGTAGTGGAATATGAAGAAATGCATATTGAAGAACCAATACAAAACTGCATATACTTCAACTTTATTTGATTCTTATATTTTCAACAGCTGTAACTAACCTTCCACTTTAATACAAAACAACAATAAAATTAACTGTTAATATTGAGCACCAACACGACGATTCAACTGAACACTTTCACATTCTGTGTATGTGTGTGTGTGTTCAGTAGCCTATGGAACATGCCACAGGTAACCCACATGTTAAGCAGTGCAGTCATATCTTTGAACGTGTTTAATATTTTAAAGAGGTGGCAGTTTTGGGGAAAAAGCTTTGAAGGAAGCTTGAAATTAAACTGATTGTCTCCTGGGAAAGTTTTGGTTGAACGTACCAAGTTTTTATCTTCGATAACTGTCAATAAAACAATGCACGAAGGTCAGTTCATAGTGCGCATTTGTATTTAACAGTAGCCCGCTAGCTGTACCACTTGATGTCTGGCAACGAGAAATTTCACGAGTGGGCGTGGTGACATGGTCTGCCTAGTCTTGCAAGGGCTGCTAACTTGGTGTATGCCTGGTAGTTCCAACCACATAGTTCTCCTGGGACTAATATTGAAATCCTCATCTATTCACATCCAGCCTCACACATTCACAATGTCGCATGGCTATTTCCTGCTTGCTATTGCACGGGTCTAGAGCAGAGGTCTTTCAAACTCGGTCCTCAGAGACCCCCCGTGTATGCGTTTTTTTGTTGTTGTCCCAACCACAACTACTACCCACAAACTAACAAGCTCACCGTTCTTAAATAGACACAATGCCTGTTGAAGGATTTCATCTCTTCAGTTACATTATGTTTGAAATCAGATCAACTAATACTTTAATTTTCTTAAATGTGGAAAATTATTCCTTTACAGCTACACTTACGTTTTTAATTGTTTAAATGATAGACTGACAGGCAAAATAAGCGATATCCAGTGTTGACGGTCACTGTAACTAAATCAACACGAGCCAAATGTACACGCATTTGAAATGTGTAATAATAATAATAATTCTGAAAGGACTTAGACGTCCATTTTCAATAACTTCAGTTGATAAAGATGCTGGCAGGAGTAAAAACCAACATACGCAGGGGTCTCCCAAGACTCGAGGTGCGTCCCAATATTCTTCACTCCCCACCTCCCTTCCTCCACCCCACTACCCGGAAGTATGCAAAACTGCCTAAACGTTTCGAGTAAAAGTATTTGCGCGTACAGTATACAATGTACCTGACATTGCGGTTTGCGTGGAGAGATTAATTAATATGTAACCATTACTACGTAATTAAGATGTAATCAGCGACATTAGATTAAAACAGAAAGATCCGTTTCCGGGGCACGGAGTAGAGGAGCTGGTAGTGGAGGAAGGGAGGGTGCATTTTTGAACTATTGGGACGCACCCCAGGTTTGAAAACCCTCGGTCTCTTTGCTGCTTTGTCAGAAACGTGTGCATGCTCCCACCTTGTGGTCACAGAGAGTAATAAACCTCGTCTTTGACTTTGTTTACTGTACTGTTCTAAACATTAGCGTGAAGGAATGCTCTACTACACTGAAAAACTAGGACTCTGATACAGAACCAGAGGTCCGTTTACAATACATTTGCACTTGCTAAAAACACCAAATTTTGAACATAAAAGCTCCATATATGTATATTTGGTATAAGGGGAGATGGAGGTGGGGGTAGACCATAGATAGCACTGGCGATGGTATTAGTCTATGTTCTATTCTGCTTTCTCTGTTGTAACTTGTACTCTAAGCCTAGTTCAACATAATCCACCAGTTTTCATTTATCAGTTTTAAATGCATTTCTTTCTGTTGGGATGTTGAATTATTTTAGGTTTGCTCTCTCATTACTGTCATGGCTAACATATTGTACATATACTGTGGCTGGAAAGACTAAAACAAGCTCAAAGGCTGTCCAACTATGCAAATGGCCTGAGTTTTCCCCACTGCCACATGGACGGATACCAGGGGAACACAGGAATGAGGCTGGGCACCATGCCAGACCAGTGACTTACAGAGTAAGGTTACTCTGTAATTCCTCCAAAGCACACAGAGACATACTGCATTCTTCATAATCAAACAAATTTTTTTTTAAAGTTCCTTCCGAGACGTGCTGAGAGTGTCAGAGACTGCACTATTCATTAGTTGATTTTCATAATCATAGATCATTAAGGCAAGGAAAAACGTGTGGGTGAGAAAAAATTAAATATACGCACATCTAACGATTGACATGTACGCACAGAGGAAAAAAAGAAGGCGAATAAACATTCATTTTTCCTCAGAATGAAGAAACTCATTACTCTGGTATGCATTTAGAAAGTGGTTCTCAATCCTGGTCCTGCAGTATCACTGTGTGTCATTTTTGAAGTATCAAGAGCAGTCGTTTTTAATTAGAGACTATTAATGTCTAATGAGGCATAGTTTATCCTCTTAATGACAGACTGGCTGGGATTCAATCAACAATTATCCTTAACTTTGACAAACAGTGAAAAACAAGATTCATCTCAAACAGTTTGGTCATTTCAGCTATCACTAAAACTAACATTGACTGAATGCAGGCCATTATGTCAGAAAGATACTCATGCAACAAAGAATTAATTACACATTAATTTCAGGACTTATTTCAGGACATTCAATGAGTCGGATCAATTGTCACACAACTAATGCGTTTATTGTCTGTAATATGTCACGGCAAAAAATATATTTTTGGAAGAGTCTACAGTTTAGTTTAGGTACATCTACAGCTGCAGTCGGTGAAAAGTTTAAAATGTACACCTGGTCATTGAAACTAACCCGTTTGCGGAAAACGATGAGTTCAAAAATAAAGCAAGTGGTAATGAGCCAAACAAACCAAAAAGTCTGTTTTAAGCGCAAAATTATGGAACGCGGTTCAGTAACCTTAGTTGATTGCGACGAAAATGAGCGTACATGTGGTACTTCAGGGCCAGACTTAAGAACCACTGCATAGCTTATGCATAGCCTGGCAATATCATAGATTGATATACATTACATGAGAACTATGTGACTCCAATGTGAGTCCTATATTATTCCTACATCATTGTCCTATCAGAGTGCTTTGCGAGTGATATTTGAATTCTTTTTCACCAACAATGAGTCAAAACATCAGTGGCTTTACAGGCAGCGTGACACACACATCATCTCACTAGCAGTTTTTTTTTTTTGTTACTAAATTTTGCTACAAATACGGTTGTTCCATGAGAATAAAACCCTCATAGTGTTTGGTTTTGTCAGTCAGTAAAGGTACTTGCCACAAACGCAAGCTGGCCCCAACAACCACAATATTGCCGGTTCAAGCCTCAGCTATGTCATTAGCCTTCGATGACTGGGAGCCCACGACGGTGGGACAGAATTGGCTTTAGGAAGGGGACACACCGAGACCTAAATGCAGTCAACATTTGTCTTTGACTTTGACTATCAATTAAAAGCAAGAATTATTATTTTTCTTCACAGACAGTCTGGCAGGTTCAGCCGTTACTAAAACAAAACTAGCCAAACTGAGTTTCTGACGAACAATTGTAACACTTGCATTTACTTGGAAGTCAAAGCTAAGGACAGTTGCTGATTGAATCCAGGCCTGAGTTCATGAATACATACATATCCGTCCTTTAAAATTGTGCCCAATAAACCAACGTGGTTGTGCTTGGTCAGGCAGTGGCTTACGTCACAGCCCCCCCCCCCCCCCAGCCCTGAAACCCCCACCCCCCAGCTCCCTGGTCTAGCGCCCTTGTATTCTCTTGGGGAATTAGGCAGTAATATAAATCACGTGACCCCCCCCCACACACATCTCATTCCCCGGCTCCCACCCGGTCCTCCACGCCCCTAGAGGCCCTTGTTGAAGAACACCTTGGTGGTGTGAGGGCTGCTCTTCCTGATACTCTCCTGCAGCTCTGGCTCCAGGCTGCTGACCTTCATGGAGCTGTGTGGAGGGGGAGGGGGAGGGTAAAAGAGGAAAGTCATATGATTGGATAACGTAAGGGCTGAGCGCAGCCCAAACTAGATGATATGAATGCAGGTTCACCCTTACCTCTTCTGTGGGAACAGGGCACAGCACAGAGGGGTGGCAAACACGAGGCTGAGGGAGAGAAGCAGACAGAATATATGAGATGGAGAACACAATGACAGACAGGCTGTTGACTGAACACACAAATAGACTGTGAACCAAACACACTAACAAAGACTTATTACTGATCATAATAAGACAGACTGTACAGAGAACACAATGTGAGGGGGAGACGGTACACGGAATACACAGAGCCTGTATAACTGAACACGCATCAACAAATGATATTGTCAACACACACAGATAAACTGCACCGTGAATTCACAGAACAAGAACATCAGCACCAGAAGACATTAATTACAAATGTATCGGTCAACCAAACGTGGTACAGAAAAACAGGAAGAGAAAACGCTATTCCGTCTTATCAAGCTCTGTTATCAAAGATGCAAAAAAACAAGCCATACTTTTCCCACTGATAAAAAACTCCACACTATCAAAATTAGACAATAGGCCTATGCGTTAGTACCTATTGCTAAGGAACACAAGGCAGTAAGGTCAACAGTGTTTGATATAAAGGGCCAGAATAAAATGACAGTTTGAATCAGAGGCTAGACATCCAGTCCCTGAAAATTAGTTGTATTCATCATACAATCAATGTAGAGGGGGGGGAAAAAAATTTAAGTTCTTAAAATTGGTGTATTCTCATGTGACTTGCAGAGGTCTGAAAAAGCTCCATGTGTTTCTATCAGAGGTTCTACTGTACATTGAAGACTCAAAACACCCTTTCACTCCTGTAACTGCAGCCTTTTCACAGCCTCTATCTGATTTACCTGCTTTTGTATAGCCTAGAAGTTTCCTTCAGGGAGTTCCTTCTCACTGACTCTGCTTGCTTATGTTATATGGCTGCCCATCAACTCCTTCATTGTCTGGTTTTCAAAAACACAAACAGGCAGCAGGCTCTTGTGAGTGTTCAGTGTGTACTACACTCACCAGAACCCCACCAGCCCCACCTGGACAGGTGCGTTGAGCACAGGAAACCGCTGAAACGCATGATGAAAGAAACCGTCAAAGCAAAGCTGAGCGCTGGCTTATTTTATGTCTTCAACTTTCAACCCTGACCTTTCACCTTTGTGTTCTAAATATCTTGGAAATACATTCTTTGCACCCAGTGCCAGAAAAATGTAATGTTTGTGTTAACGACAATAGTTTGGCATTATGTGTGCATTAGTACGATATAAGGCAATGTTCGTCAGATTAATCATTGCTTGGCACATTGTGGACACTATGACAAAGTAATAATCATCACAAGTTCTACATCATACATAATATCTATATTTATATAATACATTTCATAAATTAAGTGCTATTGCCCATTACGAAACAAATGTATCAGTTCTTGGTCCATTCCTGATGCAGCTAGAACAGGAAGTCAGAAAGTAGTGTTCATTTGGCCACAGCTCACCTTCATAAAGGCTTTCTTTTCCAGAGCGTTCATGATGACAGGAGGGATAGCTTTTGAGTGGAAGAGAACAGGATTAATTTACATTACAATGCCGTCCTTTAATCTCAGGGTGATCCGTTGACATCCCACGCTCACTGGCAATACACTTACAATGATAAGCGCACCAGAGACGCTCTTAGTGTGACGTGACCAGCTCCCCTGACTGTTGCTCTCAATATTGGCCGGACTAGAAAAGTTCCAGTTACAATACTCGTCTGGTCACCCAGGCATGAAGATTTACAGATATATAAACCTAGATATATAAACCTGACACCAGCTTATAACAGCTTGATGAAATGACAGATCAAGTAGAACACGAAGACCAGTATATAGAACGTGGCTCACAGTAGTTTAGTCCTGAAAAACGGAGCGTAACCCTGCCAAGTTCACTAAAGCCTGTGATCAATTGGTGGGGAGGGGGGCCACTATAGCTAATTATTTACGAAGTTACGAATTACGAAGTTACGAATTACGGAGTTACTAAGCATGTGCCGACTGCAACACAACACTTCATGAATTAAACAAAATGGAGAGAAAATTATAACAATAAGGAGTGGACTTGGAAGAAACAAAAGACACCCACATCCTGTATTAAATGGTTTCAGAAAGAATGCAATGGTGAACATTTTTTTTTTTTTAACCTACAAAGGTCTTCAACAGGTATAGCAAACCAGGCTTACCTGACAAATACCCCCACTGTTAAATTACACAAAACAAACAACTGGGGAGAAAAAAAACCCAAACATTGCCTGGAGTGAAAAGGAGTGGGGGGAAAAAAAAAAAATTCCTGGAGTTGAAAACAAAAGCTCACAGCATCAGAGTAACTCTTCAAAGTGACAGAACTAGTCCTGTGAACCCTTTCCGTTGACCGAAACCAAAACATCAAGCGAACACAACAGCAAAACTGATTTCAGATAAACCCTTTCACTGGCACACCTAGACAAAGTCTGGTAAAGGGCCAATACCAATCAAACCATCGCAATGTGATCACAAGCCTGAATCAAAGATGGGGAATTAGCAGGACCTCCAGCCCAGCAGGGGGCGGTCTCTTACCCATGGCCGGCACCGCCATGCCAATCCGTGACACCACCACCTGGACAATTGCCTGCCTGGCAGCACTGGTGGACTCGCCAAGCCGGTTTCCCTTCTCATCTGTCACAGGTATGCCATACTTGAGCTCCCTGGGAGATGAGAAGAGTGAAAGACATTGACCACTGTAACCTCCCACACATCCCTGCAACTGGGTCAGAACTGCATACGCTCCACCAGACTCAAGCTGTACACTCCCATCACAGAAGAAATTGTGCTTGCTGTGCTTACAGGTGTGGTCAGAAAAAGGTAAACCTACATAAACTGACATCTATTCTGCAGTTTACATAATATATTTTCTTAATTTATTTTCCAAGATATCCGGATTAACTTTCAAGGTAGTGCATGCAGCAAAGTTAACTGAGCACCAGAACAACATGTACATATAATATACAAAATATTTTCTATCAACGTTCATGTATTGTGAGTGGTCGGCATGTTACTTTCTAACCGTTTTACTATTTTGTCCTGTTTTTTTAATCTTATAAATTTCCATAAAATGAGCTCTTCAAACGACGCTATAGTAAACAAGATTGTTATCCCTTATTAAACTGACTGTAAAGCGATCAAAACAAAGCAAATAGAACTGTAAATAGTTTTATACAGATAGATTTATACATGACTGTCACCTCTGCCTCATGAAGGGGATGTTGATACAGTTGGCTGCCGCCACAGCAGCAAAGGGGACAAATCGACCAATGATGGCAGGCAGGTGCTGGAAACAGCCAATAGGAGAATTACAGCAGACATTGACTAGTTGCAAATCAAATCATTATGACAGATATCTTAATATTGTGGCATGGATTCAGTTAGTATTTGTCCTTAACTAATTGACAATTAAATTAAAACATATTATTTTACTCTAACTTAACTTGTTAAGTTTAGCAATCAACAAAATTAATTTAATACCTATGGTTGCACTGAAAAAAAGTAACACTTCCAGGATACAGTTTAGGACTGATTGAACCGAATCTAGGCCTATATCCCTTATAAAGCATGCAGTAAGGGGTAAGTTGCCAAGCATTTATGCTCTGTTGGAGCCTAAAAGGTTATGCTCTTAACCTCGAACCACAATGCCACTTTCAGTATCTCAATACTTTGTTTATTGAGAGGAATAGCCACAGTGCGACACTGCTGTGAGAATTTAAGCGCGGCACGTCACATATATTAGAGGGCATCAATGCACAGTTCAGCTGGAGGAGCAACGGTACAAATGCCCTGTTGTGTGTAAACACACCACAGCCTTCATGCTACTTTAACATTTCAGAAACGCTGGGGAATGTTACTGCGTATGGCGTTTGCGTTGCAACTAAAACATGTCAAAGGTGTGTGGCAATGTAACATGTAAAAGGTGTTCAGCCCCAACATTTCCACGACATGACAGCAATGCTGGGGGATAGCAGCATATACAGGTTAGATGTGCACTGTTCCTCATCTGTGCAGAAAGGCACAGCACGCATAAGCATGCGAGACATGTCTGCTTGAGAACATTTACACAATGTTACAGCAACAATGTGACAATGCTGCGTGAGGCATCGCGGCTCCGGAAATTGTGTAATGTGTAACTAATGTGTGCTGGTACCTTGGTGAGAGACTTGAGCCCCAGGGCTGTGACCACAGCTCCAGTGGTGGCACTGACATAGGCAACGCCCAGCTGACTGCAACACACACAGAGAAACATTGCTTTACTACCATATATTATACATGCACACAGAGAAACATAATAATAATAAACTTTATGTACACATATCATACTGCCATTCAAAGTGCTTTCCAGATAATAGAACAGAAAAGATACCAATAAATAAACACATAAAATTAAGTTGAAGTAAAGCGCAAGCACATACCAAGCAATGGATATAAATAACCCAAGTAAAACTGAACTTTTCTTTGTGTAGCAATTGCATAAGAGCGTCAGCTAAATGCCTAAAATGTGAACGTAAAACAGGTCATGCAAAGAGGATTTAAAATAAGAGACTGTCTGTGAAGTCCAGATACTCTCCGGAAGAGCTTTTAATAATTTTGGGGCCTGCACAGAGAATGTTTTATCAGCCTTGGTTTTTAAGTAGGTAGTAGGACCCGAAGAACACCCTCTGCTGAAGATCTGAGGACCCTTTGTGACAGATAGCGTATTGTAACAGAAATTGGTTGTCAGGGTAGAGAGGCTGCAACCAGTGATTATCGCACAGGCACACACACACACACACACACACATGCACACACACACGCACGCACGCACACATGCACGCACGCACACGGACCAACGAGACGAGGTTCTCAGAAAGGCACGTTTCCAGAATGTTTCCTGGGGTGGATCTCTGACAGAAAACGAGGGACTGCTGACTGGCTAGTCCCAATAAAGCTCTAGTTTTCACTTTAGTGGAACGCCCTATCGACTGGTATCAAGCAACGATCACGCCATTGCCGACTGCGGTCAGTGCACTAGGTGCAGGACGGCACATAATCGGCCATAGCGGGGCCAACAGATCACCCTGAGATTAAAGGACAGCAGGGAGTGCTTCAGTTGGCAGGGCTGTCCCGGTCTCGTTGCCCAAGAGCATTTCCTCGGGTCATAGCCTGCCTTCTGCCAGCACCAACTGCACTTGGTGAACTGCACTGACATGTACTCTTGCAATGCAATAATGACCGATATATTTCTCTATTTGATGCAAATGAAACTAATGAGGCAACACATTAATACCTTGATCCATGATCTTAATACTAATATTAATACTAGGGCTGTCATGATCATGCAATTTTAGTTGACGATTCATTGTTTAATTGTCTTTTTCTGATCATTTTACACCACTATTATAGTATAAGCTTATCATAGTTTAATAATACACATACACCTTATGAAGAAGAGCCATTTATTGGCATTGAACATTGGAACATATAAATAAAAATTACATTTCTGTTTGTTTTAGGCTTTGTAAACAAAAATTGCACAGGGCAGGTATGATATAAATAACTTCAATATACAAAGCCTATTACTGAAATATACAAAAAAATGACTGACAATGACAGGCACCATGTACCAATAATCAAAATAAACAATTTTGTCATTGACATGACATCCACATGTCATCCTTGTCATCCACAATCAGCCAATCATGCTCCTCACTGGCTAGGTAGATTCTGGGCAAGGAACACTAACATGTTGACCTTATCTGGCTTAAGGCAACATCTCACTGGAGTCACAATGTTGCCAGCCATACTGAACATTCTCTCAGAGACAGTACTTGTTGCACAAATGCACATGTACTACTTACTACTACTGCTTGTCAAACTTTTGCAGCATTTCTTTAAATGCTGGTTTTTCAACAGTATTGAACGGCTGCATTTCTCTGGCTATATACCGCGTTACACTGTCTGTTAACGTGCGCCATCTGGTACTGTCACGTTTATATTTAGACACTTGTCCGAAAGCTTCAAGAATTGCCTCTTGCCGGGATGGAACTAAACATTTAGAACGTGATCAAATCAGCGTGATGGCACACCTAGCCGTGCTCAAATTAAAAATGCCTCCTCGTCATCACTATAAATATTACTTCGCCATTGATACAACTATATATATTTCCATGGCAACATTGTAACTGCCACTATAGGAGAAGAGCTGGTGACACGGCGCTAGTAGCTTAGAAATGCATGTGAAGTTCGCGGACGTCTGTCCATGGAAAAACATTTTTTTTCCAGCAGATATCTTAGTTACAACAAGATTCTACTGAGTCTGCTGATGTGACTGATGGTTTTCAGGAACAATATGAACACATTTTTATTATATCTTTTATTTTATTGGTAACCATTGTATTATAATCGCAATATTGCTTAATTAAGCGCCTCGAGATAAACCGTTGGTGGTGCTAATTCTCCACTCGTGTGCCATTAAAACATAGCAACAAAATAACTTCATTAAAATAGCGCCAGTCAAACCTCAAACGGTGGAAATAGTGATGGAAATAGTGAGGACATTTCTATTAGTTTCATCCAGCTGTTTTTATACAGATGAATGGAAACGATTCTAACGATTATGCAAAATGATTGCGGTCAGCTCAAATAATTGCGATCAGGCGATTATGTAATAATTGTGACAGGCCTAATTAATACCATAATTTCGATACTAGATTAATAATAATCTTAATACCATAATCTTAATACTAGGCAGATGAATAACATCAAAAACCTCGGGCGCTCGTAATGGAGTAAACGTGGAGAGACCGAAGCTTAGATTACATGGCATTCAGTTTCCCACCAGTAGAGAATTTATACCTCAGGCCTTTTTCCAAGACATTTTAACATGATATGTTTAATAGATACATTTAGCATTTATCTCTCTGGTAATGTACACTTTATAACTTCAGCGCCTTCCCACGTGTGTCCCTTTCCCACAGTTTACAAACTGGACGCAAAACACACATGCAAATGCCATCCTCTACACGAGACACAGTGTTCTCAGTTGCACACCCGAGGCATGTTTTTGGGATTAACATCGGACAGGCTGGAATATCAAAGCTGGAATCAGAGCGGTGGAGGTTACGCACTCTGGAAACAGACTGACAAGGAACCTCTACTTTCCCTACTGCTGTGGGGACATTTCAGGAGGTGTTAGAAATCCTCTGCCACCTACTTGACGGTGATGGGGGCGTCTCCACTGCGGTTGGTGTAGTTCACCACGGCGTTAAAGGACTGGTTCACCCACTGCCATAAAATTACAGCTGGGGTTGTCCTAGAGGGAGAGGAGTAGAGCGAGAGAGATGATGGAGATGGACAGAGAACAGTGGAGGGATAAAAAGAGAAATTGAGGGTGAGAAAGAGAAGAACAATGGAGACAGAGATGTAGCTAAACAATTCAAGATGTTGTCTTTCTGAGGGTTTTACATTTTAAATTTCATATATAGCTTCCTGTATACGTTGTAAACTGGTAACCTATGTAAGACTAAAGAGTGTGAGTGTGTAAAAAAAAAAGAAAAACATAATTAATTGTCTTGGCCACAACTTAATTCACCATAATGAACAGTTCTGTGATGTGAGGGTGTATAAGTGGAGAAGCAGGCCATTATATCGCAGCGTGTTTGTGTATTTATTTACTTTCAAATAACTACAAGTATTTTTTTAAGGGTTAAAAAGTATAATTAAAAATGTTTACCGTTTTAATAAATCCTTTTTTGTGACCTTACCTGTAAAAAGTCAGCATGCAGCCTGTTATGGTCATGTTCATGGGCACCTGTGCTGACATTCGACCAATCAGAAGCATCTTCTCACCCGTGTCTGGATGGAAGGCGGAGTCATAAATGTACTTGGCCCTCCAGAGTTGGTCCTCCGTCAGCCCGGGCTTTGTTAGACCCAGCCTATTGACATTGTATAGAGCAGTCAGGCATTTATGCCGCTTTTCCATAGCCGATGTATACGACCCGACCCGTACCGAGTTGAACAGACCCATGATCTCCATGAGTTCAGTTTAATTTCCATAGAACAGTACTCGATCCGTGCGCAGGCGTGGTTTGAGCGACACATCGCATAGCAACCGCCGCTACACAACACAGCCCGGATAGAGTGGCGCGCTGTTTTGAAGCAGGGCCGAAAGGTTTCACGCTATGGCTCAGGTTTACTCAGGTGTAACTGATTTGAAAGATGTGGAAAAGGACACGGGCCGTCGGCTCGGTACGGCTCTGCACTGTAGTGGAAAAGCGGCATTTAGTGTCACTACTCCCACCCTAAAGACCATGCACAGAGATAAACACTCCATGGACACTGTTCACTCACTAGAACACTGACTTCTGTTCAAATTCCACAGCTATTCAACCAGGCCAGAGGCTAAAC
Organism: Ilyophis sp. 1 JC-2022; assembly: GCA_022702515.1. Taxonomy (NCBI): domain Eukaryota; kingdom Metazoa; phylum Chordata; class Actinopteri; order Anguilliformes; family Synaphobranchidae; genus Ilyophis; species Ilyophis sp. 1 JC-2022. The sequence goes on from CM040405.1 coordinate 100,853,278, forward strand.
AAAAAAACCTACTTAATGTGTATGAAAATAGCGAGTATGTCGAGGTCAGCATCGAGACAGTTAACTGTGAACCTAATAAACAACAGCTATAGATATTTTAAGAACATGTCTACTGTGTTCATCACATGCCACTCACACACGCATTGTTCTATCATGGTAACCTCTAACAGAGGTTGAAATGCGTTGCCGACCTAAACCACTTCTAAAAAAAAATAATAATAATAATTCTAGTCCCCCAAAAGAATTTGTTGAAGAGCCTTGCCGTAACCAATCACCATCCCCCACCCTCTATCCCGCCTGTACCTGTAATTTTCGATAATGACCCGCGCATCCTCCAGGGCCACACTGGACAGGAGAACGTTCCTGGGGTCAGTCACTGTGAAGAAGTGCTTGGCTCGGCCCATGAAGGTCCCCTGGTCCCATCGTGGCTCTTTGATGTTTATACTGAGCGACAGCTCCCCAGACATCTTCCTCCTTTTCTTCTTATTTTACCTTCCAACTGAAATGTTATACATTAAGCCAGGTATTTTCACTTTTCTCAATTGCTTAAATCATGCCTTCACTTTAACAGTCATGCCACGTCACTCTTAAAGACATTTATAAAGTTCACACAAGGAACCAGTGGTTTTACAAAGACAAATAGCATTTTGAAGGATTGATCATAAACCAGGCATGACACACACATGCGCGCCACACACACACACACACCACACACACACACACACACTTTGTTTTCTACAAATTCATAAGAGACAGAATTATTTAATTGCCTAAGCCTAGCACTCCCTGATAAACCTTCCAGTTTTTCATCCTGTTACCTCAACAGCAAGTTTTATTTGTGCATTCTGAATTATGAAGGCTGAATTTCACCAGCTTCAGTTTTCCAGCTTATAGCCACAATTAGGCTAACTAATATAGAAACACCAAACTCTCCGCAGTTACCTGAGAAGAGAAGTTAACCACTGGCAATATCATTTGCATTGCTAGCATTAGAATTATTGATGAGGGGATTATATGTCCATCAGAACCTTCACCTCAAGGACACTAATGCAGGCGATAGGATAATTTTTTACTCTTGAAGCAACAGCCTGGACTTTCGCTTGATGTCTTGAAACCCATATTCAATAAACACATTTTAAGGCGAAAGCATCAGCCCCATGTTAAACACCCTCACTGTACTGACCAAGGTGGGACTTCAGGAGCCGTTACCGTTAGTCACTGGAGCACGTCATTCACGTCTATAACCAGACATCGGTCTGTCATCAGAATCATAAATTTCAAGTTCAAACGCTGACCTATCCTCTGAAGATGCGGTTGCATGCGTGTTGTTTATCCGCATGTCTGACAGTGCGATTTAGCTGACAGCCTCGTGACTGACAGGTGCATAGGTTGCCATGGAGACAGTATGCAGGTCTTCCCAGGCATGTGTGTGGGGGTGCTCCCACAATGCTGTTCAAACATGTGACTTCCTTGCATCCAGGCTTAGTCGTAGGTAATACTGGAAAAACGTATGCAAATGAAAATATGCAACAGCTGATCAATTTCCTTAACCAGTAATGCTTGAAAAAATGCTACGGTCTCTGATATTGAACTATTGAGGGCAGCACCGTTTCTGGTGTTGCATATGGAGTACAGAACCTTAGAACGGTGGAATTGTTTATTTGTGGTACTGTATGCATCCACTATTTAGGCTGTGTAAAACAGTCAGTTCTGGGAATCACAACAGTTATCAGTAAATAACTAATGCCAATAATAATATACGTAGCTACAACAGACAACACCACCACAGACGTTTTGATGGCTAGTGTTCACTTGCATCACGGCACTCGAACTCCATCGTTTTATTTAAAATGTAGGCCTACAACTTCAGTGATGAAAAATGTACTCTCTCTCACAAATTCCTTTCTTTTCCAAAAACCCACAACCTCAAAACGTATTGTATCGCTACTACATAACACAGCACCTTATGACAAAACCAAAACGTAATTTTTAGTGTCCTGGTATTTAACGGCTGCTCATCTAGAAACCAACGACGAGACAACAGTGCAATAGATGGCAAGCAAACTGTTAAATCTGCTACAGCTGAGAAGCCAGATGGTCACGGGCCGGGTACTAGTGATTGCTTGATTGTGTAGCTATTACACGGGAAACAAACTATTATTGCCAGAAAGAAAGTGAAACTTAATTGACCTGCTCAATGGTAAATAAATCTACATAAATTAGAATCCTAAATTATATAGTCTACTGTAACGTTAGGCTATGACTGGCTAATAACTACTTGGTAGGCAGATCCTTTTTGCTATGTTAGACAAACACTTGCCAAGAATACCTTGCCATAACAGTGTAGATCACTCGTAGCCACTATTAGGCCACAGAAAATACGTGCATTCACAAGCTATCCATATACTCAAGCGATACAGCTGCACAATTATGTGTATCTTACTAAATAGAAAGTAAACAACAGCATCATTTAGCTCTACGAAAAAGGTAACACATAGCGTGCCCTTAGTATGGTATGCGAAGGGATGCCGTAGGATTATCCACTCGCTAGCATTAGCTAGCTAGCTTTGAATTACAAAGCACGACCGCGCACGCACATTCCTCCCCAAATAAAACAGCTTTCTAGTACGCACCTTCTATATTGTCCACCGCAACAAAGAAAGCACTTCACACCTTAATACACCTGAAAGTCTTGTACTATGAAATGATACCACGGGTTCGGGAAACACTCTGTCCTCCAACACCCGCAGATCCTAGCAGCCTGCTGTCAGATATGGGCGGAAACGAGGCAGCTAAAGAAGGCGGTACCTGGCCTCACACCTTGCGCTTATTCGCTGTTCGTGGCCGATGGGTGTGTTGTTCATTCAGGAACTTCTGACACTTGAATTATGATTGGTTTATTCTAATATTGTAGTTGCTTGCTTTGTGACTGTTGCACGCAAATAACCTCTGAATTGCGCAGAGGCAGCCCTTTAGGTTTTGTAAGACTACACCCAGACACTTTTATTAAATCTTTGCGAGTTTGCATGTAAATCACAATGACCTTGTAAAAGGGCACTACTAGTCAGTTTAATTATTATCCAGATTATCTACTCCATGTATCTGCTACTGCCCGAAATTCTATTTTTCATCAGGCCATGGGATATTAATTTTCAAAGATTTGTGCGACTGTGAAATGTAGTACATACCTTTAGCGTTTACAATGGTATGTGTAAACTGAACAGAATTAAACTTTATATGTGCGTGCTTCTCGTACACAGCAAAGTGAATGGCGAAGCGGATTCCTATTACATCTCAGTTTTTGTCTAGGCTACATTTTATTCAAACGGATAGGATGACTCATAGACCAGACATTTCATTACAAAAACAATTTGGTCAAGAGTCACACAGCTCTGCAAGTTTCCGCTACTTCACTGAAAAGGGTGTGGCAATTGAATTAAAAATAAACTACAATCCAAAAATGTGGCAATAATACTTATATAGATTAATTTAATGGAGAGACACACAGACAAGGTATAGTGCAACCAGGTATGTTTTCATGAACATACTGATCAAAAAGTTCCTCAAAAACAGCGGGGAGTTGAGCAAAGCAGTCTGGCAGACAGGGAGTAGAAGGGAGTTCAGGACCTAGCCCAAAAACTACTGAATAAAGGGTGGTTGTAAAAAACCGCCCAATAGACTAGGTAAAAAATAACTCCCTGAATAGAAATAACTTCTTACTGGAACTTTCCTCCCACCTCAGTATGGCTCATAATAGATTTTAGTTTGTTAGTTGTTTATTTTAGATTAAATATATTATACTGTAGGCAATTTTGTATTACTTTTTAAGATGCAGGTTTTGGGCTGTCTTATGCATTTTGTTTCTTTGTTTGTTGTTTCTGCACAACACACTACATACTACACATTTTGGAGGAAATCCATGTACTTCTGCATTGTTTTTGCAATTTGACCCTTTCTTTTTGCAGCCAGATGTAAATGCAGTTTTATGCTTTAAAATGGGGCTAGGCTAACCCTCATCCCGGAGTACCACAAATGCTTCACAGGTCACCATGTGCTGGAGGTAGCTACTCAACATTTCACCATTCAAGCTTCAGAATATTAAGGCTCAGACTTTACTTACTGATCAAACGATGCAGCCAAGGTCAGATAGAGGTCAAAGAACACGCATCGCTGGCAGTCACAGAGGGGTTTATAGATGTACTTACAAATATAGTGCACATCTTTCCATCTTTGCTGTTATACATTTTCCAGAATTTTTAATATGGTCAGTTTTCCGTGCGGTGTGTCATACTTCCTACACTGCAGTCGTTTTCCATCTGCCCTCTATGTGCACGGTGAGTCATTTCTTAGGCCGCATTTTCAACAACAAGACGATAAAAGAAATAAGCATTTATGAGCTCTTGCTCAAGTCTCTTTTTTAAATTTAAAGCAAATTATGGCACATAACAGGAAAGGCGTGGCAGACTCCTTGACTGCACACCGGATAATGTCTTGTTCCAGGTGCAAACGGAGAAAATTTAATCATAGAAGAAAAAAAGAAGGAACTCCATGCGCGCCGTGTATTGCTTCGAGCAGTGTTCCACGGTGGTCTTTTTGTCCTAATATAACAGTGAAGGAAAATAAGACTGCAGAGCCCACTCACATTGTTGTATGTCGTGTTGGAACAATGTTTTCACAATCCTACAGTGTAATCTTCCCTGTGCCTTATCATTACAGCAGCGCAAATACGGGGACTTTTAAGTGTAGTTCAGGTCCAGGTCTTGATTCTATTTGTTAAATCAAACCAAATTGTAAATGGAATCAGATGGAAGCGGCCAGGGAAATAAATGCGGTTAGCTGAACTGAGCTGCTGGCTGGGCTGCCATCAGGGAGGGGAAAGGAGAGTGTGAGTCATAGCTTGTTTTGGAATGTTCAGGGAGGCCCACAGTGGTATATGTGAGAGTGGAGCATGATGGTGTAGCTCTGGAAAGGGTGGAACAGTGGCACCAGTAGGCCAATTGTCTATTCATCAAAGTAAAGGGAAAAGTGGGAAGAATATGCTATGGAAAACGTGGAGGAAAGAAGTGCAGATGGCAGTAGAACCTTATAATTCTAAGCTCACGAAATGACAAACAATAGCGATGAGAGGCAATATGCACTGGTTGTATTATTTAATGGAAAAAAAAGTATTTTAAAAGACTGAAATGCTTTTTAACAGAACAACAATACAATATTTATTCAGCCATTTTACCACTTTCAGGACTCAATATATTCAGCCAGAGGGTGGCAGTAGAATCACATGTATGAGCAAATATATAAACGTGTGGTTTTCTGACAGCTTATAGTAATGGCAGCAATAAACAATGCATTTTGTGTCTGTAATACATGGAGATAGTTCTGAGACACAGGGAAACGTGTACTATTAGTTGCCTGGGTGATCAAGATTACATTAGATGGTTGGTATTAACAATCAGAGTCCTTCGGGTAATTTCCCCCTTATCCCATATAATAAGGCTGTCATGCTACGTTATTTAAAACATCAAAGAAAAGTTGAAGTAATTCATTGATTTAGCATATTGATACACCTGCTCCAGTATGTATTCAGCAACCTTTACTTATAAACTGAACTTGAACAATAAAACCATATTTTGATGCATTCCCAAGTTCTGGTGGAATTTTCTTTACATCTAGACTTACCTCAACGTGCCTTGCATAAAATAAATGAGAAGAATGTAGAGTAAGTAGAGTACTTATTCACACGTACGGTATTTTACATGGGCTATAATTGCAACTTAATAATACCTTGTTGAATATCCTGACAATGTCCACTTTAAGTGCCTTCATTTATATATTTTATTCCCATAGGGCTACATCAATTTTAAACACAAGCATGTACTGTTCCAATAAAGTCTAAAGAGTTTTAAGGCGATTGACTATTTCGACGCTGAGCTCGACTCCGTCGCCTATCGAATTCAAGACAACCAATCAGGTCGCCTGACGTTTGTGATGCGGTTGGCTTTGTCTCGGGTGGTAGTAGTTCAGGACAACATGGAGACAGGTAATGTTCTTAAACTTGTTTGGGTGGTTAAAGTACAAACTGGATAGACTTTTGGGTTTCATTGTTCGTTTAAGAACAAATGACGTCTATCAGGATGTTTAGATTGTCCCAATTAGGCATATAGTTTATTTTATCGTTTATTGACTATGTAGCCTATATGCGTTTACAGACTCGTCGTCCCGTTATTTTTCGTTGTATCGACTACGTTTTCTAGCAATCGGCTAATAGCCTACGTTACTTTAAAAGAGTAAACATTCAATTGTGCTTCGGTTACTTATGACAATAGACTAACAGAAGTTATCGGAAACGCTGGTCGTTAATATCGCTTAACGAGAGCTGTTTTGTTGGTAGTTTGCATGTATACTCAACCTGTTGCTACAACGCTGTCCGAGGTCCTGACCAGCACCTCAACCGTGGCGCTTCGATGTGACGCCTTTACTCATATACTGGTTGAAGTTATGCGATACTCTCCTATTGGGTATCACGCCCTCTGAATCATGTGATTCGCGTATCTAAGTGGGTCAGTACAATTTTATTTAGTAAACGTCACCTTTTCGCATTTAAACGGTGGAACGGGTTTAATATCAGAAGCTTATTTGTAGTCACCAATATATCCAATATATTAGTCTTGCAGTTGATGACACAATAATGGCTTCATTGCATTCAACTAGGTATTTCAGCTTTTTCTATATTCTTTAAAAAAAAGTATAATTTACAGAAAAGAATACACATTTTAAAAATAGAAAATGTAATTCTTGGCATTATATTTAAAGAATATATTTGTAAAGCTGTAATACATAGATAAATATAATCTGGGCGTCGTTGTGTCATGATGTACAAGCCTAAGATATTGGATGACTAGAAATATAATAAATAGGTGACTACAAATGTTTAAAAGCTATTTAAACTGTTATTGTTACATTTTCCCCCTCCTTTTAGTGGTGGTGGGGTTGCTGAAAAGACTTCAGCTCACCTCCACACATAGTAATGAAGAGTTCATTTGTCTCCCGTTGCAGGTGTGTGAGTGCCAGTTAGCATGGCCAGGGATGAGGCAATCTGCAGTCATCAGGGGTGAAGGGTCAATCATCATGTGGCAGTCCAATCAGCACTGGAGGGAGGGCCTACTCCAAATCAGGATTGGACATTGACCACAATGCGTGTCCTCCCTTCTCCCAGCCTCCGACATGACTCTCACCCGGCCCTTCTCGAGGATTTTTTAGTATTCTACATTTTTTTTCTCTGTTTTAGTCTTCAGTTATACAAACAGTAGTAACGTCTGTTTCCCCATAGCGGGATAATATGGTGGCTAAAAGCCCTGCCACTTTTAACTGCAGTCAGCAAAGGGCTGCTGGGAACCGCCACTGACGTTTTCCTTTGCGCGCGGCACCCGCTTTGGAGGTGGAGGGGCTCCTTTTTTGAGGAATATCCCTCAAGGACAGAGGAAGTACAGGAAGAGGAAGTCGAGCAGGAAAACACAGGACATGTGACCCGAGGCCACTTGAGTGTTTTTTTTTTCGATCTTGCCCCGGGGCTCCAGGCTTTTGATGACTGGCCGTTGGAAGGGCTCCCCATCGCCATGGCTCACCCGTCTGGCCCGGGACGTAAGGAGATGACCAACGGCTCCCACGTGGCGGGCCACGCCGGTGGGGCGCACACGGCCACCCGAAACCTGCTGAGAAAGCAGCAGAGACAGCGTCACAGAATGCGGTCCTCCTCCCCCATGGGCCGGGTCATCCTCATCAACTCGCCGGTCGACGGTAAACCCGCTGCGCCGTTGCGGCACTGTTGCGGCCATGGCCATGCTAGTAGGGCCATGGTACTTTTTGTCAAAAATCACTTTGTAGAGTTTTGACCCGGTAACATGTTTGCATTTAACCCTCACATTATGGTGACGTTACATGAAGCCTTTTATTTTTGGGGTCAAATTGACCCCAAAAGTTCAAACTGACCCAAAAGTAATGTTATATAAAAATGATACTTTCTGTGCCACCTTTTGTGTGTTTCCCAAATGATTGTGTGTCTCCTTTTATCCCTAAATATGTGACGAAACCTCTCCTTTTAGAGCCTGAGGTAAGTGAAAATTTGTGAAGTTTAAAACCTGTAAGAGAAAGCGCCACCAGAATCACCCACAAAAAAAATCTAAGGTAAAAAATAAAGAAGGTCGTATATTTTTTTAACGTTTTATATAGCTACCCCATAAATTACCTCACACAAAACCTTTGTATACAACATTGGTACAGGACTTTTGAAGACATAGCATTATGTTTATTGCACGTTTACTATTAATCCCAATACATTAGCAAGAGGCATATAATGTCAAATTATATATAAAAATAAGGTTAACTGGTTTTTAAGAGATGCCAAACACTGAATCGGGTCAAATTGACCCTGGACATAATATGAGGGTTAAATTATGTGTTTTTGATAAGATTGCACTGTTTACATAATGCTTATAATAAAGTGATATGTACAAGTGCAGATATAAAAAATTTTTTTTAACACCTGAGTAAATGAGGGGTTGCAAGTATATGAAATGCAGAAGCTATCATTCATTAATTGAGTAAGTAACATCCCAGCATGCATAGGGCTATGTGTAAAAATGCAAGCCAGGTTTCTTATAATTATTTCACGCATGGCTGTAACAGTAGACCTTGGTGACTTTGCAAAAATAATGTTTTGAGCTGTGTTTGGTTTGACTTCATTAAGAAACGTTCTGATATTTCAGAAAGCTTGTAACTGAATGTCAATGATGTTACATACTCCAGGATCATGATGACATTGCATTAATTTGAAGTGCAACGCAAGGCAGGCGAGCAAATGTGGATCACTTGACCACAAGAGTAGCACGTGCAAAATCAAAAATGGTGGTGGCCCTGACACCCTGTTATGTGCATTTATATTAGTGTTTCTATTGTCTCTTCAGCAAATGCATACTGTAGCATATTTTTTCAAAAGCTGTGCATTAAACCGACACACTGTTCTTGCGAAGCAATACTTATTCTTCTAAAGTTTTAAAGGGGAACCAAACCAAGAGTTTTAGCTAGACCACTCCTCTTTTGTTATTTCACAAAAATGCATCCAGCGACAGAAAAAAAGGAGCTGGACTATGGCTGGCTACCACACCCCTTCCCATATGCTGCCCTCACTCTGTCATGAAAAAGAGCATCCCCATCCCTTGCTAGGGCATTTTTGGATGAAGAGGCCTGCAAGCAGGTGAAGTGACCAGAAGAGATGGGGAACGTGGCGTGATAACCAATCAGATTAAATATTTGACGTATAAATTATCCCCCTTTTCTCATTTTATTTCCCCATTCCTAGTTCTGTTATGGAGGACCCGTTAATTATTGCTGTGTTGGGATTTCCCAAATAATAGGATTGGTATAATTGAACAGTGTTTCAAAAAAATTAAATTGCACATATAGACACACATAATGTCTGTTCGTTTTTCTATTCACAACTTTTTTTTTAAAAAAACCATAATTTTAAGACCACCGTAGGCCTACGATAATCTTATATTTCCCACCTGGCATCACTCAAGCGGCACAACAAATTGAACGAGACAGAGTAGTCAGCTAAACTGAACGAGATCGAATGAACTTCTCTTCCGAACTCGAACGTCTGCTACTGCGGTCAAAAGGAACGACAAATCGTCGCAGTCGGCCTGCAAAATTCATACATTGAGCTTACATCGCCTAGCTTACAAGTTGAATGCAGGATTTATGTTTACAATCAAGTAACTGATATTGATTAATCTAAACTTATACGTTGTTATTGGTAAATGCAAGTTTAGTGGGCGGGCACTGGCAGCACTGTTGAAAGTAGGTTACATGTAGGCTAGCTACTACGAAAACTGAGTAGGCTATCACGGATCAAACTGACGCCATTTAAAAACATTTTTTGATAAAAACTCGAAATGTTCAATACGATTAGCTGTCTCAGAACGAGATCACTCGGACTGTGCTAAGATCCGAACCACCCTGACACGGTCTGTTACTATTCAGCCCAGCACGAGTCACGACGTCTTGAACTTCTATCATTTTATATGTCCTGATAAAAGGGCGTTACCAAATTATGTCGAAACGAAGTACCAGAGAGGCATGGTTCCCATTGGCATGTCACATATTTTTCTTATATCGTTCAACCCATAGAGGGAAGGATTCCGGTAATTTTTATTGCAAAATGAGAAACATCAACCTTTGTTTTATTGAACATTCGAGATTGGGACTACAGTCAATCACTAGCATTTTGGCGTGGCCCTTGAATTCCATGCTCGAGTTCTACATCTAGAGTGCCATTTCAACATCAGTTTATTAATATAAGCAGAGATGGAAATCCAGGGGACATAAAGTCCTCCCCAGTATTTTGCTCCAATCATTTGAATTTGCTAATTAGCATAATTTTTCAGCAAGGAAGTAGAACTAATTAGTGAAATCAGCTGGCTGAATCTATGGGTGGAAGAAACACATGGTAGGAGTTTTACTTTATGTCCCCTGGATTTTCACCTCTGAATATAAGGTATGCTTTGTGGTTGAGTGAAAGGTGACATATAAAGGCGGTGCTCCCTGTGTAGGTGGCGATGACAGCGAGGACATTCACACCATCACGGTGGACAAGAGCACAGACGGCAGGCTGGGCTTCAGTGTGCGCGGGGGCTCGGAGCACGGCCTCGGCGTGTTCGTCAGCAAGGTGGAGGACGAGAGCTCTGCAGGTTAGCGGGCCAGCCGTGTAAACCGCTGGGACTGGACTGAGAGCTGAGGGATGATGTCCTGTGTGTAGCATTCTGAAGTGCTGCTCCTCTTTTTTTTCTAGAAAGAGTTCTCTACATTCTAGAACCCTGTTATTTTTTGGAGTGCTATGGAACTGCAGATTTAGCAGGGTTATAATCAAGCATATTACATTGAGCCTAATTTCTCTTCAGTGTTCCAACACCTGACCTGCCTCCCAATGCATTGACTGGAATATCATTGTTGGATTGTGGCTGTTAATCGCACTGATTTTGACGTGTGTGTGTGTGTGTGTGTGTGTGTGTGTGTGTGTGTGTGTGTGTGTGTGTGTGTGTGTGTGTGTGTGTGTGTGTGTGCGCGAGAGAGAGAGTGCGGCAGTGTAGTACAGTGGTTAAGGAACTGGGTTTGTAACCGAAAGGTCGCAGGTTCGAGTCCCACATAGGACACTGCCGTTGTACCCCTGAGCAAGGTACTTCACCTGAATTGCTTCAGTATATATCCAGCTGTAAATGGATACTATGTATAAATGCAAAAATGCTGTGTAAGTCGCTCTGGATCAGAGCGTCTGCTAAATGCCTATAATGTAATGTAATGAGAGAGAGAGAGAGAGAGAGTGTTTGTGTTTGAGACTGTATGTTTGTGTATAAAAGTCTAGGCCCACTGCTTGTGCAACTGCTTGCGTCTCTGTGTATGAATGTGACTGTATACATGTGTCACTGTGTGTAACTCTGTTCCCGCATATGTGAGTGTCTTGTTGAGTTCTTAGAACAGGCTGGACTGTGCATATATGTTTAACTCTGTCTTCCTGCCCCACAGAGCAAGCTGGGCTGTGCGTGGGCGACAAGCTGGTGGAAGTGAATGGGATCAGCCTGGAGAACATTACCATGAGCAGTGCGGTGAAGGTCCTGACGGGCAACAACCGCCTGCGCATGGTGATCAGGAGGGTGGGCAAGGTGCCCGGCATCCGCTACTCTAAGGAGAAGACCACCTGGTAGGCTGCGGTCTAATTTGAGGGAGTCAGAGGTCAAAGGTTAGAGGTCATGCCGATTCGATGCATCTTATGAATATGCATGAATGGGAGTGACCAAGAACAATACTGTTGCAATTAACTTTCTATCCTAGAGCATGCATCTTCATACCCGTTCAGCTTACTATAATATTCTATCTGTGATATAGAACTAGAAACTCCTGGACCAATCAGAATCTCCTTGTGTAAGGCATTAAAGAGGACAGAAATAGAGTATCCAGTTACTGTTGGGCAGGGGTAGGCAACCCTGGTCCTGGAGTTCCAGACATGGTCCTGGTTTTTGCTCCATCCAAACATATAACTACATAACTGGATTAAGTACATCACTGGATTTCAATGAATCAGGTTTGATTAATGCAGATGACCATGTGCTGGGGACACATGGCGTTTCACCATTGAGAATATTCAGGCTCAGACTTTTAATCGTCCACCAAACTCATGTGATCAAGCTCAGATGGAACAAAAACCTGAAACGTCACTGGCACTCCAGGACCGGGGTCTACCTACCCCTGCTGAAGAGAATCAGCGGCCATAACGCGACGCTGACAGGCAAAGAAAAGCGGCGACGTAAAATAATGAATTTACTTCAAGTTCTTCAATTCGACCAAACCTGCTATTTTATAGGGTGGACCTGATTCATCGGAGGATGGTGGTGGAAGAGAGCGGCAACACCCCTTCTGAGACCAGCTCGGACAGCGCCCTCCGCAGGATCATTCACCTCTACACCACCTCGGACGACTACTGCCTGGGATTCAACATCCGTGGGGGCAGGGAGTTCGGCCTGGGGATCTACGTGTCGAAGTAAGCACTGCAGAGGAGATGTCTACAGCATCTCCTCGGCTATATCGACAGTCTGCAGGCTGCTGTCAGCATCACCTTCATTTCAAATGAATTCTCATCCTGTCCTCAGATTGGGCGCTGCATGGCGCACAGTGTACAGGCAGATTTTAATACTAGGCTGTAGGCTGTAATTAAGTTTGCATCCCCTCACCCCACCCAACGGTGTGAACATTCTACCATGGTCATTGTTTTCCTGCCTTCAAAGGGAAAGATGTTAATCCAATCAAAGAGAGATAGATTTTCCATTTTTAAATTAATTTTTGAATGTTTTTCGCGCTTGTGTGTGGTAGTAATTGCGCTGCCATTTTTGCAGAGTCATTAATAAAGTCCCCAGCTGGTAAAAGGAGTTTTTTTAGAATCCACAAGCCACTCTGGCCAGTGGGTGGTGGTGGAATGAGCTCCCCGTGGAGGTCAGAACAGCAGAAAGTCTGACTGCCTTCAAGCGCAGATTGAAGACTCACCTCTTCAAGCTGCACGTCTCTCCACCCCTCCCTACCTCCTTGTGACTATTGTTATCAATATTGTGTGGTCCCCCCCCCCCCCCCTAATAAAAAAAAAAACCCAATCATACTGACTGCGCCTAGTACTTAGATACGTATTTACCTTTTTAGGGTTGCTTTAACGCACTTGTTCGGAAATGCACTATGTACGTCGCTCTGGATAAGAGCATCTGCTAAATGTCTATAATGTAATGTAATGTAATGGGTGAAAAGGTAATTCCCATACTCTGGAGCCATACCTGCATAACAGCCGTACATGGAGCTGTAGCGTTATGTGTAATGTACTTGTTATATGCTGCATTTCCTCTATGCTGCACCGCTACAGTTTCGTGACATTCACGGCAGCTGTATCAGGGACGCGAATAAAGGCCGTCGCACTTTAAACCTCGTGCGGTTCTATATAACCGCACGATGCGGGAGCCGCTCACTGAGTACACTGCACATTTAACGTCCTGTTTAACTGGCCGCCTTATCTCGTCAAAAGGCTGGATCCGGGAGGACTGGCGGAACAACACGGGATTAAGATGGGGGACCAGATCCTGGCGGCCAATGGGTTGAGCTTTGAGAGCATCAGCCACAGCAGCGCCGTGGAGGTTTTGAAGAGCCACACCCACATCATGCTCACCATCAAGGTGAGACAGCCCAACCTCTGAGTCCACTCTCGCAGCAAGTCAGCTGTTCTGACAAACTGAGCTACCTCAGTGACTGCCCGAGTAGTTTGTAGGAAGCAAGTTTCACAACAGTTTTTTGTTAAAAGGTCTATACTTTGTTTGGAAATGATGTGACGCTAGTCTTTCGTCCACGTCAGTGGAGAAATAATATCAACAGTTTATAGTTTTACTTGGAAAATCGAACTTCGGCGACATTTTGGTCGGTAGCTCAAAGGTATGGGCGGGCTTAACTGTTCAAAAGGACGGACAAAAAGACACAATGCACATGCCCACTTCGTCTCGGTAGCCCATCCTGAGCGGAAGAGATCCGCGCTAAAATCTAGCCTTGCAAAGATGATGGATTATAATTCAATCTGACTGGGCCAGTGTAATTCAGTCTTGACTGGGCTGAGATTCCCACAATGGCAATACATCATTGGCTACAGCATTCTCCAGTGCAGGATGGATTCAGTCGTATGAAACAGTGATCTGTATTCACAGCAGAGAATAGATGGGATAAAGGCCCAGTGATGGACAGGTTTCCTAGCGAGAGAGAGTACCTGACATCATCAGATGCATCTTTAACGCCACAGAAACCGTGCCAGACCGTAGTACTGTGGCTATCCGGACTCAGAGGTGACCTTCAGGACCTTCAGTGTCTATTTGTTAAATTAATCAGGTATCATTGCTTGATTTAGGATTAATCTTTTACTATTTCTCTGTTTCTTTCTTTTTCGTTTTAGTAAAAAAAACTAATTTTGCTTTCTCGTGAAGCAGCTTTTAAGTATGTTTTTATTACGTGTGGTTCTTTTTTATTTCAGTTCATTGTCTGTCAAACCGGCATGACAAATGATTCCGTCGGAGTGCCTGCCCGCCGTAACTAGTGCTGCAGTGCGTTAAGCAATGCCGCCTCTTACCGAGTCCAGGAGCGAGGCCGCGTGCTGCAGTGCGATAAGCAACGCCGGCTCTTACCGAGTCCAGGGGCGAGGCCGCGTGCCGCAGTGCGTTAAACAATGCTGCCTCTTACCGAGTCCAGGGGCGAGGCCGCGTGCCGCAGTGCGTTAAACAATGCTGCCTCTTACCGAGTCCAGGGGCGAGGCCGCATGCCGCAGTGCGTTAAACAACGCCGGCTCTTACCGAGTCCAGGAGCGAGGCCGCGTGCTGCAGTGCGATAAGCAACGCCGGCTCTTACCGAGTCCAGGAGCGAGGCAGCGTGCTGCAGTGCGTTAAACAACGCCGGCTCTTACCGAGTCCAGGGGCGAGGCCGCATGCCGCAGTGCGTTAAACAATGCTGCCTCTTACCGAGTCCAGGGGCGAGGCCGCGTGCCGCAGTGCGTTAAGCAACGCCGGCTCTTACCGAGTCCAGGAGCGAGGCCGCGTGCTGCAGTGCGTTAAGCAACGCCGGCTCTTACCGAGTCCAGGAGCGAGGCAGCGTGCTGCAGTGCGTTAAGCAACGCCGGCTCTTACCGAGTCCAGGAGCGAGGCAGCGTGCTACAGTGCGTTAAGCAATGCCGGCTCTTACCGAGTCCAGGAGCGAGGCAGCGTGCTGCAGTGCGATAAGCAACGCCGGCTCTTACCGAGTCCAGGGGCGAGGCAGCGTGCTGCAGTGCGTTAAGCAACGTCGGCTCTTACCGAGTCCAGGCGCGAGGCCGAGTCGTAAAAGGAGACAGCTGGCGTGCAGCGGGGACGCTCCTGCTTTCTCACGTTGCTCCTCCGAGGTCGTGTTTCACTTTTAAAAAATAGCCCGACAGCGTGCATTATTCACCGGCCAGCGAGGATCAGGTGGTAATCAACAGAGAGCCTCGTTCTTCCCCCCACCCCGTCACGGACTGAAACGCTGCAGTAATAAGGGGCAGACCCCCCCTCCTCCCCCAGGGGTCAGGACTGCGTGCCCTGACATACCTGACTGACCCTGGTCAGGGGGGTGTAGGGGACTGTAGTGTGCCCAGCCAGCCTTCTTGGATCACGGTGCCAAATCTGCACAACATAATACATCCAACAGAAAATAATACATGATGCACAGTCAATGACCTTAGTTTTACAGCAAGTAAAATATGATTTGCCCTTGTTGCAAAGCTGGGTTTAAATATGTGAGCATGTGACATCACATGTGACATCACTCCCTGGAGCCAGAACAAGAATGTGTTTGGTTCCCCTGGTCTGGGGAGTTAGCTTAGCAAGCTGATTATATCTCTTGTTGTGCTGTTCTATTGGTGAGGGTTCTGGTTTAACTAAATGTACAATAATGTTAGCTTGTTTAAACCCTGGGAATTTACTAGGCAAATCGTCAATAGTGTATTTATTATCGGTGTGTAATCATAATCCTAACGAGGTTGCATATTTCACAAAAGTTAAAACGCCTTTCCTTAAAAAAATGCATCGGCTCAAATGCATCTGTCATGGTTTTTTACATTAGAAATACAATCTAACATGTGGTTTGTTGTTTTCTTTGCTGTAGGAGGTTGGAAGATATCCTGCTTACAAAGAGATGGTGGCAGAATACAGCTGGCTCGATAAGTGTAGGCACCAAGCTTTTTGCTATTTGTTTTTGTGATTTTTTGTGTGATTAGAAACTCAAAATCACAGACAAAACAGCGTATTTCAACACGTGCACCAGAGAAAAATAGATGAAAGTGGAATTTATGGATTAATTTGCACATTTATTTAAATGAATTCCATAGACAATAGAGAACGTTACGATAGAAGATCACGCGAAGCCGCCGCGGTGGTACAGCGGTAAAAGCGCCGACTTTCAGTCGGTGCAGTTGTACTCCTGCCAGATCCGAGCGTGGCCGGTGGCTCGAGGGAGCGGCAATTGGCGGCTGGTTCCGGGTTGGGTGGAGGGGCTCGGAGAGAATCGCTGCGCACAGAACGGCCCTGGGCGAGTTGGAATCACGGTCAGGGGCGCGAGGAGTGGCGCCCTCCTTTCTAGTACCGGCTGACGGGGTTGTGTAGCGGCGATTCTCTAGCGGTTGCTACATGGGGAGAATTTAATTAAAATAGGGGTTCAATTGGCTACCAAAATGGGAAAAAATCTGAGAAAAAAAATGTGATGCTCAATGAGATACAGTTAAAAATACAATACAGAGGATAACTAAAATATAAATATGAGAAATAAGAAAAACAAATGTACGCTAGAAAATGTAATTGGAAAGCCGACAGTGATGCTTTGACACAATTATTAGTGCAGAAGTTTCCTCACATTTTTAAATAAAGGTATGCACGTCTGTGTGTGTGTGTGTGTGTGTGTGTGTGTGCATGTATGCGTGTCTCTGTGTGTCTCTGTATGTGTTCCTGTGTATGTTTGTGTGTGTGTATGT
Organism: Ilyophis sp. 1 JC-2022; assembly: GCA_022702515.1. Taxonomy (NCBI): domain Eukaryota; kingdom Metazoa; phylum Chordata; class Actinopteri; order Anguilliformes; family Synaphobranchidae; genus Ilyophis; species Ilyophis sp. 1 JC-2022. The sequence continues at coordinate 100,870,376 of CM040405.1, forward strand.
TCTATCTTTCAGTGGGTAACGGGACAGTACAGTCTTCTTCCCACGGTTCGGACTCTAACTCCCTGAGCTCGTCGCTTTCGTGCAGTACGCCGGTCAGTTCCCTCAGCGGCCTCTCCCAGGTGATGCTCCCCTCTATGCTGCCTTGCTTCGGCCCTGACATGGAGGACATCTGCCTCTCCCCGCACCTGACTCGCCAACCCAGTGCTGAGAGGACCGAGGCCTCCATCCAGACCGACCCCACCGAGCACGAGCACGTCTCCACGGAAACCAGCAGGAGCCTGGGAGCCACCGTGCTGCTGAAGGACACTGCCATTCGGGGAGAGGGGGAGAGGGGGTCTAGGGGAGGGACGCTCGCCTCCGCGGGGGCGCTGGTGTCCCCGAAAACGGCTCTGCTCATGGCCCTCAGCAAGCCACCCCGACCCATCCGAAGGTCCCGGAGCCACATCACTGTGTCGGGTGAGTCCGACTGTAGGGCAGGGCTGCCCAGTCCTGTCCCTCAAGATTTACCTTTCTGTAGGTTTTCATTTGACACACCTAATTCAACTAATTAGCAGCTCAACTGTTGAATAAACAAGCATATTCATAACCCTGTCTTATAAACAAGCATATTCATAACCCTGTCTCATAAGCGAGCATGTGCTTTTCTCTGAAAGCCACTGCTTCATTTCACTACATAGTCAGAGGTGGAAATCCAGGGGACATAAAGTAAAAGTCCTGCCATGTGTTTCTTCCAGTGTTTCTGCTCAGCCAGCTGATTTCACTAGTTCAATTAGTTCTACCTCCTCACTGAATAATGATGTTAATTAGCAAATCCAGGTGATTGGAGCAAATACTGGGGAGGATTTTTAGTTGATGTCCCCTGGATTTCCATTTTTGTACACAGTCCACCATGTGACCCGCTCAATTGCTGTGTCACGTGTATTTTGTAAATGTGGTGGAGGAAGGCCCTCAATCGAGTAGAGGAGTTGAACTCTGCGTAAAGACACTGTGTCCAAATCAGAGCCCTATCTACTGTGTCCTGTCTCCTGTGTACTGTGCACTAGTAGCTGTGTACTGTTTTGTAAGCAACAAGCAATACGCAAAAAAATCTCCTCCATACTATTTTTCAACCGTAGGAAGTGTTGTGAAACCTCCCACCCTTCCGTGATCACGTGACATGTTGTTTTTGTTATTAATGAAGGAAAACGTCAGTGAAGCTGCGTCTCATTTTTTAAAACAAAGCTGTGCATCATATTCATGTGAATATGCAAAATGTTTGCATACTTCTTGAAAAGCATGCTTCCGAATATACTCGGCGAAACCCCGGAAGTAAGTATATCATACGGGGGTTTTAAGTATACTGCATTTAGAGAAAATTTTGCTTACTTAACTACATCTGCATCCTGTCTACTCAATTAGAGTACTCAATAGTATGGAAGGGTGCTGATTCGGACACAGCCTGGGACTACCCAACTGACCGAAAGCCTCCCTCCTACTCTTTTATGTAAATGAGTCACCTCTTGTCTACGCCCCCCACGTCCTCACCCCCAATCTGGGAACCTTGTCCCATGCATTCCTTACCCCCCAACCCCACTACCCCTCCCAACCCCCCCTCAATACCCCATGCAGAAGACAATCAGAAGCAGTGGAAGAAACAGCTGCAGAAAGGGACGGCGGAAGAGGGGGGCAAGGCCCTGAAACGCTCCAAGACTTTCGTCAGCCTGCTGTTCAGGGGCGGGCGCAAGAAGGACGCCTCCAGGGGTCGCTCGAAGTCCCCTTCTCGCTCTGAGGCAGACCGCGGTAAGCCGGACGCTCCTCACCCCCCGCCGTGGCCAGCTGAAGTAGAGTGGGGTTCATGTCGGAGCCGAAAGCCGGCGGCTCATTCGCCCTTGAAAGGCCGCTGTAATTGGGTTCCGGAGGTCCTGTTGAGACGGAACCGCTTCAGTGTTAATCGTGCTAATTGCGTCGTAATTCGGTGGAGTGGCTGGGACTGTTATGAACGAGTTAAGAACGCCTCACATAAGCCTTTGTGTGGCATTATTCACCGGCAGGGCTGGCACAGCGCCGAAGCAGAGTGCCGGGGATTTAGTGTGTGGCATTATTCACCGGCAGGGCTGGCACAGCGCCTAAGCAGAGTGCCGGGGATTTAGACCTTCAGCTTTCGGGTTGATATTGTGTAGAAAATCCCCACACTAGTAATAACGACATCTCAATGGGAACTGAAGAGACAGTTGGTAATGCTGAAATCCTCTTAGTTATGTATCGCGTGATCTCCATATAGCAAACCTTGAAAATATTATTTTACCATGGCCCCCACAATCTACTGTATATAAATCGTTCAGTTACGTCGTTATTTTTCTTTACAACGTCACTCATTGTCGATCCAGGTCTGCGGTTTGGCATAAAAGGCCAGAAGAAGGGTAAATAAACCTGTGTGCTGTGCTGAGCTGTGCTGAGCTGTGCTGAGCTGTGCTGAGCTGTGCTGAGCTGTGCTGAGCTGTGCTGAGCTGTGCTGAGCTCTGCTTGACAAATGTTTGCTTTGCAATGAGCGCCGCAAACAAGTGCGCAAAGCAAGTTCTGTCAAATAACTCTTGCTGTGCCCGACCAATGGTCGGCCTCAGCAAACGCATGTTCTCCTGCTCAACCAATCACGTGCACACATCACTAATGGAGCGCCCCTTTTAAAAGTGAGACTCAGATCTCTCTCATACTGCTTTGGCTACGCTGCTCTTGTTTCGTTGCTTCTTGTTCTAAAAAAATATTTTGCTGCTCACCCTCCACCACCCCAGCCTCCACCCGTTGTTTGGATCTGATTCTATGTACTTAGGGGGTTTTTGGTGTATATCTCCTGTTTAGTAGGGGAGATGTGTCATGCTCCCTGTTTGATAGGTAGTGCACGCACCAGCGTGCACTAAAAGTACATAGAGCAGATCCATTCAGCGCCAAACCAAAATATTATATATTCATTCATATATTAAATACGTGAGTTATCTTGACAGAAATAGCGATATGAGAGTTGAAGAGAATCACTACAGTCATAAGACTACAGGGAGCCATATTCTCTTTTAAATACATCTGATTTCTTCTTTTGTTGTGTTCTGGGGTTTGTTACCGTGTGTTCCTGGGATTCCAGACCACATGATAAGGTGCATTATGGGCCACACCACCATACTCGTTCTCTTTCATATTGAAATGTCATACATCAGTTTTAGACTATGGGTCAGGCTATGGCTACCCCCAACTGACCCGAGGGGTGTGAAGCGAAGGCATGCAGGAGAGCTGTATCGTTTCTTCTGCATGTAACGATGATTTCCTGTCACCTCTGTGCTTGAAAGAGTGGAAGTTTAAAGAAAGATGTAGTGAATGTAATGGAAGATGTGCCTTTGTGACTTAGGGCCTGATTTACTAAGACCTTTAGCTCGTGCAAAACTAATAACACAACCACAGAGTGGTGCAAAAACAAATACCATCCATGACCAATTTGTTTAGCGTGTGCTAAAAGGCTTGGCCCACCCCATCAATCTCACCTGTACTAACTTCCCTAGACCTCACACGCTTTAACCACCCGACGTCCACGTTTGTGTCTCCAGAGAAAGTATCGGGCCACAGCCCGCTGCCGGCGGCAGAGGCGCTAGGGGTGGTGGAAGACATGGCCCGAAAACTCCTGGGTGAGGACGAGGTGTCGGCCGTCATGAGGCACTGCAGGAGGGTGAGTCACCGTAGTTACCGCCGGGGTCACGGCACTGCTCTTCCAGAATGCGTGACGTGGGAGGAGCGTGAGTCACTGCGTTGCAGTGACGGTACGTGAGGCAGTGCGCGAAGGGCTGCTCTGGCATCTTTAATGACGGGAGTGAGGACTGTGGGCTAACGTACCGCCAGAAACACAGAACCTGATATAAACAAAGTGTGGGAGGCAAAAGACAGAGACTAATCTACATTAACCATTCAGTCCCTTAAGGTGACCAATATCTCGTACTATCTATCTACAGGTAGGCTAGTGAACAATTCAACAGAAACACCAGTGTAAAGTGACTTACTAGGGTCGGTGTTGAGCGTCCATGTCTGACCAGTGTGGTCTGTGTGCCATGACATAGTCAAACAGTATCTGGAGCTCCGCAGAGGAAATATGACACCGCTTTTCAAAGAGAAAGTCAATTACCTTATCTTTAGTGGATGGAAGTGGAAAATGCTGTCTCCGTCCTCCTTCTAGAATATTCTGTAAATGCTTGATTGGATTTATATCTGGTGACAGAGAAGGCCATGACATATAGTGGATAAAATCAGTATCATGTTTCTCAAGCCACTGGGCGACTACTTGTGCTCTGCGGACGGGTGTGTCGTTATCTTGAAAAACACCACTCTTTGCCGGAGAGCTGCATTAAGATTGAGCGAATATGATCGCTCGGGTCCATTAAGTAACAATTGACATCGACCTCGCCTTCACAACCAAACTGTAGCGGGAGAAAAACCACCAGAACCACCTTCACTATTGGAACACTGCTATTTTTTGTTTTTGGTTTTTCATTACCTGTATTTGTCTGTCAGTCAGTCACTCAGTCTGTCAGTCAGTCAATGAACATAAAGACACAGAGCTACAGGCGCTCAATTGTGTGTGTGTGTGTGTGTGTGTGTGTGTGTGTGGATACACAATGAACGGATTAACTTGGTAAGTTACAGCGAGTATCAAATGTACGGGATCGCCTCATTCTGGTCAGCACTGCTCTGCCACTGTCACATTCACCTGCATCTCTGGCCAGATCAGGCATGAGTCACCCGGAGGGCTTTGCATGAGGAATTAGCCTGGATCATACAAAGTGGGATTAAGTGACTCAGATGCCACTTAAGAGGTCTTCGTCGTTCCGTACAACGGCGCGGCAAATTATTATTTGATGTTCCTGATTGTGTGAAAAGCCTCTTTCATCCTTCCTCTTTGTCTCTCTCTCCTGCGTTCTTGTTTTATGATCCCTCTGTTTTGACCCTCTGTATTCCCTGCACAGTTTGCGTCAGAGCGAATGGTGGAGGACCTGGTGCACCCCCTGCTGGCCATTCTGGATAGGCCTGAGAAGCTGCTGCTCTTGAGGGAAATCAGGTGGGATGAGTGCAAGGCGCCATGTGATCAGATGTGGAAAATCCAGGTTCAGAAAGTAAAAGTCCGCCCCAGTATTTTGTTCCAATCACCTGGATTATTTTTGCCAATTACCACAATTCTTCAGTCATGGGGTAGAACGAATTAGTGAAATCTGCTGGGTGAGTTCATGGGTGGAAGAGAAACGTGGCAGGACTTTTACTTTCTGACCTCCTGGACTTTCCACCTCTGCGTATGATCGTGCGTGCGTGCGTGCGTGTGTGTGTCCTGGTTGATGGGTAATTGCAGCACAATTGTGCAATCTGAATATGTATGTGTGCTCAGGTTGATGAGCAATTGCAGTATGTTTGCCGTCCGTTTACACTCTCACAAGGCACGCTTGCACAAACACTGTCATAAGTTTTTAACCAATCTCAGTAAAAAACCTAAAATGCATTGGGGAATTTCTGTGTGTGCCAAATTCCACTGGAAGTTACAGGATTTCAAAGCAGCTAAGTATAAAATAAGGGACATTTTCCTGAAGCTAAAAAGTCATGATTTTTAGTGTTTTCTTTTAATCAAATGCACCAGTGCACCATAAGTGCCCAGCATTTTGGCAACAGCCTTTTTCAAGGGAAGAGTGTTTCAGTGGAAATCCAGGGGACATAAAGTAAAAGTCCTCTCCAGTATTTTGCTCCAATCACCTGGATTTGCTCATTAACATAATTCTTCAGCGAAGAGGTAGAGCTAATTAGTGAAATCAGCTGGCTGAGTCTATGAGTGGAAGAAACATATGGCAGGACTTTTACTTTATGTCCCCTGGATTTCCACCTCTGCAGTGGAGAAACAAGGGTTTGTTTAAAATTGTACATGGGAAAATAAAATAATAATTTGGCAGAGCAGTATCAGTGGCGGATCATTAATGCAAGCTAAAGTCCACGGCAAAGAGTGATTATTTTTGCGATCGTATGTGACAGTCTTCGTAAGCCCTCCCCATCTTTTTTCGTCACTCTCCATATATCCCCAACCCCCCCCCCCCTCCCCTCTTCCAGAATGCTTATCAACCCCGCTGGCTTGGGCCGCTTTGACAGCATGGTAATCCCCATCGAAATGGAGGCCTATGACATCCTAAAGAGCCGATCTGGTGAGCAAAGCATATTAAGATTTTTAAATATATAAAAAAATAAAATTAACACAACAAATAGCATTTAGCAAAGCCTAAAAGAACATTGTTCACATTCACATTTTCACAACCAGGATAAATCATTTGGGATGTATACAACCCATACACAAAAGGTCTGTAAAAATCATATATGATCATACTTGCAAAGTTTTATAAAAATCATATGAGTATTATATGATATATTTGTATACAATAGTTGTACAGTCTCTCAATGCTTTTTATAGGGAGTACCATGTATGGTAGGGAACTATTTCATTTCAGTCTGAAATGTATATGCTAGTTCTCTACCACATATTAATTTTATTTTGTATATGGTGTATGTATATACATTTGTATATGGCGTAATTCATTTTTATAAGATTTTTTACAGACCTTTTGCATATGGGAAACTGGGATGTGAGTACGGTTGTCATGTGACCCATTGCAGTCTGTAAACTGCACATTTACAGGAACTTGTAGCATGCGTTGGGGTGATGTAAGTTCGTCTTTAAAGGGCGTACGCGTAAGTCTTGTTCCTCACTAATTCCTCACCCCCACGCCCCCCTCCCCTCCCCAGTCAGGTCCCCCGCCCTTCGGTCGCCTCAAACCAGCCGGGCCCCAAGACGTCACCTCATCACCCCCGTCCCAGGTGGGTACTCTCTCCTTCAGTACCTTTCCCTGCAAAAGATCTTTTATTCAGCTTAAATCTGAACCTAGAATCTAATCTTAAATCTAGAACGCACGTCCATTATTTTTTATTCCGAACCAGTCATTTACATTCGGTAAATACGTTCATTAGTAAGGCAAAGCACCGCTTTTCTATCTTATGCTCTCACCAAAGAAAAAGCAGTAAGTGCATAAGGTTAAGTTAGTAAAGGTTCCTTATCCTTATCCATTCCCAAGTGCTTACCATGAGGTTTGTGACGCACTGATTGCTCGCCATTTTCAAAATACAAAATACTGTTATTTTATTTTGATACATTTACAGTTGGGGTTTTTTGTATGAAATGACTTTTTGATGTATCCCCGGTTATTGGTATGAGATGCATTGCGCATAATTGCTGAATCATAATCTAATCACAGTCATTCTCACCCCTGTATCTGGAGGCCCACTGTGTGTTTTCATTTCATTTCTGCTGAGCTTATTAATTATCTTTGATTGAGCTCCTAATTGAGTATCAATTTCGTCTCACTTTCTTATCACATCTCTCTTTTTCGTCCTCATTTGCGCTCCCTCCCTTTCTCATTCCATCTCACTCCTGCCCTCTCTACCTCCCCCTCTCTCTTTCCCTCTTACTCCCTCCCTCTCTACCTCCCCCTCTCTCTTCCCTTCTCACTCCCGCCCTCTCTACCTCCCCCCCTCTCTCTTCCCTTCTCACTCCCTCCCTCTCTACCTCCCCCCCCTCGCTTTCCCTCTTACTCCCTCCCTCTCTACCTCCCCCTCTCTCTTACCTTCTCACTCCCTCCCTCGCAACCTCCCCCCTCTCTCTTCCCTTCTCACTCCTCCCTCTCTACCTCCCCCTCTCTCTTCCTTTCTCACTCCCTCCCTCTCTACCTCCCCCTCTCTCTTCCCTTCTCACTCCCTCCCTCTCAACCTCCCCCCCTCGCTTTCCCTCTTACTCCCTCCCTCTCTACCTCCCCCTCTCTCTTTCCCTCTTACTCCCTCCCTCTCTACCTCCCCCTCTCTCTTCCCTTCTCACTCCCTCCCTCTCTACCTCCCCCTCTCTCTTTTCTTCTCACTCTTTTCCTCGCCCTCCCTCCCTCTCTCACTCTTGAGACCAAGCGGGTTGTCAGGGAAATTAAACCCCCTGGCGCCTTAGCCTCCTCTCTCTTTCTCTCCTTTCCCTAGCCCTTAATATCCTGAGCCAATAGAGCGACCCGCCAGCCCTTGTACCCCTTACTCACACACTCACACTCACCCTAACGCTCATATTTAATTATTTAATCCTCCACCGTCCGCACATTCCGGGACTCCCCTTTGAACATCCGTCCGACCCTTTGTGTATGCACCGGAGTGTCATTAGCGGTGGAGTTCCTGTACATCACTCTCCATTAGCGGCATGCTGTAATGAGCCGTAATCGGAGGACCTGGTTCTAAGTAATTACCCCCTCACACCTCCCTGACAGCTTCTTTTTTTTTTTTTGCAATTGGCGGGGAAGTTCCGACGTCGACCCGGGCCAAATTCCCAAACTCTCCGTCCGGCCACCTGATCGTCCCCGAGCGTGACTGACCAAACGAAATCCTACCCCTCTGCAAATGTAATGTGCGGGGAGAGTTCCGGGCTGGCTGAGATGCTTAAATATAGGCCGCGCTATTTAAATGCAGTTCATTCAGTCTTTCGTTTTATGTATCGTGCCTTTGAAACAATGAAAGCCAGGTGCGCGGTCTCTTGGAGGAGGTCCTGGGGAACTGGGGTTGTTAAAGACCCCGTCACAACCTGGTTTCCCAGGTGTCCTGAAGGCTCTCTCAACCTTCCGATCATCAGAAAAATACTATTATTATTATTATTATTATTATTAGTAGTAGTAGTAGTAGTAGTAGTATTCTTCTTCTTCTTCTTCTTCTTCTTCTTCTTCCAAGGCCCATTCATGTCTGCCCTGACAGCTTGGTACCTTTGCACAATGAGCACAGCCACACACACAGTCAGACAGGCTGTGGAGCAGAGAGTGGGTCACACTCACTGAAGCAGGGCTCTGTCTTTGTGCTCATGACTAGTGGCCTCACTAATGTGCCTCTTGAGCCTTGAATGAAAATCATTAGCACACAAGAAAACGGCCTTGCATTGTGGGAAAGCTGGCGGCGCAGGCCCGAGGGCCTCGACGCGGCTCCATGCATTGTGCCGGCGCGCAGGGCCGTAATTCGAGCCCTCCCCGGCCGGCGGCACCGAAATCCAAGAGAGGCCACGTCCCCCGAGCGCGCGTGTTTGGGTGTGCGGCGTCACGGCTCTGCCCGGCTCTGGTGGCCGTGAACTTTGCTCTTGAGCTTTTGTTCGTTTGCTGCAGGTAGCGCCCGGCGAAAGGGCTCACCTGTGCTCACCTGTGCTCGCCTGTGCCCGCCTGTGCTACACAGTAGCTGCATACTTTCATTTAACTGCCTGTGTGCTTTGCACAAGGCGTACACGAACATCAGCGCTCTCGGAATAGATTGGAATAAAACAATGTATAACAATAATTTATTATGATCCCCAAGGGAAGATGTGTTTGTCATTGGCAGAACGAGCATGGGGCATGAAGTAACATGCATTTCAGCAGTAAAAATATCCGCGCTCGTTAAGCAGTACATGACAGTTTTGCCCTTTGGCATTTTGTGTTGCAGTGGGAGAGTCGGCCCACACACCAATTACGGGACCGATTGCAAAGTACAGTAATGAAGTCGTCGAAAGTAAAACTTTAAATAGGAAGCTGTAAGGTATCTATTTGTAATATTGTGTGGGAAGAAACAGCTGGGTCTGATAAAGTGTTGCGCAAAATGGAAGAAGAACGCATTACATTTATGCATTAACTGGACCATTTAACCACAACATCTCAGTTTTGAACTGATGTTTAAACCGTTGGTGTGGAAATTTGTTACGATTCACTCACACACTAAAAAATGCCTGTCTTAACAAGGGTTTTAATCTTGTAATCTAAATTTTTTCTCTGAAGTGGAAAATATTAGCTTGATTTAAGTTACTTTTTGCTTGACAAGTGAAATTATCTTACCCCACTGGCAAATCTTGAAATGAGTAAAACTATCTCACCCCACTGGCATTCTTTTTGTCTTACAAAAAAGTAAGATTCTAAGGTCTAAATATAACATTAAAATGCTTGTTAATACATGTTTTTTCAGTGCACAAATGTGCTGAAGTTACAAGTTCTAGGAGTTTTTTCTATATGGTATATACATATCTATCTAGCGATATCAGCAGTGAAAAATACTATCCAGAACATAGCGGCAGGTGATCACCCAATTTCAGCTCCTGAAGGACAACATCGCACTGTACTCTAAAACACTGAAAAATGTATTCATTTCTTTAAAATGCGTTCATTCATCTCAGCTGTTCTTTTTACTTATCCCGTGAAGACCAGAAACCAGTGCCCATGATAAAACTCTGAGTGTTGCTTTAGCTTTTAAACAACTGACTGTCACCACAAGCATTGAACCACGAGATGCCAGATGAATTGTACACAGCTTAAAGTATCTTTTTTTTAAATACTGTTACACACACCCTGACTGTGACTCCATGGGCTGAATTGCCCTATTGGGGGAGTGAAGTGTTCATTCATTCACAATCTGTTTAACTGAATGTTACCTCTGTGGAGTCCGGAGCCTGACCCGTTCCTGAAGCCCGCCTTTTTAGGGGTCTGACGTTAACGGTGTTTCGCATGAGTGATGCGCCTGTTTCATCCGCAGACTACAGGGGCGGTTTTGAGCTTCACCACTCGAGGGACTTGGAGGGGGATCGGCAGCTAAGGGAGGAAATCGAAAAGCTCCGTTTGTCCAGACCGCCGGACGCCAGAAAGCACCCCTCCAGGCAGTCACCCTCCAGGGCCTTCACCCCCCTCCTGGACATCCCGGTGGACGGCTACGCCGCCGACTCCCCCCCACGTCGCTCCGCCAGCCCCGTGTATCCAAACTGGCTCCTGGCCGACTCCCCCCGCAGCACTGGCCGGCGCTCTCCCTCGAGGGGAGAGAATGGCGTGGCCCGTTCCGTCCACTACGATGAGGTGTCCTTGCGCTCTGCTCCGGACTCGGGCGATTCCATCCCGGAAAGGGGGAGGTCTCCGTTCAGAAACGGCCACACTCGGGGTAAAAAGGACAAAGGAGAGCCCAGGGAGGAAGGGAAGGACACGGTGTTTGCGCTGGCGGGCGCACCCCACCGCAGCCGGCCTCCGCTGTCCCAGGTCTTCAGCTCTCACATGGAATCGGGCCTCCCAGCGCCCCCTGCAGTGAAAGCAGGGAATGAACAGGCGAAGGGTCATGCTCGTTCATCTGAGAATGGTCATCATGGTGCTGCCCCTGTCCAGGAGTACCGGCTCACCACTGTGGCTATCTCCAAGACCAAGCAGTCTTTGGGTGAGTTATACTCTGCTGGCATAGTGCTTCCTCATTTATTACTCAGTCAACCAATCCACCCATCTGAACTCATACCCGGGAATCAAAAGGACCACCCTGCACCTTAGAACACCCACCTCAATATAATGGCTAACTTTTGACAGCTTTATCCTGCACGACGCTACATCGCTGTGGTGGCTGTGGCTCAGGAGGTAGAGCGGGGCGTCCGCTGATCGCAGGGTTGGCGGTTCGATCCCCGGCTCCTCCTGTCCACATGTCGAAGTGTCCTTGGGCAAGACACTGAACCCCAAATTGCTCCCAATGAGCAGGCTAGCCTTGCATGGTGGCTGCCGCCATTGGTATGTGAATGTGTGTGTGAATGGGTGAGTGAGAGGCCATTGTAAAGCGCTATATAAGTGCAGTCCATTTACCATTTTACCATTTATCGCTACGAGCTGCTGTGTACTGGCTATTTAACACACCAGTAAAATAGCCATAGAAACACGCCTAAATCATGACATCATTGTGGTCATTCTATTGCTCAGATTAAATGGTGACAACCCAAGACAACTTTAATCCTTTAGAAGACTTTGAGCCTCTTAAAGTGGAACTGCTCAGAGGGTATGAGAAAGAGCGTTTGTATCATTTTAATCTATTTATTTAGTTTGGGTTCTTGGCACTTTACACAGCAGGTAATATACACAATGCACAATCATCGAGTCAAAACGTGCAAAATAAAATTTTGGAACCAAGGCCTGTGTGCCAGCGTCTGATTTTGAAAACCCTTTGAGTCTGCTAAAATGCCATCAACCGGCCTTGCAAAATCTGTATGCTGAACTTTCTCACGGTACACAATGTGTTCAGTACCAAATATCACCAACAGATGGCAACAAAGTTCACACTGCTACTTCATTTCCATTGGAACAGGAGGTAGGTTGATGTGTTTGTCTGGGACAGACATACATGTCCTGTATGGTTGGGTTTGAAAGATAGATATAGATGAGGTGTGCCAGTGAAAACTCTTGGACAAGCAAAATGGGAAGATGGGTGTTACTGCAGAAGTGCTTTAATTAACTGGGTTTATGAAGCTTCATTCTTTTATTTCTGCTTCTCTCTTTGGTAGTTGACTTGAATACAAGCATTAGGAGTTTGCAGACAATCACTATAATGTATTATTATGTAATTATGATATGCGATGTGTAATATCATAATGTTAAAAGCTTCTTTTGCTGATTACCCTCGTTTTGAGGCATCATTCTGAGCGTGCCCAGCTGAGATCCCTCCCCTCTCCTGCCACTGCAGGGATCAGTATCTCAGGAGGGGCGGAGTCCAGGGTGCAGCCAGTGGTGAAGATAGAGAAGATATTTCCAGGAGGAGCCGCGTCGACCTGCCAAGTGCTGAAGGTATAGCAATTTGTGCTTCCCAGCACATTGTATTACGCCACACCCCCAGCCCATCTATGACACGCCACACCCCCAGCCCATCTATGACACGCCCACCTCATACATAAACTCCACCCACGTCCTACAGTACCCATCTCATTTAGCAAGCATTCTTTATCAAGTCCAACTCAAATCCAAATTCAGATATGCAAATACTGTCTGAATACTCTTCAATTAATTTATGATAAGCCAACCCAGCCAGTTTCATACCATATCTCTCCATGATTCACTCATTCTTCATTTTGTAGGTGCTCATTTGTGCCATACAAAGGCTATCGCTGCAGCTACTTAATGTACAAAGATACAAGAAACAAGATACAGACCGGTACACCATCTCTGCCCAGTTAACTCCATGTAATCCCATCCCCCATTTGCCTTGGCCAAAGCATCGCGTTATTATGTAGTTAGGATTGGTGACATGTAGAATGACGTACCCTTCATTTACAATACTTGTCACCACAGCAAATGAACATGGCAATTATAATAATTCATATGTCAGTTACAAGATAATCGGATGGTCTTCAATAGGAAATATTGTTCAGGTTCTTCGTTATCTATGTTGTTATGGTTGCCCAAAGTACTGAAGGGCCTTTGAAAAAACTGTTAACCCCCCCATAGCTATCAAACTGAAAATAAGATGGGGGTCAGGGCTGAACCTAGAGCTTGGAAAGTTGCCAGTTTGTCTGAGCTCGGCCCCTGACTTCTGAAGCAGGACACCCAGATCCTTCGACAGCGCATGGAAAAAGAAAAGCCATCTTTTAGAAAAAGTCAAAGTTAAATAAAGTCACTGTAAGGTTTCTCAAATTGGTGGGTCACAAGAGGAGAACGTTTATGGTGTACGTCTATGGTGGAGAACACCATAGAGTGCCAATTAGACAGTGCTCAATTAAACTCCTCACTCATCTGCTCCATAGGGAGTCCAGCTGGCGCTCCACGGGGGGTTGAATGGATGAAGCTGGCACTTTAATAATAGCGACTGCTGCGATTCCTCAGTCACCTGAGACTTGAGCATGTAGCATTGCAGTGTGGGTGACGTGTGTGTGTGTGTGTGTGTGTGTGTGTGTGTGTGTGCTCCCCCTTTAATCTCCAGTCGATCAGGACTGGTGCATTCTGCATTATCATCGTTAGTTTTCCAACGAGAGACATGCGCAGTGCAGGATAAAGAACGTTCTCTCGATCGAGTTTCACAGCCTCCATTCAAGATTGATGAGGTACACAGAACCGTCAATAAACAAATTGCCCGTCGGTGGCAACACAATGGTCCGATCCTCTCGCGAGCGAACGAACAAGCTTTCTCCATCTCTGGGCACGGCAAGTGCGTCTGTGGTATAGCTTGGAAAATAGAAACTTCAATTTCATCTTGAAATTAAATTTGCATCTACTGTACGTCTTCACATTTGGGAGTGCGACTCTCTTTATCTTTCAGCCTTCATTACAAAGACGAAAGCCCTTTACAACCTGTGATAAGTCAAGATCTTCAACTGTTTGGGTTATCTGCATTGGGCAGTTGATGAACCGTTCATAGTGCTGGATCCACACTGCACTAAAAGAAAGATGTAGACACTCTTGAAAAAGTGCAAAAAAGGAAAACAATATTGGTTCCCGTCATCAAATTTAAGTTGTGTTTAGAATTCCCAATGAATCCCTGGCACCAATTCGTCTTCCCTTTCGTTTTCCCCTCCCCTCAGACACACACACACACACACACACGCACACACACGCATACCCATACAGTACTCTCTAAGGGCTCTGTTTCTTGGACTTAATTAATAGATTGTGCTTTAATTGCCCAGGCACACAAAGAATACAGTGTGGGGGTGGTGTGTGATTTATTTTCACAGAGATTATCTACTCGCCCGCAATTACTCACTATGGTACTTCAGCGTAATGCCTGCAACCTCCATATAATCTCTGTGCAACGTCATTGTCTTTCCCTCGTTTGGCCCTGAGAAATTCTGTATCTTGAATTTAAAACTAGGAGGCTGTGGTTGCCCATTGAGACAGCAAAGTAAAGCATTAACAGGGTATTTATTAAGCCACAGCCTACCACGAGTGTTACGACAGCACATGTTGTTGATTTAACTATGTATTTACTAAAAGTAATATGTTTAAATGCTGCAACCGCGATCAAAACCTGTCTGTGGGCTGGTTTAGGAGTGGTTTGTGTTCGTGTGTGTATGTGTTTGTGAATGTGTGTGTTTGCGTATGCATGTGTGTATACGAGTGTGCGCGTGCGTGTTTGGGAATGTGTTTGTGTATCCATGTGTGTATACGTCTGTGTGTGTGTACGTGTGTGCGTGTATGCGCACGCAGACGTGTCTGACCCCTGACCCCTGCGTCAGCAGGCTGGGCTGGAGCTGGTGTCGGTTGATGGGGAGTCCCTCCGGGGCGTGTCCCACCAGCAAGCGGTGGACGCCATCCGCAGGGCGTTCAGCGACAAGAC
This sequence comes from Ilyophis sp. 1 JC-2022, assembly GCA_022702515.1. Taxonomy (NCBI): domain Eukaryota; kingdom Metazoa; phylum Chordata; class Actinopteri; order Anguilliformes; family Synaphobranchidae; genus Ilyophis; species Ilyophis sp. 1 JC-2022. The sequence continues at coordinate 100,885,502 of CM040405.1, forward strand.
CAGAGACCCCATGGTGTTCGTGGTGAAGGTCCCCAAGACTGAGGACGGATGAGCGACCCATGACGCTGCACACGGGTCGGGGAGAAACGCGGCGAATATCGGGGGTCGCAAATGACTGCCTATTCCAGCGGAAGTGAACAGCCACGCCACCTGCTCTCTCTACATACGATGAGACTTTCAGGGAGAGAGACGCTTATGTTCAACCCCCCCACCACAAAGATAAAGTCCATACACAGAGCATAAGAAACACAAAATACATGGTAATATGTTAACGAATGTCTCAAATTGATGGCATATTATCAAATGTAGAAAATGTTTATTTTTTCCTAAAACGCCAGTATAGTAATACAGCACGCAATTATGCATTATATGTTATATGAATTATATATATACTGTAGCTACAGCATGCTTTGAGCTGTGGAAAAAGACATCTGCCAAGCAGGTGAATGATGTAAAGGTTACGGAATAAATCGTTTTACAGAATTGTGTGAATCAGGTGTTTGATAATAAAGAAACATTGTGACATTTTTCCTATTGTGGCAGGATTGTGTAATTGTTCTAGTCAAAGCTTCAGTGAGTGACTAGACAAGATCTGTAGCATTTGATAGAAGAAAATAATAGTTAAATGATTTGTGATTCATGATAAACATGAGGTCATATAATGATTAAAAAACAGAACTCCACGCTAACATCTTGTTTTTGTTCCAATTTTATTAAAAACACAGTAAATTTGTACAAGAAATTTACAGCATGGAAAATATACATACAATGGCTACATATACTGTGGATTATAAACTATAATATAGAAAAAAAGTGACTAGTACACAAACAGACATAGTATATATGCAGAAGTTGGGAAAACTGACAACAAAAAGATTTAAAAAAAAAAAGAATACATTACATTTGCTTTGGTCTATTCACAGTGTGGCTACTTGAAACAGATACGTGTGCCGTGTAAAGAATCTAGAATATTCTGCTGTGTATATAATAGGCTGATAGGAGTATTTACACAAGGGGGGTTTAGTACAAATGAGTCGGTTCAAAGTTCCCAGAGGAACTCCCTTTCAACACTCGTACTTTGAGGCCTGCATTACGGACACTTGCCACTACATGCTATTTACAACGGGGACATTGCAACAGCGCAAGAATAACAGTCTGGCCAATGTGAATAAACAACAATTGAGGATGAAATGGAACTTCCCCTGAGCTGACCCCTGCTCTTTCACAGTCTTTCAAAGGTGGCCAATATAAAACCCCCTTACTGAAAGGGGTGAAACTGCATGCGTTATGTTGCGGGAGGGGGTGTTTTTAAGCATGTCGCTGCCTCTTCGGTAAGACCTGCCGTGATGTGTGCACAAGGGGAAAAAATCGTATTAAAAATACGCATCCTCATTAGAATGCATACCGTTAATTTAGAAGATTTCCCCCCTTGGGATAAAAAGTCTCGAGGGAGGACTTTCTTGTGAGACTTGCGTGACTTGTACTGTCATTGCACTTTTACAATTGTAAAATTGTCGACCCTAACCCACCCCGACCAAATTTTATAATGTCAAGATTTGGTTTTTCTACTTGGGAAAAAAAATATTACTGCGTTAAAATGTATCAGGAGCTTTCTCTTGTTAAGGAGTATAAAAAAATGCATATTATACAATATATTCTTGTTTAAATATGAATCTTCTAAAGAGAATGTGCTCTTGTGTTCGTTTCTACGATGTGTACTTATCAGGTAGTTTTTACAGTGCAGAATAGGAGGGGTTATGGTGATATGAGTGACAGTCCCTTTGGAACCAATGACCTGACAAGAGTTCTTAGTAATACTTGTGACACAACTCAGCCTTTTAATTCAAATTAAAGTAAGTTAAGTTATGTTATGTTATGTTATGTTAAGTGTTCCTCTGCTTTATTCCCCTCGCTACAGTATAACCATGACATTTTCTTTTTTTATTTCAAGTAAGGAAAAATGTTGAAGTAACCTAACACAATCTTTCAGAAGAAAATATGACAAAATAAACATTTTTGTGCCGAAATACTGCAGGTACAAAAATACTCCATCTGATTAAAATTAGAATCGTTTTGGGGTGATTAACAGTCCAGTTTTTCACACCATACGCAGCGCAGGGCTTCTACGTGAAACCCCTGAAGAGCCAACATTTACTGAAACACTGGCGACCCTGACCCGCTTCCCTGAAATTTTAGTTTGAAAAACTGTTTCAAAATCTATTCCTTTGATTCTGTTAAACAGGTAATAAGGATAGTCTTGCCATGGGGGTGTTGAACTATCGTCGCCGAACACGCAGCAAGGGTTGAACAAGACATACGACAATTAGCACGTCGAGCTAAAAACACAGGTTTCCTGCTATTCAGGCTCCATGGATAGATGTCATCCTCTGTTACGGACGCTCACGTGCTAATTCCCGCTGTTACGGACGCTCACGTGCTAATTCACGCTTCTGAACTCACAGCGGCCAGCGTAGTGTTCTATAAAAAGCACAGCAGCTCACTTGAGACCCGTGAGCTGATTGCACCAGGCGAAAATTAACCAGGGCCTCCCTTCCGTCTAAGACACAGAACTGTTTATTTCGGCGATTCGAACGGTGATAGCGCACATCCTGTTTACTCCGAGGACACTGTTTCACTCAATAGAGCCCAAACGAGCATGCGCGTGTCACACTGATGTTATAATGGCTACAGTGGGCTCATTAAGAGGAGTAGACTGTATGCTAAGCTAACTCAGATCCATGCAAGGGAAAATCGAACCTAGTCCCTACATCAAAGAGGGGCAGACCCTTGTGCGAGCAACTGCAGGCTCACCCATAGGGATAGACGGTAGCGTGGGCTAATTCAGGATCATCAAAGTAGGGTAGACCCTAGTGGGGAGTACCCCAGCAGCTGAAAATCCAGCACCTCCCTTGGCTGTATCCACCTGTTTGACCTGTGCAACAAATCCATGGCAAGTCATGTGACCTTTAGAATCCATAGTCTCCTTCTGTGAGGAACTTGGAAATATCTTGGGAGAGTGTCAGATACCTGTGTGTGTGTGCGTGTGTGTATGCATGCATGTGTGTGTGTGAGAGAGGTTCTTTAAAAAACTTTTGTGGACCTATATTCTGTTAGCAGACTCCAAACCCGGTGACTCAAATTGATCCGTCTTTATTGAATTACTGTTTTCCACTCTGTTATTTGCAGATAAAATGTGTTCCCCTGAGGAAGGGGAAGGTTAATGTTACAGAGGGCACTGTCCCCCCTAATGCCTCCGAGCGCCATTCCTCTGACCCAGACGGATCTTCTAAGAACAGCTTCAGTCCCTGGAACATTGTGGAACGACGGCTGCGGAACGGTCGGCTGCCGAGCCCTGCTCAGATCTCCGTGGCAGTTATCTCCTCGAAGTGGATCTCGTTCCCGGGCCCCTCGACCTCCTCCAGGTCCCGGGTCTCCAGCTCCAGGCTCAGCTCGCGCATCACCCGCTCCAGGTCGCGGTTCCGCCGGTACATCTGGACGTAGTTCTGCTGCAGCTGCTTCTGGTAGCGGATCACCTTCTCCTTCTCCTCCTGCCACACCCGCCGCTCGTCCTCGAAGGAGGCGAGCTGGTCCTCGCCGCGGCGCCGCTCGAACATGAGCTCCGCCTTCAGCCGCTCGGCCTGCTGCCTCAGGCCCTGCAGGGCGTCGCCCCCCAGCCGCTGGGCCTTGGCCTCGTCGCTCTCGTAGGCCAACAGCTGCTCGTCGCTCTCCCGGGAGGAGGGGCTCAGGCCCATGCCTCGCCCGTGGGGCAGGCCCAGGCAGCTGGGGGCGGAGCCCACGCCTCCCTGGCTAGCGGCGGCGCTCAGGGCCTCGCGGAGGCGGGCCGATTCCTCCTCCAGCCGGCCCACCTTCTCGCGCAGCAGCTCGGCCTCGCTCTTGCGCCGCTGCAGCTCATTCTCGCACACCTCCAGCTCCAGGGTGCGCGTGCGGGCGGCGGCGTGCGCGTCCTGTGCGCGGGACTGGCTGGCCTGCAGCTCGCCCCGGGTCTCGCGCAGCTGGGCCTTCAGGGACACGATCTCCCCCGCTCGCTGGCTCAGGTCCCCCTGCACATCCTTCAGCTGCTGCTTCAACAGGGAGATCTCACCCGACTTCTGGCACACCTGGGGGAGGCACACACACACGCAAACAAAACAAAATCACCTGTCTCATCAGGAACAGGGTGAAAACACCACAATGGCACACCAGAAGTCTACTGTTTCTCCTTTCCACACCCCTTGTACTGCCCAAACCTCCCCTTTTCCCCATCTGAAAAATCCCAAATCCCTCTCACTTAAACTGCTCCCACCTCCCCCCTTTCCCCTCTGAACCTCAGCTCACTTGGACCCCACCCCCGTGCGCACCTCCCACTTGGTCTCCTCCAGACGGGGCCCGAGCTGCGTCTGCTCGTGCTGGATGGAGGCGCAGCGGTCCTCCAGCAGCTCGCGCTCCTGCAGCAGCTGGGAGAAGTCCTCTTGCAGCTTCTTCTTCTCCTGCTGCAGCTGCAGTACCTGGAGCTGCAGCACCTGCTGGGCGCGCACGGCCTTCTGGGACGCCTGCTTCATCCTGGAGGAGCAGGTCTGCCGCAGCTCCTCCAGCTCCTGCTCGCAGCGCTTCTGCTTCTCCTCGTACACCTGCGGGAGGCGTGGCACGGGCATCGCTCACCAATCACACAGGACCACCTTTTCTTTCACAAGAAGTGCATGCACAGCTCTGTGTGTGTGTGTGTGTGGGGGGTTTTATGTGTGTGTGTGTGTGTGTGTGGGGGGGGGGAGGGTGTTTGTGTGTCTGTGTGTGTGTGTATGTATGGGGGATGTTTGTATGTGCGTGCATGTAATCGTGTATGTGTATATGTGTGAGTGTGTGTGTGTGCAGTACCTGGCAGATAGCAGCCTCGTTCTCGTCCAGGTTGTCCCTGAGCTGCTGCAGCTCCAGCTCTCTTTCCCTCAGCTTGTCCTCCAGCTCCCTCACCACCACCTCGTACCCTTCCACGGGGGGCGGGGACCGGCCTCCGCACGAGCCGTTGTCCGACAGCGGCTGGCCCCGCCCGCTCAGCGAGCCCGTGCTCTTGCTGGAGGAGGACCGTCCGCTGTCCGAGTTGGAGTGGCCGTGCCCGGGCGCCACCCTGGAGGGCTCCGGGTGTCCGCCCGACGGGGCGTCCCCGGGCGTCAGGCTGTACCCGGCCGAGCTGTACGTGGGCAGGCTGGACAGCGAGTTCCGGCCCGAGTCAGACATGGAGCAGGACTGGCTGCTCCCCGCCGCGCGGCCCCCGCTGTAGGAGTTGCGCTTCTCGGCGCCGCCGCCCGGCGACCCGCCCGCCCCGGGGAGCAGGAGGTTGAGGCTGCCCTGGCTCTCTGAAAGGCCGCCCCCTGGCCGCGGCGACAGGTACTGCACCGAGCCTCGGTTCTTGGGCACCACGGGCTTGAAGGCCGTGGGCCGGATCACCGTCTTCTCCATGTTCTGCTCAGAGAAAAAGCGACGGGAACGATCAGGACCGGTACTCGCCAGTGGCACACGGACACAGCCACAAATAGCCGATATAAGCTGTGCTCACAAACAGCCATTACAGCGGCAACACCTCCGTTCACCTCAGTTACTTTAGCTTCAGTTAACAGCACGCTCTTCTCAGAGCAAATTAGCAGGATTTATGGTTATTTATTCATCCGTGTCTGTTATCCATTTTCCCCTCATTCAGTATCAATCCCAAGATGTCAGCAAGGGCCCAAACTGATTATACACCCCAACAGACTGAAGGATTCATGAGTCAGCACCCATTAGTCAGCTAATTGATCTGTCTGGTCTACAGTGAGCAATGATTTAAACGTTTCTCTTAATCGATACAGATGAATGGATGGCGGTGGGTGTGTGGGGACCCCGCATCGATTGCGGGAAGACATAAATGCCTGTCCCCCCCAACCCGCCGCCATGTCGCAGCACCCACCTTCTCCAGCTTCCCCGAGACGGGGACCAGCTTGGGTGGGGGTCCCCCCAGGGTCCCGTTTGAGGCCCCCCCTTCCCGGGCCTCTTCCTGGTCGCTCCCAGGGCTGCCGGGGGTCGCGTGGTTGTCGTTCCAGTCCCCGACGAAGTCCTCGTTCAGGTAGGCGTAGTTGGCGGCGCCGTTGCCGACGGCGACAGCATTCCCGCCGCCGGCAGAGGGCTGCTTCTGGGAGGGCGGGGCTCCGCCCACCAGTTGCTCCTGGGAGCCGCTGGTGCGGAAGCAGCTGGCGGTCTGCGCGGGCTTGCGGGATTTGGCGCCGAGGTCGCCGGGCCGGCAGTGGTGCTCCGGGTAGGCGCGGCCCGAGATCAGGCTGCTGACGGACCCCATGGGCGCGTGGCTGGAGGGCGAGGGCAAGGGCGGGTGCGAAACGGGGTGTCGCTGGGCGTCGAGGCCGGGGGCGCGGTGATCAGCAGGGATAGGCAGGGCCTGGACCAGAGCCATAGTAGCCGAGAGCTCCACCCACACGATCTGAGGGGACGACACCGAGGGCATAGGGTCAGATTCAGGAGTTCATAAGCATACTGAGATACAAGCACTCTCAATAAAAACTAAGATAAAAACTCCCAATAAAAATAAATACAATTATAATAATCAACATCATAAACATGACTATAATAATGTGAATTATAAGAACAATTAATATTATTAGTCCTAAATACATAAATAAGCTCGTAACTAAATTGTTATTCGGTGAGAATATGGTTGCCTATTATGGGACAGCCACTCTCCAACTGCACTTTGTGTGTATTTCGGTGTGTGGTAGTGTTTGCGTTTTTCTCCATAGAGTATGGAGGGTGTGCCTGCGGTGTGTGAGGTATGAATGGAGTGTGTACGTGTGTAAACCTGTACGTGTTTGAAACGGTTGTGCAGATTTCGAATAGCGAGGGTTCGCACCTGCCGCTGACGGGACTGAAAGCTGGCTTGTGTGGGGAGATCCATTTGGCAGCACAACCCCTTACAACCCCAACTCCCCCCCAGACCCCCCCACCGTACAGAGCTCGCACCTCCCCTGGCCGAGCCACAACACTCTCAAAAAACACCCGCAGACCGGAGCACAGTTCAGACTGTACATACGGAGTTGCTTTTAAACAGGGCTTACGTGCTCGTACGGAGGACGGAACTGAAACTGGACCTGAGGATTCAAACACCTTTTATATCATCTCAATACAAGTGACCTATAGCAGCTGAGGTGCAGAGACGCTCTATATTAGGGAGGGTTTCACTTCATCTTGGCCAGCTGGGGAGAGGGTAAAGCCGTACCGGAGCGCGTCGTACGGATCTCAAACGAAACGCTCGAACCGTATTTTTTTTGGCGTCGCCTATTGTCCTAAAAGGGTACAACAACTTTTACGAGATTAAAAAATGGCTTGAAGCGTAGGAGTGCCCAAGTGCATGTCTGCATATGAACCCTTTCCTGTTCCACTACTGAAGTCCAAATCCAATCCGTTACAAAGACATGCAGGTTAGGCTAATTGGGGGCGTTAACAGTGAATTGCTGTCAAAGAGCATGCGTGCTCAGTCAACCTATCCTGTATAAATAAAGGTTAAATAAAACAAGTGTGTGTGATTCCCCTTCTCCCCTTCCATGATGTCACAGAACTTCCGGGGCCAAAAGGGAGCGAGACGAACCAACAGTTACCAAGTGTTTACGAAACGACAGAAAGAAAAAGGACTAAAGTGCAGACTGGATGTAAAACTGCAGGCGGCAGAGGGACCACGAGACGCCCGCTCTCTCGCGAAAGAGTGGCCTGTTTGTTTTACCGCTGTCCCCCCCCTCTCTCTCTCTCTCTCTCTCTCTCCCCCCCCTCTCTCTCTCTCTCTCCCTTCCTCTCTCTCTCCCCCCCCTCTCTCTCTCTCTCTCTCTCCCTCTCTCTCTCCCCCTCTCTCTCTCTCTCTCTCTCCCTCTCTCTCTCTCTCCCTCTCTCTCTCTCTCCCTCCCTCTCTCTCCCCCCCTCTCTCTCTCCCTCTCTCTCTCTCTCCCCCTCTCTCTCTCTCTCCCTCCCTCTCTCCCCCCCTCTCTCTCCCTCCCTCTCTCCCCCCTTCTCTCCCTCCCTCTCTCCCTCTCTCTCTCTCCCTCTCTCTCTCTCCCTCTCTCTCTCTCCCCCCCGCTCTCTCTCCCTCTCTCTCTCCCTCACCCTCTCCCCCTCTCTCCCCCTCTCTCCCTCTCTCTCTCTCTCCCTCTCTCTCTCTCTCTCTCTCCCCCTCTCTCTCTCTCTCTCTCTCTCTCTCTCTCTCTCTCTCTCTCCCCCTCTCTCTCCAGTTTGATTATGCAGCAAACAAAGGCACATGACTCCAAAGGCATTCCACCAGCCTCTGCAGCACAGACCACTCTGATCCTTCTCCAACCACTCACTGGGTCAGGGGTGACTGATCCGAGTGTGTGTGCGCATGCGTGTGTGTGACCCAGTGTGTGTGTGGGTGTGTGTGTGTTTTCATGTGTGTGTAGATACACGTCTGCATGTTTGAGAGAGCGTGTGTGAATATACATGCACGCAGAAGTGTACATGTTTGCGCGCGTGTGTGTGTGTTTGTGTGTACAAGTGAGCACCCATGTATATCGGAGCATGTGTGGGTGCTTCTGTGCATTTTGCATGCGGATACGTGCTTATGTACCTGCAGGAACAATACAAGCATACTTCAATACAAATATAGCTGTCAGGGCAATAAGAACTGCATCTGCATGTATACTCGAATTGCCCCCAAGCATTCGAGTCTGCGAAACTACACATGCAGCAAACCGCTCGGATTCATTAAAAACTTCAAAAGCGCCATTCTTCAAAAAGACGGCCATGCTCCCAAATCTCATTTCATGCTCATCGGCGACCCTTGAAGATGTCCCGGTGTGATGGCTGAGTGGATTTTGGAGAGGGAGACATTATGAGCGATGGGAGGGGAGGGATGGGTTCCCACGCCTTCATCGATCCGGGAAATGATTAACGAGGGTCACCGCAGGCCCTCTGAAGGCCCGCGTCGCCCTAAAAAACAAACGCTCGCCCACAGGAGGCCGGCAACAGGGTCACCCTGCCTGCCTTCGCGCCCCCCCCCGGCCGTGATACGCCGACACAATCGGGGATGAAGCCGTGGGGGGCCTCAAAGCCTGGGCGTGACCTCCTGCGACCTCGCCGACCCCTTCTGGTAACAGGTTGCAGTGCTTTGTTGACCCTCTCCCTTGACCCTGCCGAGTCCCCCGAGCGCTCGCCTTTGTCGCCCGCTGCCCGCGAATAAAAATCCCAAAGCAAACGTCACTCTGATGTTTTTATATGTTTTCAACTCACTGGAGTACAATGAGTCCGCTCTGTGCACTGCCCACCCATTCAAAATAAAGACGAGCGTCGGTTAATAATAAACAGTCAGGAATCCCTGATTAATCATACAAAGGATTCTCCATTCTTTCCCATCTGGTTTTGATACAACGCCACATTTTATGGGGGTGGCAATTAAGTACAGTGGGTAGAGAACTGGGCTTGTAACCAAAAAGCTGCAAAACACTGCAGTTGTACCCTTTAGCAAGGTACTTAACCTGAATTGCTTCAGTATATATATCCAGTTTAATGGAACTTATGTAAAAGAAGAAAAAAGTTGTGTAAGTCGCTTTGGATAAAAGTGTCAGAAAAATGTCAACAAAGTGATGTATTTCCAGTCCCTGGATATTTTTTGATTCATGTTTTTTTTCAGAGGAGGATTGCCATGGTGATGTCAGTTAGGATGTCATTCTACACCGGGCCAGGCTGTGCCATGCTAACACTGCCATTCTACGACAGGCCAGGCTGTGTTGCACTAATGCTACCACTTTATGTCAGGCCAGGCTATGCTACGCTAACACTGCCATTCTATGCTAGGCCAGGTGGTGCTACACTAATGCCTAATGCTACCATTTTACGCCAGGCCAGGCTGTGCTGTGCTAATGCTACCATTTTACACCTGGCAAGGCAGTGCTACGCTAACGCTGACACTTTATGCCAGGCCAGGCTATGCTACGCTAACACTGCCATTCTACGTTACGCCAGGTGGTGCTACACTAATGCCTAATGCTACCATTTTACGCCTGGCCAGGCTGTGCTGCGCTAATGCTACCATTTTACACCAGGCTAGGCAGTGCTACGCTAACGCTGCCATTCTACAACAGGCCACGCTGTGGCGGGCTGTCCAGAGCCAAGAACAGTCACTTCCTTTCCCACATATAGCAGGGCAATGATACAGCAAAAACTTCCGCAGTAGACAGTTTATATTTCTTTCTCCCTCTCTGTCTCCCCCCACCCCCCTCTCTCTCTGTCTCACTGAATCTTAGTGGAATTCACTGCTTCAAAAGTAGCAGTTAATCAGCCAGAATGAAAAATTCACGCACATACAGACAATCTGTAAAAGAGCATTGCCTCTATCAATATCCAATAGGAACAATCTAACATTTGATTATTATACAGCTTTCAAGATCCACTTTGAAAATAACACCCTACATTTTACCCCAAACACGTATTCATTTTCAGTTCCATCTGAGTAAATAATGACTCGCTGCAGAGATCTGCGTTCACTCACATTTTCAGGCCGAGCAATTAAGCATAAATTAATAAGGCACCCTTCCATCACTACTGATTTATGTGACAGAAAAATTTATGAAAACTGCCTTTTGTCTTGGCTTAGTATCAGTGTTTGGTATCTTTTTCAGGTCATCCCCACCGCTGTAATGCCTGTAAGATGGCCTCTTATTATCTCCCCTCATTAACTTCCTGTTCCACTGTGGCCAGCCCACTCCAGGGGGGTCTTTTAGTGTGCCTTATACAACCAAGGCTAATTATCACAAATCACAGGAGAGACAACAAAACCAGACGCTGTTACGATTTCACGGTCCTCTTCTTGTCTTTGCAGGACAGGAACCTTTCTTTCCCAGCACTTGCCCACACACACACACACACACACACACTTACATTGACATTAAAAATGCACATACATGTTTCCAGGTTTAGAAATAGTTCTGTCTATAAGGTTCAACTAGAGGGGGGTGGACTGAGATATATAGCAATGTGATTACGTTTAAACTCAATATTGTAAATCTCAATTATGCCAAATTTCCGCCAAACCAGTGACAGATGATCTCTCGTTTCAGTTGATTAAGGTTACCGTGACAATCCTTCCAGAGACCACACCGTATGGGAAACGAGTTTAAAGAATGCACGGCGTTAAGCCGTGTGCTTCTCTTGAATGTGCGTGTGAGCGTGTGTGTCCGTGTGTGTGTGTGTGTGTGTGTGTGTGTGTCTGTACGTGGGTCTACTTTGAGTCATAAAGCGTGTAAGAGGTAAGGAAAGGCAGTTTGTCAAGGAAGGCATGAAAAACACTGAGTTTGCACTAGTGTCTGAGTTTCATTGGAAATGCAGACACATCCTTACCCACAAGTCCCGGGGCCTGAGACATTATAACCCAGACAGCACAATCACACAGACCACAGGCTACTGACACCGAGAAACGCGGCCAAAAACAGCCGAAAAATATATCCGCACTAGTTCTCGCGGCATTCTTCAAATCCCTGTTGCCTAACCCAGCGGCCAACGACTTACAAATGGCCCGTCCACCTGAGTTTCTCTCTCCTGCATTTACGACACCGCCACCCTGTAGAACGCTCTCTGAAGTACTTGTGTGTCCCCCACCCCCACAAGTCAATAAATCCTGTAATTAAGAAGAAAAGAATGGAACCGAATGAATTACAGACAGGAAACATAGCCAGTATGCAACTGAGAGAGGCTCAAACTGGTCTCTATCCCCCCCCCCCCCCCTTTTTTTTTACAACCTACTTGTTGCACTTTCACATCAGTCTGCGCTTGAAGCCGTTGCCATGGTATCAGAGGCCTACAACTTCAGGCTGGAGAGTAACATCAGAGCAGGAGATTGTTATCGTCTGACAGGACATGGGTAGTTGGGGGGGGGGGTGTTGCGGACGGCTCCGTAGAATCTTAAATCATCCCGGCGCCATTAATCTGAGAGTTTAGTAGAGGCCCGGTGTTTAGCCTCCGAACAAGCAGCACATAGATAAATAGCCTGAACAAATGGGGGCCTGTTCGCCAGCGGGCTTCTCTTTGGGTGTCTCTCCGAGGGGAGGGGGGAGGCTCAGATACCGCCTGGAAGTCGGAAGCGGCCGCCGCCGCCTCCAACACAATGAGGTGCGAACCCCCTGCCCCCGCGCACCAAAGAAGTGGCACCCCATGCGGGCAGACGATGCCACCCCGTCCCCTGACGGCTCTCTCCTGTCTCAAAGCACATAAATTAAATGATACAGTGGGAGGTAGTGCTGCACAATTAATCAAATTTTAATCGCGACTACAATTTTGGCTTTCCACGATTACTAAACAAGAATAATCGAGAATTTTGAAGGCACAGTCTGTTTACAAATGAAAACTCCCACTTTACTGGACTGAACCGGTGTTCTGTATCAAATAAAGCACTCCTATTTTACCTCCCTCACAGTAGAGGGTTAGGGTTAGAAAATGTGATGTGCCAGTAGAGTTCCCACACCAGTACCAGTGCCTCTAAACAAGGCTAGAAGAACAGCGCTAGACCTAGGAAAATCTATCACGTCACAGACAAATCTGACAAGTTATAAAACAAGTTGTGTTCTTGTTCTTTTTATCCATGGAATCAAGCTAACGCTCGCACATGAAGTCAAGCTAGTTTGAGGCCTAGTGGCTCATAAGCTAAGTCATATAGCGTCAAGCTTGTAGAGGTGCCTCTCTGTATATCTGAGGTTCTGACCCATAAGCAGCAGGGCCTCTGGACTCTGGTCCTTGTCCTGGGAGTTTATCTGTTCCTTGTAACCGCCGGCATGCTTCCTTTACCCGGCCAATGACACTCGCCTCTGATGTGAGATAAATCTGACCTAATTCAGTGGATATGCTTTGCTAATAAACATACTTATTTTATGACATCGTAATGCCTGTCACAAATCACGACCGTGTGCAGATTGGAGGCAGTAATTCCAGCTAACTCAACCATTGACCAGTTGATTAAATTCAATTGAACATGCTTGAATGACTGAAAAAAATGGACGTATTCGCAAAGCAGGCAAAATTTATGTCAGCCCCATATATTACTAACAATAGTCTTGTAGTGCTACCATTGTTACGACCACTGTCTTTAGCCCCTAAACTAACACCGGCCCGTATTCAGCCCGGAAGCGGTTTAGTTTATTTGCAGTCATTGTGTTTTTATGGTGAAATTAAATCATTTCTGGTCACACAATATACCGTTTGAAAGTGATAAAACTCACAATCTCTATAAACTATTTTACGATCCCAACATTATAGCGACAACGGGTCCTTATTTTGTAACACGACACAAAACAGGCTCTATGAAAAACGACGACTCCGCACATTCTATTTGCTCCACGGAAACCCACAGACGACACAAATAACGGTAAAGTCGGTATCCTTATCCCAGAAAGTAAAAAATAAATGTTTCAGTAATAATTATAGTAATTCTGACGCTTTGAAAACAAACTCCCAAGGATTACCTTACAGAAGAGACCAGGATTATGCCTGAATAGTAAGGGGTTCAAAAACAGTATTCAATTCAATTATATTTTATTTGTATAGTGCTTTTTACAGAGAACTGTCTCAAAGACAGCAACCATTTTATTTTACGAGCTTGTGCTGAATAAAGGTAGCGCTAGAGAAGGGGTTACACCTCTACATTACGTGGAGTGGGGACTGAACGGCTAAATCAATTCTATTTACTCTACACATCTCTTTTTACTAGTGGTGTAACGGATCGTAGTTGATCCGTGATCCGTACGGATCGCCCCCCACGGTTCGGCACGCATGTGAACCGCGGATTAATTGCAAAATTTAACCATCATAGTGAATTACAGTTTTACTGCCGCTAGTACTTTTTAAAGTAATAATTCCCTAAATCTCGATGCAGAGTTGCAGTGAAAAGACAGATGCGTGCTGTGTTTTACTCTGAAGCGCATTGGACCTATCGCTAAGCCCCGCCCCTCTTCGCAGGGGGAGACAGTTTGAGAGCCAGCTCACCCACTGTAATGTAATTTTCACGGATTTAACACATTAAATACTCGTTCATTTTTGGAACCAGAGCTACGAAATCTCTTCCAAATCCGTCAACAAGGCCTGCCGTATGCACTGTAAAAATGTGTGCATGACTATTTTTTAAAAAACGGAGTTTTATGATTACAACTTCGCTCTGGTCCATAGCGTTAGAAGGAGCGTCTCCTTAACGCTATGTTACTTTCCAGTCTGTGCTTCGCCTCGTCAAACAATATGTAATGGAGCCCGGGGTATTTAATTTTGTTATTCATATGGATAAGGCAAGGCTAGTGATGTTAACACCACTGTTCTAATTATTAATTATAACGTTATATATATGGCTAACTAGCCTTGTTGGTACAAGCCTGACCGTCTTGATCCAAGGCTATGGTTAATGTTAACCAAGCCAGACTCACCTAAAGTATAATATTAACGTCAACGTTTACACAGGCTATTTTTTCATTCACTACCATGTTTAAAGGAAGAAGGTATCATGCCTCATATTGCACTTTGATTTAACAATTGAGTATTGAATATTTTATATATTTTAAGATTTTACTTAAACATTGGACATCTTGAATGTTGTTTTCATTTAAGACCATGGGCAAAAGTTCCTTGCTTTAAGTGTTTTACAGAATAAATGGAAAGCAAAGATATACTTGTCTCCCTTTTTTTTTTTTGCTGATCCGAAAAATGATCCGATCCGTGACTCAAAACCGTGATACGATCCGAACCGTGAGTTTTGTGATCCGTTGCACCCCTACTTTTTACTCAACCAATTTGTCATCTTCACCAAACTCAGACACACACATTTCAAACAGACTCCTGTCCCCACGTTCAAGCCTTTGCTCAACTGGATTTAATCATATCTCAGTCTCCTCTCTCCCACCATTTTGGTGAATTCACAATTGACAATGGCTCGACGTGGGTTACACCTCCAGCGAATGATGGCATTACGCTCGTGTGGGAGTGAAGCCTCTCTGTGTGCTGATTGGCCCGTCTGTGAGGTCCACAGAGTGACCCTGTCAATAGACCAACCGCAGCACTTTGATAAAAAGAAACAACGGAAACCCAAAACCTCTGCAGAGGCTTGAAACAGCATGAAAATGGTCACAGATGCTCCTTCTTTCTTTCTTCCTCTCATTCTTCCCTCTCTATCTCTCCCTCCCTCTCGCTCGCTCACACACACACACACACACGCACACAGCATATTTCCTGGGACGCTCGACATTCTTCCGGTCCCGAAGTGTCTGTCACAGTGGTGACATGCGCGCGCTTCACGCAATCAGCCCATCGCCCAATCACAGCGCAAGCCTACGGGCTCAGGTCACAAATCCGCATGGAGGCCATAACAGACGCCTAATAACAGAGTGACAACACGGAGATTACACAAGGCTAACAGAACGCGTGGATAAAACTGCGATAACACCAGCAGGGGAGTGGGCCCCGTGGAAAACAAGGTCATTTTAAACACAACGGGGAGGAGGGAGTCTTCACGGCTATCCTCCTGCAGAAAGTCGCTGATAACAGTTGGTCTGGATTGGATTTGCACCTCAGGAGGGTAGAGCCAATACCTTCCAGAGAGAAGTCATGTGAGCTCCCACATTACAGTGGACACGTGTGCTTGTCCCCTCCACACCCCCCAACTGAGTATGTTGCAGCAATGGTGCAGGAGGACTGGGCACTTCAAAGAGGGGATAATGACCAGTCAACACCTTAGTAATCTAGCTAATCTAATTCTAGCAAGCATTTTCCTGTCGAACCAAACAGCAGTGAGAGAAGTGGAAGCAGAAAGACTAGGAGGTGCTGCTTCCCCCACAGAAAGCACAATTCTGGGCAGAAGAGGAGGGCGAGGAGTGTTTTTTTTACTGTGTCTAACCAGGTAGTTCATCTAAGAATTACATTTTAATTTGCAGTAAGAAAACAGAGAAGAAAAGAAGATTGGCAATGTAAGGGACTGTGCATCCAATCAGACGCAGAGCCATGCGGAGAACCATAAATGTTTATGTAATTCGCCAGCGCTGTATGGCTGTATGAATCATAGAAGCGTCCAGAGGTGGTTGCACCCAGTATGCTACAACTCCCCAATCTCAAAACTCGGTTGGGCAGCGAGCCTCAACTCTCAATGATCCCTACAAAAGAAATTGTGACTAACAGATACACTTGCGGTATTCTCACTTGCAAGTTTCTAAACTATTGCTGTCCAGGCTTAACAAGGCCTTGACGTCTCTCCTCACCTTAATCCCAAACCGGCACGGACACTCTTCCTCAAGTGGGAGCCTGCGGACACCTGCCATCGCTCTCCACCTGCCACGCGCTGAGGAGATAGCCGGGTAATCGCGGTGACTCACGAGGCTCCGCTCTCCGTTGCCTCGGCAGGCCCTCGGCTCCGCCCACAGAGCTATTTTTAAAGAGGCGCCGCTAATGCGAGCGCGAGGCGGCTGCAGGTGCGATCTTTCCACACCGCATTTCGGAAAGGGTTTGGCTCCAGACCAGAGAGCGCATTGTGTAAATAAGACGGCGTTAACTATTGATCGCTCCGTACATGGGAGGACTTGCTGGCATTTACCGAGATGCTAATGCCTACACTCGAGCTGTCGCAGTGAGATCTAGTTGCCATCATAATCAATGACAGAGTAGAATCGAAGCCCTGAAAAGAGATGGGCGGTAAAAAAAGGGAGAAAGTGCTGCCTCCAATCTATAAAGCTGACCAAGAGAACAATATTGTGTAAAAAAGGTAATAATTATAGAGAAGTAACACTCTGAACCCCAACGGAGGGGCACAGTAGGTCCCAATGCAGACCTTTCAGTCCCAGACTTTAGGTCACTACTACTCCCAGGCTTTGCTTGACAATCTAGGCCGCAGTGGAACTCCACCTGTCTCCTGATGTGCCAAATCTGGGGATGCCAACAGCGCAAAGGAACTAAGTCATAAATGATAGGATATTCTGTATGCCTTCCAAGTAATCCTTTCATCACAGTCAGCAGCTTCCCTCATGTCTTTATGCAGGGGGTTCATGGCATGCAGTCAGCTGGCCCAGAATCCGAAGTAAAAGCCGCTTCACACCGAGCATTATTTGCACGGAAATGTATGTAAGGCGATTTCATTAGTTGCAATGGAAGATTGCACACCAGCGTGGAACTTTCATACGGCAAGAAAAAAAATCCAGACCCACTTTGCCTTTTGTGGAATTCCGTCAACGAAAGTACACATTTGACCAACGAAATCTCACGCTAACGGTGACATAGCATTTTCTAAATTTGCCCTCAAAATGGCTAACGTTAGCAAAAACGGAAAAGTTGACCATTTTGGTGTCCCAGCACCCAATTTTGTATGATACAAATGGGACGTTTCCCTGAACACAGATGTGAAGGGGAACATATGGCTCGGGATCGACCAGCAGCTTGGATATGCTGACAACGGTAAGATCTGAAATAGCCTACACTTACCGTGAAGCTAAGAAAATAGTACCTAGCCTATAGTGAAGGAAACCCTATTTTCCCCTTGGATGTTGGCTGATTTGGATGTATTTGATGTGGGCCATGTGTGTATATGTGAGTGAGTGACTGTTGGACAGCCTAGCATTGATTTTTTTAGATAACCAGCACCAGGCACACCACACCCTCTACAGGATGGACCCAATACTTTATTTTCATTGGATGTCTTATAATGAAGAGGACATCATCTTCGCTACTGGGCTAGTTGTGCTACCAAAGTCCATTTTCTCTTAGAAAACAAGAACAAATTTTTTGTCTTTTGGTACGAAACTAGAACACTGGAACGTGAAATTATCACTTGTGTATGATTCACATGCGGAAAATCCGTGCTGCATTGTTGTCTCGCACCGGCGTGAATCAACTTTAAAACAGAGGTTGTGCACGGCTTACAAACTGTAACAGCAGCATATTCCACACACAGAGTACACCGCCACCATAGCATGCAGCACAGTAGGGTGTCGATTGCAATATTTACATATTCGTTTTTCAACTCAAAATTAATACTGGGGCCTATTCTATTGACAGAATAAAAAGGAAGCCGAGGGCAATTTCATAAAATGTGCAACAACAAAAAAAAAACCCTCACCAAAAGTAATAACTACAACAAGCAAACAGACTACAGATGAGACTTTGTGTCTAACAACAGCCCAGGCAAAGTGGGAAAGTGAAGAGCCATTTTCTTGAAGGGCCATTTTCTTAAATCCTCCAGTGTTCCAATCCCAGCTTCCAAAAAACTTTAAGCCCCGACTCTTTGGATGGAAGTGTCACCAGTTCTAACTTTGGAGGCCAAAATCACCACATGTAGTTACATTAGTGAACAAATGTTGGCAAGTTTATGACTGTTGCCAAGGGGGCTGTCACACTAGGAAGCCAGGCTTGTTTTAAGTGCCCATTACTGCAGTTTCTGCTATGATTAGCATTTAGCTATGTTTTTTAACATCTTGGTTTCCTAATTGAGTTGCTAAAACATTAAAGCAGGCAATTCAGTAAATTAATTTAGCGCAGGCTGTCCTCAATTTCTTAAAATGTTGCCAAATCATGTGACAAACTCACTAATTTAACAACGCTTGGGCGTAGAACTCTGAAATAGCCCATTTTGAGAGAAAAACTAAACGCTCAATGAAAGAAGAAATCATCATCATGGATGTGTGACAAACTAGTGGAATGGTCTTATCTACCATCTATTCCTAATCATTGCCTCCAAATGTACTCTGACGGTCTCTCTGAGGTGATGTGTTCAGCTAAAGCTCTAGTCAGTGGTACAGTGACATGCTCTGTGGTCCAGAAGCAAATCTTGTTCTGAAGCTGCCTCTGGAGCTGAGGCTGGTCAGGAGTTCCGCAGGACATTCCCACAAGATGGAGGGTTTCATTGAGCAGGGTTTTCCCAAACCTCATAGCGAATTAGCAGCCCGCGCGGCACATGTGTATGAGATGCACACCCCCAGAACTCGATGGATGAAAAGTTGAAAAAAAATAATGTAATGCGATGCTGTTGTGCAGAGCAACTTCACCGCGGGCTTAGTGACACACTTTATCGCACGCTAACATGCTAATACAGCATTCTTACGGCATTGCGGTGATGTGGCCACAGCGAGTTGCGGAAAGGGCTGGGAGGAGAAGCGCACACAGGGGTGTGAATGAATGGCTGGGCCGTATTGCGGCCTTACACCCTTTGACCTGTGACCTTTCACCTCTGATCTATATTGAGGATTTGGCATGGGCTTTCTCGTGATCAGCCACACTGGAAGGACGATAACTCGGACCGACTCAAGGACTGTTTTAGAGCACAGGGTGGAGTGCATTGCTTCTGCTCATTTTACAAACAAGCGGTTTTAAGAAGTCCTGTAAAATAGACAAACTATCAAAATCTATATAAAAAGAGCCCATACATAGTACACTCAAGCACTTGACCAGAACTGAAAGAGAAAGCTGAAGCTGGACTCCACTGAAATGAAAGAAAACCAATTGAAGATGGAAATTAAAATAAGTGTCAATAAAACCTAAGATTTTGTTTTCTTTTTTCTTTTTTTACGGACCAAAGTCTCCCTGACTGAGGTGACCTGCCACTCAACACTGAGTCTATATATGCATGTGTGTGTGTGCGTGTGTGTGTGTGCGCGCATGCGCGTGTCCGTCTGTGCGCATGTGCATATATATGTATTTTGTGGTCCTATCTACATGCGCACTAATAATATGTATCAGGAACTACACCCCCCCACCACCCCACACTGCCAGCACAGAACTCCGAAAATCAGTTAGAGCTGCTTCAACAGCTCTGTAAACATCCCCCCCCCCCCCCACACACACACACACACACGCTCTTCACTTGACGCCATCTCCTCCACGGAAAGTGAAAGCCCTTTAAAAGCCCAGCAATCAAATGGCAGCTTTTTTCCAAAAGTCCATTTGGGGGGAGGATTAGCAGAGAGTGTTTATGACAAGGAATTGGCAACGCACTGTCAGATAGACACACAAGACAGAGAGGGAGAGAGAAAGAGAGAAAGAGAGAGCGACCGCAGAGCGCCGATACAGACCCCCACCATCGCTAATACACCCGCTCGCTTAAGGCCACATTCCGGAAGGGCTTTCTCTAGCCTGCAACTCTCTGTGTATTCCTTTAAGTAGGTGGACAAAAGGCCTCTCTCAACCCGGTCAGTCTCCACCAGCCGGACTCCAACCAGAGACCGGCCTCCCCACGCTACCTTTCGCCCGCGGCTAATGCCTCGCCATCCCTCAGCCTGAAGGCGAGACTACAGAAAGAGTTCATGAATAAGTAACCCCGCACTCCCTCAGACCTGACTCCAGTTTGTCTGTAATAAATCCACTTGTGTACTGTCAGTCTCCACACACAAACGCACATGCGCGCACACACACACACACACACACACGCACGTACGCGCACACGCTCCGGTGGCTTTTCACATACCCCTCTCAGCCCCCTGCATAGCTGCTTCCTTCAGTAGCCCTGTGTCCCGGCGAAGTTGTTACAGATCCCGGTGCGCTCGCTCGGATCCTCGCCGCAAAGCCCGTCTTCCTCCTGCTCCTCCTCCTCCTCTTCGTCTTCCTCTCAGAAACTTTTTCCCTCTTTGTCCGCGAGCCCCCGTCTCTGCGCGACGCTGGTTGGGGGAGGCGAGGGGAGAGGGCTGGGAGTTTGAATGGGAGCCCCTTTTCTCCTTCTCTCTCCCCTAGTGTCCGCTCTGACAAAGCCCCTCCTCTCCCCTCCTCCCTCCCTCCCTCCTGCGCTCCCTCTCTCTCTCTCTGTCTGGAGGCCACACTCTCTCCCCCCTCTCTCTCTCTTTCTCCGTGTCTGCAGGCTCCTCTCTTTTCTTGCTCCCTCTTTCCCTCTCTTACTATGCACAAGCCTCTCTATTTCTCTGTCTCACTCTCTCTCTTTCTCTCCCATGCTTGCTTCTCCTCTTTCTACAAGTCACACAGACACACACACACACACACACACACACACACATACACGCACACACACACACACACAGCTGACTCTCCCCCCTTCCTTCTGTAGTTTCACAGACACTGGTGGGGGGTGGGGGTGAGGGTGGGGGTTTGGTGTTCTCATGTTTGCTTCGACCGCCCACCCCCCACCCCCAAACCGATTTCTCCAGCTTTGATCCAAGCAGTCCAATAAGCCAGCTGCAACTACCCCGTCTGATTAAAAACATTCCCGAAACGACACGGTGACATTTTCCCTCAGCCCGCCGCTCGCTGTCACAGCTGCGCGCTGCGGACGGCGTGTGATGTCAGAGCGGGATTGGGAAGCGGGGGCCGGGGCGGAGAGCGCAGGGTTTCCTGTAGGTGTGCGCGAGCCCTTTCCGTAAGCAGACTCCGCAGGAGCGGGATCAGAGCCTGAACAGTCACCCCCCGTCCCACCCCGCCCCAGGGCCGCGTGACCCTGCAAACCTGCTGCTCTCATCAGGATATCCTGCAGCCAGTTTCCCTGTGTTCTGCACCCAGCACACACAGACACACACACACACACACACACACACACACATAAAATAACACACCGTATATACACGCAACACAAGCGGGCGCGCGCACACACATAAGAATGCACACAGACACACACAAGCTGACACACGCGCATATGAGAACGCACGCGTGGACACATGCACACACGCAAACGCGCACACGCACACACAATTAGCGGGATGAGCTCTGCAAGTTAACTTTAGCTCCAGTCGAGCTAAAAACAACATCACAGGAGCGGCGCAGCTTGGGAAATGATACAATCTATGCACGCAAGCCTTTCTCTTTTCTACTTCTTTCCTTTTTTTTTTTTGCACATTCACCCCTGCTCAAGACCGGGGAGAGGAAAGGCTTGTGCTTTTCAGCTGGGCCTCTCTCCGGCCTCTCCTCCCCCTCGCTCCGTCCTGTTTGCAGGATCTACGGACAAAGGCAGGGGAGTGTGGCATGCTGTGTGCTGCGAGTGGGGGACAGGACGAAATAGAGTGTGTGTGAGAGAGTGTGCGTTTGTGTGTGCGTGTGAGAGAGAGCGTGTGTGTTTGTGTGTGTGTGTGCGAGAGAGAGTGTATGTGTGTGTGTGTGTGTGAGAGAAAGGGTGTGTTTGTGTGTGTGTGTGAGAGAGAGAGTGTACGTGTGTGTGTGTGTGAGAGAGAGAGGGTGTGTGTTTGTGTGTGAGAGAGAGGAATAGAGAGACATTGTGTGTGTGAGAGAGACAGATAAAAAGAGTGAGAGAGAAAGTGTGTGTGAGAGAGGTTGTGTGTGTTTGTGTGTGTGTGTATGAGAGAGTGTATGTGTGTGTGAGAGAGAGAGAGGGTGTGTGTTTGTGTGTGAGAGAGAAAGAGAGTGAGAGAGAGAGTGTGTGTGTGTCTGTGTGAGAGAGAGACTGCATGTGTGGGGGATGGTCTGTGTGTGTGTGTGTGTGTGTGTGTGTGTGTGTGTGTGTGTGTGTGAGAGAGAGCGAGAGAGAGAGAGAAAGAGAGAGAGAGAGAGAGAAAGAGAGAGAGAGACAAGAGTGAGAAAGACAGAAAGACAGAAAAAGAGAAAGTCTGTCAAGCGAGTTAAAGAAAAGAGGGAGATAGTGGAGTTAAGTGAAGAACAGAGAACAAAAGAGTGGAAGAGAGAGAGAGCGACGGAAAGAGAGAGAGAGAGAAGGAGCAAAAAAGGACATTATTGCTGAGAAAAAAAGGCCGTATCTGATTAATCCCTGGTGACTGGCCGACAATGGCAACACACGCCCCTGCTCACGGATCCTTGTGTGTGTGTGTGTGTGTGTGTGTGTGTGTGTGTGTGTGTGAGACAGCATGCATGTCTGTATGTGTGTGTATGTGCATGAAAACATCTGAAACTATCTAATGCCATTTCACATCTTGAACCACAACACTCCAGCAGCCAAACGCTCATGCGCAAACAGACACACACACAAGTGCACACACGCACACACACACAGACACACACGTGCGCACACAGAGCCCACCAGCCAAATAAAGAGGCGAAGCGGCCGCAAATCATCCCTCGCCCCTTGGCGCTGCCATTAACACCATTACCCACGGCTTTATGAGGAACAGAACAAGGATGAAACACAAGCTGCCTATAAAAGGCGCACACAAATTCACTCAGACACACACACACACACACGCATGCACACAAACCACCCAGAGACACCCGTCTCTCGCCTCATAAATCTACATCGGGGGGGACAGCGGAGGCAGGGAGCAGCGGAAAGCAATGGGCCGGCATCCTTCAAACAGGCCCTCAGGCCCATTCACTCCAGGTTAGCTGCAAACTGCCCCCGCCATTAAAGGGTCCTCGTCCACCGCAGTGCATTGTGGGAAGTGTTCAAAAGAGACAGCGGCCACTTTTGAGGGTTTAAGCAAGGCTCCCTTCCGTCAAAGGGTCCTGGTCCGCTGCTGTGCATTGTGGGAAGTGTCACAACGAGACAGCAGCCACTTTTGAGGATTTCAGCTAGTCCCCCGCCATGAAAGGGTCCTGGTCGACTGCTATGCATTGTGGGAAGTGGCCAAAAGAGACAGGAGCCACTTTTGAGGGTTTAAACAAAGGTCAGAATCTGGGACTACGCCGAGGGCCCCTTTCCAAGCGGCTACCGGCTAACATGCACAGTCCATGCCGGTCAGTCAGTGCGGAACATGTGAAAGCCACGCGCCGGGGGGAGCCTGGCAGCTGTGTTTATGTGGACGTGAACCCACAACAGAGACAGCCTGGAATAGCAGCTGCTGCAGAGACCTGCGCCGATCCCCTAAGACCCTTGACGGATGTCACCAGACCACCAGCAATGAGCAACCATTCTCAAGCAGCTCCTGTAACAGGGCACAGACACAAGAAGCTGACCCCCATTTCTCAATCGTCCCCGCATACTAGCGTACGAGCAACTCGGCAAAGTGTGCGCGTGCGTGCGTCTACACAAATGTGTGCGTGCAAAGAAGGCTGTGACAAACGAGCCCATAGTAACCAGAGTTCCCTCTGACCAAGACAGGCCCCGGCCCCACCGTTCTGACCTTCGACCCCTTCCCTGCTTCTCAGTCACGCTCGCTGCACAGGGCTACGGAAGGCCCACGTACTGACAGCCTCACAGAAATGACACCGGGACATTACACCAACAAACCTGACAAACAACACCTCAAATCAGACAATCAAATGCCCATGTTCATATATTATTCTTCACTTCTACTACAAATGATTCACTCACTGTGAATGCACGTCCATTGAGGAAGGCATGGGAAATGTAGTTCATATGGAGTGGTACGACCAATAAGGTGTCTCTATTTCCATCCCCTTTCAGTACAGCAATTCACACCAAGTTACTGTCATCCACTTCAGGGCTCTCCTCAGGACAATTTCATATATTTTTTTTCAACATGGGTATTCAACATGAATACATGTCTTTAACCCTTGAACTGGTAAACCAAGAAAAACATACATTTTGTTGCCTCTTTTGATTACATGGACCAATAATAACTTAAGATTAATAGTAAATAATGTTGTTTTTCTTTGAGCTGATCAAACACAACTATGACCCACAACTATGACCCTCAACTGCTTGAGTTGTCAGTTAATGGTAAAAGTAGGCATTTTTAAGTAAAAATGTGATCTACTCTTCAGGGTTGAGGGCTCTGGGGTGGTACAGCTAGCTGAAACACGAGTCCCTGATGCGGCGATGCACCCGTGCAGTATATCCGGAATCGAGTCCCGACTGTTGCAGTGCTAGTACTGTGGCCAGGAGCCTCATGGCTACGGCTAAGAGATAGAGAATTTAATTTAACAGTTCACCATCTTAGCCC
The DNA here is from genome assembly GCA_022702515.1 of Ilyophis sp. 1 JC-2022. Classification (NCBI taxonomy): domain Eukaryota; kingdom Metazoa; phylum Chordata; class Actinopteri; order Anguilliformes; family Synaphobranchidae; genus Ilyophis; species Ilyophis sp. 1 JC-2022. The sequence goes on from CM040405.1 coordinate 100,910,293, forward strand.
TCAGGGGAGACTGCTCTGGCGGACTGTGTGCCTGCGGTCTGCCTGTGCCGACTGCGCGAGAAGCGCAGCGCTCGGGCTAACTGGCTGCACAGCTCAGCTGGCGGACTGCGCAGCGGGAAAGAAGCCGTGGCTGGCAGCGCATGACTCAGAAGAGAGCACGCCGTGCGAGTCCGCGGCCTCCTGTTGTGACAGTTGTGTTAGGGCATTACAAACTGGGAAAAACAGACAAAAGTGACTCAACTCAAAAACAAACAAAAAAGCCCAGGAGCTGGGCCTGTCATTTCTGGGTCCGTCGCAGAAAAGAAAAAAACAAACCCAGAGGCCCTATAGGGGGGGGGGCTGACAAAATCCTGCCCTCCCTCTCATAGTGCGTCACGGAGCACTCGCCATTTCAGACCCAACTTCCAAGGCGAATCTCCACCACAAAACAAGTGTCTCGCAACCCGCCTTTCGCACTCACTTGTCTTTGAGGGAAAAAAAAGAAGCTCTTTAACTGAGAAAAGAATAAACATTGAGAAACTACAGTCATTTATTGCCACAGCAGACAAGCCTAAATCTAAAGCTGAATCTTTTTCTTTTATTTATTGATTTATTTTGTTACAAATGTGATCCATTTCAATGGCTGAATGTTTAAAGGCGATTATGTACACAAGTATAAAAATAAAATACATCAGAAACAGCTCTCCACAGCTCTCCGTCCAATCTCCCTGCTCTTATGGTTCTAATGAACATGTCCAACCTTCAGTCCCTTTCCTGTGGCGGTTACAACATTTCTGGCAAGGAAAGGTTTCACCGGCAAAAAAATAAATTATACAGAAACTATAAACCTTTCTGCTTACAGCGTATAAACACAACGCAGACAGTGGTATCCAAGCCACCTGGACCCCCTGCGGAGAAGTGGCTGGGCAAAATAGAGCCGTCCGTCTCCGCATCAAATGTGGGTGCGCACTCCAGCCAAAATTATTTGGCTGTCTTATTCCACTGTCCCATCCCAGGCAGGGCTCCAGGATTTGTGAGGACTGACCCCATAAAAAGACACTAAACCCCTGTCTTACCTCTGGCAGAGACCCTGTCTTCAGCTCCTGGGGACCCGGGGGATGTAAGGGGCGCAGGGCAGCCACACATCCCAGGACGTCACCACGCACTGGGGTTCCGCTCCACCATGCCGCGGTGCTGCTGCAGAGACACACACGCACAGCATGCTGGGAATCCTCAGGAAAATGTGACAGTTACAACAAGTGCACACTCGTTCACTAACACAGGGATACAAGCACACTCTCACACAACACACGCACTTATTCACTCACACGGAGATACAAGCACACAACACACACACATTCACTCACACTGAGACACAAGCGCACACTATCACAACACACACACACACACACACACACACTCACTTCAGTAGAGAAGCACACACAGACACACATTATTTACAAAAGGGAAAATAAGAAAAATGTATTTCCTTTTATTTATAGTGGGAAAGTTTACAAAGCACTTACAGTTGCTTTAAGACTCACAGGCTACACACTTTAATGCAGAGCTGGCATGAAAGAATTAGCGTGACGCACACAGGTGTGAGCAGGAGTGAGTGGGGAGGGTACTTCAAGGCCCCTTATCAAATGGCAGTGGTGTGATGGGTAGTGTGCCTGTCTTATTAGCATACACAGCCTCTGGATGTTTTCTACAACCAACTCAAGATGATAAACAGCCTAAAAGTGTTCAGTAAAAACCGTGAGATCTACCAAAAAATGAGTTCCATGAGCCTGTTTACTGTATGATATTTATTTTTTGTTTTTCAGTTGGAATCCAGCATGCACCATAGCCAAGGTCCCCCAGGGGTGGCCCCTGATCTCACGGCTCCCAAACCGAAACTGGCACGCAACAATTCTTCTCTTCCTTTTTCTCACACAGGTCTTCAGGCAAACACCTTGATGGTGGCAATCATATGACTTAGAACTGTAATGGCTGTAAGTCATCAAGGGTCTGAGGTATCAAACCATCACTCTGCTGCCAGATATGCAGTAGATATGGATGGATCACTTGAAGGGTTGTTTCTCCTGACTCCTATTTTCCTATTGAACTCTATGGAAAAATAAGTCAGGAGAAAAACAACCCTTCAAGTGATCCACCCATATCTACTGCATATCGGGCAGCAGAGTGATGGTTTGAGGCTCGTTTGATACCTCAGACCCTTGATGACTTACAGCCATTCAGCCAACCATGGGTTCCATACTATTCCCATGTAATTTACAGCTTAATCTAGTCCCACCCCCAAATTCCCATAGAGATCCATTCAAATGCAGAGAGGTTATAGTATCGCTTGGAAGAGTACCTGAAAATAAGTCTTTTGATATAATTTAATACCCAGTCATGATAGCATCACCTGTTTACCTGTGGAATGTTCCAAACAGGTGTTTTTTGAATTTCCCAGTCTTTTTCCCACCCTGTTGGAACGCGTTGCAGGCATCAAACTTGGAATTAGCGTATATTTACAAAAATCTATAAAGTTGATAAGGTAAAACATTAAATATCTTTTCTTTGTACTGTTTTCAAATAATTTATGTAAAATATAATTTACAAATGACCGCTTTCTGCTTTTATGTGCATTTTAAATACTGTCCCTACTTTTTTGGAATTGGGGTTTGTAAATTCTCATACCGGATTGGTGCCCAATAAGTATGTCGATCACTGTTGAAATATACCTCAAACTGGTAGGGTAGAGGACAGTAAGCAACATGATGGAACCCAAACAAAATGGCTTCCAAGCAGCCTCGAAAGCTAGGCCCTACAGCCATGCTGGTTTGAGCCAAGACTACTATAAAGTAATTAACCTGGACTATGATAGAGATTTTCCAGCAGGACACAGTTAGCTTCATTCACTCTGGGTAGGGTGGGTTTAAGTAGGCCAGGCTTCCTTGGGTTAGCAGGGTTAGCGATGCATTGGCTTCATCCAGCAATGAGCCAGGAGGCACCCAAAGGCTACCAGCTCTCCTCCGATCAGCACTGCCTCTCCTGCAGTACATGCAGCCTGTAGTGCCCTGTTATTAAAATCACGGTCCTCGTGGGCAGGGAACTGCTTCTTTTCCACCCTTCCTTTACCTAGAAGTCAGGTGTGAAGATGGTCTGGCCAATCAGTAGCACTAATTGTTCAGTTAATCACCTGGGAGAAAAGAAAACCAGGGCCGGATTTGGATTTGAGGGTCAGACTTGAATATCCGCACACGGCTGGTGGGCGCAGTGTACAGGAGGAGTGTGTGCTTCAGCCTCAGCTCTTATTTGGACAGGTGCGGGTCGACTCGCAGCAGCAAGACCGCCGGGGTTCAGAAAAAAGTAAATCAATTCAAGCTGGTCGATGGTGCAGAAAGGAGGGAGACGCACGATGCCAGCGGCGGCGGGCACCATCGATCACGCTGGAATGCCAATGTGTTTTCACAGCGAATGAAAGAAAAAAAATCACTCGTCAGTGAATGAGGCATATTAGCCCCTGGCCGTGAGGTAAAGAGGAAAGGAAAGATTTCTCCTGCCAAGCCACCCTATTCCCCTCCCCGCTCCACCTCATTCCCCCCACCCTCCACCCTCTTCCCCTGGCCTACACCATCCAGAGGCTCCTGGAGAAGAGCGGGGGGGGAAAAAAAGTTTCCAGGAAAAATAAAACTCTTTGTTGCCATGGTTTTCAGTGAATCAGACCTGACTTAAAACAGACCACAGGCATTCCTCAGGCTGTGCGCGCTTTATATTTGACATGGAGAGAAAGAGAAAGAGAGAGAGAGAGAATAGAGAAAGAGGCAGAAGGAGTGGACACTGCCACCCTCTGGAGGAATGGGCACAATGCAACGTACGACATTATTAACAAGAAAAAGGGGATTTCCATTTTGTGTTTTGATCTAAAAAGCTCCTGCATTCTCAGGATTTCAAAGCTCAATGGTTCTGTGTTTATAATTTTTTTCTTGGGTATTTCCAGTTAGATCAGAATAGATCAGGGCGGGTAAAGTAAATCAGTGCAGACAGTGGCAAGGAAAAGGATAAATTTAGTTGTGGTGGACAGGTGCCCAAAAAAAGTGGGCTAGATCACATGCAAACCCACAATGGGGCCATTCAAAGCACAGCAGATGACTCACACAGGTCACACTGTTTCCAATAGCATTAATCTAAATGTAATGAGGTTACATTTAGGTTAATGCTATTTGCTCGGGGACGACAGACACAAAAAGCAAAGCCATCACGTGACGCGTGCGTGTTGAACGTGGCGTCATTCTGCATCAGCTCGGGGGTCTTTGGAGATGGCGCCCTCTCTCGCAAGCGGCCTCAACTGGCCCCTCCCCCCCGGCCCCTAGCGACAGAACGCGCTCGCTTTCCTTACCGAGTAATTCAATTATACGCACATCTGCAGAAACGAGCGAGGTCGTCGAGTCTTCCACTGCCTCCTTCCAGACCGCTATATGGTTTCACGTTTCCACCGCCCCGAAAACAAATGAGGTCACATCGACGCATTTTGCACTCCTCTGCAGTACAAAAACAGCAGTGCCCCCCCCCCACCTCTTGCCCCCCTCCCTCGTCCCTTTCCCTGGCCGTACTGGTCTGCGCCAACAAGGGCCAGGCTGGGACGTCTCCTGCAGAAATGGAGTGTGGGAGCGTTCGGTCACACTGCGCCCCCCACCCAAATCCCTCGGCCCACACAGGCAGCTTCTACAGAAATCAATCAGGCTCTGAGCAGCTGAAACCTGACACAACCCAGCCCATTGATCTGCCCATGTGCTGTCTGGCTATATCGGGGCTTAGCGCGTGCAGCCGCTCGGAAAGAAGTCACGTCGCCCCAGAGCTCCCCTGCAGGTCTTAAATCTCGCTCTTTTACTTTTTCCTACACTCTGGGATGACAGAAACGTTGCCTTTGATGTTCCGTTTAAAACGGCCCTTCGTAGACAGAAGGGTGATGGGGCAGTTCTGGCTGAATCAACACAAAGCGCCCAGCAAGCGGCAAGCGCCCATTGGCCTCTTCCCATCAGGCCCCTCCCCCGCCCCATCCTCCCTAATGATGAATGCCGGGTGAAATTGTATAGACTCCTCATCAGCTTTACGAAAAGAGCATTGTGGTTCTGTAACAGGACGATAATGCATCAGCCAGATGATACAATGGTCAAGTCTCCATACTCAGTGGCGCTACCCTGTGGAGCACTTCATAAATGCCTCATCAGAAAATTACATCCAATATTCAACCTCAAAACTAATCTGAACTGCCCTGTGTTTGTACATAGTCCCCTAGTTTTTTCCTCCCATTTTGGATTAGCCAATCATATTCATAGTTTACTGGGTTGAGTATTACAAGTGTCCATGCAACACAATTGATACATAAAATATTGAATAAAATAAGGTAAATGAGACAATTATAACAATATTCTATTTATCCCACTGCATTGTAAACTTCAATACATTGGTTACAAGAGCCAACAGTTTTATCATAAAAGATTATTTAGAAAATATATTTTGCCTACATTTTGTCATATAAAGGGCCTGATTTACTAAAACATTTACCGTGTGCGAACCATTTTAGCGCACGTAAAACCAATAACATGACCAGTGATTGGTCATGGTATTCGTTTTGCACCAATCATCAGTTGTCTTATTAGTTTTTCATGTGCTAAAAGGTTTTGCATGTGCTAAAGGTCTCAGTAAATCAGGCCCAATATGTTTTAAACATCACCCCAATCTTTGGGAATACATACAGTTAAAATGTCTCCAAAGGAGAGCGCTACTTTTCTTGCTCTAATTACAAAAAAAATAAGTAATAGGTATAGGTAAAAATACGTCACATGCACTTTTTGGATTGGAAGCATTATGCAGTATATCGACAAGAAAAATCTGGCGCAAGCGCATAATTCTGATGTATTGCAGTATAGCTACAGTCTCTCAGGCAGTGTGACGACGTGGCGATAGTCAGGGATGTGCAGTCAGGGTAGGCAAGCTAGGCTGTTCTGCCTTCACTGTGTCACTTGACTCATTTTGGCACGTTCATTTCAGCGCGCAGAAAATACTAACGCATGCGTACCGGCTGACAGAAACGCCGTGGGAAAAGCTCATGAAAAGGCGCATCATTTCTCTGCCTTCAGGGGGGTGGGTTGCCAAGCGCCTTCCAAAGCGCAAACCTCCCTGCAACGTACTGCTACTTATATGACCAACATAGTGGATGTGTTGTGTGACCAACGCTGACACGATGTAGGAAATGCATTAACAAAAAAATAAAAGTTAACAACCGTAAGCTATTTAATCATTTTATTTTTACTGGGTTTTAGCAAGAGTAGGAGGGTCCTATATTGGCACATCCCCAGCAATACTGCATTAATAACATCTGTATGCAAACAATGCCAAATAGTCCAAGATTGCGATATGACGACGTAGGCCTATTTGCAATTCCCATATCTCCGAGCTCGGTTCCCAGAGCTGCTTACTACTGCCAAAACCAGGTCATCTCTGCGGTCCACGGTCGAAACAACCGAATTCCGCAGCCCACGCTGAACAGGAAGTGTGCAGCACAGCAGCCCCGGTACCGCTATAGCGCTACAGGTGCTGAGAACTCAGGTTTGTACATCTACCGTCTCTGTGTCCTCAGTCTTTCAAATGTAGAGGAGGAAATCACAAAGTGCAGTCAATGCTGGTTTCCTTAAAAGTGTCTAAAAAAAGCAGGCAATTCACACAACTGAACTGCATGGTGTACACCACACACAATTGTAATCTGTGCGTTTACTTAAAATGACCATGTTGTGGCTTTGGTGATCATAATCAGTGTTCTAACCAGTTCCCAGTAGTTCAAAACTTTTAATCCCTATCCGATTGGATCAAATTAGAATTTTGGGTAAAAACAGGATTGGGATCGCTTTGATATCTGATCGGATCAGGAAATCAAATCCAAGCTTTAATCTGGATAAAATCTTCAAAACGGGTAGTTCAAAACAAAAACATAGGTTTGGGATCAGTTTGATCCAAAAAAATCAGGATTACCAGATTGGATTTAGAGTGGATTACCAGAGAACTATAAAATTAATTTAAAAATATGTTTCAATATAAATAAGTTTGTAAATTTAAATAATACATCATTTGTAACCTTTATGGTTGATAAATTTTCATTTATTTTTTGTCACATTTGCAGTGGCCTCTTGCCTACCTCTTAGAACAGTATATTCAACCAAAAAAAGTTTGTGATCATAAAATGATATATAAAATATAATTCATCATTATTTCCTTAATAAATGGCTCAGATTGCTATACTGTCTGCCTTCCTTATGTTGTTTTCATATCCAATAGGTGGTGATAGGTAAGATTAAAGCACTGATATTCAGGTTCTGGTAATCTTGAAAAGTCTGAATTTGGATCAGGGTGATCCTGTCCTGAATTGCTTTGAAATACCGGGACAAAATTTGACTGAGTTGTCTGATCCTGGATCACAAAATATGGAATTTCTAAATCTGATCCGATCGGATAGAGATTAAAATCCCCTTTGTAAAACTGCCATCATCCCTTTCCATCCCCTATGTGTTAATGGTGCTCAGTGATATCACAGATCTCACCATCCCCCTTGAAAATATTTTACAAATCGAGCACTGGTTATAACACACACTATACAGTATTGCTGTTTACACCAGACAAGATTTTAAAAATTGTTGTCTTTTCTCTCTGTACAGTGGGAGGTCTTTGGGAGACTTTAGATCTTCCAGGGTTTGACAGAGTAAGAATCACTTGGGGGGGAAGTTTAATCCCCGACTAACGGCAGAAAAATGTGTGACAGCTCTACTTAGACCATGCGGGAAAAGCACTGCATAGACAGAATATTTGCATAATTCATCCCTATTAAATCTCTAAAGATTCTCAAGTTGCTATTTTAGGAGAAGGATATTCACAGCCTTACACAACAGAGAGAAAGAGAGAGAGAGAGCGAGAGAGAGAGAGAAAGAGAGAGAGAGAGAGAGAGAGAGAGAGAGAGAGCATGTGAGACAGTAGAAATAGTTTTAAAAAGCCATACTAATGTCATATATTTGATACAATCTTTAACCTAATAACGGTCAGTTACAATGTGCTATTAATAAAAAATGTAGTCCGGTCTTTTAAATGTATAATTGTGTGATAATAAGCAGCTTTGTCGCTCTGTAGTCGTGCGGCTACGATGTCCGCCCCAGTTCTCCCCTCTGTTTTCATTGTGTAAGCACACATGCATAAAACATGACCTGTAGCCTCAGTCACCGACTTTCTTGTATGGAGGATTTCACTCACAGAACAAAGAAACAGCCGAGTTTAGTGAAACTAGAGCGGGCATGTTCCTCAGACCTACACATCTCACACTTTCAGCCCACACACCAGCATGACAAAGTAAAGGAACAGAAGTTTAGCATACGAGCGAGAAGAAACACAACCACTGAGGCACATTTTTTATAGCGATAATGCGGCGACTCGAAAATTACATTTTGGACTGAAAAATACTGCTGTATTTAGACAAGCAGAATGATGTAACGGACACTTCATAAAACAGAGAGATCCCTTCAGTCTAAAAGGAAAAACTAGTTTTATATAGGTTTCTGTGTGTGCTTGCTTGTGTGTGTGTGTGTGTGTGTGTGTGTGTGTGGTTGCAACATACAACATAAAAGCAGCACAAAGGATTACAGAGAGAAGAAAAAGTAGTCCAGTTCTCTTCAGCACAATATCAGCATGTGCAATGGGAACAGGTGCAATTCACCTCCCCACCACTAGAGGGTACACTACACTATAAACTGTGGCAAGAGGTGTTACCTTAGCTCTCCAAGCGCTGGCACTACATCAGCTGACCGAGAACACCTGTGGACCAACCCATGACTCAGGGGTGACACACTCTTACCTAACAATCATGCTTCTTTTAGAAATACATGATAAATACATGACTATGACACCAACCAGGCGAGCCGGCTAGCCCTGTCTACATCCTGAAGATCACAGGAGGCCCCTTTTCTTCAGACCAGGCAGACTATGCAGTAAATAGAGAGAAAAAGCGTGATCTCACTGCAAGCTGCTTTCTGACCACGTCCTCCACACCATACTACCCTTATTTACCTGGATAGCCTCCGCGTATAGACTTCAAGTACTATAGCCAAACACTTAAAACAATTAGCATTCCCATATATAAAACATTTTTAAAAATTAAAAAAACAAGACTAGGCAAGCCTAGCTCAGCCCTGACTTCTGTATGCAGCCAATGGGGAACATTTCACAAGGCACGGTGGATATTGTTCAGTATGGAAGCATATCCGCACCAAAATTAAAATTAAAATACTAATCAGCAATTGCATTTTGTTTACATTCGATGTGCGCAAATACCATGACATAATTCAAATGAAAATGCAAATGGCCACTTTGCGTTTTCATTTGCAAGTTAATGTAGGCAACGCACTGACAATTTGAAAATGTTAATGCAAATCCATTTCACATTACATTTCTCACCCTCTACGACACAACCCTGCCATATTTTAAATGAAAATGAAAAACCACATTTGCATTAGCAGTTTCTTATTGTAATCACATGATCCATGACAAAAAATAAACGATAATTCAATTCACCATTTAACATATCGTTTTCATGCTTTTGCGGCACAAGAGTGACAGCCTAATTAAAATGCAATGGCATTGCATCCGTTTACATCATCTTTTCTGCGTGGTCGCGCAAAAACTCTGAACTGAAAATGCTAAATCTCAAAGCTGCCCATCAAGGCGGGGCCTGGAAAAAAGGGGTGTTACAGGGAACCATTCAAACCACTGAACTTATGGTTCAACTTCAATGGTTGTCTGTTAATGATTTCGGTCATCAGGCAGTTACCACAACTTAGCCTACCAGGCTAGAGAGCGACATTTCCTAGTTCTGTTTTTGGGGATTATAGGCTAAGGAAATGAGGTAGCCTAAACGTTACGATGAGCCTAGCCAGCCCGTTGTTAACTAACTTAACCTTAACAGCAGGGAGGACTTGCCGTAAGATTAGACAGATTAGATTAGAATAGATTTCCATTCACTGGTCTGCCTTAGACAGGGCTGTGTGATAAACCAAAATTGGGCTATTGCTTAGCCTATATTCCACGTCACTATAACAAAATAAGCATGCTATCAATAAAATAAGTGCTTATGTCTCTAATTTTGTCTGAGTGGTAGACCTATTTAAATGAAAATGATTTTGTTGCCTATTTTCTTAAAAGACTGAGCATAACGTCACTGTGCCAATACTGACATGGATGATTATTATATACAGACTCAAATTTATTGGTACCCTGGTAAAGATGAGTAAAAAGAGTTACAAAAAATTCACCATTTGGTGAATTAGCTTAATCTCACACTGAAAAAAATTTGAAAAATCCATCCTTTAATTCACATTCATTTATTATGAGAAAATAAAATCCCTCATCAAGAAATAATATTTTTTAACAAAAACACATTGGCCACAATTATTGGCACCTCTGCATTTATATATAGAATAAAGTATTAATTTTTAATATTTGGTCACATATCCTTTCCATGCCATGACTTCCTGATGTCTGTGACCCAACAACATCAAAAAACTATTGATATCTTATTTTCAGGTACTCTTACAAGCAATACTAAATGTCTCTGCATTTGAATGGATCGCTATATGGGAATTGGGGGGTGGGACTAGATTTAGCTGTACATTATGGAACCGTATGGAACACATGGTTGGCTAAATGGCTCTAAGTTATCAAGGGTCTGAAATATCAAACAAGCCTTAAACCATCACTCTGCTGCCAGAAATACAGTAGATATGGATGGATAACTTGAATGGTTTCTTCTCCTGCCTTATTTTTCCATAGAGTTCAATAGGAAAATTTCTCAGGAGAAACAACCCTTAAAGTGAACCATCCATATTTACTGCATATCTGGCAGCAGAGAAAAATTGTTTTTACATTCTCTCAATAACCACGTAGCCTATTTAAATTGAACAAATTAAAATGTTTTGTGTAGGCTAGGCTAGAACAGGAAAATCCCAGTCATAGAGGCTAACCACCTCATTTTACAGCATTGAGATCTGGAAAGCTCCAGAGACTGTGCGAATAATGTTAGCTTACCTACTAGCCTACCAAAGACGGTGGACGTGGTTATCAACTCATTTACCCTATTTTATGGTGTAACATTATAATAAAATATAATTTAAAAAAATTGTGAAAATGTCCATTTGTTTTAATCTGTAGGCTTCATGACTAGGCTAAATATAGATTTTTACGATAGCCGAGGCTACAGATAAATTTTCCAAGGTTGATGGGCCTGTGAGTAAGGAGATCAGAGTCGGTTGAGCCCCGGGGTCCCCAGTGTTTTCACCAAATAAAAAAGCTGAATTGCTGTCATTCAGTCTTTACAAGTCTTTTACTTTTAATGCTGGGTAAAGACTTGAATGACAGTCTACACAACATAGCCTATGCGGAATAGGCTGACAATTTTTTTTTTTTAATTGTATTTTTATTTAATTAGCCTATACACCATACAAAATAATCCACCGTCTTTGGTAGGCTATAGGCTCAGGCTGTGTCTCGTTCCGATCGCTGTCTCAGGCTTTCTGTGGACTTTATTATCATTGCTCTGCACATAGCCTAAGGTTAAGGATATCTAAAATAAAACAATAATTCATAGAAATTGTGATAGAAATGCCCACGCTGAAAATGGTAGCATATTTTTCAAGCATAGCCTGCCATGAATAGCTGGCTTATTTTGACCACACAAACCCGTAACATAAGGCTATTGGCTAGTTACCACACCAGATTAACGAAAGCAGGGGAACTAGGCTAAACTGTTAAGTTAATTTAGTTAACAATGGGCTGGCTATGACACGTGGTAACTTTTAGGCTACCTCCTTTCCTTTTTAATTCTTATAATTTAGCCTACAATCCCCAAACACAGAGAACTAGGACATATCGCTATCTAGCCTGGTAACTGGCTGACAACCGAAATCACAGACAAACATTTTTGGCAGGGTTTTTGGGTGACCACGCGGAAATTATAATGTAAACGGATGCAATGCCATTGCATTTGAATTATGTCACTCTTGTGCTGCAAAAGCATGAAAACGATATGTTAAAAGGCTAATTTAATTATTATATTAAACTGCTAATGCATTTGTGCATTTTGATATAAATCATAGCAGGGTTGTGTCGTAGAGGATGAGAAATATTTTATGTAAGATGGATTTGCATTAACATTTTCAAATTGTCAGATTAATTTGAAAATGAAAACACAAAGTGGCCTTTTTTCAGTCATAGCCTGCACGAGTGAGGGGGAAAAAAACGTTTTGAACGCAAGGCAGCTTGCGTGTTTATGTCTGAGCTGTTGTACTTGAAAACATGTGCCGCGACTGTAGTCAACTATTTTTTTTGTTATTTGCCGGATGCATTCAATGAACATAGGATAAAACGTGACATAATGTATAGGCTACATACAGCAAAATTAAATATTGTTTAGTTAACGTTAAGCATTGAGCATTGTGTTTTCTATGCAATAACAAACAAAAACATCAAAAATATTATGCTTACGCGCTTAACTAGGCTATAATCTTTTTTTAAATGTTTTTTTGACTGTGGTTGAGGGCACCCCCTAGTTAAAAAAAACACGGGGACCACAGTCAAAAAATAATCTGCTTGGAAGTAATAGTTCTGCTTACTTTTAGTTAGGCTGCTGAATGATAAACATATACAATTAAAAGTTAAAAAGTTATTGTTGTAGTTAGCTATGTTTGCCAGCAAAGCCAAAACAAAGGGTTTCCATGAGGCCAAGTCCCTAGTTGTGCAGCTCGAAAGCACTGATGTCTGTAATAAACCACCCCCGATATCCGACCTCACACCATAAACGCAAGCAGGGTTAGACAGCAAACCTTTTACCGTAATTACTCAAAATTGTACGCGTGCACTTTTCAACACACGCAATTTGCGCATGCGCTTTTCAACAACAGGGAACAGGCAGCCAGCCAGCCAGTCAGTCAGTTACCCACTTTCAGGGGTTTAGGCAAAAATGGATCAGTATTAACCAGCAAATCTTCTTCATCGGATTCTACATTTTGGTAATTAACATGTTTCTCTGAAAATCTGGGGGCTGAAGGAGGGATTTCAACTGTTCCCGGCCCCTAAAGAGTTTCCGATAGCATATTTGACCCAGGTCTGTTCCGAGCCGCCATCTTGTTTATGCTACGGCGCGCTGAATCACATGCGTTCATGCGGCGGGAGTGTGAATAATCATATGTCGCTACAAATCCCGTTCAGCTGCTCAGTTGAGTTCTGTTTTCTGAGGGCTGTGCTGTTCTGCAGGGCTACAGAGCCTCAGAATGAGAGGGACTCTCTTTCTTTCTTTCTTTCTTTCTTTCTCTCTCGCTCTCCTTTTCTCTCTCACACGCGATTGAATTAGCTTGCACTGTGATATAATTACTGCTACATCCACACCAACAGCTTTTGCTGTGAGTTAATTACAGTTACAGTCCTGCTAACATGTTTTACAGGGAGATAATTGCTGCTACAGCCTTGCCAACAACTTTTACTGTGGAGGGTTATCGCTGTGGCAGCTGAATTGGAGCCATGGTCCAAGGAAGCTTTCATGTATCTGCATGTGTGTGTGTGTGTGTGTGTCTTTTTTTGTGTGTGTGTGTCAGTGTGCATATTTGTGTATGTGTGTGTGTACATATTTGTACATGTGCATACATGTATGTGCCTGTACGTGTGTGTGTGTGCAAATTTGTGTGTATGTGTGAGTGTCGGGATGCATACATGTGTGTGCGTGTGTGTGTGTGTGTGTGTGTGTATGCATGCGTGTGTGTATGTGCGTGTATGCAAGCGTGTGTGTGAGTGCGTGTGTGTGTGTGTGTGTGTTTTATATGTGTGTATCAGAGCATGTGTATGTGTGTATGTGGGCTAACTTTCTCGAAAGCAACGAGGAGCCAGAAGTCACACAAATCCTCGCTGACCGAAAGCTTTCGGAAGACTGAGCGCAGGAACGTAATTTCCCCTGTCATCAAACTCTTCAGCACAAAAGAGATTAAACCCTGTAATCTGGAGCAGGAGGAGCAGCAGTAAACCCTGGGATTGGTCCTGCAGGCCAATCAACCCCAAGGACGAGCTGGTGGTCCTCGTTCCAGATTATGCCGCACCAATGAGCGCGCCACACCCGGAGGATATCGCCGGGGATTAAACCGCGCTCGCCATCGGGGACAGAAAAAAAACCTCACAACAAACGGTTTCCGCTTCTCAAAGATCTGGGTCATTATTTAAAGGTACAGGGAACAGGAGAATAGGAATAAAGCCGTGCATACCGTGACCGTAATGACGCCGGACGGTAAAAACCATGATGAATGAAGGCTATGTGTGCCAGGAGTCCCGCCGGATAGAGGTCCACTTTAGGAAAGACGTCCGCGCCCCACTTTCTGTCCTTGACACCCCGCCACCGCGGCGCGTGTTTATCGGCCCGGCGTGGCAGAGCGCGCCCAGGCTTTTCCAGCTCACAGGCTGGCTAGCGCACAGTATCCTCTGAGGCGCTTTTAACGAGCCTCTCCTCCCTCACAGCTGCCCACAGGTGACACCAATTCAACGACCAGCCGACCAGAGCCGGCAATAGCATTATCTCAGGTCTGGATACCCGTTTTCCCCTTAGACAACGGGGGAAACAATATGAGATACCTGGAGGAGTTGATTTAATGAGTTGTTGTGATAGTTTTTTGATTGAGTTTTTTATTAAACGTGTTGTTGATTTTTTAAAATGGTTTGTGGTGTACATTTTGTGGTATTTTGTTTAGGCATGGCATGGGAATTTGTTGATTGTGTTGTACATGATAAGGGGTGGTATTTGTTGTGGGAAGAAGTGGGAGCTCGGCTGCCTTTCACACCTCCTGCCCGCAGACAGGAGTATTTTTGGGGTAGGCTTGCCCGGATGTGGGACTTCAGGACCTGCAGGAACCTACCTCCACGCCAAACCCAACAGGTTGAGAACAGGTAGGTTGAGAACAGGGAATTAGAGCACTCGTTTTTTGGGAGGTGAAAGTTTGAGAAAATGAATAAAGAAACTGGATCTGTCGCGGGCCTTTGCACATCATGTGCTCTGAGAAACTGTGTCACCCTGGCGCCGGCTTCCCTCTTTGTGTGTCAACACCCCAGAGACGGCGCGCGGTGCCCCAGTCCGACACTCCGTCCGGAGATTTCGCTCCGATAGGTGGAGCTGTCGCAGCTGCGTTTGTGGGAGGAGCTAAAGAGCTCTAATGAGGTCACCACTAGGCCTGTATCAAGTCCCCACCATGATGTAGTAGCACTGGTGGGAGAGGTTAATGGCTGATAAATGGCTTCCTTAAATCATATGACCGGGCTGACAGCCCTGGTAGCCTTTGGGTCATTATGAAAAATGACAGACATGCTTTCATAACAGAATCAAATAGTTCAGAACAGGTGTACAGTTAGAAAAGACCTGCCTCTCTTTACCTTTGAGTTCTAAATCTGCGACAGCAAATACAAAAATACAAAAAGCACGACGCAGCCACATCCTCCAACGAATCTCAAACCTTTAGAAATCGAAACACACACGCACAGTGTGAACCAACTGGGTCTGCATACTGGAAATGACTCCACCCAGTTAACAAAATATCCAAAATATGTGCATTCCTCCAGTGTCCTGTACGTGTCTTTCATGTGCCATTTAAGTGAAAAAGAACACAGCAGGAATGGTCCTGGAACGCTATTCAATTTTGTTACTCCGAGCAAAAAGAGAAATTCAATTGAGGATGGTCATTCACTTGAATCGTATTGGAAAAGTTATAAAACACCAACAAATCTGCCATTTTAATAGTTACATTTGCAACATTTTCAAAATGGCGCTGACCCACATCGCTTTTATTGACTTTGCGTGACTGATCGGGGGGACGTCACGGACCGTGAGGCCGCTCGTTTATGGAAAGCGCGCCTCCCAGAGGAAGCGAGCACGTGCGGGCGCAATGTAAACACCCGCCCACACACCCCTGCAGACACTGCCGTGTGGTCTTTCCGCTCGGTGGAAATGACGGGTGAGGGTGTGGGAGGGAGCCTTGGCAGAGATCCTGAGCACTGAAGTGGGAGCCTGCTGCCAGACACAATTGAGAAATTACCGAGGGGCTGAGGGGGTTCGGGGTTTGCGGTTTTGTGTTCCCGGATTCCTCTGATTGCTCTAATCATTTACGGCAGAACCGCCCCACCCCCTCTCGCGCTTCCTGTTGTGACGGTTGTGACTGCAAGGGGGTATACTACGAAGCAGAGTTAGTGGGATAACTGCACTGATAAGCCTCCCAAATCTCTTTTGACCAATCAACTCCTTGGCTTTGGAAAAAGGCGTCTCCTTTCCAAAGGATCCCATAGAGATATGTGAGAATATTGAGGGAATCTCTTCGCAGGGCGAGATTAGTGAGTTCCGTAAAAGATTTTCTGAGTTCCGGAAAATGCTTGAGACTTTTTTTACGAATAAACGTTGGTGTGATTGCTTCAGCAATATTTTAAACATGCTGTATCAAGTTTAAAGTTTAGAGCTCTAGAATGTAGTAGTAGAAATAACCTGTATGACAATGTAGCCTACTGAGAATATAGATTTATTTGTTACGAGTGTGAAGGTGAATAAGGTATTAACTAGCCTAACGAATATAACCTTCATGATGAGCATTCTTTATTTTTATTTTTTCCAAAAGCTCCTTCCTGGCTTTGTTGGAGGCAATGGTGTTGCTTTTTGCTCATAAGATTGTTATCCATCCATTATATCTGTCCTTTTCAGTCTTTTTTCCCCACAGGAGAAAAATACGTTGCTCTAGTACAGTCCATACTGCACCGCTATAGGCTCGTTGATGCAGACACCGCCCCTTTTATGGGAACGCGCACGTACCTTGACTAATAAAGCCAGTGTTCACTTAGCAAGTTGATAACCCAGTTCTTAGTACCGGTTAAGCCAGATTGCGGTGTTTAGGCTTTCTGAAGCCAGCTAACGTAAAGAAACCCTGGCTATGTTAAGCTTCCTTCGTAGTATACCCCCCCCCAGCTCTCCTCTGTCCCTCCACTCGGCAGAAAAACAAAACATCCATTATGATGTCATCAGTGTGGGCAGGTTGTGATCCTGAGGGGGTGGGTGGATCTGGGCATGACAGACTGGAGGAAGGGGGAGGGTGGCTGGCAGCCTACAAGTTAAGTATGTATGAACCCTTTAATGGCCAACTCAACCACCTAGTATTGCACACCCCAAGTCCCGATATCCTGCCGAAAAACATGCCGGACGCACCCCACCTGATTGAGCCATTTCTACCATGTGGTTTATGAGTCAAGTCCAACACACTCCCCAACCAGACACCAAGACCCAAAACATGCTCCACCAAATGGTTGAGGGCCATTGAAGGGTTAAAGAACAGACCGTCTTGCAGGATTCTTCTGTTCTTCTCGTGACCTCCACAGGTTCTCTTAAATAACTGGATGGTCAGCAGTGTACTCTTAGCATTGCCACTTCTGTCTTAACCACTGAAGCAAAAACAAATGTTTGAAAATTTTGAAAAATATTGTATGCATCTTGTGAATATTCATGAAGGGGCTGTGACCAAGAACCATGTCCTCCGTTCATAAAATACAACAGTAGCAGAAACTCCAGTTCCCAGCCGGAACCTTCAAGCGTTAGTAAGCAGAGAGAACGGATGGAACGCTGGAGTTGACCATCTGGCTACAAAAGATAATCTGTGGTCCCACCCAGACCCCACATCTTCTGAGATGAGACTAATTACTGCTGAAGGCAATCAGCTTTAATTACTGCGTGCAGTGTAGTGTAGTAATTAAGAGGCTGGGCTCTAAATCAAAATGTGCTGTGTTCAGTTCCCACTGCTGGCCGCTTTAAGCAGTCGCATCACCCAACTCAAACTTTAGTTAATATTTTCACTTGAGTGAATATCCAGCTGTGTACATATTGTATGAACTACAGTACTCATAAAAAGTATGAACTACAGTACTCATAAAAATGTAAGCTGAGGAAGCTAGGGCCAGCTATATAACAGCATTTGCTGAGAAAATTTCTGAACGGAATTTCTCATTTAAATGTTTTCTTTTACAGAACTGAAGACTGCAGACACTCTTTTCGAAGAGATTAACAAGGATTATGGCAAACGAAGCGGGAATAACTCCAAGCGCTATCATTTTTATCTATATAGTGCTATAAAATTGCAGTGGTAAGCTTGTGTTTTAAAGCTCCTGTGATATAGGGTAGAAGTGGTCTATTGGTTCTGAGTCAGTTCGCACACTGGGGGCCCTATCTAAGAGAGTTGGGCGGGAGGCAGTGGGAGGGAGATGAAGTTTAGTCCCCCCTCTGGGACTGGAGCCGGGCTATGGCCAAGCGGTACGGGCGGCTGCAGGTGGGTCCGAGAAGCCCCTGGGCGCTGATGTGAGTCACGCCTCCTCCTCACTCACTCTCATTTCGCTAATTCCACTCAGCCAATAAGGAAAGAGCAGTCAAAGACGATGTTGTTTTACCTCACGTCATCTCTGCAAACGGCACTCACCTCGCACCGGCGTGAATTGGGGGTGGGGAACGAGGATTAGAAGTCGCCTTTGATGTGCTGTTCTGCGCGTTTCTCAAGGCGAACACGCCAGGTCCCGCCTACCTGCCGCCTCCCGCCCCTCTGCGGTGGCGCCGCATCTTGGCTGCTCTGCTACGTAGCGCGCGGGAAACCTCTCCAGACTCATTACTTCAAACCCAGCACTCCTCAGCATGAGCGGCTTACGTAACCGCAGCCTGTTTGGTCCCCCCACACTGTGCTCCGAGCTGTATACCTCTCGCTCCGGCCAACCATGATGCAAACACAGACTCACATGCACACACACACACGCACACACACGCACACACACACATACACAGACTCACACGTACACACTCACACACACACACACACACACACACTTACACTCATTTGCATAATCATACTGATACACACAAACACATTTGCATTCTGACAAAGATGCAGAGACACACACACATAAACACGTGCACACGCACAGAATCGCACATACGGGATCAGAGACACGCAAACAGAACCACCCATTCACACCTAGAATCAGTCGTACGGTCAGACACACAAACATACACACACATGCAGAATCACACGCGTACACACACACACACACACACACACACACACACACACACGCACAAAGAGCATGTGTCCACTGGAAGGCATCGGACCTGAATGGAGAAGACCAGTGTGCGGACGGAGCCGCATGGGATCCACACCAGCTGGCTATTTCCATTGCTGCAGTGCAGTTACATAAGTGAGACAGGATGAGGAGACGGAGAGGGTGGACGCGCTGGGGCTACAGGAGCCGCCGTCAAGAGGGGCCCACAAACGGCAGAGACAAAACATGGGGGATAAGGGGGGGGGGGGGGGAAGGGAGAGGGGGTGGGTTCGGATGGTTTCGTGCTGATGACATACCCACAGCTGGGGTCGTCCCAAAACTGAATGCAAACAGCTGGTGCTGGAATGCGAGCCAGTTTAAAATGAGAACACAAGGGGGGTGGAAGCAGAGCTGTGACCGGGCCTCACTTGGACTCATCAGGACTCACTGGGACTTACTGGGACCCACTAAGACTCACTGGGTTGCACCAGGACTCACTGAGAATCACTGAGACCCACTAGGATTCACTGAAACATATCAGGACTCGCTGGAACTAAGACCCAGCAGGACTCACTGGGATTCACCAGGACTCACTGAGAATCACTGAGACCCACTAGAAAAGGCTTCCCGAGAAAAGGCTTCCCCCGGGAGCCTACTCGTTCCCCACTCCTCGCTCCGCCGAGGAGCATTTAGCTCCTCAAAGATCAAAGATGGCGGACCTTGATCGATTTCCGGGTCAGGCGAGGACCAAGGAGACGAGGACGGATAAAATAAGCGATTGGAATGAGATGAACCCCAGGAATCACCAGGACTCACTGAAACGAAGACCCAGCAGGACTCACTGGGATTCAATAGAACTCACTGAGACCCACTAGGACTCACTGGGACTCACTACTGTGTCATACTTGGCAGCTGAGCCTCACAGCAAGCAGGTTTAAAAATATACAGATCATCTAACCCATCTCTCTCTCCCTCCATATCACTGCCTCCCTTGGCCTCTCTGTCTCTCTTTTTATCACTTCCTCTCCCTTCCTCTGTCATCTCTTCTTCCTTCTCTATCTGCCTTTCTATCTACCTCGCCACCTCTCCACCACTTTCTCCCCCCTCTCCATTTCCCTCACTTTTCTCTCACACTCTCTCTCTCTCTCTCTCTCACTCACTCTCTCTAAGCTAGAAAGCCAGTTTCTCTGAAGTCAGTGTACTAGAAACAGTGTAAATATGATTAACGCAAAACAAACACATTCAAATTAAGACAGAAATAACTGAAATCACAGTTACAAACAAGGGTGAGGGGTGGGAAGGCGCTGGAGTGAAGTGGCAGTTATATAATCCAGGCTAATCCCTCCTTCTGCCCCGCAGACATCGAACCAGCACAGAGGGCTCTGCCCAAGGGGCATGGGCGAACAAGCACAGATTCACGCCCTGCGCGCTAACGCTGCGGAGGCCACAAACGCGTCACCCTCCATCCTCGGCACTTACGGGTTTTAGGGGGCGTTTTTGCCGCCAACACGCCGGTTCACAGCACTGGTATTGTCCTTGGCTGGAAGGCTGTGGAACAGATTGTAAGGATCAAAAAGGAATTAAAATGTAGCGGAGCTCAGCTGGGAGAGCTGAGTGTTCATGTGGGGACATGCAGCCAGCAGAGACCTAGCCCGGCTAGTCAGCAGCTTATGAAGCAACAGCTAGCGTAGCTAATGTTGACTGAATCAACCCCCTCAAATGAGGAAGGGCTCCACGCGTTATCTTTTAGTTACTGAGGTAAAATGGTGAGATACAGCCGTCAAAAGTACAGAACGTGTTTTCTGGTTTGCTTGCTTGGCCAGTGAGACGAGTACAGGTGCGCTACAGACTCCGGCTTATGTGAAACGTGAACCGGTGTGGACAGATTTTGACACCTGTAGTATCAGTATAAATCCACCTTAACAGGTCAGCGATTTCCCAAAACACACCAGAGGGAATATGCTGAAGTATCTGTACATCCACTAGAGGGCAGGCTCGAGCCAGCGCCAGCCCACTTTGGAAGGACGGCACCCCCAAGCACTGATCTGGGGTCAGAGTCAGACACACACACAGCCCATAACCCCGGCCGTGTTCTCCCGAAGCCAGCCTGCAATGCACTATAGCCATTACTTCAGAACAGTACACTGTGTGCCCAGGTTCCATAACCACCACATTTTCCCGAACCCAATTTGCCGTGGCGGTGCACGCGGACCTGGGGCCGGGGGGGTTGGAGCCGCACAATTCCAGGGAGGTGCCGTGCATCGGGAAGAGAGGGAGGGCAGGGTTTGGCTGGGGGGGGGGAGGTGGGGAGGTGGGGAAGGGGGGGGGAGGAGAGAGTAGGTGAGAGTGAGAAAGAGAAGATGAGAGATGTTCGTGAGAAACAGGCCTTCTCAGTGTTTATAAAGTATCGGTCGCTGTTATACCGCTGCCGCTCCCACTGCTGCGCAGGGCCCAGAGACAACATCTGCTAGCAATTACCGCCAAAACTAAGATCAATCTGACAGAGGCACAATTCGGAGCGGAGCGCACCCAAGCCTCCCCGCTCTCCTCCGTGATTGAAGCCAACGGTCACTGCCAGACCAAAGGATGGGGGGGCATTCATCTGTAAAACAAGAGCCAGAGAAGAATTTCTTCCTTTTTTTTAGGGGGGAGGGGGTGATGGAAGGGTTACCCTCTGGAAACCCCAGGCTCAAGGGCACTTCGAGTCGTTCTCTCCAAAGCATGTTAAATTAATTGCTAAACTGGAAACAAAAAAAAAGGAACATAAACAATCTGTGTTTAGGTATGGCAGTTAAGTGGGAACATATGAAAGATATACTAAGGGGGTGATAGGTTGAATGTAACCGTCGCGCAGCAAGCAGATGGCCCTGACAGGACGGTGATTAATAAATGCTGAAAATGTACAAACAAAACCCTTTCCCTGGATTTCTTTCTGTTCGAGAGAACGGCCGCAGGTGTCCTTGAATATCAGCCAACGGCGCGGAGAGTCGGCGGCAACACACACACAAGGCACTTGGCCATTGTAAATTAATCTCAGTGTAAGTCGGCTGCACCTCACGGAATACAAATCTATGCGGCAGGCCGTAAAGTATATATGTTTAGCTTTTGAAGAAAACACTCGTGCTGAGCCATAGCACGTGAAAGGCAAGCCCTCGGAGAGTGATTTATAAAAAGGACAGAGTGATATTAATATCAGCGCCGCCGCTCCGGCGGTTTCCAACTCCTGCAGACTTCCAGAGGGGTCGGGAGCACGGAAAGAGAGGGAGGGGGAGAGAAAGGGAAAGAAAAACAAGATTGGAGAGTCGGAGAGAGACAGAGAGAAAGAGAGAGATGGAACTGAACCTGAAAACTAAAACTGAAAAAATATGAACCAGAGAAGGACATGCAAAACTCATTATTAAAATCGGTTCATATTGTTAAAACCATTCACATTACATGTTTACAATAGCAATATAGCAATATACATATGAAATGAACTCAACGTAGAGAAAAAGAGAGAGAAGACGCTGAGAAAATCCTGACAGACAGGAGAGAGAGAATGAGAGCGAACAACGGAAAGGGGGGGGGCGTATCCAGGCCATTTCCAGGCCATTTGCCGTAAACTGAGGCTGCCAGTCTGTGTGTGTGTGTGTGTGCGTTGGAGGTGATGGAGGTATGACAAGGCGAGTGACAGATGGGACACATGGAGAGGTGCCGGCTCCTCAGCCCCTTTAGATGAATGGACCCTTGTGGGAGAGCAGGAGGGCTGGCCAGTGCAGTGGGCAGTATGACCCCGGTGCAAGCAGGGCCCGCTGGGGGCCACACCTCCTCCTGTTGCCTTCCTGTCCCTCTATGGATAGCCCAGCCCATGGTCAGCTGACCACCAACCAACCCCCCCATACAGGCTAGTGCATGCGTGTAGAAGTCATTTATACACACACACACACACACACAGAATTCTGCAGCAGGAAGCCCAGGAGAACTCCTTCTCGACTGCAAGTAGCTGTAATTACTGCGGGTGAGGCAGACATTTAAACTTTTTTTCAACTACTATTATTTTATTAATGACTGTAATAGAATGTTTCATTTTTCATAAGTCGCACAGATGCGCGCACACACACGCAGACGTAAAAGTCTTGAAAGTACGCTGGCGGATTCTCTCTCTCCCTCTCTCTCTATCTCAGGAGGCTCTGTCTTCTGCCCTCTGGACCTCTCCGACCACTAAAGGGGTCAGAGTTCATGTCGATCCATTACCCTGCTCCTCAGTACACATTAGCCTGCTTTATGAAGCTTGTGGGAAGAGCCAGGGACAGTGCCGAGCTCACATGCCACCGATCCTGTCAGTCTGACCCTTAAGTCGTCTGCCCAAGACAGAAAACAAAGGTCCTCACTGTCTGACCCGTCCCTTCACTTCACTCCAAAACAGCGGGGGTCAAAGGTCGCGCCGACTACTGTCCCCTTCTGTCCGACACCGCCGTGTCAGTTACACCCAGCTCCCCGGCAAAAGGCTCTTTGTCTCTCGCGCGTACGTGTGTTGACAGAACAATAACTGCACTTTAATTTCTCAAACGGTTACTTATTAGCCAAGGTAAACAGGACGGCTGTCAAAAGAGCTGTAGCGCTGCTCCCATTTCATTTCAATGCCATTTCATAACAGCAGGCCTTAAAATGCAAACAGCTCTTTTCCCTGCAACCCTCCCTCCGACCCACCCCCCCCCCCCCCCCCAGCCCCTCAACACTCTCACAGATAATGTGAGGCTAATGTGCAGCCAAAGCTGTTATCGGAGAGCTGATGTTCTCAAAAAAGGCAAGCCCCTGTAATCTATTTTACGAGGACCTACAACGTTATATTACTCCACTCATACTCCCCAAGTCAATTACACGAGGGCCACAGCTCCACTTTGCAATTGATTTCTAAGCAATCAAACAGCTCTAATGCCCACACTGCTGACTCCGCTCTCTGATTCCATCACTTATTTAATTGCACAATCCACTGACTGCACAAGCCTCCTCTGTGGTTTTGCTGGCTATTACGGCGGCCATCCGTTCGAGTGAAGCGGCTTGGAGCAGCAGTTACGGTGAAAACCTGGCACAAAACGGAAAGGTTGCAGGTTCAAATCCCAGGTCGAGCACTGCAGTCGCATCCTTAAGCGAGCTACACCGCCTGCGTTGCATTAGGAATGCACTGAAATAAAACAGCAAAAACACAGATGCAAATAGCAAAGGTACTAACAAGCCAATTGTAAGCTATTTTAGTCACTTTTAGTCTGTCAAGCAAATTAGGAATGTGATTGAAAACTGACTGTGCTCAAGTTTGATACAGGGAGTTTTGCAATGCTAATTAAGAGAAACGCAATCAAAAGCACGCAACCCGCAAAGTTCACAGAGAAAAGAACAAAACTTAAAAATATCAGCCGTTGGAGCGGCAGCCTGTTTGAAATCAACAACACTAGAAACGCTGCCGCCGTTTGTTCACCTTCTCTCCCACTTACCAACACCTCCCACTGCCTCCTCGCTTCGTTTGTTTGCGTTTTCTAACTCTCCCTTCGCCTAGAGCTTCTCCCTCCCCGTTAGTTCGCCTGGCCACGGGAGTCTTCGGGAGCCTCCGACGCTGGGCTCTCCTTGTTTGGACTAGCTTACATGCTGTCTACCACAGCCTTCTGTGAAACAGGGCTGAATGCCCCCCTCCCCCCAGACTCCACCTCTCCCCAGTTCTCTCACCTCTGCCCGCCCCCATGTTATTGAGGGGGTGTTCCTACAGTTGCCTGGTAACCTTCCTTAGCCCCCCCCCCTGCCAAAGACTGTCTAATCTCAAGCCTGAAAACTTGTGTTCTTGTCTGCATTCCTCTCCTGTGTCAATGTTTACCCACTTAATTGCATGGGTCAGCTGAACTTACAATAGCCAGTAATTTGTGACACAAAAAAAACAAGAAGCAGAGACGCCGGCGAGTGAGTAAGTATTTCCGCCGATGTTTGTTTTTATCTGAAAGCAGAACAGAAGCCCCCTTCCTCCCTGCATGCTTGACCTGCGAGAGCCAAAGCACGGTACAGGGTTTGTGTAACTTGGGCTTTGCCTAAAACTCCCAGAAGCTGAAACAAAACAAAACCAGCAATGGCGACATCCCTTTTTCCGTACAAACAGAAAACTGGGATTTCGAACAGGGGGTGGCATTAACCACCATTAACTGAACACATACCTACGGCATGTGGTTTGAAACAAAACCGGTTTTTTCTCGTGTTCTTGCAGTGAAAAAGCCGTCCACGATAGCCCGAACGCTTGCCACAAAAGGCCTCCCTGCCTGCAGCCAATCACAGCTTACCTTTGCTGTTTGATTGTGCCAGGAACTTCCAATCACAGCTCATCCCCGATGTCCGCCGCACCCAAAACCTGAATAGTTCATGCCTGGTATTCAACCAGAACCTTTCAATTTTACGCCTTCTTTGTCTGACAGAGGGTAAACATACAGTTGACTTTGTGCCTCACAAGCTGTTCCAAACGGCAGAGCCTTCTCACCCCTTTTAGAAGCACAAGGGCTATCCTTTATTTGTCACATAGCTCCGGCTCCTCATTGTTCTGACTGGTTCTTAATCTAATACAGTGTTCAGCAGCTGTAGAGTGGATCCCCTATGGGGTCGGGAGGGTCGGAGCAGGGGCAAGGTGTCCGCACTCTTTCGAGGCAATTTGTGGGGGTTAATTGAGGAGTCAGGTACTGGCGCTGAAGAGGTCCAATGGGAGCTGGTCTCAGCCCACAGAGCAGCCCACGACGGGCCCGCCTCCGCTTGGCCGCGCTTCACCGACGCTAAATATTACTGCAATCCGACCACTCCTGACAAGCCCCATCAGCCCAAAGAATAATGCTCATCCACCGCCCACGGTGGACCACGAGGAGGACTGTGTGTGTATGTGTGCTTGTGTGTGTGCATGATGGAGTATGCACGAATGTCTGTGTGTGTGTGTGTGTGTGTGAGAGAGAGAAAGAAGTATGCATGCATGTCTGTATGTGTGTGTGTGTGTGTGTGCATGATGGAGTATGCACAAATGTCTGTGTGTGTGTGTGTGTGTGTGTGTGTGTGTGTGTGTGAGAGAGAAAGAAGTATGCATGCATGTCTGTATGTGTGTGTGTGTGTGTGTATGTGTGTGTGTGTGTGCATGAGGAGTATGCACGAATGTCTGTGTGTGTGTGTGTGTGTGTGTGTGTGTGAGAGAGAAAGGAGTATGCATGCATGTCTGTATGTGTGTGTGTGTGTATGTGTGTGTGTGTGTGCATGAGGAGTATGCACGAATGTCTGTGTGTGTGTGTGTGTGTGTGTGTGTGAGAGAGAAAGGAGTATGCATGCATGTCTGTATGTGTGTGTGTGTGTATGTGTGTGTGTGTGTGCATGAGGGCGTGTACTCGTACGTCCGTGTGTGTAGTATGCATGTTTTTATGTCTGATCCGATCAGCCGCTCCTCCAGTTAGCGCAAGCTCAGCTGACTCCTGCAGAACTGTGTGGCCTGTAGCGTGTGAAACGCACAGTGGCTCACAGGTGAGCGTTTTACAGGACCAAAAACGCACATCAGCGGCAGTGCTCCTGGTGAGCAGGTACAGAGTAGCACAACGGGGAAATGAGATGCATGGTGGCAAATTCCAAACTGAGGAGGAAAAGAAAAAATACACGAATAAAAAGTCAGAGGGCTTCCACTGTGTTATAAGGGGAAGGTTTTTTCTCCTCAAGATACAGCTAATTTCACAAAGCTGCTGTACACGCACACACACACACACACACACACACACACAGAACAGGCTTCAGACTGGACTTTTGATTGCCTTGTTAGGATTTGTCATTGGCAGCCTCTTGGGCCAAGCGCAATTATTTCAAATTGATCCACTATTTGCGCTGTTTGACCATCAAAGGCGGATTTACACCGTTTGGCTCTTCTCCTCACTCGGATGCGCTGAACTGGTGCCAGAAAGAGTGGCACCCAAAAGCAGCAATTACCTTCTTCAAGCTGTTTTTGAGATGTGCGAGGTACGTGCAGTCCTTTCTCTCACGTACCTGTCAGCCAACTTCCCCCGCTTGGGCTAGCTCCCCAGTCATGTGACCCGAGTCATATGCAAGGCCTTCATCAGTACATCAACAGCTAGACAGTCTGTCAAGCTCCCTACCGCTGTGAATCAATCGATAACTCAGCTGCACTGCGGGGGCAGGCGGTTCTGATGAGTTTGGAGCCAGGACTGTGGACCTCTCTGTCTGTACAACGCAACAGCAGACACAAACTGATCCGCGGGCAACAAACCCTGCCACCATTAATGTCGGACAGCCTAACTGCCTGAACAAATGAGTGGAATAAAATTCATATGATGTCATTTGTTTTCCTGGCTTAAAGTGTATGTGCATGCACTTCTCTTTGCGAGGATTCCAAGTTGTTATATACACAGAAAATGGAATTGAATTTAAACTTGAGGGGAAGAAATGTGAGTTTTGTTTCTCCAATATTTGAAAATGTGTGTGTGGAGGGGAGGGGGAGTTCCAGTCCCAAGACTATTGCAGAATCAAAATTAAAATTATGCAAGCATCTTTAAAGCAATTTACACATTTTTTGATGGCTTCCCTACATGACCGGTGGAATCTAGTTTTAACAAATTAGCTATTTATGCAAGTCTACTAGTTCCTCCAGAGGCAGCACGTTCCCATTTTTGGACTGTGTCCATTTATGAACGCTGCATTTAATCACAGCGAGCCCCCACGCCGGCACGACATTCAGAACAGGACAATTTCTGCGGACTAATGCTTAGTGTCTTTCCAACTGTTTATTCAGGGCGTAGTTCAAGAACACGCTGGTCAGCTAACAGCCCAAGTGAATCGCTTGCCTTAAATGTTGCTCCTTTTATTTTTCATTCTGTGCTGACGCAACAATTCTTTTTAGAACCAGAAGCCGTCCCCACAATTTATTATCCCGAGCTCACATGTATGTACATACATCATCGTGAACGCAGGCTTCATGCACTGCGCATTCACGCAAAACAGTAAATAAACGCCGGTGTCACGCGTTTGAATGATACTGCCATTCTGTTAGCGCCGATGAGCTCCACAGGCTGTCAGATATACAACGGAAACAAGATTGAGGTTGGGTGCTGGTGCGGCGGCCGTATAAATCACGTCGATAAATCACGCCGCAGCGCGACGGGACCTTCGGCTGGTTCGGCCGTGTGGCATGTGGGTCAGCCACAGTTCTGTGGGGTTAGCACATCGCACGGTGGTGACTGCTTCGTCCAACAGTCTGACTGCACCAAATGTCCAGAGTGAAAACAAGAAGCATCCAGACTTAATATGAATTTGCAGGTGATATACTACTGTTCCCCCCTGAAAACATTAGCTGACTTCAAAAGTTGTAAGAAACATCGATGTATAAAGAATGGAAACTACACAATAAAAGTATGCAATTCAATTGAGGGGAGTTGGTTTCTAAGCAAACACATAATAGTGTACCTTACAGTAAGGCCGGCTCACAGTGATATGATCGGCTGGGTGTCAAGGGGAACGCTGTACTCGAAGCTGGTGTGTCTTTAAGGGCCCTGAGCCTCTTAAGTGAGCAGCCATTAAAAACATTTCAAAACTTGTTTATGGTAAGACATCCAGTGCACGTGATGGCGGCCTCCCACAGGAAAGGCAGGCTTTCTGCTGTGTGCAAGCTAATTTAACGTCTACTGGCGTACGCACGGCGGACATCGATACGTGTCCACAAAAGTGCCAAAACAGTATTCATTATTCTGATAAATAAACAAGGAGAGCGAGGGGGAGAAAGACACATGACGTTTTTTTTTCTTCTTTTCTCTCAACTCACTACATGTACAAAATGTTGTTACATTTATACTAAATGTTGCATTTTATCACGTCATTTTATATTGTTGCGTCACAAATTTCTGATCTTTGGTGACATTTACTGATTTGCTTTTCATTACTATAAATTATTTCAATTGACCTCACAAAGTGAGAAAGATTGAAAAAGAAAGAAAGAGTTAAGATGCAGGGATAGAACTGAGAAAGAGATAGAGAGAGAATGGGGGCAGTCAGAACACAGTCGTTCCCCAGTGTATGATTATAACTGTGACACCTACAGACTGGCTAGGTCTCCAGCAGCTCACATTACTGCCTCGGTCGCTGTCACGCGGAGAGGAACTGTGACTAAGAGGAAATATGAAAATGCGCTGTTCCAATTTTACGCGTTTCCCCGTGGGTCACATCCTCGTTCAGGTTCACAGACACATTTCAACACACAAACACAGATAAACACACACACACAGACAGAATCCTGAGCAGGTCTGGGGTGTGGAGGAGTGGAATGCCTTGCGTTCGGTTGGGGCTGCGGTCCGACAGCAGAATCTCACTTCCCCTGTTCAGCTCATACAAGCCTCGCGCTTCTTTTACGAAACACAAAAAAGTATGTAAAAACAACTGAGGATGATAAGCAGCGCAGCTGCGGGTGGCCGATGTTTATGCGCGCGCGCGTGTGTGTGTGTGTGTGTGCGTGCGTGTGATTTTTACAATTTATTACTGTACATAGCCCCCTACACATAACTGGCCTCACTGTTAAAGGAACAACTGCAATAATAAGACTACAAAGCGTACACACAGCGATTCTGTTTCTTCCGAAGCCTGGCCGATGTTATATAATGCTTTTTTCTTGCCTTTTCAAAGGGGAGTCAATCTAGTTCAGGAACTGAGTCCAACGCTTTCATCCCCCAGTTCCACAGTGAAGACGGGATAATTAGTTTCCCCCCAACTCTGAGAGCGCAGCAGCAGCCTGAATAGCTCAGATAAGAGACTTTGAGAGTGGCACACTCTTTCTTTTTTTTCTTAGCAGAAAGCCCTTTCTCAAAAACCCAGCTTCCCCAGAACGGGCAGGTAAAGTGGGGCAACATAAAAGCATACTCCCCCCAAAATTAGGGGACGAGGGGGAATGGACGACCAGCTTTCGTCCGATTGGAACACATTTCTCAAACCCTCCCCCCCTTTTAGTTTCAGATGTTACGGGAACTTTGAAATAATCTTACACTTGGCGGCATTTGGCAGTACAGTGCGATGGCTGTTTTGGCTGTTCCTTTACCTGGCTCTGGAATGTACTGCATATGACTGACTGCGAATGTTTGTCTTGATCATGAGCGAACCCAGGCTTTGTTGTTTGCCAATGATGTGGAACAGGTGACGATCAGGACAACACAAGACATGAGAAGAAGCTGGAAACCATCCCCCGCCCCATTAGCCTCACAAACATAGCCCACGAGAGTAGTTCTCTGTACTAGGGCTGCGCGATTACGGCGAAAATTATAATCACAATTATTTGAGTCCATATTAAGATCACGATTATCGAATAGGATTATTCATTGGTTTTCGGAAACATAATACTTTTTATTGCACTTTAACATTTTGATTGAACAGAATAATGCTTATATTTTCACATTGTCAAACCCTAACCCTCTACTGTGAGGGAGGTAAAATAGGAGTGCTTCATTTGATATAGAGCACCAGAGAATGTCCAGTAGAGTGAGAGTTTTCATTTGTAAACAGACTGTGCCTTCAAAATCGTCATTCTCGATTATTCTTGTTTAGTAATCGTGGAAAGCCAAAATTGTAATCACGATTAAAACTGGATTAATTGTGCAGCCCTACTTTGTAGGCCCAGTGTAAGAAGGAGGGGATCCCCACAGACAGCAGTGGCGGCGCTGGACAGGCGAAGCCCACTTTCCCAAATGACAGCTAACACCCAAGGAGGAAGGATTTGAGTGCAGGCAGGAATGCGTCTTTTGGAGGCCAACTGCAGACCCGAAGGAATGCAGACCAGACCAGAGACATGGGAGCAGTCCGAATGTGAACTGGGAGGAGACCGCAAGAGAATGTGCCAATGCATCCCATTCCATTCCACAGCTGATTCCTGGGGTTTTTC
The DNA here is from genome assembly GCA_022702515.1 of Ilyophis sp. 1 JC-2022. Classification (NCBI taxonomy): domain Eukaryota; kingdom Metazoa; phylum Chordata; class Actinopteri; order Anguilliformes; family Synaphobranchidae; genus Ilyophis; species Ilyophis sp. 1 JC-2022. The sequence continues at coordinate 100,941,338 of CM040405.1, forward strand.
TTGGACTCTGACTATTGTACTTTAAAAGTTGATGTATTGGGTTGGAGGAACTGTTTAATAGCTGCAACCGCTTTGGCAGGCTATTCACTCTCTAGTGGGAAAACGCCCGTCACCCCAGTCCACCGGTGAGTAAGCCGGTCTTGAACGTGAGAAGAGCAAGTCTGTCAGTGGCCAGGTCACTCGATGAGTGAGTCAGTCAACGTGTCAGCCAATGAGCGAGGGGCACTACCATCTGGGCTGCCTCAGTCGCAGGTGGAAAAATTAAAAGCTGCCCTGAAAAGTAGCATCTTTTGGGCGGCCGACGGTCTGGTTACTGACCCTCAAAGTCTCACAGTGGCCTAACTGACGAACGCATCATCCACCAACTCCGCCAAGGCCAGGGCCCTGTCCTCAGAATAGCGCAATGCTAGAAACGTAACTTAGCAAGACACGCGCGCGCGCGGCTTGTGTTCAGTAGCTCGGTTACGCTTTCAGTGATTCCAGCCAAAAAAGTAAAGCTCTGCATTCTGTAGATACAACATACAGTACCTAGCAAATATTAAATGCGAATGGACGACATACACATTGACATGCATCTGAACTGACTGACGCAAGCAGTGGCATAATGCCAGTATGACACATCGATACATTAAATTTAAGCGGCCAGTATTGTGTGGTAGCCTTAACGATACCGTTTTATTTTGGTGACAAAATTAAGTAGACAAAATTAAGCACATCATCAAATTCGAACGACTGTTATTCCCATTGAGATACTCGTAGATCGTGACGGTAACTGCGTTAAATAATCAGCAAACCGCGGGCTGTGGCACAAGACCGGCGATGTTGGGTTCCCGCATTCATGTCGCTGCACATCTATGGATCCAATAGATCTGCCAAACTACCCAGCCAAGTGGCATTTGGTAGCAGATAGGCTATTTCTAATGCGCAGTTCACGCGCATGCAATTAAAAGTTATTTACAGTTTGAAGATGCAATGATGGGCAACCACCAAATAACAAAGGAAACATATTTATGATAGTACAACAGCTTTAAAAATGCATAGACTACCATTAACTGAAATATAGGCTACAGTGGGAAATACACAAGGAACCTTAAAAATGCTATTCAATTATTTTATTTTTCGAAAAGAAGTGAGGCGCATGAAGCCTGACTAACACGAGATTTTTTAGGATCAACCCGAACGCACGGGTGCGAATTTCAAATGGCTACCTGGTGACTGCGCGAGTTTCTTTTTTAGTCATTGATCAGCCTATATCAGGGGTCATAACAGGTATATTTAGTAAATTATTTCTTAAGATCATGTTTGCCACCGTCCTGACTACTGATCGTGTTGCTCCCACTGTCATCCAAGATGTTCATACGTCACTCACTTCTCTCAAAACGAATCCAACAACTAGCCTACTTATTCACAATACTTTTAAAACATCACCAGCAAACACGCAATTCGTCTAATTAACAACTTTCACTGGGTGGCCATATTATACCTAATATTCTGATTCTGGTATATAGAACATAAGCCAAGTAGTAACATCGCTGGTGCAATTAAAAGTGGTAGGCTATAGTTTATGCTATGCACATCATACTGTGCATAGTATGCGCAGTATGGTTTGCATTATTAATGTAACGTATATAGGCTACATTATGATCGTTATACCAGCTTAGTCCGTCAGTATAACTGACTGTAGAATTCGAAAAAGCTATCAAGACCATTTTTGCAATCTTTAGGGACCGATCGAATCGATACATAGCCTACCATAATTGTCTACAGTAGTATTATTAGCATAGCATTGGAACTTACCCTAAGTGACGTTCTTCGTCAAGCAGATCCGAAAAGGAGCGATATGTTCCAACACAGGCGGAATGGGGGAAAAAACTTTTAAACTAAACTGAAAACGCGCTATATCTTTCTTCTTATTCGTCTTGTCCTCTTCTTTTTTCTCCACGAACGCAGTTCAGCGCAGCTTGTTCTTTCTTTCCTTCCCCTCGCACTGCAATGAGTGACTGAAAACAGCACTGTGGTGGCAACAGGGGCCAGCTCCGCGTCTGCACATCAAAACACACTTCCCGTTGAATGTGATCGTTGCAAACAGCCTAGCTCCTAGCCTCCCGGGACCCTGCCCCCATCAGACTGACAGACTCGCTGCTGCTGGCTAGAGCGAGTCTGGCTCCCGACCGCCCGATCTCTATCCTCATAGCTCTGTGTGAGGGGTGCTACAGGGGGTACCGGGACATTCGATATTCAAATTAAAATCAGTTAAATGTGTCCAGGACTGTTTAATGTAACACTTTTTACACACGCGATACAGTTTTCTTGTTTTATGGCATTTTGGGAATCAAACGCAGGGAATTGATTTCCCATGTTCAGTGAATAAACTGATGAACGATGGAATTAACACATTCTGTCAGGAATAGGACACAATCACACCGTTTGTTTGTTTTCAAGCTCAAGCTAGTCTTTGAAAGTCTATTTAGAGAGACAAATGGAACAAATGGCACATGCTTTGATTTGCAAACTCAAGGTGATTTACAGCAACAGGATTCTCACGTTTATAGGCTACTGAAACCATTTGAGTAATATACCTTGCTAAAGGGGAAACGAATGGCCTTAACTTAGCAAAACATACTCTTTTAGGTACAGAGCAAACAAGTATGTGGAATAAAAGCACTGGTATACCATTTATGGTCACAAACACATGTTTTTATATGACACAATGCTTCAAAGCCAATGGATGCAATCTGACGAAGATCCACTTAGATTGAAATGTTGTCTCACAATTAGAATGTTTGTTCTTAAAGTTCTCTGACCACTATGCTATGGTATTGGCTTATAAAAAAATAATGATGCAGGTCAATTTTTTAAGCATTTTCCCAAGTCCTATGTAGCATACATCAGCAACTGTTGGACCTCATCTGTCTTTGGCAGCGCAACACAGCTAGTACTTCTGCTGCCTGTGAGAGAGAGTCCCTTTGAGCTCTGTCCTTGTTCCAGATCGACCGCTTGAACCGAAACGGGCTGAAACATCATAAGCCCGCATGTAACGTGAGGAATTTTGTGCATCTTGCATTTCAGGTTCTGGCCTGGGTTGTTTTTTCCCCCCGAATGCATTGCAGCACAATGCAACCCTGCAGACGAAGAGCCCGTTTTTTTTTTTATAACGTTACATGGCACAAGCACTTCTGTTATTGGTAAGCTCTTTCAATGCTGAACTTTTAGTGACCCTTCCTCGGCCTCTCTTCTAAAAGCTGTGCACTTTATATCCGGAACCACAATCAAATGAGCACCGCACCCGTGTTCTCTCTCTCTCTCTCTCTCTCTCTCTCTCTCTCTCTCTCTCTCAGCACATTTTCTTTCTAGTGTTGTTGCTTTATTAATATAATTCCGAGCAGAAATAGAAATTAATCACTTTGTTCTCTGTGGACCAGCACTACAAACAGTTGTTATTTTGTGGGGGGCGGGGTGCTTTCAAGCGAGGCTGATGATTGAGAATGGCTTTCCCGCTAATGGCTGTAATGACGTGGAGCCGTCATCATTTCTGTTCGGCGCCCACCTGAAACCGCGCTGTCTCTGGTGCCGTACAGCCCTCTGCACACATTTTCTGCTGCTGTTAAGTGCTAATAAGTGAGAGAAACACACACACGCGCATGCACTGCTGACCTTCACTTTCATACACTGGGTTATGTAGATTTTAAAATAACTGCATCCACTTGAATTATTTTCAGTAGATGCTATGCTTGATCATGAAGGGGTCCTATGTGTGTGGCAAAGAAGCGCAGGAGACTTGGCTGTACCTGAGACAACGCGTCAGGCTTTCGTGTGCACTGTCTGTGGTAGACAGTGTGCATCCCGCATCCGACTTCATAGTCACCAGCGAACCCACAACAAGTAATAGTACAGGTTGTCATCTGATTGTATACGTGCACGTGTGTGCGTGTGTGTACACGTGTGTGTGTGTGTGTGACACAGAGTGTGATTGTGTGTATGCATGTTTTTAAAAGAGAGAGACAGTGTGATTGTGTGTGCATGAGTGTACACGCATATGTGCATGCATGCTTGTGTGTGGGAATGTGTGAGACAGTGAGTGTGATTGTGTTGCGTCAGGGGCGTTTGTAGACTGCTTTGATTGGGGACGGGGGGTTACTTCCCCAGAAAAACTTGAGCCTTTTAAAACTAATTTCCTGCATTTCTACACAACCTCACACAGGGCATTTTATAAAATAAAATGTTTAATTTATTACAATTTTGAAGATTTTTTTTTTCCAAAGCCCTAGATGAGATTTGAGATGCTTTTATATAAAGCTAAAGCATAGGATAATCAATATATTACTGGATACGATAATATATTACATTTTAAACCCATTTCCACCCCACCCCACCCCCATCTTATAAGAGGACAACTTTATTTATGCCCAATAATATCAAATCATTATCTAATCTTGGAAACAAGTATATTAAAGATTAACTATTTTCCTACATCATTTCATCGTTTACATGTGAAACTACATTACTGTAACTGGCTCATCATTTTTATTTATATTTTAGCCACTCCACTGACTAGCCAACACGCAGCAGTAGGCTAGCTAACACACACACACACACACACACACACACACACACACACAGGCGCCACACACACAAGTGCAGCCAGCTAGTGCAATGCTGCAGATGTTTCGCAGAATTGCAGCTATAACAACTAGGCTAGATGCAACATGTAATCAATCTATTTTAAATCAAATCTCCCAGACGGAGATTCTCGCCACTATCCTCAACTCACTGAGTAAGCTAGGCTCGCGAATATTATATCCTAAGCAATGCGTAGCATTTACAGTTATCAAGAAGAGACAGCACAGATTGATCAAAGAAACTGACCTCTTTCTCTCTTCTTTCTCCATGTTTTATATGGCCAAACCAACCAATCAGATATTAGAGAAATATATTATTTCGATGTGGCATTTTTATGATTGGCCGAATCGTCTATAGCTCTAATAGCCTACTGAGCACCGACTTCATATTTTCAGATTTTATTTTTTCTGGATTTGGCTTCAAAATGTCCAATAGGAAAGCAGTGCATTTTTTGATGACCAATGACAAAATTACAGAAAACTATGAACGCTCAAACAAATTGCTATAACGGTGATTATTTCAGAGTTTTCATTGGATGGGCAGACGATTCCTCAGGGTGGGCAATGTGTGCCTGTGGTGGCATGCATTCATCTTTAAAAGCCAATTACACCAATGGCTATATTTCTATCCAGAACATCACAGTACAAATAGCCAGGTTAAAGGTTAAATATGACTGACACCATTAGACATGTTATTTGCCCAATAGGTCTGCAGTAAGAACAACGATTTCAACCTTATAAGTACTCTGTGTATTGCTGGCTCTTGGCTCTCCATTTGCACCTCGCCATGCTTGGAAGCCCCAAAGGTGCTTAATCATGTGTGCGCAGTACAGCGTACAGTAAGCCACTTTGATGGCTTTAGGGATACTGAGGACCAAAAGAACAGATGGGGGGCCAATAGGGGTACTCAGACATCCAACTAAAAACGGAAGTTAGCGAAGTGTTTTTGCACCCTCTGCATGAATAATGAGGGCTTTCCGTGTGTTTATTGTTAAGTTATACAAAAGCATGACGGACAAATTAACAACCCGTCAGAGGCTTTACTACTTGCTCCCAGAATTGTTCTCAGCAAAACATTTCAACTAGTCTGGTCTTCTCCTAGTCAGATTTGAATTAATGGTGTGTCGTTATCAGTACACCCCTCAAAATGACAGTACAGGGAAAGTAAAGCTCTATTTGTTTGTCTTTGAAGGCTTGTTCTCCTCAGACGTCACCCGAAAGGTAGTGTTGCCAGATGCCTGAATGAATTTTTCCCCAAAAAAATTCAGAAAATCCCCCATCTTCAATTGAGTCCCATACAATTTTCTCACAATTTCCCTCCCCATACTTCATTTTAAAATTCCCCAGCTATGATTGACTCCCATACACATTTTTTTTTTAAATTTTCCCATTCATTTTTAAAATCTCTTACATTTAGGGAAAATTCGCCTGGCAATTAAATCTGGCAACCCTGCCGAAAGGGAGGTCTTGATAAGAAGTACACAGGGAATGAATGCACCTGACCTTGTGACCCAGATGTTTCAGACTCCACCTGGACTAATACTTATCTAGGACCTCATGGTATGTGTTCTTGTTGAACTGTGTATTCAAGTTTATAATATTTAGAATAGAATTGTAGTAGAGCTGATTTACCCAGTTCACTGTGAACTGCATTGTGTTCATTACTAGGGATAGCTGCTACTGTATGGGAAGAATGTGCTTTCTTATCTGTTCTGTAGTTACTTCGATGACCTTTCTGTATGCACTTACTGTATGTCGCTTTGGATAAAAGCGTCTGCTAAATGACTGTAATGTAATGTAATGTAATGTAATGACCCTTGACCCCATGTTGCTTGTGTCTTTTTTCGCAGCGCAGTTATTCGTAACACTGGCCCAACAGCCTCTGTACCTTGCTTGAAGTCAAAAACTGGTACCGTGCTTTATTTTTTCTAATTCTCCAAAAAAGCGTGCTCATTTAAAATCCGTTCAAGTCTTGTGTGTAAATGAAAACAAAACGGAAAATGATAATGTTCATTACATGTTTGTCGAATACAGCCCATTGGTATGTAATCTTCATATAAAAGGCCATGATGCCACGGCGATAATAATACATTACCAGGTCCAGTACTAATCTTGACATTTTCCACACAAGGCACTGAAAGCCCTTTTCAGATATATTTATAGAGGGGTTGACAGCCCAGTGATTGTAGGCAGGGACACTGCTTGCCACACTGAATGGTGGCTGAGACCTATGGATTGGGTCCAAAGCCAGCAGCACCTAGTGGATTTCCACAGGAAAAGGCCTCATCTAACTGTGGAGCACAGTGCTCCCTTTCATCCTCTTGTCACGTCGTTTGTTGCACTTAACACTTCTCCATATCAAATGATTTGCTTATCTTTTCGCCGTCTCAGTCGTCTGTCATGAAATAACAAATCATTTCATAGGCTTTCTTCCTGCCCATCAACAGATAGGAAAGAATTTGATTAACTTTGTTCCTGTCTGTCATGACATACCAAATCATTTGGTTTATGTTCCTTCCTGTCATGGCACAGCATACGATTTAATTCCATTTGTTCCTGCTTGTCATCATGACATCATAATAGGCACAACTACACGAAACTTGCACGTAATAAATATTAGCTACGCGCATACAAGTTTTTTCACTGGCTTCTCACTGGAAACAAAAAATTACAATATCTAGTTAGAAAGCTATGTGGCTAGTTGGTTAGCTGACAAGCTACTTTTTTATACACAACAATACCAGGTTTGTTTAATTTTCTTGTTTCAGGTATGCAGTATTCATCTCATTCCGTCAATGAAAGCCATTCAACAAATTTGTTTGAAAAGACTCATTTCAAGATAAAACATTCAATTTGCTAATGACCGGGCTAAGAATAGATTTTGATGGAGGTCTCTGTTTAGAGCAATAGTGGGCAAAGAGGGCTATTTACCTGTTTCCGTATTTCATGCCAAGTTCTGCTCTTAATTATTTAATTAGCCCAATCATTTAGCAATTGATATTATAGCTACATTTCATGATAAGTTCACAGATGACAGCTGAAGATTGTTTCTGTGTTCCAACAGGAAATATCTTATTGTGGTTTAATCTACGGTTAAACCAGCATAAGTGTATATTGTTAATAATTTGGCAAGTGTAATTGGTGACAATGAAAACCTGCATACACATTGGCCCTGCAGAAATGGAAATACCCACCCCTGGTTCATTAAGTTTATTTTCCCATTTGAAAATCTGCCTACCCTCCCACAATTCATTAAGCTAAATGTCAGCTATTTATTGGATCAGCAATTTCCCTCCCTACATATGGGCATTTCCATCCAGTTTCAGATATATTTCTCTAGCAAGCTGACAGTTAGATATAGAGTAGAGATAGAGGCCTGTGACGAGAAACTATAGGTTTATAGGCTGTAGAAGTTGCCTGGAATTGTTCATGGTGGTTAATCAAGCACACATATTGTGCTCTACTGACCAGAAACTAATCCAAGGAAACAATAAATCCTCACTACTTCCCCAGCATAGTGCTACAATACACAAAAATGTCTGAGAGAGACTATCATTGTCCCCCTGAGCCAATGAATACCTCACCCTGCCCAGGGGCATTATGTTCCTTCAGTCAGTTGCATCACCCAAAGTTCCCACAGCTGAAGAGCTCAAGGTGATTAATTTAAGAGGATTTGATTTGGTTGAAATTACTGTAATGGCAGGGTAATGATAATTTGTTTTGACATAATCAAGTTTGGATTATTGGTTCCTGGATAGGCTGGGATGGTATATGAGTGTCGACACATCGTTGGATTTAGGGCGACCCCGGGAAACTTCTTATAAACCTGTCCTGAGCGCTTTCCAAGGAACCACCTTCAATGTTTCTTCTTATTTTGAGGATTGAGGATTGGGAATCAAGAGTGGAGAATGATACTTATTTTGAAGCCATTATATTGTGGGAAAAGTAGTTCACACTCTAATTGTAATTTACATATTTCAGCAACTACAGGCCACATGAAAGCGGACAGCATTAACATTTGTTAATGGGTTATTTTCTAAAGACAGTAGAGGGAGGTTGCCAGTGTATTTGCCATGGAGCCTTGGGGCAACCTCAACAGTTTGCAGGCCACTGAGGCCACCAACATTTCCCACCTAAGGAACCTGTCTCAAAAAAAAGGAGATGGTGGGTGGAGGAGAGTGGTAGAAATGGCAACACACAGAGAGGTGATTCCCTTATACACTTGTGTTGATTGGTATGAAGGAGAGCAGAGAAGTGATCCCGCCTCCCAAAATTATATGATGTAATTCACAACGTTCAGAAAACATGCACAGGTTTATTTAATCTATCTCAAAGTCAATCCACTCCCACCAGCAGATCAGTGCTTAGAGCCATATTGTAAGTGGATATTCCAGTACTACAAGGTGTGGAGCCACTGTTAAAGGTCGTTCATTTATGATGCCCCCCACCCCCCATTTATTTTTTCAAGAACCTGATTCTGATTATTGTATTTCAGAGCATTTCCCCCGAACTGTGGCACATCCATTTCTACCGTCTTCTCTACCAGCTTTCGTATCCTACTACCTCCTTAGAAATGAGAAGGACACATTTTTGGAAGCGTAAGAAATGCATTGCTGGATCGTTTGCTGCTGAGAAGACGAGAATGGAATAATGGGAAATTAACCCCGCCCCCCCCTCTCTCCTCCAAAAAAAATAAACGAATAAGCAAAAAAACTTTAAACACTTTCAAAAACGCCTTGTTGCTATTTGTTGATTTTTAAATAATGAAACAACACGTCCCCTATATTTCAGCAGTTTGCAAACCCATACACTGACGAAAACCATTAAATCAAATCGATGTTCCCTGGCTGCTTCCCCATGTTCTCTTCTTCTCTCATTAAAATACAGCACACATTCGCTGTCATTTATTTACTCAACTAGAGAACAGCGGTGGTTGCTTTAGCCACAAAAAACCTGGGGGAGCCTATATCAAAGATTCATAGTTCATAAACACATTTACTCATACATATGCACATTTTCACATGCATGTATACAACTGACCTGTCAAATTAGGAATTTCCCGGTCCAGAAAGTCCAAATCTGCATTATATAGGCTCCTTCAAAATGGAGTAGCCTATATTATAAACAGAAGTACTCATTGCTAGATATAAGTAGTGATCTGGGGCTCCACTGGACAAATAGGCAAACAGTAGAAGTTTGAGAGAAAAAAAAAATGGATATGACTGTTCAGTAATGCCCTTTGACCTTACCAAGGTGATTCTACTTTATTGTAATTTAAAGGAGTTAGTTTTGTTGCTCAGCATGAGATCATGGCACTGTTTAATAAACACTACTCAAATACAGAGGGCTTACCATTCTTCTTTAATTGCTCTTTAATAAGCAGTTTTATTCACATAGGCCTACTATTTGTTTGTATAATGTGTCCAAAAACTTTTTCAATTCATTGCTGCAGTCGAAGGGGAAGCACAACAGACCTACATATACAGTCAAGCCGGAAAGTCTGCCCACCCCTTTCACCTTCTCCACGTTTTATTACATTACAGACATATTCTACAATAGATTGAGTTCATTTTTTGCCTCAAAATTTTACACAAAATAGCCCATAATGACAAAGTGAAAACATGTTTTTAGCAATTTTAGCAAATGTATTAAAAATCGAAAACTGAAATCTTTCATTTACATAAGTATTCATACCCTTTGCTTGAACATATTTTTAAAGTATCATATTTAATATTTGGTCGCATATCCTTTGCATGCTGTTACTTCCTGAAGTCTGTGACCCATCAACATCAAAAGACTCTCGATATCTTATTTCAAGGTACTGTTACAAGCGATACTATAAGCTCTTTGCATTTGAATGAATCTCTGTGGGAATTGGGGGGTGAGACTAGATTCAGCTGTAAATTACACTGGTACAGTATGGAACACATGGCTGGCTAAATGGCTGTAAGTCATCAAGGGTCTGAGCTATCGAACGAGCCTCAAACCATCACTCTGTTGCCAGATATGGAGTAGATGTGGATGGATCACTGCAAGAGTTATTTCTCCTGACTCATTTTCCTATAGAACTCTATGGGGAAAAAAGTCCGGAGAAACAACCCTTAAAGGGATCCATCCACATCTACTCCATATCTGGCCGCAGAGTGATGGTTTGGGACTTGTTTGATACCTTAGACCCTTGATGACGTACATCCATTTCGCCAGTCATATGTTCCATACTGTACCAGTGTAATTTACAGCTGAATCTAGTCTCACCCCCTAATTCTCATAGAGATCCGTTCAAATGCAGAGAGGTTATAGTATCGCTTGTAACAGTACCTGAAAATAAGATATCGAGAGTCTTTTGATGTTGATTGGTCACAGACTTCAGGAAGTAACAGCATGCAAAGAATATGCGACCAAATATTAAATATGTTTAATAACCAAATATGTTAGGGGACCACGGTGGTACAACGGTAAGAGCTGTACTCCGAGGATCGGGGTTCGCGCCCCGGTCCTGCCAGATCCGAGCGTGGCCGGTGCCCTGTGGAAGCGGCAATTGGCGGCTGCTTCCGGGTGGGGGGAGGGGCTTGGAGAGAATCGCTGCGCACAAAGGCCCTGGGCGAGTTGGAATCATGGTCAGGAGCTCGAGGCGTCGCGCCCTGTAGAGGACGTGGCGACCTCCTTCCTACTACCGGCTGACAGGGTTGTATAGCGGTGGTTCTCAAGCGGTTGCTACATGGGGGGAATTGAATTAGAATATGGGTTCAATTGGCTACTAAATTGGGAGAAAAAGGGGAAAAAATCAGAAACAAAAATAAATAACCAAATATGTTAAAGCAAAGGGTATGAATACTTATGTAAATGAAAGATTTCAGTTTTCGATTTTTAATACATTTGCAAAAATTTCTAAAAACATGTTTTCACTTTGTCATTATGGGCTATTTTGTGTAGAATTTTGAGACAAAAAATGAACTCAATCAATTGTAGAATATGTCTGTAATGTAATAAAACGTGGAGAAGGTGAAAGGGGTGGGCAGACTTTCCGGCTTGACTGTATATGTTTTTTCTTACCAAGTCATTGCCAAGAAAAAAGTTCCAGCTTGTCGTCGACTGTGTCTGTTTGAAGTGAATTTTCTCATCAACGCCCATCTTACGAGCCAGTTGCGGAATGTTTTCCTCTCGTTCAAGGAACTCTAGTAATTCTGGAGCTAATTCGCGAAACATTATCGCGTCAAAGTTAATGCAATTTCCGCGGCACTGAACTTTGTAATGTAATATTATCCGAGTATCAGCGGCCGGCTCTCCTTGCCTTAGCTGTCGCCGTGAAAATGTGTCGGAACAAAGACTGGAAGAACAAAGGAGGCGCATAACAGAGTGTACCTAGACGCACGTCATAACAGTTCATAACAGAGTACAACATTTTTACTAAATGAAAGTAAAAAGTAAAGAGCTTCACTGAATGACCTGTGAGAACAACACTGGTTACAGCATGGGGGGTAGTGCTGCTGTTGATGTCCAGATAGCCAGAGAAAAGTTGGAGTTTCTGGCGCCAAATATGGAGGTGTAATATCAGGATCGGTATTTCCAAAGCCATATGCATGCAGATAAATCTTTCAGATAGCTACTGTACTTTGGCTTATTGCTCAAGTTTTTCCGTGTAGTGGCGAGACGTTTGGCGGCCGACTCTCAGCTCATATTCAAGTACCCCCACCCCCAACGTGACTGGGGGTTCGGTTCCCCGCCGTGGCACCGTCTGAGCTGTGATCCCTCCTCTATAGCTGTTACCTCTTCTGCTTTCTCCCTGTGTGAACAAAGCAAATAAATAAGAAAGAAGGGCGGACCGACCACTCTTTTAAAAGTTTTTCCTCATAATCTGGTAGGAGAAAGTCAGCAACAGCATGAGATGCTGGGATTGCCTCTTTTGCCTCTTAGTCCACTGTGTGCAGCGCTGTCATTTTTATAATGTGATATCTACATAGATTAATTGTAGCGTATGTACCCCGAGTGAATGTGAAAGTTATGCCAAGTTTGCTTGTTTAACAAGCTAAGTTTAAATGTTAAGATCGTAACTCATTTTTCTTTTTCGGAAATCCTGCTGACAGGCACATACTGGAGCCACTTCTTTTAACTCTGCTGTAGACCAGCAGAGACACCGCAGACTGCCTGCAGGTGCCTAATAAACTGAACGAGTGCCAAGATGAGGACCATCCTGCCAACGGAAAGCTTCCCCCTGGTAACAAAATATACAGGGTTGCCACGGTCACAGTCACCACTGAAAAAGGTCCTCCCCCAACCCCACCCTCACATACCAGACGACGGGGTGCATCCAGGCACTGGAACCCTGTGTTTTAGGATGTTATGGTTTGCATTGCCTCCAGTTGTGATTATGCTTTTTAGAGTAAAACCCCACTGTTGACCAACCCTATTGATGCCAAATATTTATCAGAATAATGAAGATGCCATGTCCATTCACCAAAAACAGTAGGGTATCAGCTACAAAAGAACATTTAGCCATTTTCCTGTTAAAGACCGTGAATTTGGTCCGCATATAAGTGATTCTTTTTATGTCTAAATTATTTAACAGATGGCATGTAATTTAACATGAATATTGCACAGTGTAAAATGAAAGGTTACAATATGTTTCGAATTTTGGCATGCGATTCGTATACGTGCTTTTGTTTAACTTTAATTAAATATTGAATTAAATATATAAAATGATTCACACAAATTTCATTAAAACAGATTTTCTGTGCTACGGCATTCCTTTGCAACCTAATCTGGAGACGCTTCAGTTAGCTTTCCGGTTACTCTCTGGGCATTCTGCACATATCTGGGGTTACACCACAGCTGAGGAATTAGACTGCACCCCCAGCCTGCAGTTATGCGTAATTAAGCACCGCACCGAGAGCCTGCTAGCCTCAGTTTGCTGCACACGGACTATTCGCACAGCCGATTAAACTCAGGAGAGCCCGTTACGCGGGGGCCTGTATTGAGGGCTCATTTCGGGGGAGGCTTCTTTGAAAGGATTTGAGTGGCTTTGGCAGGGGGTTGCCAGACTGCACAAAGCCACGCTTCCCGCAGAGCCCAAAAACACGGGCGAGCGTGGGATTAGAGCCTCACCTAATCAGGCCCGCGGTTTCATTATTCCGTCCTCGTCCGAGGGGCCTTCCCCCTTTTGAATCGCCCTCACAAACGGAGCGAGAGAGAGGGGGGAGAGGGAGAGAAGTGCCCACTCATCCAAAGACTTCTAATGTCCACTCTTTTAAACAAAGTCCCTCTCCCTCTTAAAAGCTTCGTTCAAAAGCTCAGAAAAGTGTCTTTATTCCCCCTCTCTGCAGCTCTCTCTCTCATACCACATTGCTAACTGGGTTGCATTCACCAACAACCCCCCCCCCCCCAACGTTGCCTATCCACCTCGCCAGTACGTACCCCCTCTCGAACACACTGGAGCCAGCTGAAAAGCTTCTACTGATGGGTGAAGAGCCAGAGAGGCCCCTCTGACACAGCACAGAGCTCTGTCTTCACACACCCACCCTGGTGCATGTGGGGGCCCTTCTGAGTACCTTACATAACCCCACCCCTCCCTTGCTTTTCTCTATTAAAAAAAAAAACCATTCTTCCATTCTAATTTGTGGATTTGCAGGGGTTGGCTAGTACAGGTGTGGGAGGGGGGAGGGGGGTGCAAAAGAGCAGCACAGGGCTAGCGGATGAAGTGGCCACTCACTGCCGCAGAGAGCAGGCCGAGGTCAGATGAGAAATTAGCACAGTTAGAGGGCCAATTAGTATTGTGGCGGGGGAGGGGGGGGGTGGTGAGTGAGGGGGCGTGGGACTTGAAGGACTCTACTCTGCAGGGCTGTATATAAATACGACCAAAGGGAGGGACCCAGCAGAGATAGACGCACTAGGTGACCTTAAGATCAAAACTGACCTTCCAAACTGACAGCCAGGGAGAAGTGCGTTCTGTGTACGGTCCCGGCCCCATACTGGGCCATGCTGAGATCTGTCAGCCCCTGAGCCCATGTGACTCACCAAATTTGGCCCCAGAATTCCCCAGGGTCATTTGTCCACCCGAGTGGCACACTGAGAGAAGAGAACAGACTGCCCTTGTTTAAAAAACTGAAAAGTTTAAAATGTCAAAAAATAAAGTGTGATGAATACATTTCTATTGGAAATTTCTATCGGCACTTCATAAATAAGGTTTAAAATGTATAAATAACATTATAAATATCAATCTGAACTGAAGTATAGGGAATATATATTTCTAATGGACAATTCAAACAACAATACATTCTGATAAAATATAATGCATTGCCATTTTCATAAGTTTGATTTCATATACATACAGTGTAAATAAATATTTAGCTTACATGTATTGTGGAATATAATCCTGCATATTACCATGTATTGCCACGTAAAATTTACAAAAAAAAAAGAAAAAAGATTTACATTTCATATATTCTTTTAGAACGTATGATTAAGTGTTTAATCTTACTGTTCCATGACAGATACACAGCCTGAGAAAAACATTCCTTACCAGAGATGAAGGATTAAATCTGAATGTTGCCCGGAGTGTGTACAATACTGATTATCATATTATTCACTTGCTCGTTTAGCGCCCAAAACTGACCGATGCCAGTTTACACAATTTACATCCTGTCAGTTTTACTGAAGCCATTTCAAATCAAGTGCTCAAGGGCATGTACAGTGATCTGTGCACCGTTCAGCCTCGCAGCCTTGTAGTCCCTTTTTCCCGCTAAGTGTGCAGCACTGCTTCTATACCACGGGGCTTCTGCGAAAGCAATATCGTTATGGCAACGCTTATGGAAAAAGAATATACTGCAGTATATTGTAAATATATCAAAATGATCTTCACAATATACTTTAAATATACTGCAGTACATTACATTTCCATAAAGGAAGGGTGTGTGCTAGTTATGGCAAGTGTGTGTGCTAGGAGCAAAGACCGGGTATGAGTGGAACGGGGCATGTCATTCTTTTGTACTTACATGGGGCTTGCGCGGGCCGGACAGCACAGTTTATGACCCCGATTAGCCAATAGGGGAGCTTTCTTTTGGGTCCCCTCACCCCCGTAATTAGGTGTGACAGTGGTACTCTGGGGGGGTGGGGGGGGGGTGGAGAGGGGTGGAGAGGGGAAAAAAACACACTAGCCAAAACAGGGAGCCGGTGGCCACTCCGGTCAAAAGTGCACAGATCGTAACCGAGGCAACAGAGCATTGACGAGTTCAGGTGAGCCCAGAAAGGCCTCTGGGGGCATTAGGAGTCTTGAGACAAAGACAGGAGGTGAAGGAAGATGTTGTTCTCTCTGAGGTCATGTGGGGAAGGCGGGGTGGTGTATATGTGTTCCGTTCATAATCACGACGAGTCACAGCATCACAGAGCCTGGAGAGTCATAGAACAAGAGTCTGTCAAAGGTGGCAGGATGAATTTGTATTCTGAGCATGACATACTGTGCATACAGAAGTCTCTTAAAGAAAACACTTTCACCACGCTCTTTTCCCATGACAATGATTTATGAGTCTCGGGAGAATAGATAGAAGCTCCATGTCCCATTATACATATCTACACAAATAAGCCTGCCAATTTCTGACAGTAATTGAAAAGAGCAAAAGATAGTTGTTTATGTGGCTAAAAAAGGTTAGAGTTATAGCTACAGTTATAAAAATAATCATGTTGAAATTATAATTGCTTAAAATAATTACTAATATTAATTACCGCATCATACATCATTAACAAGTACTTGGTTGATGGTAAAAACCCTCACTTTCTGGCATTGCAGGAGGACCAGTGTGGTTAAAATACATTGGCTTTGTCTTTTCTAACTCTGTGTTACCCTGTGTATTACATTAATTGTTGATCCTTTTAAAATAAAAGGCTGCATTCCCTCATGAGGAATTAAGCCTGTTGGAGCAGTCATTCCACACCCACTCTCCCTGATCTGAAAGAAATAAAAACATGAATTATTTATAGTAAAAAAAATATTAACTGCTCAGCTAAACTCTTTATTCAATGTACAGAGCCAAAAAGTACTGCAGTAAGATTGAATCAGGCCCCGTGCTATGTTCTGCAAGCCCTAGAGGAACAGTGCAGATGCCTGATCTTACATGTAGCAGACATGTTTTAGACAGAGAGATAGGAGTGGTTTAAACACGAGTTCCAACTATGGCTCATGGATCAAGCCTTCGTTCCCCTCCAAAAAAATCTCAGGGACAGATCCAGTCTGATGGTCCAAAAACAAACACATAAAAAAATGTGTAACATTGTCTTACATTTTCTATTAACCAATGCAAGATCTTTCCCAAAGCTCAGAACTAGCTAGGGGATGCACAATGTGGAAATTATGAGGCCGTTATCAAAAAACGATATTTGACTCACTGCTTGTGAGTTTGGTTTGTAAAAATGATAAATGTTAACTTAATTTATAGCAACAACTGCTCATCAAATGCATATCCTTTATGGCAGATGTACGTAGCCTATGTTATGAGTTATCATACTGGTCCATCATATTGGCCATAATCATAGCATCGGGCCAATACTGATTAGTTGGTTTAAGCTATAGTCAGACAATACCGATACACTCCAATATTATCGTGTATACCTACTCAGGACATTACATTGTTTATTTGCTTAGCAGATACACTTAACCCGGTGAATAACATGCCTCACTGATATTTTAAAAATGTTTTTACGATATACTGTATATTTATTCACATAGCAGGATGTATACGGAAGCAGTTAAAAGTAAGCACCTTTCTCGAGAAGCATAACAGGAGCCGGCTACCTGTGAGCCAAACCGATAGCCCTCTGATATAAACCCTGGAACTAGCCACCCATCCTCATAATGTTGCATAAGAAACAAAAATGCTTCAGGCCTAAATTTTGTTTCTCACAGTTCAACTGTGCTCAACTTACATGTGATATATTGACATTGCTCTTCATAATCATGCCATTAGGGCACTATACATTTTATTCTATGGAGAAATCATTGGAAAAAAAATGTAATCCAAGTGAAATTAAATTGGGGAAGACCGATAAACTGGAAAAGACAAACGAAGATAGCTTTGTGAGTATATACAGGAAAAGATACAGTATATTGTTACATATCATTATGCCATTCTGTCTTTACTCTTTACACCATAATTGAAGTACGTTTTGGATCTGCTTTTCACAAAGTCTATTTGCCTTTACGCTCTCACCAGCCGCGGTGTGGAGATATCTGCGGTGACTACACATTCCACACCACTTTGGAAACACATACTGTATACACGAACAACAAAGGTGTGACCTAATAACTGTTTTCATTTACTTATCTGGATTTTCTCTTGATCTTTTCTCCTTAATCTTTTTTCTTGACTCATAATGAATATAAATAATAGGACAAGTTCACTCCAGTAAACTAAGATGAATCATTTCAAAGGACAGCTTGAAAACAAAGTTTTTTCATATTGTGCAGATTTGATTGAACAGATCTCAGCATTATCAATACTCCTTGAATTCAGACACAGAAAATAAAGACCAGCCTATGATTAACCACAAGTTCAAACAAACCCGTAGACGTAAGACAATGCTGTATATGTCCCTGATCATGTAAAGAAAAATAAAACAAAATCACAAAAAAAATTCACACAATCATCAATAAATGACTGCATGTTGATAGGATAGCAGTGACAGTTAAGTGCTTATAAAACCTGTTAACATACAATGGTATATTATGTATATTATTATTAGGTATATATTAGGTATATTATTACTTATGTGACAAAAAGTCAGATTCCAGTGAGATTTCTCTTTAACTCTATAAACTTTGCCCCTAGTGTTTGAGACCTTTCCGTCTCAATTACAGTATTCATGTTTGTCTGAAATGATAAACTACAGCTTTAAGAAAACCCTGTAAATTTTGACGCAGGATTGTTTAAAAGGGTAGCCGCTTGTGAAAATCTCAGCTTCTCCTGTTACACCGCAGTGCAATAAAATAGAAGGGTGCTATTCAATATTGTCCTATAGTCCTACACACACCTATAGTGTGTGTGGTTGTATCTCAGGTCTCTCATACACTACCTCCAAATTTGGTGCAAAAATTGAGGCAAATGCACATTGAAGGTCAAAATGTTTCTCTTTAGACTATAAACAATCCATTGTGGGATGTACCTTTCACCAAAGCTTGATTTAGTGTAAAGATGCCCTTAGTCTGGTGAGTGGTGAGGGGAATAGTGGGGTGCAGGGTGGGTACTTGTTCATACCCTCGGGGCTGAGGAAAGGTTACAGAATAAAATGAAGGCTTGTGGTACAACCCTTTCACTGTTCGTTGTTACTGACCAGGGGCCTGTATCACAAAGCAGGATTAGTTAGTTAGCTGGATAACTGCACTGAGTAAAACCTGGACCAGCTTTTTTTTACTTCAGGAGGGAGGGTTCCGGATTGTACTCAGTGCAGTTATCCAGCTAACTGAGTAATCCTGCTTCGAAATACAGTGGGGTATTCCACAAAGCAGAATGACTGAGTTCGCTGGATAACTGCACAGAGTAAAATGCAAAACAGCTAATTTTACTTTAGTCCATATTCTACTTCCAGATATGGGAGGGTTTCAGATTTTACACAGTGCAGTTTTCCTGCTAGCTGAGTTATGCTGCTTTGTGGAATACCCCCCAGGTCTGCTACTTAGCGCTCTGCATGACTCTCCACTAGGAAAGGATATATCACTTGATCTCCAGGTACACAAACAACAGAGAGAAATAAATGCATTCACGGCCAAAGCTTGGTTAAAAAAAGTAACCAACAACGTGTAGATGTGGTGAGATTAAACAACAACGTGTAGATGTGGTGAGATTAAACAACAACGTGTAGATGTGGTGAGATTAAACAACAACGTGTAGATGTGGTGAGATTAAACAACAACGTGTAGATGTGGTGAGATTAAACAACAACGTGTAGATGTGGTGAGATTAAACAACAACGTGTAGATGTGGTGAGATTAAACAACAACGTGTAGATGTGGTGAGATTAAACAACAACGTGTAGATGTGGTGAGATTAAACAACAACGTGTAGATGTGGTGAGATTAAACAACAACGTGTAGATGTGGTGAGATTAAACAACAACGTGTAGATGTGGTGAGATTAAACAACAACGTGTAGATGTGGTGAGATTGAAACCATGCTTTGGCTGGAGGGACTAAACTAAACTGGTTTAACGCAATTGCAACAAAAATAAAAAACTTTTTTTTATTTTATTGTTCCTTCTCTTGGCTCATTATGCTGTGGCACATTTAATTTAAATACGATTGGTGAAAACAACTTTCAAGCATTGATCAAATACGGATATCAACAGACCAAGAGCTGTCACGATTCTAGTTGTCATGTCAAGTTTTATTTTATTTTTTTGTCTTAGTTAGATTTCTTGTTAATGTCACGTATTGTGTTTAGTCTAGTCACGCCACGTTTTATGTTTTATTCTTGTTACGTTTCATTTTTATGTCATGTCACGTTTCATGTTTGATTATTGTTACGATTTATTTTCTAGTCTTGTCATGTCACGTTTTATATTTGATTCATGTTACGTTTCCCGTTCATTGTTTAGCATACACATTTCCGTGTTTTTCCGCAGCCTTGCGTTCATGCTGTTTCTCTATCTCTCTTGCTGTCGCTCACGCTTCCCTAATTGTTTCATTCTCCCGTGTCTAGTTTACTAATCTACTAACGTTAGATCAGGATTGGGTAATACTATCTAACCATGTGTTCATGTTTACCTTACGTTTCACGTGCATGTCATTTACTAAATTACTAACGCTAGGTCAGGATAGGTTTATTACTAACGAGTACTAATTATCTTGTTACCTTGTCAGCCTTCCACACCTGATTTCCATTTGCATGCTGCTCTCAAGCTAAGTGTCTGCACCTGTCTACACCTGCATTTAAGCTCAGTGCTCATGTCTTGTCTTTGTGAAATTGTTGCCTCCTGTTTGTCAGTGCACTTGTGAGTGGTTTTCCAAGCCTGCCTTTTTGTTTCTTATTCAAGCCTGTTATTGACCATTGTGTTTGTCCTCTGTTTCGTTTACCACTGCCTGCCTGTACCACAAGTTTTTGCCTGCTGTTTTTTGTACTTGTACTTGACGCTTGCATTGCCTTCAACCCCGAGCCTGCCTACCGTCTGCCTGTACTTCCGCCCCGCTGACAGCTACTCTGGTTACTGGACTATTTGCATGGTGTACCGATTCTGAGAATGCATTCTCCCTCGGTACTGTATATTGGTTTTGGCTGGATTTTTTTTTGTGTATGAACTTTGCTTGCTTTTTGACTACGCTCATTGGACATTTCTTTAATAAAGCCCTGACAGGACTTTATCATTACCACTGTTTCTGATTCGTGCACCCTCACGCACCCGTCTCAAGAGCGCTAATAACGCATTTTCAGAATGGCTTTTTGCTGTTGGGCCCTGCATGGTACCATTTAACATAAATATTCCACAACAAAGAACACACAGTAAGGCCTAGTTTTACACAACTTGGTGGTAATAAACTGAGACTGTAATAAAAGAAAACAGGAAATTCAGTCCCAGAAACCAATCACCTGGATCGTCGTCTTTGACCGACTTCTTTTGTGAGCAGCTGTGTACATTTCGCTTATCAGCACATATGATTTCTCTTCTCGGTATCTGCTCTTCAGTAGGTCTCCGGGATGTACCAGGAGTGAACTGGCTTCTATTGTGAGGACTCTTATCAATGTCCCAGTTTGATTAGCGCAGTCGAACAGTGAGGTTTGATTGATGTGTACACAGACAGCTATCTGTGAAGTAATAAATGAGCGAAGGATTTAATGGATTTAAGGTTTGCTGGCCGCAGGCCAGATTTAGCTTTGGTTTATCTCATTCTGTGGCAGAAATAAGTCCCACCAAGTCGGTTTTAGCCCTCCTCTTTTTACCCTTTAGAGGCATGTAGTGGGGGTGTGGTCTCCCTGGACAGTAATGTGCCATTTTTTGAGGCACAATTTCCAGGCATTTTCCATGTGTTGCGGCAGTGAGGATTCATTCATAATTATTTTAGCCAGAGCACTTCATATTATCAGGTCAATAAAAATGTTCAAATAAAGAGACAGTTCTCAGGTCCACCAGCATAATGTGGTGTTGATTCTTCCCTCGTGTGATTTTAGAAGGATAGAGAAATAGCTGTGATGTGTGTTTGGAAATGTAAACACCAGTATTGTTAAAAAAGAAAGTTAAAGACGAGGGGAAAAGGAGGGAGGAGTTACCTCGGAAGGGTGAGGGAGTTTGTCCAAGCGTTTCTAGAAAATCAGACCAATTCTTGCAGGGTCTCTGGAGTTCATGAATAACACAGCAGCCCCCTGCTAGATAAATGTGTAGTTTTTAGATGTAATGAAGAGATATATGCTCTATATAGAAAACAGCCTCTTTTCTGACATCTGAGCCACAAAACTAAAGAGAGGCAGAAAGAGAAACTACAATTCCCCAAAGGGGTGATTTCAGAGCCTCTTGAACAAACAAAAACAGACGCAGAAGACAGCTATTCTGGGTGATGATGCTTCACAGCATAAAACATTCATTTTAAAAAGTATTTTTCTTCTTGAGGGAAGAAGCAGGGTTGGAGGGGGGGGGGGGCAATGTCTAAAAATATGTTGGTGCAGGGCTAATGGAAATATGAGCCCCTTACTGATAATGACTTAAGGTTAGTCCATGGGGACATGAACTCTGCTCTCCACACAAACCATTCGTCTCCACCCCCTTCTGCTCCAGGGAAACAAACAATAACCAACAGTAATGAAGTAACAAGAGAAGGGCTCACCTGAAAGGAAGGTCTTGTCGTACATTGGTTGTCGTACCAATAGGCTTATAAAGATACAGGGAGTGTACAGAGGCAGGCTTTTAGTCTGCCAGCATTACGGTTCACCCAACCCCGGCCTTTAGAACTGAGATACATCATTCCCACCCCCATCATTACAGTTAGTTGTGAGTCTTACCCTGGAGAGCCAACAGGGGGCAGTACATTCAGGGTGTTTTCTTAATTTCTTGTGCGTAGATCATAACCCTCCTCTCGCCCCCTTTCCGACATTCTGTTTCAGACGTTTCTTATTTTAAATGGGGCGAGGAGGAAAAACCCAAGGAACTTTCACGAGGAAAAAATCATTTTTGAAAGTTTCAGAGTACTGATGTTTTTACTCCTAAAGTAATTAGCGGTCTGAGTTTGGGAGTTACTTCCATCCTACACTCTGCATTATTAACTCCTGGTGTTAACTCGGCATGAAAGCCCCGGCCAGCTAAGAGCTGTCAGAACAAACAAAAAAGAGCAAGCAAGTCTTCAGAGCGTAAAACAGTCAACATTTGGCAGAGGGAATTTCTTTGTGTCAATAGCTCTTTTCCACAGAAAATGAAAAACACATTGGCATACCCTTTGCACTTTTTCGTTTTTTAAACCACAAAGATCTTACAAAAGAGAATTTCTTTTTGGTAAGAGAAACGGCAAAATACAGAGTGCAAACAGTGGACACAGTGCCTGTGTAAGACTCGCAAAGTTAGTAGAAAAGGGTACGAGGCAGGAGCTGTAACTAATCAGTGCTCTTTATTCTGCAGAAGGGGAGTCGGTTCACATAACAAGATGTATGTCCAAAGACCCACAGAGGGGCAGTCCCTCGGGGCATTTATACCATTCATGTCACATCATTCATGTTTGTCGTAAGCTTTAGCGAATCGTCACTCGTTACGTTTTATTGGTCTCCCAAATAAGGTCAGTGAAGTTAGATTGATTACTTCTGAGAAAAAGCTCAAGCAGAACTCCTTCCCCACGCCCAGGCCCTCTCCCATCTAAACTACCTGATTAGTTATTAATTATAATTATGGATAATATTGATTAGTTAGTTAAATATGATATTAGTTATGTTAGTAAAAATACACACATATACTGCACATTTTAACCCCAACACCTGCTACACTGCATACGGTCTAAATCATGAACCATTGACGTGCATGAGACATGAAAAGAGTCCAGAAGTTATCGAATGTTCAGGGACTTGACTGGAGGGTGTTTGGCATGAGGGTTTTTGACAGAACGTACACGTGCCCTCATGTTCATGAGTAATGGTAACGAAACATTTTAAATAAGGCAGGACCAAAGGGTTTTACTGCTGAAGACACTTCTGAATGAGGGGTCACCTTCCCCCACATGAAAACACCCAGAGGACACAACGAGCCGGTTCCAACAAGCCTCCACAGGCGCATACCAATCCCTACACTTCATGAGAACCCATTGCCCATTGCACACTCATTGGAAAAGCCAGTTTTCCAACTTTCATAAAATGCCCAATAAAATGTATTGCACTGGAAAATGTGGATGGAAACTTCCAAGAACTACAAGACCTCAAGAGAACTCTGGTTCTTTTTTTTTTGCCCATTTTGAACCATTTTGCCCAACACTGAACCATTTAACTAGATAGGGTTCCTTTATGAAGACACAGAGGAGCTTTTGGAAACATTTCTTCTAAGAGTGTACAGTTTGGAACCTACATCGACAAGTTGAAGAATTGGATGTCGAAAGTAACATAATATGTGTGTGTGTGTGTGTGCGTTCGCTCGTGCGCGTGCATGTGTGTGCTTATTGGAAGTTATGATATGTGTCAAACAAGAACCCTCCGTCTCTGTCTGAAGTTTGTGTGTTTTTGTGGATGCTCTCCGTTACAGAAAAAAAACACTTTTTTTTAAGGGCCCGTATTCATCATAAGACTATTCCACAGTTCCAGCAGGCCTGATCCCTTGGGTCCAGCTGTATTTACTGTGATTCAGGCCACAGTCTGTTCCCCGGGCTGTTTGGGGAAAAAGCCAGGCTGGTACATAGATGTAAACCACAGGAGCGAAAACCTGTAATCTCAGCGCAATGAAGGGGATGTTTAAAACAATACTAAACACACGGATGACCCTGGGGACCAAAACCCTCGCCCCATAAATCTGATTTTATTTGACAAGTTTCACGCAGAATCAGCACGGTTGGAATGCCCGAACTGCTTCGGAGCAAAGATGTGAAATTGCGAGTCTGCTGAAGCCGTTCCATTTTTTTTCACATATTTATGTATATCTCATATTTTTAAGCTCTCAACACGGCCTGAAGTTAAAAGAATATGGCAGACATCTTATCCCTGCAGCTGTTAAATCCCATCTGTTACTGGAGACACAGTTAAGATTAGTTTAGGGTTTGAATTAGTACTGGAGAACGCCAAGAGCAGCAAGACTGTTTTTAGTTACAATCGAAACATCATGGTGCCGCTTTAATTTACACTTACCGATGGGCTATAAGCTTACAGCTACTCATATAAAAGAGAAGGTGCATTGCTACATTCTGCAGGGCAATATCGCAACAATTTCTCTGCTTCTTTGATCATTTGGGGATCCTTTGACCTTTTGGAAAATGGCCATATCGCCCCCAGGGCCCAGTAAACACCACATGGAATCTGTGTCTTTTCTTGACCATTTGAACTTTCTTAGCAATGAATTGTTCAAAATCACCTCAAACCATGGGGGAAAAAATACATTACAGCAATCCTGCAATGGTGCTGTGGAAGTGTGGAGTGTAATGGATAGAGCAAAACTTTGATGAGTGCTACCCTGGAGCAAAAGCCCTTTCATTTAAGTTAATCTAAAATCCAGTCACATTGTGTGCTGGGTACCTCATACTGTTAAGAATGGGCACCACAACCACAGTCTGGTGGACTGACCTGACTGTTAGTGCCAACTGTGCACTTATGCTCCTGAGTTGAAGTATTTACATTTTTTTTGACATAATATTTAAAAAGTGTCCTGGATGACAAAAACATGTTGCGGTGAAAATATTTTCAAAAATATAATTTATTTTCATTTTATTGAACGTCCCTTGTAGGGTAGCCTTCATCATAGTAGAATATATACTGAGATTAAATAGAGACTCATGTCCCCTACAAGCAGGGCCGGATTAAGACTGAGAGGCCCTAAGCACGAAAACATTTTGGTGCCCCCATACATTTGTAATTCAAAATATAAACAACAATAAACCATAAAATAAAATGTAAAAAATTTTGATGACACAGGAGAGAACGCTTTATAAACAGAACTTATTCATTTTTCATTAAATTTTGAAAATGGCTATAAATTTTATTAATTTAATAATTTAAATGGTAAATTCGGCTATGAAAAAATTCTGAGGTGCCCCTCCTTCCCTTGATGCCCTAAGCACGTGCTTATTTTGCTTATAGGGTTAATGCACCACTGCCTACAAGGCACAGAAATAGATTGCCGGGACTGAGGAGGATAATTTGCCTTAGCATCGCTGGGATAAGGGAGGGATTTCAGTCGATGTAATGTCCATATGTCAATTCACACCAGCAAACCCCCTGAAATCAAATGGGTGAAATGCAGAGTGAGAAGAAGCATTGGCTAGATGTGTTTGATGAGAGTGTGTGTTTGTCTGTGCTTTCCTGAACTGACATAGGGGGATGCAGAAATGAGCTTGAACAAAATAGAGTTGGGTATTCCAATAGAGAGAAAATAGCTAACCAATCTGCACACATTATAAGTGACCTTGGGAGAGGTTTTGCCTGCAGATGTGATGAGATGAGTAGAGAGTCACAAGGTGCTAGGTCACATGGTGCTGAGTCACATGGAGCTGTGGCTGAACTTGAGCATAAAAGAGGGTATAGAGATAATGTATAAAAAAAACATTATAGAGAGAAATAAAAAAATATCAGAATAGAGTGGACCGCAGAGGGTCTCCAACCCTGTTCCCGGATAGCCACCCGCATGAAAACTACTTTCTACCGAAGTATACCAACTATATATCTGTATCTATATAAGTATCAACGAAAGTACGCCAGTATTCTACGGTGCACTGTGTGGACATAAGCCCCAGAATACTGCCATGCTTTTCTTAACACTTTGTGCATATACAGTTGGCGCGCTTCGGTAGTAAAGTAGTTCTTTTTAAAAACGTGCACAAGGTATGTGGATGTTCATGAGTAACCTTATCATTATATTTGGACGTTTGTGTTGATTTTTTCAAATGTACATTTTTGGCGCTTTGACTGCCACAAACTTTGGACCCGTTGAGGACCGTTATATCGGAGATATCTACAAAACTAGTGAGTTCTCAGCAAAACTATCTGGATAGATAGATAGCACTCCGGGTATTTAGAAACATATCAAATTGTAATTTTTGAGTGAACTGCCCCTTTAAATTATACATATATGTTTGTGTGTGTGTGTATGTGTGTAAATAATAAAATTAGCATGTGTGTACCTGAAAATGCCCATCTGCCAACACGGACACGTGTTTGCCTCCCGGCTCATGCTAGCCCCCATGCTACAGTGCAGCTCCCAGTGCACATGGCTCTGGAGCACACGGGGCCGAAGTGAGCCTTGACTTCTGCTCGGCATCCTGGGTAACACAGCGTAAATGATAGAAGCTACAGTAATTTGAAGTGGGTTCTACTGAGCGGACGTAAATCTCACTGCAACTGCATGCCTGCTAGGGGCTTCGGTGCAAGCCAGAATTACGCTATAAATTTCCGTGTGTGTGAGAGAGCTCGATTTCACTTTGGAAAATTTCCCTTTGTGTCGAGGCATTGGTGTGTGAAGTTCCAGATATGAAACATATTTTTTCTTTCTTTCCTGACTCGATTGTTTTACTTTCGACTTCTTGACTCTTGAACCTTGACTTGTTTAAAACATAATTTTAAATAAATCTGGAGCTGTACAACATCTCTAAACACGCACGGCCCACAGATAACTGCACCCTTACTAATCCGAGAGGCATCTGACTGCAGGATACAGGAGGGCAATTAGCCAATTGCAGGCGTCGATGGGCGGGGTTGGGGTGTTAACCCCCGCCCATCGACATCCGACACCGCCCCTCTCGCGTCCTGCAGTCAGATACACTTGACCAATCCATCAGCTATGACCGGTTAGCCGAGAGGGTGATCGCACAGTTGGCTACAGCATCGCCCAGAGAGTCAGTATTCTCTGCCTCATCACTGACCAACAAGCTCTTTAGCTGATCTAATGTCTACATCAGTTGCACACTCCTCCAGCACAATAAATGCACAGCTAAGCAGGTGCATTGCAGAGTATAGAACAGCAGCAGCCAGAGGCACTCATTTCAGATGAAGCGTTCACGAACATGTGATCTCCCAAACTGACAGAGAACACCCAATAATCGGTAATAAGGAGGGTGGGGGGGTTTGTGCCATGCTCTACAATAATTCTGATGCTGAAGGTCACTAATCAGAATATTATTTTATTGATTTATTGTGAAAAGGACAGATTCATTGACTGCTTGATTAAATAGCTGATTGACTGGCCAACACATGGAGCTCTGGTGGATTTTGGCGTTTGGCTCACTCACCAGATTTCAGCTGGCACAGTATAAGTATAAATTGCTGTGAAGGTGTACATTTTCACCACAAGACACACTCCAACATTGGAGTTCCCAAGCCACTTTTCAGTATCATTTGCCATTTGTACCATAACAGGAATCTGTTCACCTTACTCATAGAATATTTCACATTCTCCAGGTGTGGAAAAAAACACCACACCTTTTCACCCTTTGAATTTTTGAACTTAAGTATCTAACAGGGAAGAAGGCTCGTATTTCTTACACCCGAGTCCTCAATCTTCACGTTTTTTTGACGTGCCTCTACAGCAATACGACAAAATGGCCATGTGTCAAGCATGTGGTAGGGCATGGATTTTTTATTTTTTTTAATCTCTGTTTCCCATCAGTGGATGTTAAATGTGCTGTAATGGTTTCCGTCAAAGTCAGGCCAGTTGGAAAGCGAGGAAAAACCCTGAACAAGGCAGGGGCGTAGTTGGACACGGCAGCGGAAAAGAGAGGAACATGCAGCGATACACGTAACCGGCTCCCCCTTTCCTCTCTAACTCCAGAGCTGCCTTCCTCTCGGTGCGTTCGGATGGCACGCCACTTAGTCGTTTTTTAAAGCATTGATTCATATCCTTGCTTTTCTTTTCCCATAATTGTCCCTTGTGAATTATTTTCTTCTTCATCGCATAGTGGCACATCCAGTTAAAAGCACTAGTCTTTCATGCAGCAATGTGTCCAACAACCTGGCAGCTAAATGATGCACGCTGGCCAGGCTGGTCAGGCTCATAGCTATCCAGCTACCATAAAAGGTGTTTCGTTCGAAAAGCTGGTAGGATTGCTTAAATAGCTAAGAATCCAGAATGCCAGTGAACCATATGACCGCACGAGACTTTCCACTGAACCACTGTGTGAATGCTGGTGACACACTGGAGTCAATATTTCTCTTCATTTTTCATTCGACTCTCCGTCAAACCAGCAATCCAAAAATAATATAAAACTATCCAGTAGCAATATGCCAACGTAAATCAGAATTTTGACTGCAGTATAAAGGTTACATATTCTTTGCCTTCAAACAATTCATGTGTTCCTCTGTAATGGAAAATAAATGGTGTATATATTCTGGTAGGCTATACCAATACCTGGGCTAACAAAAATTGGACGGGGCTACAAATTTAGCTGACTGGTAGTACCACATGGATTTGTCTACCCCTGGTATCCATTGGCCTAATACACCGAGCACTAACCCCTGGCGTGCGGTAGGTATATCCTCATAAAAGGCCACAGTTCCAGTTCCAGTTCCAGACCATTCACATCATCACATCACAGCCAACCTGGAAATTAGATCATGCATTTTTTTCTGGCATGCACACCCACACACACACACACACACACACACACACACACACACACACACACGAGCATCAGCCAGCTGAATCCAAAACCACACAGCGAACATTTCTTTCCCCAATCGATCACAAGCAGAATCTCTATCAACCGATGAGATGATTAATGGCCAAGGTCCGTGCCGGAGAGGTTTCTGGCACCAGAGACAACAGGGAACTGGAAAGGAGTGGGCGGAACCTTCTCACGTTACCCGCTTTTAGGTAATCCCCGTGGACCTTTCTCTCTCATAAACAGGACCTTACACAACCCCAGACTCAGCTGCGGCCGCACTGGTAGCAGGCTTTCCGTAGCTGCGATGTGGAGCGGGGCCTGAAATCATGGCGGCAGAAGACACACCCTCTGTGACTCAGTGAGATCAGATGTAATCCTTTTTTTGGGTACGGGGATCGTCTAACAATCGACCTTTACTCCACTTAGAAGCCCAGCTTAAGTGAGCTCGCGAACAAAAGACCGTTGCTCTTCAGAAAAAAAGTCTCCACTCCTCTTGCCTCGATTTCCTTCTCTGCTAAACGCTGAAAAACATAACCGCCAGCTTAGCTCAGTGCTGACATTATAGCTTTATGCTAAAAGTTTACCAGCCACCTGTCTTCCGACATACACTTCACATTAAGCCGACTAGCTTCACTGCCGTTTCTGCTACTACTTGCCTGACTTAATATCTAAAATAAAATAAATAAAACCTCTTTTACGCTTGCCTCTTCAGCTGATTCAGATCTGTTCTTCACTTCTCTGTGATCAATCTGTTTTTAGGTCTATTTTCTGGCCTTGTTATATGCACTCCAATGAATGTCATTCTGTATCTACATCTGCTCAATGTCCACATGTGAATGTATGCATAGGTAAACCTACATCCCACAAACTACATGACCCAATGCAGCTAAAAATATATTGACATATTTTAGCACACAAAAAGAGACAAAATTGAGCATAGCCCTCAAGAATCACAGTATGATTCGTACTGTCGTTAACATGAACATTAGCATAACTGCATTAGCAGTTTTCCACAAACTTGTATGTTGGTCCCACCACTACACATGTACACTGTTTACACTCAACTTCAAGGCCTTGCATTCTGTTTCCAGATAATTCTGCCTGCAAATGAGACCCATCTGTGAGGGTAGGTTTCCCACCACTTGCCTAATGCCTGGCAAAACTCTGTAAAGTCGATGCTCAGCAGACTTGGTTAAAATGTTTCTTTTTAAAAAAAAAATACTGTACCTCTTTAGACAGTGAATTTTTTTTTAAAACACCACCATATCTCTGAGAATTTTCAACAAAATATTGCTAACTCATCATTAAATAAATATATGTACAATCATAAGAAAGACGTTTTGTTCAACATAACGGTGATATAATATGTTTATTTAAAAAGATAGCAGTAGACCAGCTGATGACTATGGGTTAAAGCAGGGCTGCCCAACCCTGTTCCTGGAGATCTACCGTCCTGTTGGTTTTCATATCAACCCTAATTTGGCACACCTGATTCTACTAATGAGCAGCTCAACAAGCTCTCTAGCTGTTCAGTGAGGTGTGCTTTGTTAGGGTTGGAGTAAAAACCTACAGGACGGTAGATCTCCAGGAAGAGGGTTGGGCAGCCCTGGGTTAAAGTATTCACAAGAATACATTATGCTCAGTGGCCCTCATTGATATAACTTCTTAGCAAAGGAATTCCCACAGAACACTTTACAGGCCAAGTTTGATCAAGGATAAACAATGCAAGTGTATTGACTGCCTTAGCATAGAAATGTAAATCACCTAGAATAGGGTTCCCTAACTCTCCCTACAAACACACTATGTCCCTGCAGCGTCGTAATTTCAACGTTTCATTTATGAGGTTGGTACGAAGTTACTGCAACATTATGGTTATAACGTGACGAGTAATGACGTTGCGGCAACATTGCTGAAACATTAAAAATGCAATGTTTACTTTCAGGTCGTTTTACGTCTCCGTAACATTGTAAATATGACGTATCATACCAACGTTGCAGCACGTTGCTGAAACGTAAAAAAAACAAAACAGGCATGACGTTGCTGGAAAGTTGTGCCATTTGTAACTCAACGTCTTGGCGACGACACTCTAGAATTTCACTTTTACGTTGCTGGGAGGTTGTACATCGCAAAAGTGACGTTGCAGCAATGCAACTGTGTTTGTAGGGCTGGTCCTGGCGAGCCGCAGGGTCTGCTGCTTTCTGTTTATGAGCAACCAGTTCCAACACAAGAAGAGGTGAGGTGAGTTAACTGTGCGATCAACTGCTTTAATCGGCCAATCAATTCAAGGCTGACGAAAACAAGCTAACTCTGGCGCTCTTCAGGACCAGGGTTTGGGACCCGTGACAATGTCCGTACAATAACTCATAAACTATGATTAACCGACGATTAAGCTGACACCCAGAACCTGACCAAAAGTACATTTTTGCTTAGACATGAGGGAAACCACAAAAGTCAAAGATCAGTGAAAAAAAAAGCATGTTCCTGTGGGGTGTCAGACTCCATTTCTGGAGGGCCGCACTGACTACTGGGTTTTGGTGTTTTTCCAACACATAAGTGATGCACTTAAGTCACTGACTGGCTGAAGAGTCTGAACAAACAAAATCCATCAGCCATTGTGGCCCCTCCGGAATGGAGGACCCCTAACCCTAACTCCTGCTCTAGACCCAAACGTAGATTACCTGCCTTTACGAAGATAAAACAATCAAGCAAACTCAAGAGCCCATGTATTGACATGGGCGAAATACCACGATACCCACATCCTCTTTGACCAAACATTGTTCAGGTTATGGCATGCCATTTCACTGGTTAAGGACAAGGGGCAGTAAGGAGATAACATCCAGGAATAAGAAAAACTACAGCGGCCAGCATTCCACAGTAAGGCACACCTCTAATGCCTGGTGAGTTTGCTGGATGCACTTATGGTTTATCTTAAAAGTTGGAATTCACTGCAAGAACAAAAAAAAAATAAATTTAACAAAAATTATTAGTATTACATTACATACTTACACTTACATAACAACAAGAACAGGCCATTCCATTCAGCCCAGCATGCACATCATCATCTCATCTTACAACAGGGTAGTGCTCCCCTACCCTCTAGATATTATACAGCACCATATCATATCAACATATGAAAATAAAAATTACTACCCTCTACTACATACTACATTAAGCTATTATCACTGTGACTACTCTCTGTGTGAAGAAGTACTTTCTAATGTCTGTGCAGAGTTTACCTTTAGCTAATTTCCATCTATGCCCGCTCGTTCTACTAACAGAACTCAACCTGAAGAATCTCCTGTAGTTCACTTTATGAATCCCTTTTATGAATGTAAAAGCCTCTATCAAATCACACCCAAGTCTCCTTTTACTAAACTTAAAGAGATTAAGTATCCTAAGTCTTTCCTCATAACTTTTATCTTTCATACCAGGAACCAACTTAGTTGCCCTTCTTTGGACCTTTTCCAGAGCCTCTATATCTTTTTTGTAACACAGTGCCCAGAACTGCACACAGTACTCCCAAGTATGGTCTGACAAAGGTATTGTATAACATAAGCATAACTTCCTTGGATTTATACTCAATACTATTGGCTATATATCCTAGCATCCTGTTAGCCTTTTTTACCGCTACAGCACAATGCCTAGAACCTGAAAGGCTTTGATCAACTACTACTCCTCCTGCTACCAAGTCGTTTTCAAATTGAGCACATTCCAATTTTGTTTCTCCCATAAAGTAGTCGTGCCTCATGTTTTTATTTCCCACGTAACATTTTACATTTAGCTACGTTGAATCTCATTTTCTAGACTTAAAATCTTATTGCTATTACTTTTTTGCTAAATAAGACAAAAAAATTGCCAATGAGGTGAGACCGTTTGACTCATTTCAAGATGTGGCAATGGGGTAAGACAATTTCACTTGAAACTTAAAACAAGCTAATATTGTCTACTTGAGAGAAAAAAAGAAGATTTTAAGTCTCATTACAAGACTAAAACACTTGTTAAGACAGACTTTTTGTTGCAGTGTTTCTGCAGGTGGTCCCAGCGCTTTGGCTGCCGCGTGGCGTTGAGAACGAACGGCTGTAATGGAACCCAGCCTCGGGTTCAACGTGGCGTTTGCATTGTCGTTACTGTATTGTGGAAGTGCAAACTTAACTGGAAATATGCTCACTGGAAAATCAATTGAGCCACGTAAGAGTAGAGTTCCTGCTGCATGCTCAGCTCAGCATAAAACGAGTACCCTATTTCAGATTACTGGTTTATTATGCTTTTTGGGGTTTTTTTTTTTGCTGCACCATGATAAAATATTTTTCACACAGCCTGGTGGCCTTTTTAAAGAAGATTAGGATAAAATAACTCAATCTGTTTGTGATAAAAAAATGTTTGCCTCCCATAAATTTTACATGACTTGGCAAGCAGTAGATAAAAAAAAAACCTTTATCTGGGTGTATTGAACTAAAACCAAAGCTTCATAATCTTTACACTACCCCAGAAATAGGCCATGGGGTCAACGCCCAAATCATGAAGCAATAAGGTGTTCTCAACATGTTCTCAATGGTCAAATAACTTGTGTTATTAACATCCTCATCCACATCCACCTTCACACTGATCCACGTTAGCTGATGAAAATACACAGGGGAATAAATATAAAATTTTAATCCTGGTCAAGCTGCTCTTGCGGGTTTACATGACTTATGTGACGTATTCTTTCACGATCGCTGCCCGTCAAAGCCTTACGGTTACGGTCCAGTCTTTTCCCCAGGACACCCTCATTGTGAGAGTATCTTTCATTGTGTTTGACATGCACTCCCCCTCCTGGACAGAATAGGTAAATGCAGCAAGCGCAAAGAGAATAGAATGTACATATTTCTAAAATCATTTTTATTTCTTATTAAAGCAGAAACACTGAACAGTATTTGCCTGTACATAAGCATTTTATAAAATTTTGTCAGTAGAGGGGCAATCATTTTTCACAGTGCGTATGTAGTACTAACGGAAAATAGCTTATTGTCATTACAATCAGTCTTGGTGTAGACTTCCAACATCACATTCTTTTAA
Source organism: Ilyophis sp. 1 JC-2022 (assembly GCA_022702515.1). Taxonomy (NCBI): domain Eukaryota; kingdom Metazoa; phylum Chordata; class Actinopteri; order Anguilliformes; family Synaphobranchidae; genus Ilyophis; species Ilyophis sp. 1 JC-2022. Next base: position 100,975,751 of record CM040405.1, read on the forward strand.
CGGACGATGTCTGCATTCTTCAACCATTTTCCTAGGATGTTTCAATATTTTTTGGGGCGGTTGGTGTGTTTTAAATCAGTAACTGATTAGGTGGTTGTCAAGTTCTTGTAATTAATATAATTAGTAATATTGTACAGTGCATCAATATAGTCATCAAGCAAAATTGACCAACACTTATTTCATCCTCATGGAACAAGGCTGTCAGTGTATTTTAAATTTCTTTCTTCAGTAGTGATTTGCTGCTATTCCCCCCTTATCTTTTAACGTTTCTTTTACCAAACAAACACTCCTTCAGTTGGAAACCACAGAAATACACTCCCTTTCAGTGGGAAAAACTTCATGGTAGACATACCATGAAACACCTCCTCGGTAAAGCTGTTCATTCACATTATGTAAATGTACATTATGACACTTAAAACCTGCGTCCTAACTGATCCAGTCAGTTAAAAAAGGCACTGTTCATAAAGAGTAAGCCTACTTTCTTTGGGTCACCTCCTCACATCCAGTTTTCTATTTCTTCTCCCCCACCCCCGGTGAACCCTTGGCCGGGCCCCCCACGACACCCTTCCCCCCCGCCCCCACCGACCCTTTCTCCGCTTTGGGGGTCTTTGTGAGGCGGGCAGGCTTCTCCACTTTCTCCGCCTTCTCCGGCTTGGCCGGCTCCTCCTCCGACTCAGGGGCGTCTGGCTTGTCGCCCTTGACCTTGCGAAGCTTGTTCTTACCCTTCAGGGGGGCGGAGAAGGTGAGGGAGGTCTTGTTGAACTCTAGGGGGAAGATGCCCACGTCCCCGTCAAAGCGGTTCTTGGTGACCTGCAAGGACCTCCGGCCTGGGATGGTCACCAGCTTCTTCTCCTGAAGGATGAGCACGTTGTCTGCCTCCTGACTGGCCTGTGGAAAACACCACCCACAAATACAACCAATCCCATTAGTCTGATAAGTTCCTGTCCCCAAGAGCAGTCTACACTTGTCAGAGAAACTTCTAGATCATGGATATTCAAATCTGGCCCTGGTTTTCTTTTCTCTCAGGTAATAAACTGAACAATTAGTGCTACAGATTGGCAAGGCCGTCTTCACACCTGACTTCCATCCAGGTAAAGAGAGGGTGGAAAACCTGCAGTTCTCAGCCCTTCGAGGACCCTGAATCGAATAACTGGGTTCTAGATGTTTCTGTCACAGACACACTTTGGCAAACTAATTTTGGTAATGGGACAATAAGAATTTGCATTTGATTGAGGTCAAGAACATTATGTGATTACATCCGAGACATCGTCACAACTATTTCCCCCAGTGTGTCCAATTAAATTATCGCCCTGATATCGCTCACAGAATAATATGACTGTTAGCCACTCGCTTTAGCACCTCCCTCATCATAATGCAGGCCTGAGGATTGTGGGCCGGGGGCGTACGCTGTGGCTGACCTTAGCCGTGCCGAAGATGGAGGCCGTCTGCAGGTCCTTGTCGTCCTCCTCCTTCCTGGGGTGAATGATCAGGGTCACGTGACAGCTGCTTTGTGTGGCGAACTTCCTGAAGGCCCCAATCATGTGGTCCTGGACGGCAAACCTGCAACCAAGCAGAAAGCAAGAACAAGTTAGGCTACTTAATCACAGTGAGAAAGAGGGAGGTAAAGAGCGAGAATATTAACCCTGTAATGAGTGCAGCAGCTGTCATACACTGTTAAATTACTGACAGGCTTGAACCAATACAGTTTTGTGGCTTTTGTCTTTTTGCGTGTACAACAGGGGTGGCCAATTCCAGGCCTCGCGGGCCGGTGTGTATGCAGGTTTTTACTGCATACACACCGGCCCGCGAGGCCTGGAATTGGCCACCCCTGGTGTACAATATGTACAAATAAATAAATAAAGATTTTGGCTAGCTCTGCCTCAAGGCATTTTCTTCAGTGGTACACAAACTATGACTATGTTAGAACCAACAGAACTTGGCAGAAAAACACCTTGACTTTAGCGCCAACTGTAAAGGGATAGTTCACCCATTTTTAAGAATTTGATATTGTTTTACATAACCCCAAAATAGTATGTTAAGCTGTAGTTATTGAATTAGAATTGCTGTTCTTGCGCAGAGTGATGCTAAATGTTACCGATTCTCTTAACGGATGTTCTTTATTTGAAAACGACATCATATACAGTCATTTGAGTGGAAATATCGTCCTTGTGCACTGCATTTTTGTTTCCAACAATGACACTTGTAAAGCTGTTGTTAAACCTTATTTGAGTGGATTTAGGCGGTTATTTAAAGCAAGCTAGCCAGGGGGAAATTATATCCAATGGCAAGATGCTAATGGTTAGCATTGCTCCAATTCAGGAATTACTATAATTTAGCTACAATGGTGAGACCAGAATAGCATAACTACAGCTTAACACACTATTTCTGGGGTAAGTAAAACAATATCAAATTCTTCAAAATGGGTGAACTATCCCTTTAAAGTCCACAATCAAGTCCGTATGATGTAGATCTGTTCACGGCTCACAACTTTGTGTTTACAACCATTGTGCTCCATTGTGCAAGGATCTTACTTGTCCACAGAGAGGTTCTCCTGGCCCATCATGAACTGAAGGTTATCAATGACAACATGGCTGATGTCGTACATATACGCAGCATGGTTCATGGTGTCCAACACAGTTCTGCAGAGACGGGTGGAGTCAGCAAGAGAGGACCAATAATGTACAAGAATGTAAAATGCTGCAATAAAGGACTGATGAAGTATATACAGTGAGCACCATAATTCATTGGACAGGGACACATTTTTTGTTATTTTGGTTCTGTACTCTAGCACTTTGAGTTTGAAAGGATACAATGACAATGAGGTTGAAGTGCAGACTGTCAGCTTTAATTTGAGGGTATTTTAATCCATAACCTCTCTGCATTTGAATGGATCTCTATGGGAATTGTGGAATGGGACAAGATTTAGCTAAATGGTTCTAAGCCATCAAGGGTCTGACTTATCAAACAAGCCTTAAACCATCACTCTGCTGCCAGATATTCAGTAGATATGGATGGATAACTTGAAGGGTTTTTTCTCCTGACTTATTTTTCCATAGAGTTCAATAGGAAAATTTGTCAGGAGAAACAACCCTTAAAGTGATCCATCCATATGTACTGCATATCTGGCAGCAGAGTGATGGTTTGAGGCTTGTTTGATACCTCAGACCCTTGATGACTGACAGCCATTTTGCCAACCATGTATTCCATACTGTTCCAGCATAATTTACAGCTAAATATAGTCCCACCCCCCAATTCCCGTAGAGATCCCTTCAAATGCAGAGAGGTTATAGTATCGCTTGTAAGAGTACCAGAAAATAAGATACCAAGAGCCTTTTGATATTGTTGGGTCACAGACGTCAGGAAGTCATGACATGCAAAAGATATGCAACCAAATATTAAAAATGATTACTTTATTCTACATTATGTTAAACCGTCCAATATTTTTGATGCGTCAGGAAGTCATGACATGCAAAAGATATGCAACCAAATATTAAAAATGATTACTTTATTCTACATTATGTTAAACCGTCCAATATTTTTGATGCCCGAAAATTAGGGGGACTATGTACAAAAGGTTCTATAACGGACGGTATGGAAACGGTTCATCCGACATGGATGAAAATACCCTCAAATTAAAGCTGACAGTCTGCACTTCAACCTCATTGTCATTGTTATCTTTCAAACTCAAAGTGCTAGAGTACGGAACCAAAATAACAAAAAATGTGTCACTGTCCAATGAATTATGGTGCTCACTGTATAAGGAAATAGCATGTGTCACTGTCCAATGAATTATGGTGCTCACTGTATAAGGAAATAGCTCATGTGCTTATTCAAATGACATTCCACTGCATTTAACACCTCAGAAACCAGTCATCTTCTACCAATCAAGTTTTTCTTTTGGAAAAGCATTCACACTAATGTTTCCCAAAATGTTTTTATAAAATTCATTATATAATCATTTCACCCTACCAATAGATGGTTTGTATTGTAAGATAGTTGCCAATCGAGTTTTAAGGAACCATCCATTAAGATCTACAGAAAAACTCAAAAGAGGACCAAATTCAATATTAATTGAACCAATGTGCAATATTAATATCATATACTATGTCCCATAGACCCATGACATGCTTTTGAGCCTCCTATTTTATGCAGATGCTACATATAAAAGACATGTATGAATTTCTGAAATGCATTTATTCACTTGCACTACACAAAAACTGTCTGCAGGTTTTGTTCAACCGGCAGAGAGCTACAGTGCCCATAAGCCTTCCTAGAGGGAGTTACTTGAGGTTTTGCTGTCCATGGAAGGTCATGAAGTAGAGGGGTAGGTCCTCAAACTTGTCCGCCCAGGCGTCGTACTGGTCCAGGTCGTCCTCCAGTCGCTGCATGCAGAACTGGGTCAGCATGATCTTGGCCAGCCGCACGTTGTTGATCTCGAAGCTACCCCACAGCGTGTTCACCCCCTGCATGCACAGGTCCAGGGCGCACTCGCTGATGAAGGTGGTCTTCCCGCTGCCCGTGGGGCCTGCACAGACAGGAGAGACAGAAAAACAACTCAAGTTACCTTGGTAACCACCCACCACCGCACCGAAAGATCAACTCCTGGCAATTCTGTGATTAGCCCATTGTCTGCCCTGTACAGAGACGAAATTTTTTTAGTTTTAGCATTTTTTTACGTCAATGTTTTATATTCTAAGAGCAACATAATACAATGTTTATAACTTTTCTGTAGTTATACAATTGCGCAATGACAAATAAAGAATAAAACAATAAATAATTAATCTGATGTAAAAGCTGCTAATAGGCTTTCGGGAGGTGAGGTGAACCGCTTGGTATCGAGTGGCTGAGATAATATGCTATAACAGAGACTGAATTATCTGCCCATATGCACCACTAGCATATTTAACGCACACATTTGAGCCAGTTCAGGGTTTATCATAAGCTGGTTACTTGCTGAAACAGGCCATGTCAATCGAGCATTTTGGTAAACGCCTGGAAAGGCGCAAAGTGCTGCACTTTAAGAGATTACCGGTTCATCGATTTTACAGAACTCTGTGGTGTGCTTTTGCAATTGAATGCTGCATGGTCATTTTGAAATGAACATATGTCAACTTAACCTCAACTGACAAATTCAAAACAAATGGGCCCAAAGAATGGATTAGGCTGGAGGATGGATTAATGAATGAATGGACAGATGGGACAAACGGATAAAAGACACTAACTGTACCCGTAAAGACAGTGAGCTCCCCCTTGCGGTGGCCCTTCAGGATCTTGTTGAGCTCAGGGAAGCGGCCCCACTTCACCCCGGCCACCTGCTCCCGGTTCGCCAGCTCTCCGTAGACTTCGTCCCTCAGCTGCCGGAAGGAGACGATGGACTTGTGCGCGGCGGGTATGGACGCCTTGAGGATTCGGGAGAGGTTCCGCCCACTCTCCAGGGCCTCGCCGGGGCTGGGCTGCAGCTCGCCCGGCCGCACCAGGGAGCAGCGCTTCAGGCCCAGCTTACGGGAGAAGATCTTGGAGGCCTCCCAGGAGTTGATGTCCCCGCCGAGCCACAGCGTCACCCTCTTGAACTGCTCCAGGTAAGGCAGGAGGACGGGAGGCAGGCTGCTGACGCCCCGAGGCAGCGTCAGGCAGGGGAGCCCCGTGGCCTGGCTGACCGCCAGGGCGTCCGTCTCGCGGCCCGTCAGCACCACCTCCGAATCCTTGCGGCCCACCAGCGGGAGGCCAAACAGGTTGTGGTAGGCCGACGGCCTTGGCAAAGTGGCGTCGGCGTAGCTCACGGCGCCGTCCCTGTCACAACTGGCGGTCAGGAGCTTGAGCCCCCGCAGGGCAGAGTCGCGCCCACCGAACCAGGGGAAGACCAGGCTCTTGGTGGGCTTGAAGAACCTCACACCGAACCGCTTGAGCGTGGCGTTGGAAATACTGTCCATTCGGAACATGGTTTTGACCAGCTGCGCCTCCTCATCCGGGAGGTCGGAGAATGAGACGGAGGCTGACCAGATCCTCTGCACCTCGCGCAGCTCCATCTCCTTCACTTCCTGCTCCTCCGGGCTTTCCGGGTATCCCAGCAGCACATCGGGACTGAGGGACGAGCAACCCTCCTTCTGCATCACCTCCACACAGTCCTGAAGGTCTTCCCAGCTTCCCTCCACTAGCGTCTCCTTGCAGAGGAACTGCCCAGTGGTCTTATCGATGAAAAGCGTGAATCCATCCTTTCCAGCCGCCTCTGAGCCCCCTTGCGCCCCTTTATGTTCCAGGAAGAAGCTGGGAGCGTGCAGACAGCTGTAGCCATCGTAGAACGGGATCTCCTTGGAGCGCAGGTACTGCTTGATGTCCGTCACCGTGACAGGCGTGACAGGGAAATCCAATGTGGACTTTGCATTCTTTTTGAAGCTCCTGCAAAAACTGAGGAGCACAGTCATGCGGGGCAAGGGAAGGCACGCAGGGGAAGCCCGTACAGCAGGCCAAACTGGGCCGTGTCTCACCAAAAAAACGGAGAAGTGCCTGAGAGACCACGCCTTCCTGAACGGGAGGAGACAGGAGGTCCCCCTCCTGAGTGAGCTCAACCTCCACATGTGTGTTCTCAGCTATCCGTCACCGAGCATCTCACGCTACGAGCAATATGAAAAAGACAGTAATGCAAATGGTGCATAATGTTTTCAGCGTTGCTTCCTGTAATCTATTTTACTGTCCATCATCACAGCTGATCGCCTCTGCAAAAAAACAAGTTAGATCATTCAGAAAAAGTAACCAGCAATTCCGTACACTGGCAATGCAATTGGCAATGCAAATTTTTTTTATAACGTTATCGTTGTATAGTAGCACGCCATCACACCTGGCTTTCTAGGAAGCTAACGTTAGTTAATGGCATTTAGCCTCCTAGCTATCTAGCCACCAACTTCGCATGACCTCCTTTTGAGCGCAAACGGAATAACCGAAACGCATAGTGAATTAAAAACACATGGATGTAGAAAACACATAACCGTTGCCATTCCTTAATCTGATATAGAACGCAAACCAACCTGTTTCATGTTATTCATGTAACGTTACGTCCTCAGCTTCAGGACGCATTTTTTTTCGCGTGCGCGCCTAGATGGGTAAAGCGTACTTCAAAATAAGTCCGTGTGAAACTTAAACTTAAGACAGATACACTGCATTCTCTGAATAAAACACATAAGAAAATCAGTGAACGTTCCTAGGATTACCATAATAATTCCATAGTTTTTATGTTTTGTAAAATGTATAAAACACTTAGTCTAGTGGCTGATTTAGATCGTAATACTGAATGGACAGTTTGTGGTGGTCCAAAGATAATGACTGCCAAACATCAGCCCGGAATTTAACATCGACGTACTGTTTCTGCACATGTCCAGTTCATGTTCCTGCTTACAAAACGTCCTCTAATGAAGTTGAGTAAATGGAGTGAATGTGCAAGATAGCACTTTTAGTCTAATAATAGGCGGCTAACATCGTTGTTTTTTGTTTAGATATGACTTCTAGGGGTACCCCGAGTCGCTTTCTGCAAAGTGTTCTTCAAAATGGTGTGGGCCGATACGTTTGTCAGCTGAAGCGAATCTCTCTTATATTCTCAAAGAAGGCACAGAGTTCGCTGGGAGTCAGGTAAGATGTCTTGCTAGCTAGCTGTGCTAACCACATTGTAAGAAATAGCGATAAACTGTGTACCTGTGACATGGTAAATGTGAAGGATATTAGCAGTCTATTAAGTATATTGCTGATGGTGCCAACAGCTGCAAGCTGATAATACAACATGGTTATATAGGTCGTCCTTAGCTAGCTCTGTATCTAACGTAGTGCAGGGATGGATGGGCAAGGAGGGTCGTATCTGTTTCTGGATGTCAGACTAACTTCTGCTCTTAATTACTTAATTAGCCCAATTATTTACATGATCTGATATTTTACCTACATTCCGCAAAATTAACAGCAGATGATGAATGTTCTTGTGCCTGTATGCGTGTAATGTAGCATTTTATTGTGGTCGAATTTACGAGTGAATTGGTGTTTGGGTATATGACTGGTGGCAGTAAAAAAAACTGCATACACACCGGCCCATGATGAGGCCTGGAGGCCCATCCCTGATCTAATGTCGACCTGTCTAGTTTTTTAGAAGTCATATTTTTGTATGAATGCAATTTAGCTAATCTATCTAGCTAGATGCAGTCTTACGGATCTATCTGACACGTCAAGGTCGTGGTGTGCTTGGCAATAACAATTTTGTCTTTTTGGCGCAGGGAATTCATAGAAGAGGGTGTAGTGGATTTCGCTAAAAAGAACCCGGGGACCGTGGTCTACGTCTCGCCTCAGTCCTGCAGAATTCCCAAAATAGTTGCAGAATACTGTGAGTATTTTCTTCAACGCAGGTTCCCGAGGGGTTCTTTCCAATACTCTAAAAATGCACCCTCCTTTCTTCCACTGGTATCTTCTCTCCTCCATGCCTCTGAAACTGATCTTTGTGTCATAATCTAATGTTGCTGATTTGACTAAATATTACTTAAGTTACAAATAGTTACAAATCGATTAATGTCTCAACGCAAACCGCAATGTCAAGTAGCTACATGACATGCAACTACTTGTAGCCTACTCCAAACGTTTTTACAGTTTTGCATACTTACGGGTAGGAGAGGAGTGGGAGTGGAGGGGTGCATCCCAATATTCTTCGCTCCCTACCTCCCCACCTCCACTCCCCTACTACCACTCTTCTACTACCCAGAAGTATGTGGAGGAAGGGAGGAGGGGAGTGGAGGAGAGGAGCCATGAACAAAGTTGGGACAGCGAATCTGCTTCACCGTCATCAAAATCGACGTCGACTATTGATGAAGTTGCCCTATCATAAATTTGATTGACGCCGAGCCCACAAATATTCCCAAAGCCAATCACAGATCTTCCACATGGTCTGCCCATTTAAAACTCCAAAATATATTTTAAGTTACAAATGCAAGTAACCTAGTAGCGTACAGTGTAAACATAGCCTGTATTGCGGTTCACGTCGAGACACTAACATGTAATCAGCAACATTAGATCGAAGTAAACATGTTGTAGTATAGGCTACACAAACATAACAATTTACTGTAATTCCAGAATCCCGATGTTCCCGATTTCTGAACATACCGAGCACTAATTCACCTCATAGGCCTATAGGCTTCTGTAATTTTTTAAATCAAATTTTAAAACGTCCTTTGGAATGGTTGAATAAATTAATTCATGCATTCACATAGCTACTGAAATGGTAGCTGTCATGCTTAGGCTATATTTATGTACAGTCATGTTCGTTAATAAGCAATGTTAATGTGCAAGCAAATAAATAAAGCTGTTTCCCCAACTTAAATTACCGAATTTATATGTAGTATATGAAACGGACTGGCATTTTGTTGTCCGTTGTAGGATGCTATGTCCGTTGTGTGCTAATAACCAACTGAAGCACATACAATTTAGGCTAAATATCTTGCATTGGGTCATCATTATCTTGGGGAAATTCATATAAGGCATAGTTATGCATCATCACTGTTGCCTTTTCTTAAATCTCTGGGCGTGAGCGCAATGATGTCATCCAAAAATGTGAAAAAACTTCAGCAGTAGCATATGTCGATGTATGCTTCACCGGAGGGGAGGGAAAGCCGAGTTTGAAGCCGCTTCGCTGGTCTTCTACACTATTGGGGCAGTGGAGGGAGGGAGGAACGAAAGATCGGTTTCCGGGGCACTGAGTAGAGGAGTGGTAGTGGAGGAGGAAAGGTTGCATTTTTCGGCTATTGGAACGCACCCGAGGAAAGGAGGTGGGGAGTGAAGAATATCTTCACTATATACTATATCTTCCAACAAATCCGTGTGAATTTGCACTGATTATTCATTTACCTCACGTTTTCTCAAAGACAACTTTTTGGGCCACGATACCGTAAATCTCCACTTTTTACGTGTTTTATTGAAGCAGCCCCTTTTATGACGGAGAAATTGATAGAATAGTGAAGAAGATTTACAATTTGCAAATCCGTAGCTAGGTGGCGCTCGTCTCAAGCATTTCTGACAGACAGTTTGTCTCTCTGATTCAGGTTTTTGTTGTTGTTGTTGCTTAAACGGCACTTCAATTGCCATTGTGGTTTAAAAGGTTATCTTATGGTACAGGTCCGCAGGCTATTAGTCTAGACTGGTGAGTTGTTAGCCCAGCATTACCCTTTTAACTCAGTTAACTGTGTTTATAGGCAGATTAGCTCAGAAAAGCCCTGGTCGTCATGGCCTTTTTGCGCTTCATGATCACTGTAGAGAGTGCTTTTCACAAATTGTTTTTTACCCAATTCTTCAGTATTTTTAGGTTGGTGCTTTAATATAGATATTTTATGCATTCGTAGCTGCAGGAGGTTACCTATTTTTTCTGGAGATGAAATTTAATTAGGTTCAATTAACCCAATTAATGGTCCAATTAAGTAACAGAAATGTGCGTGAAAAAAGAGAAGCCTGGACCCCTGGGAGCAGGCGATTGCACTCCCGGTGCGTGTTCATGCTGATGGTGAATACTGATATGCCTTTAACGCACAGCCAGCTACCGGCTTAATGCAGCTTGCTGTCATTCGTCACTACATATTTACATGCATAATCACACACCCTGTAGTGTTCGGGTTGACAATCCTGTTTAAAATCGGCATTCACTGCAATTCTATGTCGTAGACACATTATATAACTGATGTACTTCCTTTTAAAAACAAAAATGTAGCACCCACACCATTACACACATAGTTATGAGAGACATAGTACAGAACAGTATCGCTGAACGGACATGAATTATTTATCTATTTTTATTTAACCTTTATTTAACCAGGTTAGTCTCTTTGAGATTAAAAATCTCTTTCAAGAGAGACCTGGCTAAGAAAGCAACAATATATTACAGTCCATAAAAAATGACTACTTTTAACATAAAGGCAGACAAACAACAATGAATTATCTCTCTGGACAAATTTAGGTCTTACTTCTGTATTGATGTGTGCTTAGTACGAGCCTTATTTAGAGTGAAAGGTGTTATGAACACAATTGGGCTGTGTCTATACAGACCCCTTACAAGAGTATTTCTACTGTACAGAAACTGGTGGAAAAGCTGTCTGCCAACTTTTCCTCTCTGTTTCTGATATATCTCTATCGGAGAAGAGACCGTAACGTCTGACACTCAGGATAAAGACTGTGTACTTAGTCTGACACAAGCCCTGCAGCACAAAGAATGAATATAGACACATACAGCATTATCTTTGATGAATATGTGCTCCTCATTGTTACTGATGTTGGGGGAAAAATGTATAGTTTTTTTCACAATCAATGTGAGTTGTATTGAGTAGCCTTGATGAGAGACTGGGGTCTATTTTCATCCCTTGCTGGCAGGATTTTGTAGCATCACATATGTTGCTGCTTTTTCTTTCTTACTTTCTTTTTTTGAACAGTCCACCCTGGGATCTTCTATATCAAAGAAGCCCAATCTGTTTCTGGATTGTGTGCCAGCTTCTGTTCTTGACTATTTAGCGCGAGCCCATTAACTTACTTGATCTAGAAATTGCAAAAAAATAATTTGTTTGATCATGATTGATAGAACTTATTTGAGATCATTTATATATAGGGAATTGCACCAGAAAGTGGTACGCATCAAATTTGGTGTCATGTGGAACCTAAGGGTCTGATTTACTTAGACATTTAGCATGTGCAAAACTTTTTAGCACACACAAAACCAATAACATGACCAGTGATTGGTCATGGTATTTGTTTTGCACCAATCCTTGGTTGTGCTATTAGTTTTGTGTGTGCTAAAAGGTTTTGCACTTGCTCAAGGTCTTAGTAAATCAAGCCCTAGATGTATATTCTCAGAATAAGAAGTCAGTTCTACAATTTATAAGCATTTTCATACATAAAATGAGAATAAAGTAGGACTTATGGATTTTGCCGCAAAAAAAATATTTCTGTGGAGAAATGTTCCAGCAAAGGAACTTTTATCATGGTTGAATGCATCATCGTTCTCTGTAAAGCGTATACCTAGAATTCAATGAATATAAACATGAAGTCACATTTAAAACATTTTTTAAGAAACTGTTTAATCTAATACAACCCTTTAAAAAGTGCTTAATTTAATATCATGCTGTTGCCATTTATTAATTTTTTGTGGAGAAAGGGTGATTCTCTATTCTGGAGCACACCAAAATATATCGGTAAACATGTATTAAAACATTCAAGAGTTAAACATTGTTATTAGTCTTACATCTTTTTTTACTTAGTTTCCACCATTGTGGGGGTTCCAAAACGCCTTATTTTAACAGTGTGGGATTTCAGTGAAGAGAAACGATGCAAGTAAATTGTACTTGAATCCGACTAGCTGGCCATCATCTTCAGAACATCTTATGTGTTATCCTTTTGCTTATGAAAATATTATAGGTTGGGTGGCCGATTTTTATGTATATATACAGATGGGTGACAAATGAAAGGAAAAACCAACATAAAGTGTAATGTGTTGGGCTATCATTTTCATACTCATCAAACCATTCAGTGACCCCTCGTGTCCTGTGGATGGGGGCATTGTGATCCTGGAAGAGACCACTCCCATCAGGATAGAAATGTTTCATCATAGGATAAAGGTGATCACTCAGAATACATTTGTATTGATTTTCAGTGACCCTTCCCTCTAAGGGGACAAGTGGACCCAGGAAAATTGCCCCTGTAGCATAACAGAGCCACCGGACCCCCTCGCTGTAGAGGTTTTTCCTTTTCATTCGTCACCCGTGTGTGTGTGTGTGTGTGTGTGTGTGTGTGTGTGTGTGTGTGTGTGTATATATACAGTTGCACTCAAAATTATTCAACCCCCTTCACTTTTTGCACACTTTATTGTGTTGTAGATTAAATTTTAAATGGATAAAATTGTCATTTTTGCCCATCAATCTACACTCATTAACCCATGATGACAAAGTGAAAACGTGTAAAATCTAAAACTGAAAACTCATGTGCATAAGTATTCAAACCCTTTGCTTTAATGTATTTTTAAAGTATTATATTTAATATTTGGTCGCATATCCTTTGCATGCTGTTACTTCCTGGAGTCTGTGACCCATCAACATCAAAAGACTCTCATAATAAATTTACTTCAATGAAAGGTTGGATTTTTCAAATTTTTTCAGTGTGACATTAAGTAATTCACCAAACGGGAAATGTTTTATAACCCTTTTTACTCATCTTTACCAGGGGTGCCAATAATAGTGGATGGCACTGTATACATATATATATATATTTATTTATTTTCTATAGAATGCAAATTCATTGTCCCTAATGCTTTTCTGACCTGATTTTTCTCAGTGCACAGCTGGCCATTTTCACTCCTCTTTCTGTTCTCTTGCTCTCTACACGTTGAGTTTGGTTTATCGGCTAAACTCCCGATCGAGTTCATTCAGTAATTGCAGGGCTGACCGGACGATAGACGATAGGAGAGAAAAGGACTCTTTTTTTTCTTCTTCTCCTTTTGTCCCTCTTCACCTGATCCCTGTATTTCTCTGCATTTTTGTTTTGCTTTTGTCCTTTGCCTCAGTGAAAAGAGAGATCAGATGTGTTGCGTGTAGCTCGCCTGCATAGCTTCGGGAACTTGTCCCGATTTGATCCTGTCTCGTAGGAGGAGTTGCACGCTCTCACCCAAACGTCCTGCACCGCGTCATTTACCCACCCGCGCGTGGCGACGTCTTCAGAGACCTTGACGTCTCCGGTTCCATTTCTGCCCTAGCAGTAGAACTGGGAGGGCTTAACACCCGATCACTTAATACCAAGTTGCATAATGGGAACAGCATTGTTTGCTCTGTGAAATTCAAACTCAGTGTGTGATGTCACACGGCTCAGGTTTTAAGCACTTTCAGGATTTATGGTTCAGGAGGGTCGAGACATTTGGGTGTCGGTAGATCCCATTTAAAACGTGTCCCCAGTGTGTTTTAAACCCAATGTAAAATTAGCTTCAACTTGTTTTATGTACATTTAAATAAACGGCAGTGCAGTATAATGGTTAGGTTATCGGGCTTGCAACCGAGGTTGCCGGTTCGATTCCTGGGTAGGACACTGCCGTTATACCCTTCAGCAAGGCACTTCACTTGCGTTGCTTCAGTATATATCCAGCTGTAGAAATGGATACCATGTAAAAAAAAGTATATATGTACACAAGAGCCTGTAATGTATTTTACCTTATTTTAAAAGTAAGGTATGAGACACTGATGAGACATTGTAAAGAGTGCATTGTGTGTGGAATGTGCATTCAAATATTAATTTATGTACTATTGTACTCACCATTTGAAATGTTTCTGTTAAAATTCTCTGGCATTATCAAGACAATATCGCACATTTCATAAGGTAAAACTAAAGAAGATATTTGGTTGTACGTGAAAGGACTAAACTGATCAGGACGTGTGTGTGTGTGTGTGTGTGTGTGTGCGTGTGCGTGTGTGCGATTTACACCCGCAGTGAACGGAAACGTGAGGGAGGAGACCATCACATCGAAGTCGTCGGGCGAGGTGGCGGCTCTGGTGCACAAGCTGTCGGAGCAGTCGGGCCTGGACATCATCCGGATCCGCAAGCCCTTCCACAGCAACAGCCCCAGCATCCAGGGCCAGTGGCACCCCTTCACCAACCGCACCCCCTCCATCGGACCGATCAAGCCCCAAGACCCCCAGGCCCAGTGAGCGGGGCGACGGGCGCGCCGTCATCGCCCTACAGCAGAGAGGAGGGCGACGGGGGGTACGGAAGCCCCGTCCACAGAGTGCTGCAGCAGCACTGGAGGCAAGCGCTTCGCTCCGACAGAGTGGGGATGAGCAAGGTCACAGTGCTCAGTTCTCTATTATCAAGGACTAAACAGACCAATTGTGTGTATGAAATGTCGGCTCGAGATGGGTTTTCACCACTGTTGTAACTTGATTTCACATGCTGTAAAATTATGTTATCTCACCTTTTTACAGTGTGACATGCTTGCCCATGGAAAATTTTTATACTGTGCTGTGGGAGACGGGACTGTCATCCAATAGGCTGCAGCCTCCATTTCAGTACCTTTCTTTAGCTGTTTGTGTTGTGTGCAATAAAGTGGCTACTGGTTTTTTTTTTTGATTGACAAAGAACTCTCTTATAGTGTCTGTGAATTAGTGTTGTTTTTAGCTTAATCCGGTGAACTCCCTTATTGTGTCTGTGAATGAGTGTTGTTGACTTCAGCTGAATGCTGTGAACTCTTCTTATTGGGTCTGTGAATGAGTGTTGTTGACTTCAGCTGAATGCTGTGAACTCTTCTTATTGGGTCTGTGAATGAGTGTTGTTTAAAGCTGCGTGCTGTAAGTGTGAACTCCCCTATTGGGTCTTGGAATGAGTGATTATTTCATCGGACTTCTGCGTCCTGCTCTGACCTTGGAAAAGCCACTTTTCCTGACACACAAGATTTGCACCAACAGGAAGTGCGCTTGTCTCAGTTGGGCATCCCTTGCCGAAACTGAACCTCATGCAGTTTAATGTTACGCGGTGTCGTATTTCTGGTGGATTAGATTTTCCTCCGGACTGATGTGCTCGGGATTATTAGCGTTTGCTAAACGTGTGCTCTTATCCGCCGTCACTTATCCGCTTGACTCGACCGGACTGTTCCCTGCCAGGCAGCATGATGGCATTATCCCCATCTAGAATTCACGCTGGCAGTCACCGGAGTCTGTATTCATAAAGCGTCTCAGTAGGAGTGCTGATCTAGGATCAGCTTTGCCTTTTAGCTCATAATGGATACGATTAGGATATAGGCAGAGGTAACCTGAGCCTAGATCAGCACTCTGAGCACTAATCTGAGACGCTTTATCAACGCCGGCCCAGGTCTGGAGGCAAGCGCTGTGAGCTACTTACTCTGTACACAGCCTTCAGAGCTCAAGCGTAAGCACACAAGATGGGGCAGTTAAACCACTTTAAAACCGGACCTGAAATCCTCTTTGTTCATCATTTTACGAGCACCCACCTGACAGGTCTTTGTTGACAATGGTTTTGAGATTCCAGAGAGGATTTCTGATAGTTCTTAAAGGACGGGCGGAACACTCATTTCTTTCAGCGCAGGCTCTGGCAATACCCGACGAAGGCTCGTCTTGCTTATCGTCTTGGAAAAAAATAAAATACCCGCATATCTGGACACGTTGGGCAAAGATCTAAATGAGGATCTCTGTTGCTAAGCAACCGCTGTGTACGCCGGTGCTGCCCTCTCCAAGCGCAGCTCGGCGACGTGGCCGATCTCTGAGACTTCGCTCTTTCATCAGAATATCGAATGTCGAATAATTAAGTTATCATAATGTCTTAATTAGTCACTAATACCGAGGGGACGGCGGTGCTCGGTACACCTCGGCTCTTCGGTCGCGAGCGACACCCCAGAGCCAAAACCAGAGCACCTCGCAGGCTGGCGGAACCATCTGGACCGGAGTCCTAACAGCTGAAAGCCCCAGCTGGGCCATAAGCAAGTTCTTTCAGTTAAACCTGGTCGTAAATCCCGCACCCTGGGCATTGGCTTTTTGGGACTTAAGTCTTCGAGTCATATTGGGCCCGTATTCCCAAGTCACCACAATGAAATTGAATATCCCATCTCTTCAAATGCTGTGAACTAATCTAGTTTCCGTTTTATCACAGCTGGTCCTAAAATGAATCATAATCACATTTAAATCTGTACCACGTGCTCCTTCTTAATAGTCGTTTAAATGCATTTTCATACTCCTGCCTTTTTTGCACACAAGTGGAGTTCTCAATGGAAACGCTCTTCTAGTGAACAAGGCAAACGATTCAGTGAACATCTCCAAACTTTAAAGAATGTCAATAACTCATTTTATTTTTTGTTTTTATGCCGCAGATTACCACAGCGCTGTCTCTACTAGCGTTGTGTGGGAATGTAAGTTGGCGTGTGGCAAGTATTAGCGTTAAATAGCCGTCATGTCTCATCAAGGTTGTTTAAGGTGACTCATCCCCCTACCACGTCCTCCATTTTAAAGAGCTGTGTCCTTGAAATGATGTTAAAGGTGCTGCCTAAATGGCATCCGTTAAATAATTCACTCATTCTAACTTCAGTATTTCAGGTTTTTTTTCACCAGATGGGAAACGACCTTAAATAAAGAGATTACCAACTGGTGTGAAAAGGAAACTGGCAGCAAATAAATAACGTGCACAGTGCACACACGAGAGCTAATGAAGGTATGACACGTCTGCCAAACATACCGACGCCTTGCCAAAAAAAAAACACTACACACTGATGCCACGTTTGAGTTCATGTGTATTTTACAAAATGTTACATCTCTCAGAAAAACTGGATTACTGTCACACTAGCCCTCAGATTTTTTTTAAAAACCAAAGTGCATCACTCCATTCAGCAAAATTGTTTTTTTCTCTTCTTTTTTTTGAAAACACAGAAAGAAACCGTCTTAATTATGAAAATAGAAGTTTGATCAGTTCTTGCAGGCCGACGCTTTCGAAGGCGTTTACAAAACTCAAGTTTTACACGTGTACGTCTTACCAAAAACCTGCAGCCGTGGAAATATAGTGCTGCCAAAATGTTATCCTTACAAAGTTGAGGTCTCCCCAGTTTACTGTCATTTTCTTTATTTGATTTGACCTATTCTGTTTTTTTTTTCAATATGGCATGCAAATGTGTAAAGGGAAATGGGGATGGGAGGAATCCATTATGACTGAAAATAGAAAAGGGTTCTGTGTTAAGTTGTTAGGAAAAATAAAGGGGATTGAATGGAGACATTATTTTAGGGAATACAAAGTATATCCAAGAGGCTTTTCCAGATGGAAACCAGTCCCCCTGAAAAGGAGTTTTATAAAGAGCCAATGGAACAGGAAATACTTTGGACCAGTGATTTCACACCTGCCAGCTCTCAAGTCATGTGGCAGGTATTCCTTTTGTGCCTCTTCACCTGATCCCTCTACTGAACCTGGCCCCTCCTCTCCCAGGCCCTGTTCCAAGCTTCGCCCCTCAAGGGTAGGATAACGCTGCCACGCCCCCACCACCGGTACGCTGTCGTTATCGTGCTGAGGGCTTTGTGATGAAAGAAAGCTGGATGAGGACACCATCAACAGCGCAGAGCCAAACAGCATCAGGAAATGGAACACTACATTTCCCAGCATTCTAGTCTGTAATGGCCAGGACAGTGATCTGAATGTTAGAACCACAAGGCAGCTACTTTAACACTCTCCTTATGGGCTCATCTAGCTTAATTGTGTAAATAATGTGATTTTTAATGAATGTATATTAAAATATATAAACTATTAGGTAATTAAATTAATTGGTAAAACTGGCACAGAACGCAACAATACATTTCCTGCTGTTATTACTATAGTTTGGAATGGCGAGCTATGATAAAACCGCTAATCAAAATACACAGGACCTACAGTATTGAAAGCCAGTGCAGGCACGAGCTGTAAGGTTTTTCACAGCTAAAAGAAATAAGTAGAACAGCAGCTTTCCGCTGGTCTTGAATATACGTACACTTACACAAGAACACGTATTTAAGTTTGTACAGTGGTGCAGCCATAATATTTACACCGATAAAAGCCCAATCCTCACAAAAGTATCCTATGGAACAGGCCATATATGCAATGGGAGCAGTACACAAACTTTACAACAGGCTTCCACAGCTTTGAAAGAAAACTAAGTAGGGCACTGCTGTTTACTCCCACCCTGCTATGTTTGGGGGAGCGGGATCCTTACAAACAGAATTCCTTGGGATTTAGTGTCGTCAAGGTTACCTATTCCACGGATGCCAGATGGGGTAAAGAAAAAGCTACGCTGGAATGGAATTTGAATTCGGAATAAATAGCCGGTGTCTGATAACCTACCCAAAATCAATCAACGTCCAATATATTCTATATTTAATAGAGAATTTTGAGAGCGGTGGCTTTCAGAACATTTAGTCTTGGGAGGAAGGGAGAGAGGGGCTGTGGGCATGTTGGAAAACCTGGGAGGTCATACAATTTGCAAACCCTCTCCCGAATAACTGCTCTGCCCGTCTCTTGAGTAATACTGTGTTAATGACACATGTGCCTCCCCTCTCCTCCCCCAGACCCCCAGCCCCCGCTGGCTGCACCCACTGACTGGGACTATATATAGAATGTGTATCTGGCTTGCCTTTAGAAACCTACACAGGATATTCTTTTAAGTAGGGCCTTATGGAACAGAAAATGAGAGTGGCACCTTCTGGGGGAAAATATGGTAATTTATGTTAAAATAGAGGAAATATATCTTTAATTTAGATTGAAAATATGTAAATTATACTGGTATTTCACTTAATGCAATTCTGGCCTACTGTGGGACATAGCATCATTTTACTTTCCTTTTCTTAATCAGTGCATCATGTTAGCATATATATATATATATTTTTTTTAAATTCATATATTGAGTAGATTAATAATTATTTAAAAACATTTTTTTAAACTTATAAATACTAGAGAGCAAGCAGGTTAATTGACCAACAGCATCATAAATTAAGCAGTTATATAGAAAGCTACCATGGCGCAAGCTCCAATGGGAAGCATTGCTCCACATATCACACCGTGTCAGGTCAATGGAATGGCTTGTTTTAAAGAAATGTACGTAATAAGAGTGTACCCCCCCCCCCCCCCCAAGAAAAAAAAAACATACTGACCGGATATTGAAAAGCTGAACAAAAAACATTGACAAAATATAAACCGTAAACCTTTCGATCACCTGGCGCATATCCTGCATCACAAATACAATGTACAACCACAACGTAGTCATCAGTAAAGGGGTCCCTTGTGTTATTTTCTGGTAAAAAATAATAATAATAGTAATACAAACACAAACAGGTGAACAAAATGTTAACTGTATTATTAACCGTTATATCTAATTGGCACATTAAGAAATCTCAGGCACATGGGAACACCACAGGTGGCGTCCAAACACTCAACGTTTTTCGCTTCCCTTTGAGTTTTCCTCGTATAAACAGCATAGTCCTCCATTAACATTATAGTCCTCCATGCTATTAATTTCTGTACGTCGTCTTGTAAAATGAACAATCTTTTTCCTTTTCAGAGATTTGATACCTGGTCATGCGTCCGCTTGGTACAAACATTGGAGGACTAACATTGTGACTCAGCTCATGAAGTACAGTGTAGATTACAAAAAAACAAGATAGGCCACCCACAACGGTCTGCTTTTGAATTATGTCAAGCGAAAAACGACGCCTATAATCCTAAACTAAAAAACAGTGCAACGTAAATGAAGAATGCCCATACTGTATTAAGCTGAATCATCCACAGTAAAAGCTTAGTGCAAATCTGTAAGATTTAAGCCAGCGGTCCACTGGGGTCATTGGCGATCGCTGGCTTCAAATAAGTATTGTGGGATTCAGATTTATTGCAAAAGAATAGTGATGTTGGCCAACTGCCGGCTTTCAAACATTTTATGTTGCTGTGTGTGTTTGTGCATGGTTTGTCCAGAGAATGCGTGTGTTTGTGTGTGTGTGTGAGTGTGTGAGTGTGCGTGCGTGTTCATGTGTTTGCGTTTTACATGGTTCTGCCAGAGTACATATGTGTGTGTTGTGTTGTTTTGTGTAACCAGTGAAACTGCCACCCAGGGAAGCAAGTATGTCACAAAACCTCAGAGATTTCCTGTGAGATGGACAGCAGTTCCCTTGCAAACTCAACAGTGCTCCATTGTACTGTAGTTTACAGGTGAGGTGGGAAAAAGGGAGACATCACAGAGAGATGAAGATTCCTTAAAAGTGTCCACCACAATTCCAACTGTCCTCCTTCTTTTCCACAGGAAACCACCTGTAACACAGTTCTAATCCTGGGAGGCAAGACGGCCCACTCCAGGCCCAGCCAATGTGTAAATTCCTTCATATCTATAGGAAAGAAAAAAACACACACATTATTTTCTGATTATTCACAACAACCTTTCCTGTGGTACAATCAGAAATAAATAAACAAGGAAATGAACACAACCAGGCAGCCCCCTGTCACCTTGTCAAAAACATTTATACATTTGTGTTTACGCTGTTCAGATGTTTTCACTGGGGACTGAAACTATCGGTTACAGTTTCTTCTCCCATGAAAAGAGTAGTTTGTCTGCACGCTTTCAAAAATAAGAACAAAAATTCTCAGTGCGTGAGGAATACCTTTACTAAAGTCCACATTCACAGTGGTAAGCGACTAAGTGCTTGTTTTATACTTCTATATTTTTAGAAAATGGGAAACCAAGCTAACATTCACCAAAGCGAGGCTATGCTGCAACTCAGCTCTTGCACTGTTTCTTAAAACATTTTGGCAGCTCTGCAGAACACCATTATTTCACCGCTTCAGGTTCACAGGAGTATGGAGAGAACGCCGTGTGCCAGCAGGGTTGGACCTGTCGCGGCATGCCGGATTCAATCACGTGTCTGGCGGACATGCGTATGCAGTGTACCGCCACCACTGTTTACCCACGTCAGTGAGCATGGGGTGAAGGAGGGGTGTTATCTACGGATCAGAGGGAAGGTCAGGGACCCTCCGGGGCTGTCGCGTTTTCCCAAGATGGGACCAGGGGTGGCAAAGGGAGGTGAAAACTGACAGACTAGGGATAGAGTAAGGAAAAGAGGGGAGGTAAGAGGGAGCCGGAGGCCGACAGACTTGTGATAGAGCAGGGAGGAGAGGGGAGGAGGAGAGGAAAGAACATGAAAGGAAGGGAAAAGAGGAGGGAGAGAGAGGAGGGCAGCTGTTGTTTGCAGCGCTGCCGTCGGGTACGTGTGCTATCTCCCTCATCTCAGCTGCTGATCGGGGCTGCCATGTTTTCCGTCACAGAAAACGACAGAAGGGCACGCTCCCGCCTTTCGGAGATACGAGAGGAGGCGGGAAACGATACTGGCAGCTGAAATGCGCCGTGACAAATGCGCACGCCATGCACCCTGCAGCGTTGGGCGGGGCAGCATAACAAATGACTCCACCGATACCGCAGGGCGACGTCTCGTGAGGCTTATTTTAACTGACACGCTCTTTTTGCCACGTTCCCGGAGCACGCGGAAGCTTCCACGTAATTCATCAGCAAACTGCCTAAAGCATGAACACCGCTGCAACGTCACAGAAACAACGCTTGCAGTAAGCACACACTTCAGTGTGTCAAAAGACCTTCGAATTGCAATTTTTCAACTTTTTATATCACAAAACGTTATACCATATTAAAACTACATATTTAAACTATCACTTGTTATTGAATGATATAATGTAACAAAAAGTTTTAGCAACATTTAGATTACATCAATCCTGCAACTGTGATAAATCAGATTAAGCATGTGTGTCTATGTGAGAAGTTTGAACGGTAGCCTGAATTAATGCGTAGTATAAAATAACAGTGTCTGCTTGAACAGGAGATGGACAACGCACCGTCATCTCTCTCTCACACACACACACACACACACACACACACACACGCATGCAATTCAGCTGTTTCTTACCTCTGGTACCTCTTGTGTTTGATATTGGGCCCAGAACAGCTGGCTCTTGCACTGCTGACTGGTGCCCCCTATGTTCCGGTGCAGTTCACGCAGGGGGCTGTGAAAGCGGGCCAGTTTGTGACAGGGGTAAGGGCTTTACTAATACTGATCGGGGTGAAGCTCAAATAGTATAGTGATCCATAGTGTTGGTCCAGAAGAGTAGGGAGAAAAGGGGACTGGTGTGTAATAACTTAAGTGCTTGCAGGACACTTCCAAGCCTGAGCCTCATTTCCTGTGGTAGTGTGGAAACAGAGCGTGGTCTCATGTCTCATGCCTCAACCTTGATAAACAGGACTCGTGATCTGCTGGGACTGATGGTACTGTTATGTAACCAACCCCCCCCCCCCCCCCAGCCCATATGCCTCAGAGCGGGTGATATTTCCCAGCACTGCCATGATGCCCAAGTCTCTGTGGTGTCCAAGTCCAGGTCCAGACATGTTTTTTCTCCAAAGCTACTACCCTCCCTCACACACACCCCTCCCACCCCCCACCTTCTCACCAGTCCAGAGAGAAGCAGAGCTCTGCCTCCCAGGAAGACATGGGTGAAACAGAAGAAAAGTGCATCCCAACGATTAATACTGGTTATCCATGCCAACTGGCATCATCTTTGCTCCGCGTAAAACAAGATTTGAAAGATTCCATCTTCCATTTTGGTTTCTCCACAAGCCTCCGCATTAGCTATGTGGCAGCATGTTTTCGCTGGCTGGCTGACTCTCTGCGCTGCTTTTCTTTTTCCATCACTGTCAATATTTACATATTTTACAATGAGAACAACAGTAAAAAAAAATCAACCCAGGGCGTGGGTTGTATTATTCCATCAAAAATAGTTCATCGTTCTTCACAAAGGTGACACTCTGGCTGTCTGTGTAGCAAGACGATGCTGGACACCATGATGGCTCAACCACGACACTTTTCCTCTATGAATCGAATCAATCTTTGATTTTCAATTCCATTAGGCTCTGGAGTCTGTGGCTCATGGCACTGCCGGCCCGCTGCCCCTGTGTGCATCTTTAACAAGTCCCTCATCATTAGACCACCATTGTCTACTGATCCCCCCCGGTTCCAGTCAGACCCCACGGGGTCACGGAGGGTAAACAGTGCGTGCAAGTCTACTGAGGTAGATGTGCATTGTCTTTTTTTTTTGCGGCAAATATGCGGACCTAGAAAACGGAGTCTCTCACTCGCTCATTCGTAGCCTCGCCGAATTGGTGAGTGTCTCCCTCAAAGTACCTGTAGTACCTTCAGTTCACCAGGAGAAGGTACTAATGAGGGGATGTGCCAAAGTTAGGCAACAGCCCAAGATATCGCTACTGTTTATTATTAATTAACAACAAATAAAAGTTTTCACTCAAAGATTCTTGAGTCACAACTTCCTGACCAGGCATTACATTTCTTTCCCAGGAAAATTGAATCCACACTTTCTGAAAAACTGAAAATGCGTTGCTTCTGCAGAAGCTCTGGGGTATAAAGACATTTTAAGAGGCCCTCAGGCACTTGGACGCGCAGTGAGACCTTCCCGCCACAGGGGGGAGCTACACAGAGCTCTCGTCTGGCTTAGTCACCAACGGGTTGTTCTTCCGCTTCTCCAGGATCTTGTTGAGCTCCTCCGTGAAGGAGTGGAAGTGCGGGGAGGTGGTCTCCGGGTCGGCCTGCCGCAGGAG
Source organism: Ilyophis sp. 1 JC-2022 (assembly GCA_022702515.1). Taxonomy (NCBI): domain Eukaryota; kingdom Metazoa; phylum Chordata; class Actinopteri; order Anguilliformes; family Synaphobranchidae; genus Ilyophis; species Ilyophis sp. 1 JC-2022. The sequence continues at coordinate 100,999,902 of CM040405.1, forward strand.
CACGTAGCTGTTGCCGTTCATCTTGCGCAGGACGCTGGGCAGGGTGGCCGACAGCCCGTTGATATACTCGGAGGAAGGCAGGGGAGGCGGCTGTGGGAGTGGGGGCGCAGGCCCGGGTGGGGAAGGGTTCTTGTTAGGCGATGCCTGGCCCTCGCCCGGAACGATCTGCAGTAAGCCGTCAGCGGTGTCTCCCCCGTCGCCGTTGCCCCTGGCTCCTGGCCCCTCCCTCTTTCCGTTGCAGTGGCTGGAGATGGTCTTGAGCTCCATGTGGGAGCTCCTTTTCCTGTCCATCCGAGAGCCCTGCAGCGAGTACTTCCTGCCCCGGCTCCGCCCCTGCACGCAGAAGGCCACGTAGAGCAGGACCACTGTCAGCACCAGGCAGAGCCCGCCTAGGATCACCACCAGGGAGATGTACATGACCTCCATGTTCCTGAAGGTCTGTAATTCTGGACCACGTGGCAAGGGGGCGGGGGGAGATGGCGGGGAAGGGAGGGGCTGCTCGGTAGGGTTGCTGGTGGGGGGAAGGGGCGGGGGCGCCGAAGGGACGACAGGGGTCATCCTCTTCGCCGTCGCGGTGGTGGGCATACCGAACGAAGGCGGGTTCGGCAGAGGCAAGTCGGGCCGGACCCTCACGGTGTAGATGCCTGCCAGCACCTGGACCCCGTTCTCCATGGCGTAGCAGTGGTAACGGCCACTCTGTCCAGTGCGGGCCCCGATGATGAGCAGGCCGTCGGTGCCGATGCGGTACCCTGAGTTCAGCCCGTACCCCTGCAGCTCCCTGCCGTCCAGGGTCCACCGTGGAGAAGCCAGGTTGGACTGAAGTTCACACTGCAGGAGGGCGTCGTCCCCCTCCATCACCGAGCGTGTGCGGTGGACCGCCGTGTCTGAGGACGGAAGGGGGGGAACACGTCAAAACATCTTCAAACAATATCCTCACACAACAAACACCCTCCACAACCTACCTCCACCCCTTCCCTAACTAACAGCATCTACATCCTCCCATCTATGACCAGTTCCACCCACAACCTACACAACGAATACCTTCCTACACCATACACTGAAGGTGTGGCATTTTGCATTATAAACTGAATCTCACTCACCCCCAAATCATTGAAATATTCTTTTTTGTTACACTGCAAAAAAAAGTCCGCCTTAACAAATGTTTTAATCTTGAAATGAAACTTAAAAAGTAAAAAATATTGGCTTGTTTAAAGTGACTTTTTGCTTGACAAGTACAATTGTCTTACCTCATTGGTAATAGTTTTGTCTTATTTAGCAATAAAAGTAATAGAAATAAGGTTTTAAGTCTAAACATAAGATTGATATACTTGTGAAGATTGACTTTTGCAGTGTAAGTTTACCACTTTCCTTTTTATTATACATTGAGCGCCATAATTAATTGGACAGTGACACGTTGTTATTTTGGTTTTGTACTCTAGCACTTTGAAAGGATACAATGACAAAGAGGTTGAAGTGCAGACTGTCAGTATTAATTTGAGGGTATTTTCATCCATATCGGATTAACTGTTTAGAAATTATAGAACCTTTTGTACATAGTCCTCCCCCCCCATTTCCAGGCATCAAAAAATATTGGACAGTTTAACATAATGTAGAATAAAGTAATTGTTTTTTTTATTATTGGGTCACATATCCTTTGCATACCATGACTTCCTGATGTCTGTGACCCAACAACATCAAAATACTCTTGATATCTTATTTTCTGGTATTTGATGTGCAACGTCTAGTTTGACAGTTTGATCCAAGTTATACAAAATCATTTGTACAATGTACGTTCATTTATGCAAATGACAATGGACACAACTCCTCCGCCCCCACCCCTCTCCCTCGCTCACCCCACAAAGTATTTTTCTAAATTGTGCAGTAGGCGGAGACAGGCTGAGACAGTGGGTGTATTTACTCTTTAAGGGTTGTTTCTCCTGACAAATATTCCTATTGAACTCTATGAAAAAATAAGTCACGAGAAGAAACCCTTCAGAGTGATGGTTTAAGGCTTGTTTGATATGTCAGACCATTGATGACTTAGAGCCATTTAGCCAACCATGTGTTCCATACTGTTCCAGTGTAATTTACAGCTAAATCTAGTCCCACCCCTCAATTCCCATAGAGATCCCATAGAGTTTGTAGTATCACTTGTAGGAGTACCAGAAAAAAAGATATCAAGAGTCTTTTGATATTGTTGGGTCACACACATCAGGAAGTCATGGCATGCAAAGTATATGCGACCAAATATAAAAAATGACTATTCTACATTATGTTAAACTGTCCAATATTTTTTGATGCCCGAAAATGGGGACTATGTACAAAAGGTTCTATAATTTCTAAATGGTTCATCCGATATGGATGAAAATACCCTTATTGTATCCTTTAAAACTCAAAGTGCTAGAGTACAGAACCAAAATAACAAAAAATGTGTCACTGTCCAATGAATTATGGTGCTCACTGTATATGTTATAAAAGTTTATGATTCACGATTGTCATAAATACCTTATTCATAAGGCTATTCCCTGCAATTCAGATACCAACAATGAAAAGTTAAAGCAAAAAGTTTCAAGACCTCTAATCGTACGGAAAGAGGGGGCCTGTCATTATTTTAAGCTGGGGGGAGTGTAGCTAATGCCTTTTTTAAAGCTGTTTGTGGATGAAGGGATTCTGAGTGGGTCTATAGTAATGACAGTGAAGTGGATTGATGGAAAATGCTCCTGGCACCGTAGTGTCGAGAAGAGGAAGAGAAACAGCAGGTGCCCCATACCTTCTCCTGTGTCAGACTCACACCCTGCATTTCCATTAATAATGTCCTGGGTAAGACTGGATCTGTGGGAGACGGAATGCATACTGTCTGTATCCAAATATAGTCCCCCTCAATATACGCACAAAATATACACAGACAGACATGCTCATATGTTCACTCATCCAAAAATATATACCGAGGCATTGTGGTAGTACAGTTAGATATTACAATACATCCACACATATTGTAACTATAGCAAAATATTCCTATTCCAAAAATGTATTATCGACATGTACGTATAGAAAGGCAGACGAGGTCAACATAATATTTTTGCGACGAAGCAGACTCCCACAGTGTGCAACAGAAGCTGAGTGCTGAGTGAAATCCATGTTGTGATAAGATAAAGGAACTTCCTGTAAAAGACCAGATAAAAGAAGTAGACATCAGGTGTGATCATCACCCAGCCCCTCTGTCCTTACCTGTCCCTTACGGACGCGATCTCCACGCACTCCGACCCGTCCCAGGCACAGAAGGGGTCTCGTGCAAAGATGCAGTCGAAACAGGAGGCGTACCGGTGACAGGTGGACAGGGGCAGCTGGAGAACTCCAGAGGGGGAGCCCACGTAGATGCTCTTCTGTTGATGACGAGAGGGGGTAGAGGATAGGAGTTGGTGAGGTTGTTTGGGAGTGGTGGACAGATGCATTCATGCAACTGAAAATCAACTGGATCAAATTGCACTTACAGTATGTAAGCCGGAAAGTCTGCACACCCTTATACGTTACAGACTTATACTACAATAGACTGAGTTAATTTTTTGCCTCAAACATCTACACACAATAGCTAATAATGACGAAGTGAAAACAGGTTTTTAGAAAATATGCAATTTGATTTTACTGACAAAAATAGGTTATTTAGGGGTTACATATCTGTACACACCCTTAGCCTAATACTTGGTTGCTGCACCTTTGGCAGCGATTACAGCTTCAAGGCGTTTTGGGAAAAAAGCTACGAGCTTGGCACACTTGTTTCTGGACATTTTTGCCCATTCCTCTTGGCATATCCTTGCAAGCTCCGTCAGGTTGGATGGGGAGCGTCGGTACACAACCATTTTTAGCTCTTTCCACAGATCTTCAATTGGATTCAGGTCTGGGCTCTGGCTGGGCCACTCAAGCACATGCACAGACTTTCTCCGAAGCCACTCCTTTGTTCTCTTTGCTGTGTGCTTCAGGGTCGTTGTCATGTTGGAAGGTAAACCTTCGCCCCAGTCTGAGATCCAGAGCGCTCTGGAGCAGGTTTTCTTCAAGGATCTCGGTGTACTTAGCTGCATTCAGCTTTTCCTCTATCAGAACTAGTCGCCCCGTTCCCGCTGCTGAAAAACATCCCCACATCATGATGCTGCCACCGCCACGCTTCACTGTAGGGATGGTATTAACCAGGTGATGAGCGGTGCCTGGTTTCCTCCAGACCAGAGAATCTTGATTCTCATGGTTTGAGAGTCCTCTAGGTGCCTTTTGGCAAACTCCAAGCGGGCTGTGATGTGCCTTTTACTAAGGAGGGGCTTCCATCTGGCCACTCTACCATAAAGGCCTGATTGGTGGAGTGCTGCCTGGATGGTTGATCTTCTGAAAGGTTCTCCTATCTCCACAAGGATACGCTGGAGCTCTGTCAGAGTGACCCTTGGGTTCCTGCTCACCTACCTGGCCAAGGCCCGTCTTCCCCGATTGCTCAGTTTGGCCGGGCGGCTAGGTCTAGGAAGATTCTTGGTGGTTCCAAACTTCTTTCATTTATGAATGATGGTGGCCACTGTGCTCTTTGGGACCTGTAAAGCTGCAGAGATTTTTCCGTACCCTTCTCCAGATCTATGCCTTGACACAATCCTGTTTCTGAGGTCTGTAGATAAGTCATTTGACCCCATTGCTTGGAGTTTGCTCTGACATGCACTGTCAACTGTGGGACCTTATATAGGCAGGTGTTGCCAATCCCCAATCATGTCCAATCAATTGAATTTATCACAGGTGGACTCCAATTAAGTTGTACTAACATCTTAAGCAGTATCAGCGGAAACAAAATTCACCTCAGCTCACTTTTGGGTGTCATATCAAAGGGTGTGCACACTTGTGTACATATGATATTTTACATTTAGATTTTTAATAAATTAGCACAAATGTCTAAAAACCTGTTTTCACTTTGTCATTATGGGCTATTTTGTGTAGAATTTTGAGACAAAAAATGAACTCAATTTATTGTAGAATATGTCTGTAACGTAATAAAACGTGAAGAAGGTGAAAGGGGTGTGCAGACTTTCCGGCTTGACTGTATATATATATATATATATATACATGTATATATACAGTGCAGTCCAAAATTATTTGGACAGTGACACAATTTCTGTTGTTTTTACATCCATATCGGGGGAACCGTGTAGCAATTGTAGCCATTTTTACACATAGTCCCCCCATTTTATGGGAACAAAATTAATTGGACAAATTAACATAAACTTAAATAAAATTATCATATTTTATATTTGGTTGAATATCCTTTGCATGCCATGACTTCCAGATGTCTGTGACCCAACAACATCAAAAAACTCTTGATATCTTATTTTCAGGTGCTCTTACAAGCAATACTATAACCTCTCTGCATTTGAATGGATCTATATGGGAATTGGGAGGTGGGACTAGATTAAAGGGTTATGAAACCCTCGGTTACATTCTCTCTCCGCCCACACCACAAATTCGAAAAAATGCATAAATGGCGGCGAAAGCAGCAGCAAGGGGGGGGGGGCGGGGCTATATCCCTATCGCCACCCCACCACAAGACCAAAGAGGGAATGAAAAATGAAACTGATCGGTATTAATCGCTATTAATTAATTCGGTAATATCAGTCAATGGGTTCTTCGAGGCGGAGGACATTCTCCCTCTGAATCTCTCCACCGATGCTCTGTATGGAGAAGGAAGGAAGGAGAATAAGAAGAAGCAGTTTCAACGAGTAGAGTTTTTTTTTTTTTTTGCATCTGTTGTTTTTTTTTCTACGTTACTATAACGTACAACGAAGCTATGCAATACAAACGTGACAATAAAATGAAAAAACGACTGCCAAGTGAAAACTACTAGGCTGCTAGCTGTACGCTACTATTCACACAACTGCTCAAATCTGAAACTTCTGCTTCTGCAATAAAATCTCAGCTAATATTCAAAATTAAGTAACATTACTGCAATTATTGAAAAACATACAAAATACACCAAAAAGGTCAACATGAATGAAAATACAAAACGAGGCTTTTTTTTTTGCTTTTTTTTGTTTTTTTTTTTTTTTTTTATTTTTTTGTTTTTTTTTTACCGTTTATATCCCTATCCAATAACTTAAAACAGAAACTTAACTAATATAATAAAATATATATCTTTGTACCTGTAATTTTTTACTTCAGTAAATACATGTCCCAGCCATGGGGATTTTTCTTTTAGGTTTATATTGTTTCCAGCTCCCAACTCCCGTAACTCCCGTGTTAACATTTTGCATCAAACGTAATCCAACAGTAAGATTGAGTACGACAAACTTTGTAGACTATACCTAACGTTATAACGAGTAGCAAAAAGTAAATAAACTATGGTTAACAGAATATAAATAACTAACGATACGAAAAAAAGTCAAGTATAACTAAATAACTTTAATAAATATCAATGATAAACAAAACAATCTTTTTGATAAATGATAAAAAATCTTTGATAACCATCACGTTAGATTGAGGCAATTAGAGCCCAGTTAGCTACTTTGGCTTCCGCAACGCTTCCTTTGATTTTTGGCTGGGCATACAGTGGGCATTAAACTGCAAGCCGCTTTCAACCTGGGCATACCCCCAAATCCAACCTGCCCAGAGAAGACCCATCTTGCACCAGAGAAAAAATTGATTGCGACCCATCAGTAATTGCTTTTAAAAATAAACTTTAATCAATTGAAAAAACAAAAAAGAAATTAAAAAGCTAAATTGGAAAAAGAAAAAAAAACATATTTATTGGATAATAGCATTGTAGCATGGCTACAAAAAAATTGCTTATCAAATGGATATAGCCATTGGGCCACGCAACGATCAATTGGTATAAGTACATGGGGCGGTAAACTTCATCACTTCATGTACATTTTCATTGGGTCAAAAAACAAACTTCAGAACAAGAAGAATGAACGTAGCCCATTTTTACTTTCAACAAACGTTTTTTTAAAATTTTAATTTTTTTTTATATTTTTAAAAACTTTTCAATTTCCATCTGAGGCAATAAACGGCTAATAGATAGGACCTCAAAAATGAAAAATAGTGTTTATTAGTTTTTAAGCTGTGAATTACAAGAGAATAGTATGGAACACATGTTTGGCTAAATGGCTGTAAGTCATCAAGGGTCTGAGGTATCAAACAATGCCTCGAACCATCACTCTGCTGTCAGATATGCAGTAGATATGGATGGATCACTTTAAGGGTTGTGTCTCCTGACTTATTTTTCCATATAGTTCAAGAGGAAAATGAGTCAGGAGACACAACCCTTAAAGTGATCCATCCATATCTACTGCATATCTGGCAGCAGAGTGATGGTTTGAGCCTCGTTTGAGACCCTTGATGATTTACAGCCATTTAGCCAAGCATGTGTTCCACACTATTCCAGTGTAATTTAGAGCTTAATCTAGTTCCAACCACCTAATTCCGATAGAGATCCATTCAAATGCAGAGAGGTTATAGTATCACTTGTAAGAGTACCTGAAAATAAGATATCAAGAGTCTTTTGTTGGGTCAAACTCACAAACAAGTAAGTCATGGCATGCAAAGAATATGCAACCAAATATTAAATATGATAACTTTTTTTAAGTTTATGTTAATTTGTCCAATTACTTTTGGTCCCCTAAAATGGGGGGATTATGTATAAAAATGGCTACAATTGCTACATGGTTCACCCGATATGGATGTAAAATCCCTCAAATTAAAGCTGAAAGTCTGCACTTTAACATCATAGTCACTGTTCCATTTCAAAGCAAATGTGCTGGAGTACAGAGCCAAAACAATAAAAATTGAGTCAGTGTCTAAATACTTACAGACTGAACTGTAAGTGGCTGTATATACAGAACAGAGGGGGTATATGTGAGTTGGGGTACAGGCAGCGCTATGCATGTACCTGTTCCCGGGAGATGACCATGGCATCGACTGGCTGTGGATCCTCATACAGCTGTAGTTCCTCTATGATGTGCACCTGACCCCCGATTTGCACGGCTTTGTGCAGCCAGCCTTCGTCTGTAGAGACAACCCACAACATTGACAAAACGCTTCGACGACTGGCCTCCGAAATATTCCGCAGCATAATGTTTTTGCTATTTCGCAAGATTTACAGCATTAGCTGACAGAAAACTACCTCCGTTCTTGAGGAAGAAGAACAACAGAAACATAAATCAACCATGACCACGGATTCTCTGTGTTGCTGTTGCTCTGCTCGAAAGTTACATAAATGCAAAAGAAATGGCCTCTATTTCAAAAAAATTATTGCCTTCACGCCCACCAGTTTCCACAGATTAACATTTCAATTAATCTAATATTCGTGTTAATGTTGAACAGTGAATGCTCCACATTTATTTTCCCATGCATCAATCATCCATCACTTCCTTAAACCTGGCAAGATCGCTCATTGTCACCATGGAGACAGAGACAGCACCGCAAAAGTCACCTGCTGTGAAAGGACTTCTGCATCAGCAGCTTTGCAAAACTGGACAACCGCCAAACCACTGTTGGCCCATGAAGAGATGCGTAAATGTGCACACCTGTTCCGATGAAAAGGACGTCGTACTGCTGGCCGTCCAGAGCGGCCACCCTGTGCACGGCAATTTTGGTGTAGTCCACACTCCTCTTGAACAGCAGGGGGCGCTGCTCCCTGGGCCGCACCTGCTGAAACACCAGAGGGTGCCTCCTCACAAAGTTCAGCACGTCGTCGGGCAGGTCGAAGGATGAGTTTAAGCCTTTGGCCCGGAACTGGTTTGTGATACACTGTGGAGAGGAGAGGGTGTCAGTACAGGGGACATTGTACACAGCGGTGCTGAATGAATGGAGGTTTGGAAATGGAAGCTGGTGATAGGTCGAGAATCACAGGTCAGACGGCAAACAGTTTGTGATTGGTTGACTATTGGTTGACTCTGCACTGGATGCAAGTGAAAGACATGACAGGTAGAGTAGCTCTGATGACGGGTCTTAGTGATCTTGGCCATTTTGTATGGGTACGTGTTAGGCTGCTTTTCCATTCCTGGCCTGTCTTTTGACAAGTCAAACTTGTTTGTCAGCATTTCCTTTTGTACAAAACCCCTTTTCCACCAAGCAAGTTTGAGGGTCGGTTCGGAGCCGGTGCCTAATCTCGAACCAGTTCTTCGCATTTCGACAGAAAAAGAACTGGCTCTCGGCCAGGAAAACTGGTTCCAGAGCGGCACCAACACTTAGCTGGTCTAGAACCAAGAACCGCTTACGTCAGGGACTTACGTCAGGGGCTGGGGGCGGGATTATTGTGACCAACCAAGACCAACTAAAACTTTGTGAGAGCTTCAGCATAATGAGCAGCACAAATACGTTGGACCAGTCGTCTTTGGATGCCAATGTAGGCAAAGCCAGGAGCAACACTAGACATTGTTGTTGCTGTGCTTGAAGTTGGCGCTAGCATTGCTGGGAAAGCGGAGACATATACAGACGTATACAGTGATGTAATGACATGGCTCTCTAGCCCGTGGAAAAGCAAACCGGTTCTCAGAAGGTTGAACCAACTGCGAACCGGCACTTGCACCAGCCCAGAACCAGAACTAGAACTAGGTTCGTGTTGGCAGAAAGGGGGTATGAGTTTTCCTGTTTACTCATTAAGAGCCTTGACTGCTTCCTCCCTCAAGTGCAGTCACTAGTTTTGTCTTTGGCAGAAAAAGGTCTGCCATTGGTTCCCTAAATTTCTAAAGCCCCAACCCACTAAATGAGCATGTACGTTTTCTGTGACATACCCATTACAAAAATGTTGCGTGTGATATTTTAAAATATAAAACATCAAACTACCTACATGTAAGGGATCGATTTACTAAAAGTTTACATGTAAAAAACCACTTGCAAAAAATCGTCAGAGGTGATCAACTAACAAGGTGTAAAGAGGATTGCGTGTGCTAAACTTGAAAGATATGTTGATTTCTCATTTTTGCGGGTTAGCCTGAATGAATGTGCAAAAATGGGCACTCCAAAAACGTAAAAAACTCATTTAAATACGGGTGTTTGCGGCTGGAGTAATATACATAATGACTCTTAGTTGATCTCCCGCAAAGTGTGAAATGTTAGCACTTGCAAATACTTTAGCTGCGCCCGCAAAATAACACCCCTTATTTGGGATCTTAGTAAATTTACCCCTTAGTATCTAGAGCAGTGCTTAATTTGACCGGGGTGAATGTCTTTGGTAAAACCTGTAATATAATGTAAATTAGTTTTTTCACCATACATCTCGCAACCCAAGACAATCCCTCTCACAGCCCCGCCAGTGGGTCATAACCCACAGTTTGGGAACCACTGAGTTTGGTATGCTGAGTGAATGGCCTTCAGGTCATAGACCCATAGCAGTAAGCAGAACAGAAGGCACTGCACCGGGAGGGCATGACATTGTAGAACCTCACCGAGCCTGGTCTGGGTTCTGGAACCTTCCCTGTGTATTCCGCCCATTTTTGAGTGGAGTCCTGGCTCTCCACATAGGAACCTTCAAAAGCCTTCTGCACGTCCGCAATTGAGTACTGGCAGACAGCGGATGCTTTGACATTTTTCCTTTAAAAAAAAAAAACAGCACACCAACACAGAAAAGATTGAGGTTAATAGTTCTACAAAAAGTCAACAGAGAAAGAGCCGTTTCCGCCAAGTGAAACCTGCCTTCCAGCCTGAATTACAAACAACGCTGGCACAAAGACTTTGCCGAACATTACACAAGCTATATACACAGAATCACATTCTACAAACTATCGATAAAAAACGGGAAAGGGTTTAATGTCCAGTCCTACGCAGTAGAATAGTCAGTGTTAAATCGACTCTTACAGACTATATATGGTCCCTATTGTACTCTGTTAGAGTTTAATTAACACTGGACATTTTTACTGCGTAGTGCTGTTTCTATCTTTTTCTATTCAGTATGAAAAGAAGTGTAATTTCATACGATGGGGGAAATTAGTGGCATATTGACCATAATAAAAATGCAAACAACCTGCTTTAACCGTTTTAACTGACTGTACCCCCCACCCATCCCCTCAGGGAATCCATGTATAGCATAACTGACTGTTCATTATGCTCCCTATAGGTAAGGGAGGGTCACCAAGTACTTTCCCCCCCGCACTCCAGGTGAGATGGGCTGTTGGAACAAGCTGATCCGAGTGCCATCCCTTACAAAAAACCAGTAAACTAAAGTTTACTTTTAAGTATACTCATTTTTATAAACTATTTGTTTACTTGTAAGTGTACTATTTTGATACTTATTGAGACTAAATTGGCCCACTTTTTAATTCATAAACTCATCAAATTCATATACTTAAAGTATACTTTTAGGAATTAAAACAATATAAAATAACTTTAATGAATTTAAAAAGTGGGCCAAATTAGTCCCAAGAAGTATTAAAATAGTATACTTACAAGTATATTAATAGTTTATCAAAATGAGTATACGTAAAAAGTAAACTTTTTTTGTAAGTGTGTTGTCAGGGTCCAAAACCTTCTTCTCTCAAATGTGAGTCAGAACACAGTATTACCGATGACATTACATAACAGCATGGCCCTATTACTAACAACACGGTGGGGGGAGGGGGGAGCACAACTTTATTCTCTCCCTACAACTGTGAGTGACGGAGAGGAAAGGTAAGCTGAGCGAGGGAGTGAAAGAGACTGAGAGAGCAACAGCAATAAACTGAAGAGATAAAAAATAAATAAAATAGTCAGATGAAGAGTGTTCTGAGAAAGCAGAGAGAGGAGAAAGACAAAAAGTGAGGAGAGAAACAGATATGGAGGCTCCTTCCTGCTGACTCACTGTTACCTGACCTTTATGTTAGAAGGGGTGTTGACAGAGTGGCGTGAGTTTGTTTTTCAGTGTGAGTGTACACACACACACACACACACACACGCAGCACCAGCAGCTCCACCTTCCTCTGACAGTCACATGCCTCTGTGGCAGGGCAGTCTATTCAGGTAAAACACCTGACATGACCTCACCATTTCTGCTGGACTCTCCATTTCTCTATTTCTCTGTCTCCAGTCCACCAATCAGATGCGGCATCACGCCCCTCATTCAATTCTCAAACCACAATCAAACAACCACAAGCCAGCACTTCCTGCTCTTACTGAAACACACATCCTTTACTGTGTATGTCACCTGATCCATGGTGTCCACCCTTACTATAGGACAGGTCTTTGTTCCTCAGCAGGAAGTAAAATGGAGAAAATGAAACTGCAACTAAACTGCTTTTTTTTAGAAACAGAATGAACACAGGTGGGTTTTCTGTTTTAGTCCCACAGCAAAATAGATTAAAAAAAGATCAACCCATATGGCATTAATACCTCAGTATTAAACGCAAGCCAAGTCTAGATTAATTGTTTTTTGGTTTTTTCAGATAACACTAATGAGACAGAACTCTTGTGTGCATGACTACGCCTCCTTGTCCACGGGGCTGCAGTCTCCACGGGGGGCCACTGTGATGAATAAAACATGACACACAATGCTGGTGGGTGGGGGAGAAGAAAGACCTCGTCAGCCGTTTAACTAAAGTTTCTCTCCAATGCGAGCAGGCTGAGGTCTCCCACGTCGCTGGCTTGCCTTGGTCTGAGCGAGCTGAATACAGACAGCCATTGTGGATTTCTACTGGATCCAGTCAGGGATCAGAAAGTGCTGCAACATAGCCAAAACAGATCCTTTTAGTGGATCCAATAAGGTTCCATCACGGCACTGCCCGTGAGGGACTGGTTTCGGCAACACTGCAGGGGTGATCCACTAGATCCAGTAAGGGAAGACTGCAAGGCTTGGTACGAATGCAGGGGTGATCCACTAGATCCAGTAAGGGAAGACTGCAGGACTCGGTATGACTGCAGGGGTGATACACTAGATCCAGTAAGGGAATACCGTAAGACTGGGTAAGACTGCAGGGGTAATCCACTAGATCCAGCAAGGCAGGACTGCAGGGCTGTGTAAGACTGCAGGGGTGATCCACTATTTACAGCCAGGGAAGACTGCAGGGGTGATCCACAAGATCCAGTTTGGGACCAATCTGGGTAACCCTGCAGGGGTGGTTCACTGGATCCAGTGAGGGAAGATGGCAAGGCTGGGTAAGACTGCAGGGTGATCCACTAGATCCAGTTGGGCATATATATCGGGGCAACCCTGCAGGGGCGTTCCACTAGATCCAGAGAAGGATCGGTTTGGGCAGTGCAGCAGTGGAGGCAAGCTCTGTGGCAAATGAAAGCTCCATGACGGGCCCTGGCAGGCTGGCTCTTGTTGGCTGCACACTCGCCACAGGGATTGGCAGAACCCACATTCATTATTGACAGACCGGCTGTTAGGGTTTCATTGTATGCGTAGTTCAGGTTGGCATAAAAACTGTATTGTGTAGGCAGCTATTGTGCTATTGTGTATACAATTATATTCCAAGTTTAGCTAATTAAAACAGTTTCTCCCCTGGAGCGTAATAAATGGTAAAACAAACAGGACAACTATGTCTGTCCACTTTACAGTGTGGTAAAATAAAACTCATATTTTGCGCCATGTGTCCATGCAGAGGTTCCTTGGATTGTCAGATTCTAACTTGTAATGCAGTGCGAGCGTGTGCATTATTTAAAAGCTTCAAACACTGTTAAAAAAGATATGAGCGCCAGTGTACGGATGGACTACTTATTACGGCCACAGTGGTTTTCAAGTTAACAACATCCAATGTGTTAGTAACACTTCTACTAAGAAAGGCCTGCTGTTGCATAGGGTGGATAGGGACACTGTGTAATTAAGTACATTCCGAGGCTTATGCAATAAAGATGAACAGGCAATTTGCGGGAAAACCCCAATCAAAATGCACCATGGTGCATTTCATTAAAAGAAGAATCACACTTCATAAAAAGGACTACTGTGCCCAATTAGTTCCCAATGACAAGAGTTTTTCACAGGTTTCCCACAGAAAACAGCGTAGGAATGCCTGTGCGCACCTTTCGCAGAGCACCTGAAGCAAGATCCTCTGTCTCAAACGGGCGCTCAAGGGGACCTGGGGGAGGGATGACACCAGGCGCTAGATCCTCTCAGCCTAATCCTCTCGCCCGCCACGCAGGCAGCCGCTCGGCGAGCCGCGGCACTTGGCCGGGCGCGAGAAGCCAGACCGTCCGCGCTTTAGGCAGAGCGCTGGCACGCCTGATTCCGTCTCCCTTTGGATTTTCCCTGACACAAAGAGGAGAGCGAAGCACGGCAGACCACAGGCCCAGCCATGAGCATTACTCAGATCCGCTAATTACAAGCCAGCCCGCTCAGACAAAGAGCGTATCTCTCCCCGCCGGATTAAGGGGCCGAAAGGACTACCACAGGACTGCACTTTGAGGTGCTGTTACACGGCAGGGCGGACTGCGTGCGGCCGATAGACGGGTCAGCACACCGCAGCTCATTCTCATCCTTCCCCTGCACTGAATTACAATGACTTGCTCAGCAGTCCAGCACTTCTTATCAAGGGTGACTTGACATTTGTTACATATCATAAATCCGCACGGCCAGGCGTTAAGAGGTTCAGGTTAAGCTTCTCGCTCAAAGGTTCAGCACCCCACCTGGGGGCTTGCACCCGCAAAGCCCCGGATACAAAGCCAGGTGAATCACTACTTCTCCTCGCTACTGCTGACCATTCCGTTTCCCAACCCTGCTCACGCGGCCTCCCTCTCTGCAGCGGTGCACTGCATTATGGGACTGGAGCGAGGTAAAATGCTTTCTGTGCGGTCAGGGAGAGAGCTGGGGGGGGGGGGGCTTTTGAGACCTTGCCAAGCTGAGTGGATAACACACCTCCCATGAATGGGCCAGAGTGTTCAAGAGAACCCGATCGATGCTCTGCAGTGACACTTGGCAACTGGCTTTTAATATTACAATGTTCGTCAAAGGCAAGCCTGTTGCAAAAACCTTCTGCGAAAGGTTGGCTGGGAAGGTGCGCAATCTGTACGTGGGTGCATGTGGGTGAGCACGAGAGAATATTTACGTATTTTCTACCATGAATCTTATATAATGCAATTTAATTCAGCCATGATCCATCACATGGACTGTGTCGGGCATGGGAGCATGGTATGATTTAAAAACTCTGCCTATCCTCTCTAATCTCATTCCCTTATGATAGTCTCTCTAATGCCAAGATTTTTTTTTTTGACAATTCAGGGATACAGCATAATTCTGTACCAAAAGTAGATTTACTCCAAGCATAATTCTCTCCGAGCAGTTGCTATCTTGCTCCAAGCTGCCTGCTGCAATTATGTAATTTGTACCCACCTCCTGGCCCCCACCCTGAAGTCATCACTAAACTCTCCCTCACCTCCTCGTCTCAACAACAAGAACTAAGCCGCTCCAGCAACTTCCAGTTCGGCACTATTCACCCTTTGAAGAGTAGGTTTTTTGGAATGTCTTTTCAAAATCCTACGTCAGTCTTCTAGAACTCCATTGCATTGTTACATCAGCATTAGAATGCTCAGTTAAGAACATTCTAATCACATATTTGTGATCTCACATCTTAAATGGTGGAAATGTCACAGTGTGCATTTTCCTCACAGTAACCCCTTTACCCTCCATGGCCTTACATTACA
The DNA here is from genome assembly GCA_022702515.1 of Ilyophis sp. 1 JC-2022. Classification (NCBI taxonomy): domain Eukaryota; kingdom Metazoa; phylum Chordata; class Actinopteri; order Anguilliformes; family Synaphobranchidae; genus Ilyophis; species Ilyophis sp. 1 JC-2022. The sequence continues at coordinate 101,015,469 of CM040405.1, forward strand.
TTACATTACATTCATTTAGCAGACGCTTTTATCCAAAGCGACATACAGTAAGTGCATATAGAAAGGTCATCGAAGTAACTACAGAACAGATGAGAAAGCACATTCTTCCCATACAGTAGCAGCTATCCCTAGTAACGAACACAATGCAGTTCACAGTGAACTGGGTAAATCAGCTCTACTACAATTCTATTCTAAATAGTATAAACTTGAATACGCAGTTCAACAAGAAGACATACCATGAGGTCCTAGATAAGTATTAGTCCAGGTGGAGCCTGAAAAGGTGTGTTTTCAGGCCACGACGGAAAGCAGGCAGGGTTGGTATTGAGTGTAGGGGAATGGGAAGTTCGTTCCACCACTGGGGAGCTAGGGTGGAAAAGCTCCGCAGTCGGGAGGAGCGAGTGCCATTAACACGGAGGGGGGAAGTGCGAGGCGCCCTGCTGTAGATGAGCGGTGCCTTACCATTCCAGGCCGAAGACTCCGTAGAAGATGGTGTCCTGCTGCCTCTCGCCCTCCACCACGAACACGCTGCGCAGCACGTTCAGGTGGAAGTCGTAGTCGGGGACGGAGCAGACCAGCCGGGCCTTCAGGAAAGACGTCCACTTCCTCTGGAGGGTCCTCTGGCCCCCCCAATCGCTCTGCAGGGAGAATGACGAGGAGGGGGTGATGCAAGGAGAAGGTGATGCTGGCGAGAGAGGTATTGTGTACATTCCTCCCTCCGATTCCTAATATGATCGCTGCTTTTAAAATTGTTTCATGTCTGCCCAAAGTGACAACTTAGTGTCCTGCCACGCCTCTTAGAGAGCTTGTCTGCACCCTCGTTAGTCAAAGGAGGATGCTGCAGCATCAGCCTATATGACTAAAACTGGCCACTCATAAAATCTGGGTTAAAAAGTGGTGAAAAAAACAAATATCTGCATTACTCATATACTTACAATGCATGTTACCCCAGAATGGTAGGGCTATGTCATATTTGGTAGGGACATAATAACTGTAATTATCTGCAGTGAAGACAAGTGTGAGCTTATATTGATTCCATGAATTGCTACAGAAAAACAGTGGTAGATAGGAAAATACTGCAAATGCATTATTAATTTGGTGACATTAGAGGCCAGACCCTAGTGAACATGGTGAAAATAAGAAGGTTTAATGGTGAAAACAAGCCGTTCAGACCAGTGCCATTTTGAGAGTGAGCCGTGCACGATAGCTTATTAGTCAATCGCTCAGCTGCTCCTCTTCTGCTGGGCAGATTTAATGCACTCTGCTGCCTCTCAACAGCATGGCCTGTGCCTGGTTAGAGATTCCAAATATCCAATGCACTAAGAATGAGTTTCCATCTGTGTGTGCGCAGTGTGCGTGTGTGTGTGAGAGAGAGAGAGAGAGAGACAGAGAGAGTACAGCCTGACACAGTTTAGAAATGGTGATGAATGTTTCTGCAAAAAGCACCCAAGGCATTTACGCTTCAGCTGAAAGGGGTCCTTTTCCAGATTTTAGGCTTAACTCAATAGCAGAATACTTTTCCCCTCACCCCCTTCTCCTCAGCACACCCACACAACCCTCCCACCCCCACACACGCACACACAGACACAGACACGCGCACACACACGTAGCACCTAGTGCATTATTTATAACATTCATTATAATGACTATTCAGTCAGCGGCGCTGCGGCTTAAATCTAGTTTAAAAATTTGAAACGCCAGGAGAAGTGACACACTTAATTCAGAAGCAAACTTTCTTTCTCTTCCCTTTGTTCCGCTGCAGGGCCCAGGCACTTTTCTTAATTTATGTCTCTCGTAATTGCCGGTTCCCTTAAGAAACTGTATCTAAGTTTCAATCTATTAATCCTCCGAAATCTCCCCCAATAGTGTGCCGCAATGCAGCACAACAAAGCACGATCGGGGGCCGTAATAGGACGGGCGGTGGAGAAACCACACCGGTGGAGTGAGGTGAGAATCAGGCAGAAGCTCGGCTAATGCCGCCCGCGCTGCTTAAGCGTCTTGGCAAATTAGCGCGTGCCTGGATCAGCTGCTGCTGCCTGGCACCGTTATAACCCATAAAAATGAGCCAGGAGATCACTAGAGCGCGAGCTGGGCCCGCGCAGAGCGACCTACTGACAGCAAAGCCATCACTCTGGGGGAGATGGGAGCAGTAGGCTGGGGAGAGAGAGACATTGGTGGGGAGCAGGATGGGGGAGGGGTAGTGCCAGTGGATGGGGGAGGGGTAGTGCTAGTGGATGGGGGAGGGGTAGTGTCAGTGGATGGGCGTGGGGTAGTGTCAGTGGATGGGCGTGGGGTAGTGTCAGTGGATGGGCGTGGGGTAGTGTCAGTGGATGGGGGTGGGGTAGTGTCAGTGGATGGGCGTGGGGTAGTGTCAGTGGATGGGGGTGGGGTAATGCCAGTGGATGGGGGTGGGGTAGTGTCAGTGGATGGGCGTGGGGTAGTGTCAGTGGATGGGGGTGGGGTAGTGTCAGTGGATGTGGATGGGGTAATGCCAGTGGATGGGGGTGGGGTAGTGTCAGTGGATGGGCGTGGGGTAGTGTCAGTGGATGGGGGTGGGGTAATGCCAGTGGATGGGGGTGGGGTAGTGTCAGTGGATGGGCGTGGGGTAGTGTCAGTGGATGGGGGTGGGGTAATGCCAGTGGATGTGGGTGGGGTAGTGTCAGTGGATGGGCGTGGGGTAGTGTCAGTGGATGGGGATGGGGTAATGCCAGTGGATGGGGGTGGGGTAGTGTCAGTGGATGGGCGTGGAGTAGTGTCAGTGGATGGGGGTGGGGTAATGCCAGTGGATGGGGGTGGGGTAGTATCAGTGGATGGGGAAGGGGTAGTGTCAGTGGATAGCAGTGGGGTAGTGCCAGTGGAGGGGGGTGGGGTAGTGTCAGTGGATGGGCGTGGGGTAGTATCAGTGGATGGAGAAGGGGTAGTGTCAGTGGATGGGGGTGGGGTAGTATCAGTGGATGGGGAAGGGGTAGTGTCAGTGGATGGGGAAGGGGTAGTGTCAGTGGATGGGGAAGGGGTAGTGTCAGTGGATGGGGAAGGGGTAGTGTCAGTGGATGGGGGTGGGGTAGTATCAGTGGATGGGGAAGGGGTAGTGTCAGTGGATGGGGGTGGGGTAGTATCAGTGGATGGGGAAGGGGTAGTGCCAGTGGATGGGGGTGGGGTAGTATCAGTGGATAGCGGTGGGGTAGTGCCAGTGGAAGGGGGGTTGGAGGTGGAGGGGTGCTGTGGGTGAGGGTGAAAGACAGATGAAGGTGAGGAGAGGGCACTGCCAGGCCTCCAGTTGTTTTCATTAATTTGAGCTCTGTGTCTGCGGACCCCCTGTCCGTGTCGTAGCAGTCGCTGTCACGGAAGAGTAGCCACTCGCGCCGCGCCGACATCTGCGCCTCCCGCCGCAGCCCAGTCTGGGTTAGCGCTTCGGCTGTTTACGCGCCAGCCAAGTGTGAGTGGCGTGACCTCATTCGGACACAGATTAATTCTCAGTTGAACTGACAGAAATGATTGTGATAAAAATCACCCTCAAAAGGAACTCAATGAAAAAAATATCAGAATTTCCAGTAAGTTGTTCCAGGCATGTTGTTTTTTTTTTGTTGTTTTTTTTTTAAACTGGAAAGAGTGGATCCTGATTGGTCCCCTTTGCCCCAATGAAATGAGACATTTAAGAGTGGAGACGGAGTGCACTGTCTGGATGATGGAGAGAGTGGATGTCTAATCTGCCTAGTAACAGTGAGCAAACTGGAATCCAGAAAGCAACCAGCTTGAGAAGAGAGGACACTGACCCCGAGTCCATTCCTCTGAACTTGGTCCTGGAGCCCCAGTGTGCATGCTGGATTTTATTCCATAAATGCAAGCCCTGAAGCTGTCGATTGTTCTTACTCAGACACATTTAATGACTAAACGGGGGGAATTTACTCTCTTAATGCAAAGTTATCTTGTCATAAACGCCAAATGTATGCCATAAAAATATAAGTATAACTTACAAGTATAAAAAGCGGTTACATTTTCGAATTGATTATATTATACAGTGATTATATTATAAAGTGAAATCAGGGCCCAAATTGCTGCAGGTGTGGACTTGGTCACTGAAACTAAGTGTCAAACCTACATTGTGTTCAAATGAGTTAAAGGGATAAAGGGAAACATCACAGAGGCACTAAATGCAGAGAGCCAAACCTGCATTGTATTCAAATGAGTTAAAGGAAAACACCACGGAGGAACTAAATCATATGTTTTCAACAAGCTTATTCATTAAGAGATTGGCAGTAACAAAAACCAGCAATCACGAGGTGGGGAGGGGGGGCATAACTGTTCCATCAAAATTCAGATCGACATTCCAGTACGGCTGAGAGCCATGTGGAGACACGTCGTCCTCCGGTTATGTAGATCAGATAAAAAGGTACACAGAACATGGAAGCTCTTCCCTTGTTCCTGACTGATAGTGACTCATCCTATATAGATGGTATGTATAGATTACACGCAGACAACATGAGAAGGTCCCTATGCCTGGATAAACTGTCACGGTAGTGTCAGTATTGATGGATTAAGGCTACGTCTGTTCTGCACACACCTATGTTTCTTTTCAGGTATTTATGCTTGGTTTCTCTGTTTGGATTCGTCTTGTCTGTTAAAACAATGAAAATAAAATACAAAAACCGATATACAGATCCACATAATGGGAAATAAAAAAACAACACACACAACTTGGAGCATGTTCATCATTAATTATGGGGAAAATTAAGGGTTCTACTGGTTCTAAGTTGAATTTACTGCGCCATCACTCCCCCCAACCCCCAGGGGGGGCTCATCTTTACCTTGCAAACCCGCGCCACTCTGGCCACCTTGGTCTGGCTGAAGTACGGTGTCGACTCCTGGCTCTTCTCAGTGAAGAAGAAGTAGATCTTGTCATCGTCACCAATCGAGCTGTTTATGCTCTCCCTCACCAGTGTTGATCCCACAAAATCTGCCTCTGTAACCGTACAGCACAGACAATGTACACTATTATCTAACTCTGTAACCATACAGCACAGACAATGTACACTATTATCTACCTCTGTAACCATAGAGCACAGACAATATACACTATTATCTACCTCTGTATCCATAGAGCACAGGCAATGTACACTATTATCTGCCTCTGTAACCATAGAGCACAGACAATGTACACTATTATCTGCCTCTGTAACCGTACAGCACAGACAATGTACACTATGATCTACCTCTGTAACCATAGAGCACAGACAATGTACACTATGATCTACCTCTGTAACCATAGAGCACAGACAATGTACACTATTATCTACCTCTGTAACCACAGAGCACAGACAATGTACACTATGATCTACCTCTGTAACCATAGAGCACAGACAATGTACACTATGATCTACCTCTGTAACCATAGAGCACAGACAATGTACACTATTATCTACCTCTGTAACCACAGAGCACAGACAATGTACACTATGACCTGCCTCTGTAACCATAGAGCACAGACAATGTACACCATTTCCCTATGACCTGGGAACTCTATAATAACCTGGCTATTGTGGGCTGGTAGTTAAAGACTTGGGTTAAGTGTAATTAAGTGTAAGCTTGTGGTTTCTACACTGCGGTTCGAGAACATAATTTATTATGAAGCAGTCTCCCCATAACCACTTCCCTCACCCCAAAAACACAATTGAAACCCCGCTATGGACGCGGCGCGGCCTGTCCTCACCAAGCAACCAGCGGGTGGGTGCCTCCTCAGTCTTCACAATGGGGTGCGGGAAGTTGCGTCGAATGTCAGGTGAGCTGCGGAACTCATACTGAGAGGCCGTGTACATTTCGCCATCTGGAACCAGAGAAAGGGGGGAAGGTGGGGTTCTGTGTGTAATGCTACGGTATCCAGACACAGTAACATCATCAACACCCCTTTACAAAGACTGGATAGTTGGCCACAAACTTGCAGCTAATATGTAGCGCATTTGCCGCACACTAAATTGTTTTCCACAAAATGTTGCCAGAGGTTTGTCAGAATTTGCCAGTAGCGGTGACCTAAAAACTTTGCTAAAAGTCAATGGATAGTTAGTTTAGTTCCCACAAAACTCATTTGTATGTGAAAATATGAGCTTGCCGCAAACCTGTGGCAACAATGCCAAAAGTTTGCTGCAAATTTGCTTGAAGGCCAATATTTTTGTAAGGGAGTGGAGTAACCTAAATATCAACCACAAATGTCCCACTAACACACAAAAGCACACATACACACACACACACACACACATCTAAATGCATCATCTCACTGACCCACTTTCTAATTTTCCCACAGATCCCGAGGGCTTTCCTCAGCACTCTGCAAAGCAGTCTGTGTGACACATACAGATGTGTGCATACACACACACACACACTCGCATGCTTAATCTCACGCTGAAAAAATTAGAAAAATCCAACCTTTAATTGAAGTAAATTTATTATGAGAAAAAAAATCCCTGATCAATAAATAATTATTGTTAACAAAAACATGTGTGCCACAATTATTGGCACCCCTGCATTTATATATAGAATAAAGTAATCATTTTTAATATTTGGTCGCGTATACTTTGCATGCCATGACTTCCTGTTGTCTGTAACCCAACAACATCAAAATACTCTTTATATCTTATTTTCTGGTACTCTTACAAGCGATACTATAACGTCTCTGCATTTGAATGCATCTCTATGGGAATTGGGGGGTGGGACTAGATTTAGCTGTAAATTACACTGGAACAGTATGGAACACATGGCTAAATGGCTGTAAGTCATCAAGGGTCTGACGTAGCAAACTAGCCTTAAACCTTCACTCTGCTGCCAGAAATACAGGAGATATGGATGGATAACTTGAAGGGTTTCTTCTCCTGACTTATTTTTCAATAGAGTTCAATATCCAAATTTGTCAGGAGAAACAACCCTTAAAGTGATCCATCCATATCTACTGCATATCTGGTAGCAGAGTGATGGTTTGAGGCTTGTTTGATACCTCAGACCCTTGATGACTTACAGCCATTTTACCAACCATGTATTCCATACTGTTCCAGTATAATTTACACTCTAAAATGATAAACCTCACACCCAAATTTTTTGTATCAATGGCCACTTATTGCCTCTAGACGTTTGACAGCTTGGTGAAGCGGAGAGTATCTTAAACTGTGCGAGAGCCACTCTGTCATAATAACCATAGAGGAGGCATTAAAACGCCTCTTAATGAGGCCTTGAGTGCCGGGCCTAGCTTGAGCTGCCAGAGGCGGGAGCCGCCCATGAGTACAGGGCCGTCCGGACCCACCTACGAGGAGCCCGGTGTAGCCCTTGGCCGGGTCGTAGGGGCACTTCTCCCGGCCCTCCTCGAAAGCAGAGGAGATCCTGAAGCGCTCTGCATCCTAGAGAGGAGGAGAGGGGAGAGGAGGACGTGTTTGAAGAGTTCAGGGGAGAAGCTGAGCGCTAAGTCCAGACTACGTCCTGATGTCCAGACACACAACCATCGAGCTACCATTGCAAATGAACCCTGAGCATCCACAAAAGCAGCTATCCCAAGCATGCTCGTGATTTTAAAGTTTCATTATACAGTTTATACACACACACACACACATACACACACAAACAAAACACACACACACACACACACACACGCACACATATCACAAGTAAAGTACAGTTTTATTTTCTTTTTGAGACAGAAGAAAAATTTTAATTGCTTGACATCGTGTATATGCATGCATATTTATGAAGCCTATAATCGTTCAAACCAAAACATAATGACGAAAAGAGGTCCTTACTATATAGGCACAAAGGGGTCTGAAGGCATGCGTCCCGCAGACGTATAGGTGCGTCTCGTTGTACCTCTGGAGAAACCTGATGTGATTGTAGCACTGCGTCTGTTCAAATGAGACACGGGGCCGTCGGGGAGACGGTTTGAGACACGCTGTGCAAACACTGGATGAACCCATCCATGCCAGTCATTAAAACCAAACCGCACAGAGAATCAGTGACGCTTCATCATTTTTGCAGATGTGCATATTTTCAGCCGCCCGCAGGGCATGCATTTGTGGAGGCATCCTTGCGAGTTGAAAAAGTGCTTGAGTCAGGTGGCTGAAACTTAACACAGGGGCTAGTCCTCAAATTCCATCGGTGCTTAACTCTCATTTTAAACTGTGGAGGGGAGGGGGGACTCTCTTTGTGGTTGGAAGTGGCTGGTATAGAATAGAATAACTTAATTTGTCCCAGGGGGAACTTCAGAAACGCCAGGTATCGTGTACCATGAAAACATGCACTAACGTAGTACAAAATGTCGTTCTATGCTCAGATACACTGAGGTGTAAGCATAGCACCTGGACTGTAATAATTATTCTGTGCAGGCAATGTCATACAGCAATAAACTGAGGGGACGGATGAGATGGTGGGGCGTGGTGGGTGGGGTGTGACAGGCCAAAGGGAAGCGGGAAAACCTCCCTGGAAGGCACCCGTACCTGATTGTCTTTCCCTTTGTTTAAGCACTGCATCTTCTGCTCCGCTGACGCCTCCCACTCAATCTGAAAAAGACAAAAAACATCAAAGGAGAGCCATTACAGGCAGGCAGAGAGAAGGGCAGCCGCTGCCAGTCAGCCTTTTCACGACCTTTCGGTTAATGACCGTCCGTAATTAACAACCCAACCCCCCCGTTTTCCTCAACACCCCGTCCATTAAGTCCAGACTGCAGTAAAAAGGTGTTGTCAAGGGCGACAGACAGGGGCAAAACGACACCCTCCCGTCCGGCTCGCTAACCCGTCTCAGTTAACAGCCCTTGAGTAAACGGCTTGAAAGGTTCTGCAGCACTTGGCCCTCCCTGCATCGGACCTTTACTTGAACCAACCGCCGCAAACTCGAAACCTGCCTCGCTCCGGGGTAACGTCAGTGTACTCACGGTCAGGTTGTTGCCGGGGGCAGCGATGTCGCTGGTGTCCAGGGCGAAGACTGCGCCCCTGGCTCCCGCGTACAGCACGCCCGCGCTGTCCTCCAGCAGCAGGGAGCTGTAGTTGAGAGCGCCGCCGCTGAAGCGCCGACAGCCCAGCAACCCTGAAACATCCGAAAAACAGCGGGACCCCGCGCTGAGTAACCACTCCTCTGCACTGCACATGGGCAGAACGCGTCTTCACAAACACCGGGATGCGTGTCTAGGTACACAAGCGTGTACATACACATGCGTTTGTGTGTTTACATGCACGCGTGTTTTTCCAAAACTCACTCAGCTCACTTATACCAATTTTGAAAAAATCTACATTTTTGTTCATTTTTAGCATAAAAAAATTAGATTTTTATACTTAAGTAAAATTGCAAATATCAGCATTTTTCAGAAAAAAAACATACCCACCTTGAAAATGATTGTTCATCAAAACTGGACTTAGTGAAGTTTGGAAAAACACTCTTCATTTGTGTGCACATGTAAGCAGTGCGCATATTTGTGCGTGTGTGCGGGTGTCTGTTCACGTGCGTGTATAACCCCCAGCGGCCTTGCCTACACTTCTACCATCCATCACAAGAATGTACTTGATGACATCATTCACGCAACGTGTGAAACCACGCTATGGTACAGCGAGAGCAGGCTGGGGATGAGGACGATTTACAACACAGGAGCGCACTGAAGCGCGTTAGTGCTACCCGCTGATTCCCATTGGCTAATTAACCGCACATGCCCAGTCCCGCCGACGGAACCCTCGCAGGCCTCTGGCATCGACAGGCCACGCCCATCTCCCTGACATCATCTCTCCCCTCGTTCCTGTTAGCCAGGAGAATGCAAGCCAGTTTCCTTCTTTTTTTTTTTTTTTAAGCACAGCCCTAAATGAGTTCTGAAGGGGAGCAGTCTGTATGCGGCGTCGGTAATAACCGAGCGTCCCGGGACGATAAATCAATGGGAGCGCAACATAAAAGTTATCTCATTATCAGGAACTGGGAGTCGGTCTCATGGCTACATCATGCGAGGGTGGTGAGAATGAGCAACTATTAAAGTCTCCCAGGAAACCTGCTGACTCATCTCTTTCTCTCCCTCTCTCTCTCTCTCTCTTTCCCTCCCACTCTCCTTTTCTTTCTGTCTCCCTCCTCTCTTTCCCTTTGCTTTTCTATCCATTTTTCTCTCTTTATTGCCCTCTCTCTCTTTCTCTCGCTCTCTCTCTCTCCCTCCCTCGCTTTACTACCCTCTCTCTTTGCATCTCTCCATCTCTCCCTCTCTCTTTATTGCCCTCCCTCCCTCCCTCTGGAGGTCATTCTCTGAACTGGCGCGGCAGCTGCTCCCGTTTCACCTCCCCACGGGCGTCTTCTCCTGATTCAGCACCTCGCACGCGAAAGAGCCCAGAGCCAAAGGCCACTGACGCTCTGCCATAACTACACCACCATACATGTACCACACCCTATCACTGCACCATACTCCTGCCATTACATCATACCCTTATATCATTTGCTGCTGTTATGCCACACTCCTACAATCGCACCACACTCATTATATCATTCACACGCATTAACATACGCGGCCATTATACTACATTCCTGCCATTATATCATAATTCCCATTATGCTATAGCCATTACGCTATAAGCATTAGCCATTGTTGCCTACTGCAAACTCCAGCCATCACACTGTAGGTCTGTCCCAATGACACAAAAGCAAACTACGGAAAATTCTAGAAATGAGAGAACAAAGAGGAAATACCAACCTCACCCCAACCAAATATAAATACTTAAGAGCCGCATTTACTCTACACCTCGCCTCTCTCTCTCCGACATTGGCTTCGTCCTCCTTTAACCGTCTCCTTAGAGCTGAGCCAAGCGTCCTGCTTCAGATGGTTCCAGACCGGCGCTTAAATATTAACAGTCTCTTTACCATGCGCATAAAAACCCGCTTCCACAAATTAAGGGTAAAAGAGTGAAGGTGTTCCTTCGAGATGCCTCAGAGTGCAATTATATATTCAACACTGCGTTTAACTATGAGCACTGAACGTATTCAATTATTCAACTCCCCTTTAATTTAAAAAAAAAGAATATCTCACTAATGTTTGGGCCAGACAAATCTCCACGTGCAGAAGCACACCGTGATGAGTGGCTGCCCCTGTTTGCATGCTGAAGGACAGAGGAGGGGTCAGGGTTTATGTGAGCAGGCAGTACAGGGGACCCTCTCAGGGAAGATGCCCCGAATCCAACATTCACCCAACCCCCAACCCCCCTCCCTCATACACACATATCACATATAGAGACACATATTCCCCACTCTTCCCCCTAAAACCAGCCAGCTGGTACACAACTCTTGCCACCACCACCACCAACCCCCCCCCCCCCCCCTCTCTCTCTCTCCCCAGCCAACACACAAACACACACACACATCTCAATGTCTCCACTTCAGCTGGAGCAGAACTCCTAGCACCCCTCCCCCAGACGCGCACACACACACACACATGAACACACACACACATGTGCGTGTGACTCTACCTTGCTGGGACTGCGGTGTTCTCCCCATGTTGCCAAGTGCAGCACAAGAACATCACAGCCACTAAGACTCACCCGCTGCTGCTCTCCCAGTGCGGGGTATACATGCCCCCTGGAGCAGGACCCCCGTTCATGTAAGAGATCCGGGACCATTTGTCACTGGACTTATCCCTAGTCTGATCCATGGGGGGGGTGCTCATAAACCAAATGAAATCTCCCTTTCTCATATCCAGAGCCATGGCTGGTGGCACACTCTGGGCTGCTGACATTGAATCCAAAGGTGCGATCAATTACCCAAACACAGTTCACAAGCTCCTGTTGCCTGGAAACAACGGCAGGTGAATGGTTCAAACGAACATTCCATTAGCTGGAAAGCTTGTGTCTCTTAATATCCCTGATAGCAACACATGCAGTTCGCCAGATAGCGAATTACTGTCAGGTTTAATTGTACCCCGAGAAGCTCATACTTGTACTAAGCTTATTAGCCAGAAGGCTAACTGGGAGGAGGAAGCCAGCACATAGCATAGCTAACCGGTTAGCGAGTAGCATAAGAACAATACCAGAGTTACAGTATCTACTGTATCTGAATGCTGTCACCAATTTGCTATAAAATGTGTCATATTTTGTGGCTTTAAGACACCTGGGGCCACATGTATAAAAATGCCCTCAGAGAGCCGCGTAAGCGAGTTTCCACGCAGAATTTCAGATGTATAATATAACACATGCTGTGAGAATGTGCATACCTCTGCACACGATGGACACCGTACGTACGCAATGTTTGGAGTTCGTGTGATATGGCGACACCGTGACAGAAAGGCAGAGGTAGAAAAAGCAAAACTTTTTTTAAGCAGATTTCCGACTTTCACCCTGAGCGTTCTTTTAGGCATTCTTTTACTCAGAGTTTTATACATGCGGCCCCAGATATGGCACAACACCATGATCAACTGCATTGGAAGACACTTTGGTTTCCCAGGCTTAAATATAATAAAATGCAGCCTCTTTAAACACAGATATTCCCACCTCCTTCACATAAAAGCTATTTCTTTTTGCATTTTTATACAAACTACTTCCAATTTCATTTAATTTCATCACAGAATATTTTTTTTTTCCCCAGTATACCAAGTTCTTAAACAGTCAGTTTGTCTGAAAAAAAAAAAAACTGTCGTTCGCTAAAGATAAAAAATGTTCACATCGCTCAGTTGTGTCAAACTCCAGTCCTGGAGGGCCCTAATGTTTGCAGGTATTTGTGGTCTCCTTTCAGTCAGCAGCTAATTGAGCCCTTGAGAACAAGGAGTATGGATTATTTAGCCAATCAGCAACTTAAATTAACCACTGGAGCTATAACATACTGAAAACCAGCAGTGGTCCTCCAGGACTGGATTCTGACACCTGTGACCTATAGGTGGAAAAAAACAGATCCAAAACAGGGCGCGGCTGATGTCACAAATCACCTTTTGTTTCCTATGTTTCCTCACATGCGGCATGACAATCGGCAGTCTATGGCAGCACAACTTAATGACATCACAAGCGCATGACGTGTGTAAATTGGGGGCAGCTTGAGCCATGGGATCTCTCCAGCATGACAGGAACCTGGTAAATTTATGGGGGGGGGGGGGGGAATGGGAAGTGGTCATTACCGCAGATGACATCGCGCACTTGAGAAGAGGGCGCACGCTGAGACTGCTGCCGCTCGGCTAATGACACGGGATGAAACCGCGTGCATCAATGGCTGTCTGTCTGCCCCAGAGATGCGCTAAAACAATAATTACATGTCGCCGCGGAGGGCTGCATTGGCTCTGTTTTGCAGCCAAAAAGCTGTTAGATCTTCCCTGCTGCAGCCAACCAACCATTAGGGACGGTGAATTAAGCCATAGTCTGTGAGAACAAGGGGATGGGGGGGGGGGGGGGGGTGGGGGCATGTCCTTTAATTTTGGATTTTCAGTTACCGACGCATCTCCTCCATTCTTTCACACCTTGTCATACGCTCATAGTCCTGCACTGTTTACTCACACTCACCATTACTGTCACACAAGGACTCCTAGACACAGCCTGTGCATGTACTCTCCTGTATTGACAGGGGACACTGCAGTAAACAAGACAGGCTAACAAATAATATTTGACTTTCCAAATTGGAAAGCTAACTAAACATATCCCCTTTGGCTGCTGGGTGACTAATCCTATTAAAGCGCCATGAAAGTGTGCGGATGGAACCCACAGTCTGTTATTGAACCCATACTGTGTATAATTGGCTATAGCATTGCTTAGGGAAAGAGAGACTCCATCTCATCGCTAACTAGCAACCTCCGCCGGTCAACCGGCCGGCCACAGTCTGCTTGCTCAAGATGCACGTGAAGAGTCTTCCTCCTACTTTTCTGCATAATGTCAGCGCAAGCTCATCTTGTGGACTGTGTCACATGTCCAGTTGTGGACATCACATGGTTTGGTCTGCCTGTGCCGATTGCAGAGGTTGCAGCAATTCACCGCGGCTGGTGAATACGACAGGGGATTCCAAACTTGAGTGAGAAAATGTGAAGAACGTGAAAAATAAAGCGTATCCCTTTCAGAAACGTTCTATTGTGCAGACGCATCCTCTCGGGTCCTTCCTCCTGCATTAGACTGTACTGTACTGTACCACTGCCGAAGCAGCCCCTTTAATATTATTTAAAAATGTCCTCTAGCCTCCTGGAAATATGAGGAACTTCTTGAGCCTCCACTCAGCGGAATACTGCGGGTTTCTGCAAACCAAGTACGGGTGATTCTGACAGGAAACGCACCAAATCATCAGGCCTTACTGACTCAACACCCCCTCCCACTCTTCTTCTTAATGCATCCTCTGAACACCTACACACACACACACACACACACATGTACACACACACACACATGCGCTGACAGGGGACTCAAGGGACCGTCAGCTTGGCCATTGCTGATCATCTCAGACATGTGCAACAGACAGATGATGGAGCTGGAGAATACACGTGAGAGGGAAAAAAAATAGAAAGTGTGAGGGAGAGAGAGAGAGAGCCTTGTGTGTGACTCAGGGTGCGCCAATGTGTGTGTGTGTGTGTGTGTGTGCATGCGGGTATGTGTGTGTGTCTGTGTGTCTGTGCATGTGTGTATGTGTGAGTGCTTGTGGAAAGAGGAGGGAGAAGGAGTAGTCTCATGGACAGGGTTACTGTGGTCTGGTTGTTTTAGACTCCATTTTGGGGGCATTGATCACATGTTGTGCCCTCGCTGGGGCTGGAGAGCCCCCCCCCCCCAGCTCAGAGCATCAGAAGAGGGTCATGAACCCACCTGGGCAGAACACGTTAGCATGCTGGCAGCCAAGAAGGAGCAGCCTGTTATACACACACACGCCCACGCACACACAGACACACACAGACACACACACACACACACACACACACACCACGTATTGTCAGACTACACTCCTACCTCTCTGACATTGGCGTAAGCAACCCCAGGGGTAGGGCACTGGGTGCTCCTCCTAGTCTTGGGGGCGTTTTTTTCCCCCTGACACACAATGTCTCTGGAATCACAGTGGACCTTAAAATAAAGTCACCCGCTGCACAAATAACACAAGTTACGCAAACGCCGTCACGACATAGCCCCAGGGCTGCGTGAGGTCACCTCCTTCCATTACGGCTCAAAGGCAATGGCTCCAGTGTGTTCAACAGCTTCAGCCAGGCATAAAATGGAGATCGTCACTTTTGCGCTGCATAATGATGACGAAGATGAGGATGAGTACGATGACGATCAAGCCAAATTTCACGAGCCACAAGAGAGGAGAGGGAAAACGCATGTCCTTGACAGCAAGTCCTTAGAGCCGTTCGGCCTTGAGCAACTCGGAGAAACAACAACAACAACATGCCCTTCATAATCGGCACTGAAAAGAATGTCTCTGGACTGTTGGCTTCTGACGGGCGGGGGCCAAGATTTATGGTGCTGCTTCAGACTAGAATTTCAGGTCCCATCTGGGGGCGGGGTTACAAAGTAATTATAATTCATGGAAAAATCTGAGAATGGCCAGAACACTTAGTGCGCGTGTGTGTGTGTGCTTACGTGTGTGTGTGTGTGTGTGTGTGTGTGTGTTGATGTAAGCAATAAACAACAGCTTCGGGAACATGACTCAGCTGAACTTGAGCTGACATCAGCAACAATAATGTGACAGACAGAGGAAGGACAGGCACTCAATTTCCTTGAAGCGACATCAAGGACATGCCGGCGACAGAGACTAGAGCATCGTTGCACCCAGAATTTCAGCGCCCAGCCCCACCCCCCCAAACAGAGGGCCGAACACCAGCAAGAGTGACACGGCCTCGAGATAGAGCAGGCTTAAAAACATAAACAGTCAAACGATTCAAATAAAAACCTTAAAGACAGTGAATACTAAAGGATTTATGTATACCTAGATTTACCTGCAACCAGAATACTCCTACACAAGGCAGAAAAACCTTGAAATATGCACTGTTGATGGCTTATCGGCAAAAACATCTCTTTTACACGGCAACTCCTACGCTGAAAACAAATCAATTTCAAAAGCAAGCGGGACCGTGAGGTAGAGCACATTTTAAAAAATAAAACTTTCATAAATCTTTAAAGACTGAATGCTAATTCGATTTTTTTCACACTCCATGTTCAAAACATCACCTCTACACAAGCATGTCAGTGCCAGTTTTTAAATAGGTTTATAAGCACAGACGTATGCTGTATTACAGTGAGATGTAACGGAAGTTTTGCGGCACACGGTACGCTGAGGGACAGCAGCCAAGGGGACCACCGATTCACCACCCCCATCTGCCAGGCAGAGGAATTCCCTCCATAGAACAAGTATTATATTTCCTGTGAGAGATTGGCTTTCTCTGCACTATTGTCCCATTCACCTCAGCTGCTAATCCCCCCCAGGTCTAACCGAACCTCCACCTGCCAAAGACAATGGCCATTTTCCCTCGCGCGGACCACAATGCGACACAATCCCTCCACTTCCTGACACAACGAAACAAGGTGGGAGCAGACATCCTCCAAAAAAATTTACCGCACACAGCAGACATCAGTAACTGTGCAGTACTTATGTGGTTATCAACCCTAGGCCTTCAGGCTTTTTTCTCCCACCAAGCATATGGGAAGTCTAGTTCATAGTCAGAAATAGTCAATGAATATTACACTGGCTCTGGACTCCATATCCCAGAAGCACATCTGTGATGCTCTGCACTGTGTGCTGAACCCTATCAAACCCTTGGTGTATGTTTCACCAGACTGGCCCGTGAGGCAGGGCTTGTCATAACGCCGGTCCTGAGAGACAGGAAAGGTTCCCCGTGATGGCCGCCACATGAGACATCAAATAACCCCACAACCAGCCAACCAGCAAGAGGAAGTTGGAAATTCAGTAAACTCACTACTTCCTGTCTAATGTCTGATTCAGCAGACAGAACAGCACGGCAGTGGATCACGTTATCCAAAAGATAGCATGTTAGCTTGTGTTCAGAACTGTTAAGACTGCATGGGTTTGACCGTAAGGGACCGTTCTGTCCAAACAGTAAAACAGGTGAGTTGGCACAGTCTGTCAACGAATGTACCGGCGTGACCAATTACTTTATTTACCATTCCAGCCTCCTGTGTATACAGTGTGCTGTACACCTGACCTCTCACCTCTTGACAAACTCCGCGTGTGGAATGTGCCGAGTGTGTACACTGTAGACACGCATACAGGTGTGTGACCACTTGGCCTTCTACAACAATGACACTTCTACAAGGTGTGAGTTTGAAAAGGAGTGAATGCAGTTACAACACGTTGGCTGAACCTATTACAGGCTGGGCTCTATCCTCAAATTTGAGCACAGTAAACACATATAAAGAAACAGAGCCATTTCCTGGTCAGCAGAGAGTGCTTACAATTTTACAAATCGCCAATTTTCCAACTCTGAACAACAGCTGAATTTTCTTTTCTTTTTTTAACTGCAGCAGTGCAAGTAAATTATTCCCCAGGTTCAGAGTGTACCGATGTCGTTCCCAGTATTGTACAGTGCACTGGGATCGTCCTGTCCTGTTCTGTTCCGGTACGTTCCATACTCACCAACCCCAGCTCTGCTGAAGGCCAGTTGCTGTGTCGCAAGATGTGGATAAACATTGCACAAGCGTGGACCATGGTCAGGTTTCAGCATACCTGCCTACTGCCTTTCCAAAATGCAGTTTTTCCTTGCTTGTTACTTTACTCCATTAAACCAGCATCAGGTACAAACCCAAACTACTAACTACATGTACAAAAAAATGAAAAATTACAGGATATGGATGTTTTGGAATTGGAAATGAAAAGTGCAACTGTGTGTTATATTAAAAATACCAGTTATTGGTTTCATATACACTATCTGAGTTACAGACTGTTGAATAAATGCATATTACTGTCCAGAATATCCCCACAATACATAATTCAAACAGCACAGTTGTTTATAAATGCACAAATAACTGAAACATCTGTGATATTGTCATTTTCACTATATTTCGCCATTCCATCTTCTTTATGGAGTTATCTTATATTCATAGTTTGCTGTAGATGTTGAGCAATTCTTCATCCAGATTCCCAGCAGAGCTTGTAAGAGCACCTTTCCTTGACGCGCCTTACAGACCAACCACCTCCCCCTACATCACACGCTCTGTCAACAGCACGGTGTTTTCAGTCATGAGCTCCTTTCAACTTGTGATGTTTACAGCCACATAGTGGGTTCGACCGCAACATTTTAAACTTCCAGAGAAGTAAGGCTCTTTTCCCCCTCAAACTGGTTGGGAAATGTTTTTTTTTTAAAGTATATATATATATCATAGTGACAAAAATGCAGTAACTCGGTTACGACAGAGTTAGGCATATGCAGCACGCAATTACGCTTTGTTCCAATTCTTGTTTTAAAAAAACCATTAACGGCACTCGGATCCGTTAGTCCGTCAAACCCGAGGCACATCTAAAGAGGCTGATCAAAAGACCTCTACCGCCGACGGCCCACAGAAAGAAACGTCATTTAAAAAGAGTACTTTTATCTCCCTCACACACAGACAGGATCACACAATGTCAAACACTACTGGGAATAACAGCCACAGGCTTGAGGAACGGGCGGAATAGAAAAAGCAATCAACTGTCTCC
The DNA here is from genome assembly GCA_022702515.1 of Ilyophis sp. 1 JC-2022. NCBI lineage: Eukaryota > Metazoa > Chordata > Actinopteri > Anguilliformes > Synaphobranchidae > Ilyophis > Ilyophis sp. 1 JC-2022. Next base: position 101,034,045 of record CM040405.1, read on the forward strand.
GCGTTTGGCACGATGAACAGATGCATAACGAAACCCAGCGAAACTGGCAACTAAGAATGCTAACAGTGCTAAGTCTTTGTTTAACTCTCTCACACGGCCGATTGATTTGTTTTTAACTTTTTTTACGGTAGCGGGTAAAGTAGGCCTATGGGATTAATTCAACCCCAAAAAACCTTCGGGTGCCAGAGCTCGTGTTCTAACTGTTGCGGGCTGTTCTGGAACTGTCTCTCTCGCTGACACTGGTGATATCGAAAATCAGTCCGCAGGAATTTATTTCCAAGGCACGATCAAACGTAAACCGTTATATTGATCGGTCCGTCAGGAGTGGGAGGGCGCGGTTCTGGGGAGGAACACGGTGGGACGTCAAAGATGGGACTGGACTCTGCGGTTTCCCCTGTTGCATCGGTCGGGTCAGACGCTTTAGCCACACGTCAGTATTCCAGCGTCTCATTGCTTCAGGTCTGGTTGGCTTCATTGAGAGAGAATCAGGGCACAGCCCACACAGCAAAAATCTTGGTGTACAACTCACACTCTAGGGTGTTAAATGTACACCCTATTGTGTTAAAGTTACACCAACAGTGTTAGATTTACACCAACTGTTATGCTGTGCAAATACTCTCCCTACTTGGGTAGGTCAGAGAATTAGGAAGCAGGAAGCCTGAGTGTATGTCAGCATTATACAGTCTAATGAAATCCACTCTACAGTCCCTACACACATACACAGCCACATGTACATGCCACACACTGATAAGCACCCACACAAGTATGTACACACATGTGTGTGTTTGTTTCTGCACATGTGTGTACATACTCATACCCAGACACAGACTGAAAATGAATGCTTAGTCACACAGTCACAACAGGCACATTTGCCCACGTACTAAAGTGAGAAAATGTCCGCCTTATTCCTGCTGTATAGTCAGCCTTATTAACCACAGGGCTACATTTAAATACTGCACTATTCTGCATTTTCCTAAAAAAATGAAAAGTATGCTGGATTGAATCAGGCAGCTAATGCTATGCGTGAGTGTCACTGACTGAGCCATTTCACTGCATCAGCTAAGTAGGTCAAGGGCATCCTTCGCACAGAACAGGGAAAAGAGGAAGACAGTGAGAGGTGTGTGTTGTTTCTACTGGAGATTACGGGTTTCGCCAGAGCAGAGATGCACACAAGCTCCACGCCACCGAAAACGACGCTCAGCACGGTCTGCTCCGTACAGAACCACGTAGGGCTTTATAGGGCAGGCAACGGTAGGATTCACTCCATGTTTTCAGTCCATATCTTTTTTCTTATGAGTGAACTTCAACAGAAATGCATGTGCTTTAGCATGTATCCCATGTTTTCACCTCAGGCGCAATAGACCATCACAATACCCAGCCAAATATGTCTGGGTAAAAAATACACAAAATGGCAGTATTACCGGATCGCTGTACTGGCCTGATACTTTCTTCAAATTAACCATAAGAAACAATCTGTTCGTTTCATACTCCGCTTCGATAGCCAAAGCCAGCAGCCTGGTTAACATCTCCAGCAGAATGCTTTAAAATCTCCAATAATGGAAAACATGCAGAACGCTTTAAATCCTGGGTTTGCAACAAGGGGTCCGTGGGCCCCTGGGGGTCCTTGAAGGTACTGTAGGGGGTCCCTGAGCACACTTGATATGCAATGACTATATACAAACCCCAATGTATGTAAAATGCACATAAAAGCAGAAAGCAGTGATTTGTAAAGTCTCTTTTACATATATTTAATTGAACAGTACAAAGAAAATATATTTTTTTGGAACGTGTTGCAGGCATCAAATTTGGAATTAAGCGTATGTTTACAAAAATCAAAGTTTATAAGGTAAAACATTAAATATATTTTCTTTGTACTGTTTTCAATTAAATATATGTTAAAAAAAATTCACAAATTCTTGCTTTCTGCTTTTATGTGCATTGTACATACTGTCCCAACTTTTTTGGAATTGGGGTTTGTATGTACATTTGGCAAAACATTTCAAAATATAAAATCTTTTTTTAAATATAACACTTTTTAACTTATGACGGGGGTTCCCCAGGATACCTTTGTGCCTGGATGGGGGTCCCCTGGATGCTTTTCAACCTGGGTGGGAGTCGTTGAAACAGAAACGTTTGACAACCCCAGAGTGTAAAACCTACAGAACAATTTATATCACCAACAGTGGAAAACCTACAGAGTGATTCAAATCGAGGACAGCAGACCTGCTTTCTCTGGTTCCACTGTTAACCAGGATTGCCAGGACTTTGCATGCGTTTGCCTACCCGGATTCTTTTACCAGGGCAGCCACGTTACGCAGCTTCGGGAACGGGCCGTGGGTCGCTGTGCTAGGCTACTGATGGATTCCAAGCAACGCAACATAAATCACGCTATGCTGAGCAAGTGGTTCATTTAAGATAGAAGGGGTGGTGTGGAAGCTGCTGTCAACCTTTTCTTTCCCTTTTGATATCAAGAAAATGAATAACCTTTGTGCTTGGAGCCGCTTCATTTTGGCTACGACGACTAAACTCAATAAAACATACACACGAGACACATTTTATTGCCTGGGCTTGACTTAATTTTAAGAAATCGATGCCGCAGGGCTGAGTAAATCCCACACATTCGTTTTAAAATCAGCGCAGGCATTTCATTTTCTCTGCGTTATCTCGTTTCGGAGGGGTCAACGGACGAGGCTGTCGCAAGGACGTTCAGGCCATTTGTTGATGGCACTGAGGCATTTCATCGATGACCTCTTTCATGGCGTGCGTTTGTACGCTGCAGTCTTTCATGTGGTGTCAGTGTCTGTAGTTTCTGTTCTTTGTGTGAAAACATAAAAAGCCGCTTCGCAAAACAAACAAGCGGACAAATAATAGAAACTGAAAAGACGGCGGTTGCCGCGTCAGGCGTGCAGCCTGTCTGATACTTCTCAAAAATTTTGAGACCATTTTTTCCGGGGACACCGTGTACTACTGTGCAGTGAGCACGGTGTGCTACATTAGCCAAGGCCTAGGGCAGGTTTGCACTATAACAGGGCTCCATCCACAATGATAAAGGTTTGCAGCCCTAACATGCTGTTGCTGTTTTACCTCCGGCACGCGGGCTGAAGAGAGCTCCCTGGGTTCTTTTTCATCGTGTCATTTACAAGCTCAGCCGCCTCGCAACGCTCACAGCTATCGTATTCAGTCACCCTTTTACGGAGCCAGGTTGTCCCTTGCCACGACTGCGGTAGAGTACCTCGCTCAGAGGCGCGGCGGTATAGGTCCCGCCCTCGATTCAACGCCCTGCAGCCGCCTCCGAGGCGCCTCAGGCCGCAAACTCATTTAATCCAAGCTCTTCTCTAAAATGCGGCCATTCCGTGTGCCTCTGCTGCACATCTTTGTCCTCCTGGGTACAATTATTACAACAGACACAAAGGGCGAGGACATCATTCTGCTCAGCTGGCACAAGTGCTCACTCCATACGACAGGAGGGAGAGACCAAGTTTTTTGATGATTTTGATGAAGTGAGCGAGCAGCTCTAATTAATTCAAGACCACAAATTTTTTGATCTTACAATTGACTGAATCAGTATTTGTTAGATAACAAATAGTAATGCTAGTAATGTTAGATATTAAACACAAATTGATTATTTTACCACAGTTTTTTTTTAACAAAAGAGAGCCTAAGAACTTTGCAATGAAACAAAGTAATTAATTTGACACCAGGTGAGTTCAATCTTTGGCCAATCAGTGGCATTAATCGATCAATGAACTATCGGGTAGAAAATAAAACCAGCAGTACTACTGGCCTCAAGGGTCGGATTAAGTACCCCTGTTTTAAATCATACTTCGTGAAAGCATGAATTAACTGTAAGTGAGGTGAGGTGAGGTGAGGTTGGGTTTGATGATTTTTTTTAAACCGGAGAATATTCAACTGTCAGATTATTTGAAAAGAACATTGTTCCCTGCTGCCAACGGTTGTTAACTCCTGCAGTGCGACTGTCACCTACATTGCACGTTGTTTTTGTCACTAACTCTGTGTTTGACGCGCTCAACACCGTTCAACTCCTTTGTGGAGTTCTCCAGTATATTTCCACACGACGGCGAGCGGGAGAGAGAGAGAGAGAGAGAGAAGTTCCCAAACAAGCCGACCAAATAAGGCGCGAAAACGGAGCGAGCTGCTGGGAAGAAGGGAATGGGAGGGTGTGGGGACAGAGAGAGGGGAAACGAAGAAGGATTTGACTGTACAGCGGAGCGTAGGAGGGTGGGTGAGGTGAGTGAAATAGAGGCAGACAGAACAATAGAGTGCGGTAAACTGAGACAGAAGCAGAGGCAGTAATTCCCCATTGTCCAGTCAGAGAGGGTGTTAATGGGGTTTCATAAAGGCCCATTCCGCTAAACACCTTTTATTCCCTTCACTCCCGTTTGTTCATCCACATTCCTCAGTGCCCAGATTGTGCAGTGCGCTGTATCTGGTTACCCATCGACATGCAGGTCTGTTCATCACAAAAACTCTGTACCGTAACCCCGGTCTCTTCACCATGCTGTACACTACTCTCACGGTCCTCAGTGAGTTGTTAAAACAACACATACACATGCGGGTGCACACACACACACTCACACACACAGAGAAGCACACCTACACACAAAATAAAATACACATACACACACACACACACACACACACACAGAGAAGCACGCCTACACACAGAAAAAAATACACATACACACACACACACACACACACACACAGAGAAGCACGCCTACACACAGAAAAAAATACACACACACACATTTACACACACATAGACACACGCACAAGCACACACGCACACAGAAGCACACATACACACTGAAAAAAAATACACTCAAAACACAGACACACATGCATGTTATTATAATAATTAATGTTAATTCTTCATTACAAGAGGCCATAGTGCTCAGCGGGTGAACGAGGCCCGAAGAGAGAAACCGAGCAGTGCAGTGAAGTCACAGAAAACAGCAGCCTTGCTCTGAGAGGCTGGAGAAGTGCCTCCCTCACAGCTCCACGCTCGAATGCCCATCGCACCCGTGGAGTGGAGAGGGTGGAGGGGGGGGGTCAGGGCCCAAGGCCAGTGCACCCCCTCCAATACGGGCGAGAGGCAGGATATAGGACCTTAAAGTGGAAAAAAAACGAAAGTGGAGGGAATGACACTGAAAAGAAGAGCTGTTGAAAGGCTCTGCCCGCGAGCCGGGTGAGTCACTCGCTGCGCCATCCTCGTATCCTCGGGAGAAAAAAACTCTCCGATTCCAGAGTCAAACGCCATTACGGCTCCTCTAGAATGCAGCTCACAAATGTGTGTTTGCGTGGGTGCACTTGTGAGCGAGTGCACGTGCTCGTGTGCGTGTTTGCATGCGTTTGTTTGCGTGCGTGCATTCGCGCGTATGTGCGCGTATGTGCGAGCGCATGCGTGTGTGCGTTTGTATATGTTTGCATTCATGGGAACACAAAAGCCCGTTTTTGTTTTTGTTTGCAAAACAAACTCTCAGATAAGCCAAACACACAAAAAAAATGCCTGAAACACCAGGGACTGAATCCAAACGCAGTCGAGGAGCCTTTCCGATCTGTCCCGTGAATACAAGCCCGCACCAAAACATGCCGCCATCCAGCCCGCTGAAACTCAGACCAAAGCCTTGACCGGCAGCCCATTCAAGCAGGTGTAAACATTTACAGGCGCTCTGAAGATTTACATTCCTCTCTCAGCGAGCTCGCGCTTCCTATGCGACAGCTGTGAGCTATAGCCTGTCCTGGCGCTCCTGCTTCAGACCAGTGACATCATCATGGCGAACACGGAATTCTTTAAGCACGTTCTTTAAAAAGGGTTCGGTCTGACCGGCCTCGCAAAACACCTACATTAATGTCCCAAATTCACTCTCCGTCAGGAAAGGTGCACGTCACATGTGCAGGCTGGGCCCACGGGCGTAGATTTAAGCCTGGACTGTGTCTCCAGCCCAGTAACCGAGAGTCCTCAAACAGTGCAAGCGACTGGCCAAGCTGCCAGCCATGGGTACGGTGAGTTGGAGTCAGCCAAAATTCCATGGTAACATGCTCACAGGCTACCAGAGAGGGAGACATGCGGCCGCTCATCTGAGCGGAGCCCGCTGTGTCGCGTGGCTCGTCACGTTTAGCACAGTGACTGCGACTGTCACTATGACTGTGACTGACTTGCAGGCCAGTGCATCAGAGGAGCACAGGTTCCTCAGCTGCAGTGCTGCCGGATTTCAGAGCCAAAATGGATGATTGCTAATGTTTTTGCAGTAAAAAAGGACAAAAAACTAAACTGCATCTACTGTATGTAAAATATACCATATATACTGTAGATTTGTATGCCATATAATATATAATGCAATGACACTATCACTCAACATGTATGTCATTTCTAGACACCAGAGCTAGCGGTCTAACATGGAGTGTCCATTGCCTGTAATGGACATTCACTTCAAGCTCACATGTGATTGGCCACTAAATGGATGCACCGCTGACTGATTAAAAAGCCTCCTGTAGTGGGAACAACTGTGTGGCTCTCAGGACTCAGGACTCAGGACTCACAACTAAATAAAATAGGCTTAATATCACAGTATTTGTTTTCTTAGACAAATGAATCATTAAAAAATTTGAATAAAGATTATATTTGTTGCACAGTGTATTTTTGATGCTCGTATTTAGTTTCCCAGTGGTAACCTTTGTGTGGGAATACACATGGAAATCTGCGTGTGTTCTGTACAGACTTGAGATGAGTACAGTTTGAAATATTCTCTGTGAAAAGTGACTTATTAAAAAAATTATTTAATCTGTATATGAAAAGAACATATTATTCAAATATAGCTAAATAGCATTTGAAAGTAATAGAAGATATTTCAATCTCCATCCCAGAAAGCAACTCTTTTTAAAAAATATGTGAATGTAAATATTTAAATATTTGTAATAAGTCATTTCAATACATTGGACGAATGTAAACTGAAGAAATCCTGTATTTAGAAGATGTTAAATTCACCTTGTATCACCTTTCTGTTCCTCTTTCGGAATCTTCCTCAACCATCATGTAGCAGCTATGCTAACTTTCATCTAAATATATTTGTTTATAAAATAACTTATTTTGTGAGATTTGTTTTACATACTTTCAAATAATATTTGCTTTTGTGGGATCAATGCTTGGAAATAAGAGCAAATATTTCTCTTGGTTGCGCATATTTATTTTAATACTTCAACTATTTGAAAGAGTGAACATTCACGCATAAAATTTCAAATACCACTATTTTGCCCAGGTCTGACTCTCTCTCTCTACAGTCGGGATGGCATAAATTCAGTTTGTTTTTTATGTTTGCTTAGGCTTTTTTTGGCACAGTGGCACACTGGTATTAAAAGTACGGTGATGTTCTTTTTCATTCTACCTTTCCTTACCACCACCCTTCTCTCTCTCCCTCTCTCTCTCTATTTTGCTCTCTCTTTCTCTGTCTTCCCTCTCTCTCTATTGTTAGAAGAGAGGCGGGTACTCTGTGAACTAGGACAGGGCTTGGGCGAGGCAGAGTTTTTGTAATCCCTGAAACATCTGAGGGAAAGCACACGCTGCGCTGAAGGACTATCGATTTGCCTTTTTGAAAATATCAAAACGGCGTGTGGGTGCGCGGCCCATGGGTACTGAATGAAAGCGCACCACGCCCAGGATGGGGCCATTGTTTAAACCTGTGTTCGGCAGCTCCAGCGTCCGCCCAAACCCCTCTGTACCCTCGCAACGGTGCTTCATTGACACGACCGCCTCAGCTCCCACCCCTCCACCCCCCAGCAAAGCCCTGTCCTGGCGATGTTCTCTATCTGCCTCCTGTGTGGACGGAGAGAAAGTGGGGAGCCGGGGAGATTGTCTGCCCCAGTAAAAAGTATTTGCAGTGAGGTTTGGTTCAGTTCTCACTCTCATCTCCACAAACCTTGAGTATTTAAAGTCTTTTGGATGCTAACACAAGAAATGAAGTCCAAGTCGAAGCCTTACCCATTCTGCAACGGCCAAGGTACTTTCCTTCCCTCAGTGACTACTGGAAGGCAGCCACCACCTCCAAATGCATTAGAGTTATATGGAAAAATACATGCCATTCTGAAACAAACACCATCTGGGCACAAGTACTGCTATTTAACTGACCAAAACAAAGACCCACCTTGTACACAAGGGCAATTAGCGAATTAGCTAACTACAAGCGAAATGCCGAGCTACTGATTGCAGCCTTGGAGGCAGCAGCTGCCTTCCAGTAGTCACTGAGGGAAGAAAAGTAGCTTGGGCTTCTGCAAAGCCATCACCTTACTATATGAACTAACATGGTTTCCCCTAGAGGACAGAAGTAGGTACTGCACCATGGTGGCAAAGCCAAGGGCAAATGCAACTGTGGTCTTACCATTCCAGAAGACCGTAATCCTGGGGGTGACGTCCAGGTCGAGGGGGGGCCTGAAGGGGAACCCCCACAGTGCCGTCACAAAGGCGAGGAACAGCAGGGGGCGCAACGACGAGGCGCGTCGGGCCATCTTCACCGCGTCGGCTTCTCCGTCTCACGCGCGCACGTACGCACCAATCAGCAGGCTCCACTCCCGCTCCTCTCCCGCCGTTAACTCATCTTCTCACAGCGGACTCAATCTGGAGAGAAAATACATTTAAAAAAACAGCCACAATAGCAAAAGTTAATAAACAAACAAATCCCCTCGTACCGATTTCACAGAGGCAAGGCTGGTGTTGCGCTGTCAGACTGCTACCGCCAGAGCCGAAATTTATCGGGAGTCTCAGAACCAGGGAAAAGCAGCTCTAAAGAGGAAAGACACTCAGCACTGCAACCTCTGGACAGAAAGTAGATCCGTGGCACGGTAATGGGCCGTACAGTGCGCGCGAGTTTATACATAAGGACGAGGTTTACATGGGGCTTGCGAATTGCCCACGTGGAATCCACGCTCCAGACCAACGAATGGCACTTCAAACAATAAACAAAAAAGGATTTTTGATAAAATTTCATGAGCAACAGCTAAAACAATCTTTTCAATAACCAAATCTAGAAAAAGTCTTTTTTTTTCTTTTTTTCTTTTCATTTTTAGTTAAGAGGAGGCCAAAAGATTCAAATGTTTTGGCATATTGTGTTCACCTGTGAAATCTGTCTTGCATGCTCATGACAGTCTTATGTATACCTAACTCTAACGTGTCACCACAGGTGTGCAAGCTAATTAGTGAAGAACTACCAGTCAGTCAGGGCCTTTACTTTCAAGAAGGCTATATTAACAAGTACTTAACTCATGGCAGCTCACCCAAAATATACATTTTAAATAGAAATGGATTGCACACGAGGCGCATAAACCCACTTTTGGAAAAGATCCACAATGAACGTTTTAAGTTAACATGAGGCTGAAAGATTCAAGTACTTTGGCATATTGCTTTTACTTTGTTTTTCCAATTTCCTCTGTTTCCTGGGAGTTAACTGTGCATGATGTCTGTGGCATATGAAACTGCTGGATGATGTTGCTATGAAGTATTCTCTTCTCCACCTAGAATCTGCCTAGATACAGAAACACAGGCACACACACATACACACACACACACACACACACACATATCCACACACACACACACACACACACACATACACATAGGCACACAAACACATACAAAAATGTACACATGTGCACACACACACACATTGAGAGTGTTAAGCCATACTCCACCATGCATAGAGACTGCACTGAAGCCCTGGCACATTTAACGTGTCTTCCATGCCCTGTGACTGTACAATGCAAATTACATACACACACACGCACATACAGTACAACCAATCTTTAAAGCAGAGCTCATATACCTAACAGCACCAACCAACAAGCTGTCACCGTAGTAACAACACAGGAAGTCCACTTGGGAAGATAAACACCATCAGCCTCTTTCAATTCAAACTCTCCGTGACATCACTGAGGAGAACCAGATTACACAACGCTGTCCGGTCATGGGAGACAACCACAACTGGAAAGTAATTAATTGCTAATATGCGCTGTCCCATTCATTTTTATGAGAATATTTTGGATGAAAACACGCAGAACGGACCAAAAATGGCCTGATAAAACCATGGCAACTGAAAGGACGAGGGTCAAAACTCCCCAGGCTGGGCACTTCTGTTGTACACTTGAGGAAAGTTTACCAAGCAAATAAAAACAATTGAAGAGTGTTTTTACAAAGTTCACTCAGCCCACTTTCTACATTTCAGTTTCTTTTAAATTGGTGGCATTTTTTTGCATGTAAAATCACATTGTTATACTATAAATACAATAAGAATAATAGTGTAAAATTAAAACTGCAAATACCTAAGCATTTATCAAAAAAATGATACCCACTTAAAAATATGGTCTGTCAAAATTTGACTTAGTGCCATTTGGAAAAACATTCTTCAATTCAGATTGTATAAATACATTACTGAAGGGGTCATTCTGGGTTCAAATTGCCTTACTTTCAAACAATACATTTCTCTTGTGCGATCCTTACACACACAAAGCAGTATTCCAGGCTATGGGTTGAACTGGTACAGTCAGGTTTGATTCCGGACCACAAGGACGTCTTAGTGCTTTAGCCCATTCGACTATTCTTCAAAAACATGAATGCAGGTCCCTTTCGGCTCAGAAATGTACAGTTCATGGGCCGACTGCAGCCTATTTCAATAAGTGTAGCTCACCTGAGATTTTTTTATTCGTTTTTTTTTATTTTTAAATGTGTCTTCATTCACAGCAATGTGGTAAATACAATATGACAGCTGAGGTACACTCATACAAAAAAGCTGAAATCCACCATTTTTCTGCCTCCTGTCTTTATCCTGGAGGAGTGCAGTAGATCTCACACGGAATATTAGAACATGTAAAATTGCTACACGCTCCGGGTACAGCGATACGCACATAAATAAATAACCACGAAAAATTCCAAGTGGTGAAACAATGTTTAAATAATAAGTCCTCTACAAAGGTGGAATACTAGCGACGCCACTCATGCACTCTCAGAAATAAAGGTACAGTGGAGGTACATTTTCCTTCTTTAAGAAACACATTTCCCAAATGTACCCTGAAAGTGCAATAATGTTCTATTTGGGTACTAATGAGCACCCTTTCAAGCAAATAAAGGTACAGATGAATTATGTATTGCTGGCTAGGGGTACAATTTTATGTACCTGTAAGGTACCACGCGCAAGTGTTGTACCTTTTTTATGTGCTGTTCTTCCTGTTTTTCAGAGAGTGTATAGTAACTTCTCTAGACAAACGCTGCATCTAAACAACAACAAAAACAAAGCTGTCAAAGAAGGAATTATCACACGTTCAGCGCATTGAAGCAATAAAAGCAATCAGGCAGCTTGCGTGCGCAGAAATTAACCAGACCTTTTTTCTTTTTTGCATTCAACGAACTGTCCCCAAAGCCCACTAAGTTGTGAGAAATGAGTCACAGAGTGTCCGGACTCCTACTGGTAATTAATAATCTGCTGTTGAGAGTGGAAGATATCCATCACATAGTAAAAGGCAGAGAGGGATATGAGAAGAGGGTACCCCTCTAGCTCCTGTAGATAGAGGAGAATAAGAGGAAAACAGCAGACACACACACCTAGTCTTTCTGAGCGATGGGTAAAAGGGCTTCCGTCCTGCTCCTTGCCTCTCACCAGAGACAGTAAACACACTCTGCTTCTACTGCCTCTCTCTCTTTCTTTTTCTTTCTCTCAGTCCCTTGTTCCATCTTCTTCACAAACAGCACACATGCGGTCTCCTGTATATATTGACGTACAGATGCTCTTTCCTCTTTTTTCTCATGTCTTTTTCTTTGATACCCAGTATCTTGCTCTTCCCCTCACACCTACACACATATGCTGTCTTTCTTTATTTTTCACACTCTCATACAACTGCTAGTCTAATACTCTCTCCTCTTTATCAATCTCGCACAATCACTCTCTTGGGCTATGTCACCTACTTTCTCTGTCCCTCTCACTCTTTCTCTCTCCAATCGCACCCCCTTCACTCTCGCTCTCTCTCTCTCTCCCCAAGTTCTCTCCGAGCTCTCTCTCTCTTGCTCTCTCTCCACCAGGCTAACACCTGCCAGACACCTGGAGACACTGAGAAATATGGACAAGAGATTGCTGTGGAGCCCTGCTGCCACTGTGCACTGCCAAATCCTTATTTGAATTCCATCGCCATGGCAATAGCTTGGGAACAGGCAGCTGCCACACGACACATGGCGCGGGGAATGTTTCCGGCATTCCGAGGGCCAGGAACATGAAAACACCATACAATGGAGAAGAGAGTGTCAAACCTGAATAAAGAAGCTCATTTCATCAAATCATATATTTTAACACACATATATTTTATGTAGGCTAACTGGCCCTGGAGAGCCACATGGTCTGCTGATTTTCAATGTTATTCAGCGCTTAACTGATAAATAATTAAAAGCAGCTGATCATAGTTAAGTCAGCTCATCTACAGTAGGACCTCTGCTCTACTTTGGTTGGCGATTTTGGAAGCTGTGGCTCTCCAGGACAAGAGCTGGGGACCCATGCTGTGGGTTAACATAGCTGAATACCACACCGGTCTGCAGTTCAGAGAAGCAGTAAGAGTCTGGGTCTTAGAATCGAAGGGCCTGAAACCAGGAGGGACCACGTTCCTTCACCCGCAGGCAGAGTATACTACCACTTCCAGCAATGAACCCATAACATGACAAGGTTACAGTGAGTGTCGGGTGTAATTTTGTTTATACTGTCGGTCGGTTCCACTTCTAAAGAGATAAACATTAAAAGTATTAAACTTGAAAAAAGTAAAAGAGCTGAAATCCTTATCTACCGTCTTTATTTCTATCTATTTTACAACCGGTGAGACAATAAAATGTAAGCCCGTAATAAAACCTGTCGAACACTGCTTGAGGACTAAGGCTTTATACCAATTTAAAACAGATTCCCCCTGCCTTAAAATGAATGTGAGACATAAGTCTGCTAATTAGATTCAACAGACCAATAATCCTTTCTCTGATGATCAACATCTTGATAGTTTCTTCCATAGCTGTAGTAGTGCTAATTAACAGTCTGGCACTATTTAGCAATCCTCAGGGTTCTGGTGCTCTCTGCACCCAAACCTTTGAAGCAGCTTATGATTTTTATCATATTTGGAAGAAAGCAATATGCCAGAAAACCAGAGCACTGGTATCACAGTTTGACGTGTTTATGACAATTTGAGCAGAGGTGGAAAGTCCAGGTTCAGAAAGTAAAAGTCCTCCCCAGTATTTTGTTCCAATCACCTGGATTTGCTATTTGCTACCAGGAGGTAGAACTAATTAGTGAAATCAGCTGGCTGAGTTCATGGGTGGAAGAAAAACATGGCAGAACTTTTACTTTCTGACACTTGAAATGTCCACCTCTGAATTTGAGTGATGTTTTTAAAGTGCAACTGTCTCTATCATCCACCCCCACCCTCCCCTCCAAAAAAAAAAAAGAAGTCTACTGAAGCTTGAAGCTGTTCGGAAAGAGAATTAGCCTTACATCCCCTGCACTGGTAAGATGGTAAGGTGGTGTGCCAACGATCACAATCAATGTGATAAGCAATAAAGACATCCGACCACATACTTCACTTGACAAATGCATCTTAATTCCCCGAAGTGCCAAAGCATTTAAAGCCAAAACACACAGGCAGTGGAGAGACCAGCGAACTCCACAGCAACCGACTCTGCAGAGTTCATAATACAAGGCTGAATGCAGCCAGAGCAAATGCTCTGTACACCGCATTCACACACACACACACAAACATACATGCGCGGCGCGCACACAAACGCGCACATACACGTAAATAAACACCAACAGTCACATTTCATGCACCCATTCTTCCAAGATGTGCACATGTACACACAAGATGTACACACATAGATGCACATACACACATATACAAACAGACACACAAATAGCCACACACACACACACACACACACACACACACTCTCACACTCTCGCTGCTCCATTAATCACATTCGACGTATTCCCGTTTAGCCTCCTCCTGACAGGACTGTCCCACAGGGCTACAGCTAATCCTTTTGAACTCAACAGCAAAAATGTCCTAAGATGAATCATAAATTGGTCTGTCCGACAGGACTTTTTTTTGTACAGCTTCCAATACTTACATCCATTTAAGAAGCCCTCCAACTCAAGCAAAGCAATGATTTGTTTCCCACAACTTTGTCTTCACTTCAGTGATTTGGCTAACATCGCTCACTTGTCACAAAGCCACATGAACTAAGATAAACAGAGATGCTACAGACTCCGCATCCAAACAGGCCCGTGGGAAATCCTTGCTTTGCGCTTTCCATTGTTGCATTTGAGCATGCATAAAATGCAAGCTGCCTTGAAGGTTGTGATGACTCGAACGTTTGTCAAATCTGCAACCTTCAAGCTGTTGTTGGTAAAATACATGTATACACACTTACATAGTTACAATTTAAGATTATGGATTGGGATTGTGATAAACTGGAAAATGAAAAAGACAAGCCTGAAATGGCTACAAATTCCAAAGATTACTAAATATTAAATGGCTGACCCAATCCCTGGCGTTGGGGATGGAGGGATTTTATGTTCTAATAGTGTTTAATACTGGAGACATTCTATAAGCATTTCACAACAAACAAACACAAGAAAGTTTGAAATATGTCTGCCAGTTCATACAGTAAACGTTAATCATTTGCCTTGAGCTGCAAGACTGCATGAAGAGTAGAATATTTAACCCTGCAACTAAATCAATGGGGAAGAGGGGCAGAATGGGGTCCTTTATCGCTTCCTCTGAAAGAAAACGCCACAGAAGCGATGCCACCACGCTCACACGGATGAGCCCTTGCGCCACGGCAGACAGCGCACGGGCCACGCGCACCGCATGACAACAATACGGCCAGCGACGCTCGGTTAATCGCCTGCTCACGGGCATCTCTGTCACCCTGCCAACTCAAATACTACACTGCAATAACGCCGAGGCATGGCAGCGTTGCTGCATGGGACACCTGCAGAAAAGTTAAAAACGGACAACAACATGTTCAAGAATTGACCTATTTATCCCCGATTAACATCTCACCGGAGTTCCACCCCAGCCCCTTCCCTCGCCGATGAGAAATGCTAAATAGTCAGCAAAAATAGGACAAAAGTCTTCAGTGGTTAAACCACAGATCTCAATCTCAAATCCTGGAGGGCCGCTGTGACTGCTGGCTTCTGACGCTTCTTGAGCTCGTTCCAAAGGAGCCCTGCGGGAACTATGTTGCCGAACAGAGGCCATGACACCGGGGCTCCGCTGCCTTTGATTTACTCATCTTGAGTCCGAAGAGTTGCTTTCACAAACACAAGCGTGGTAGTGTCGTGTTTCATGTCGTCTCTGTTGAACATTGTGGAGGTTTTTTTTCCCCCACTGCGCCTTGCAGATGCCCTTAATCAGGGGTGACTTAGCCTACAAAAGTTACGTAAGCCGCAAACTGTGCACTGGTCAAACAGCTGGATCTATGCAGGAGCAACTTGGGGTAAATGGTGCAACTCAACAAGAGTGCAACAGCAGTGTCACCTGGGATTTGCACCAACTGATATTAAATTCAGACTATAAATGCTCTGACCGCTACTCATATTGCTGCACGTTAGCTGCCTGGATGAGTGGATACGTCTCATTTCTAAAGAGTGAAGGCTTTAGCCTTATTGTCCCTCACCATTAACTGTTTAATAAGGCATTAAATAATTCCTTAAAAAATATAATTAAATGAATGTATCGGTTTTTTAAAATCTTATATACAGCTACGGCATTATTTCAGGCCCTTGAATGCTGGCAACAACAAAAAGTGTGAGCTCTCTTTATACCCAATTATACACTTTTCTTTTGCATTCTTAATTTAATTTAAGCAACAAGGGGTCCTTGAGCTAATTTTAGAAAAGACAGCAGAAACATAGTTTCACAAGATGACAGTAACTGCATTGAGCAAAGAAGACAGGGGAGGCCTTATGCAATGCAGCGGTAAACAAACACTCAATTAAAAAGGCACAATAAGAGGCTGTTGTTGTATGTATATATATATACGTCTTTCATATTCAAATCAATAGCAGCAATCAATTGTGCGGTACCATCCTATCAGGGGAGTTTAAAAAGGCATGAGAACACAGGACTTATTGATTACATTTTAGCCCCCAGTCTTATGAGATACAGTAGCCTACATAGAGCAGTTAATCTGAAAAGTTTTATCGCATACAAAATACCACAAATTAAATGATAGAGAGGCTTGCTGGTGAATTATGGGCAAAATAAAACCACTAGGTGACCAGGGTTATTTTTAAATGGAAAGGAACAAAAAGGCCCACTACACAAACTGTGCTTCCTCGACACAGAGGCTTCAATTTTGCCTTGGGTACAATGTCTGAGAACTAGGCTACATATGCCTGCGATTCCAACTATTGTATTTGTGTTAAATCAGTTAAATCAAATAATAACCAAGCATTTGTGAGAAGGTTTGGTGTACCCTATTCCACCTTGGTCACAGAACCAGAGTATTAGAACAAGGTGTTGCAATCTGTAGGCTATACCTCATGGTCATGACCTTGGATACATCTTTATGAGTTCAGGACGCTGCCTTTTTCCTCCAGAGGTTTACTTGTTAACAGAGGGATAAGGACTGCTATGTTTTTAACTCTTCTCGTCCGCGTGGCACATTAATAAATATATTATAGTAACCCCAAGCTAAAGACCAAGATCCCAAATTTTGAATCATTTTGTAGGTAATGCCGCGATCCAAGGCGCGTATTAACGTGCCCGCGTGCATTCTGACGATGCTGAGCTCGGTACACGCAAACACACCTTGGCGTTCTTCCCCGAGCCACGTGTTACAAAACCACAGCAGAGTGAAAACGTCTAATGAAGGACGGGAGCCACTATCGTCTGTCTCTGTACTGAAGATCCACTATCATGTAATAATTCGCATGATACCTGTGAGCCGGCTGCTGGTGAACAATGTCACCTGTCGTGACCCCGCGTCCCACCCAGCACACAACCATTCCGCAAACATCTATAACGTTGAGTTCATCGGCAATGACAGACATCGTAGCCGAACGTAACATTTACAGAAGAAGCCGTCCAACTAAACTACATGCAGTTGATGTTAGCGACATTATTCAATTTTGCTTGATAGGCTATTGCTTAAAGGATGTAGTTTAGGCTAGCCTACTACATTTCTGGTCAGGTAGCCTATTCTGTTGCACTGTGGAGGCACGTTCTTGGACACAAAGGAGGTTGTTTGGGTCAAGAACATACCGATTCAATGCTGTGTTCTTTTAGGAAACACTTGACGCGGACTAGTGCGGCTTGTTACCGGTCTACCCTTTCGCTTTGACACTGGCGCTGTAAACGGGCCACGAGGCGTTAATGCGGTTTTCATTGTTATAAAACCCCAATGCCAAGAAAGGATACCACGGGTAGCTATACACCAATGCATAAATCAAGAATGTATCCCCTAATCCCGATATTTTTCAGTCATGGCAACAGATCCGGCTATTGCTATTCTGCCTAATAAAGAACAGTACCAGCCTTCGTGTAATTTCAAACGCGTGGATCCCCTCTCCGTGTATACGTAGCCTAGTCGGTCTTCAGTTTACCGTTTCTGATCGTGAAATCAGTGTGCCAGATAGGAGGCCAAATTAAATCCGACGTCCACTGCCTAGGATATTAAGCGTGTAGCTAGGCTACGCACTTCTAAGCAATTTATTGCTGTCATTTTAGCAAAGCGTGCTTTTCATTGCTCCATTCCCATACCAGTAACCTTAGCCTAAACACTGTCACCCAATAGCCAAAACACTGTCTCTATTTAAACTTGTATATGATTCTTACTTTCTTTCACAACTTGTCAGCCTAAAGTAATCCGCTAACATTTCAATAAGTGTTCATTTTGTTGCGCAAAACAGTGATTTTGTTCACCTGGAGTTTCCGACTGTGCTAGCTATAGCTACTACATTTGTGTTGTTTTTGGGGGAGATTTAATAGCGCAGAACTAGAACGGTTTCGTATAGGATAGCTACGAATTGTTTCAAGGATCACACATTAGTTCAATGTTTGTCGTTCATTCGTTTATTTTATATGGCGCGCAGTCAATTCAGTTTTGCAGCCACACTTTTCTGGTAGCTATGTTGCCCCTCCGCACGACCGCAGCGCAAATCCAATGCCAGTCTTTTATACGGCATTGCAGTCAGTCGGGTGAAATCTCCTTGCAGACTGAGTACATTGTGCCATTTACATCAACAGAACAAAAATCCCGAAAATCTAACCTTTTACCAATAAACTACCACACCGATTAATCACCATATCTTAATTTGATGTCCAATAGGCACGGATCTAGCCCACATCTGGCTTGTGCAGGTGTTCCTATTCAACGCGACTGTTTAAACGCATTTACTCCAATGTGCGCGGCTGTTGTCTTATCTTAATTAACTATAGGCTGTATCGCAAACGTAAATGACCAGATTAAGTGCTCGTGCTGCTGTACCATAACCCAGATCAATCTTCATAATAGGGAATGTTCAGTTAGTTAAAGGAGCTAAATGAGCAAAACAACATTTCACCAAAGAAAATCAATTCAAGTCACCTTCACTTGCATTTAGCTTGCAACAATTTTCTTTTTGGATCTGTTGTATTCCTGGTTGCTACAGTGAACAAAGTAGCTAGCTACACACGACACACCGATTAAACTGAACTGCAATAACAACTGAAACGAGCAGCATTTCGGTCTTACCTGATTGTTGTGAGGGCTCAGTGTATCTGAAAAATCACTGTGTAGCTTATAGATTTTATGTGGAATCTTTTTGAAACCTGAAATTTTCTATATTCTCATTTGAGTTCCATTTATTGTACAGAACGCAGTCTTGTCACATAGCCTAGACTAGTCTTGCGCTGTCAAGCCTGTGGACACCACACGCTATCTTCCTCTATAGACCTTCGGACACAGGTACAGACACGCCTCTCATTAATATTAAACAGGAACAACACACACTCTCTCTCTCTCTCTCTCTCTGCCCGATTTTCTGATAAATAATAATTAGCTAAGGCATGACGCAGCGCACATTTATAAAAGTTTGGGTAAACTGTAACAGGCACAACAAGACGATTGGTTCTGTTGTATCTTGTTTGACAAATATTACATAAAACCAGGAACTGCAGCTATACAAACATTTCATAGCTTATAGCCTACCGTACATTGAAACATACACTTTAATAATAATAGAATTGTGTTGATCAATAATCATTTAAAATACTATGTTGTTGAGAAACAAATAAGACATATGTACTGGTCTCTCTTTCTTAACATAGGCGCAAACTCACATCCACCCAAGCAATGAGGTTGTGTTTTGCCCACTATTGCAACATAATGTTGAACAAATAGCTAAGTTCAAATTCCACCACACCCTCCCCCCATTCTCATATAATTGTCCGTGTACATTCTGACTCTTTTGCATTGTGTGTCAAATACTTCAACGATCTAACACAGGATTAATATCAGCAAAATAGGCCAACTAAAATTAATTAAGATGCCAACTGAAGCTGTTCATTAATATCTAAAATTACATTAGGCTATATTTAGCAGAGTATTTTTAAAAAAACATGCCAAATATGTTACACATGCTATAGTTTAAATAATCAAGTTGAAAGTTGTTGTTTGTAAGCTGTTGGCTTCAGTTCCATGACAAAACCATGCCACCAGATCTTAAAATGTTTTGCACCTAGCAAAATATATAGCTACTCCTATAATGTTTCGTACTGCGAAATTACTCAATTTAAAAATATTAGCTACTGTTAAATGTTTTTTTTTTTTAGTCAATCGGTTTCTCAATTATTTTCATGATTCGTTGTCAAAGTTCTCGTTCCTGCAGTGGCTCGTATTTTTTTCTGTGGTCATCTTGGCCTCCTAAATCTATGTAGATAAGAGTATAAACCCAAAAAAAGTATACCACTCATAATCTGAATGCACAATGAAATGTAAAACAGAACAGTCAGAGCACACGTTAAAAAACGATGTTCAAGTTGTGGTTTACTACATACTAGTGAATTGTGAAGGCAATGCAATTTAGCTACATATGAGGCTAAATACAGTAATCTTAACTGGCCACATTTTATTGGAAAGATCCACTTGATTTCGGTCACGTTTATCTTCGCTAAAATCAAGCGGTTCGATTTGTCGCCATCTGCTGGATGACTAGTAGAGTGCAAATCAGGATAACATGGTATTTGACAATCCTACCGAATTATTTGAAGAAAAACAGACGACAAAATTTCCCCCTGTAAAAGCACGTATCCAACCACCATTTATTTCATCCCTCCTGTAATCCGCCCATCGGAGCCGCGGACATTGTGTCGGAGGACTTCACTACTTTTAAAGCTGGCACAGACGGGTTTGACGAGTCACCGCTGGGCAATGAGGTGAGACAAATTCTCCTTCCCTCTTTTTGACCGTGCTTTTCCCAATTGAAGAGTATTTTTCCAAAACTCACTAAGCCCACTTTTAACAACTTTGTGAAGATCAATATACGTGTTTATTTTGCATGAAAAAACACATTTATATACTTAAATCCCTAAGAATAACAGTGTAAAAGTGAAACTGCAAATATCTAACCATTCAGGAAAATTATACTTACCGTAAAAAAGTTTATCAACACTGGATTTAGTGTGGTTTGGAAAAACACTCTTAAATTATGTCTGGTAGTCCCGCTGAGTGATAATGTGCATTTTAGGCCGTAGCATTGGCCCAGCAGATGGGGGGTTGAAGTAATCAGAATGTACCCTGTTCTTTTTTCTCCTTTAGCCAATGTACATTCCCTCAAGTTTTCCATCAACAAACAAGCCAAAATATCTGGCTGTATGATTTGGCAACAAAATGTACGAAGACAAGCGTAACAGAAAATGTAGGACATACTGTTTTATTATGTTTTAGAATATGTGAATAGGCAATGTAAGATTGGTTTTGAAGTAGCCAAAAACAATGTTCAGTAACGATTTACCTTAACTTTGTCTTCGTAAACTATCCATTATGCATTCATGTGCATTAAAAAAAAAAAACATTACAATTACGTAGAGCGTTATGAATGCTTTATATGTTTTATCATCTCATGAAGTTGTTATGTTGTGGACTACAGAGCATATTCATGAATGCACATTGAGCTCATCGAAGTACATTCATTGCAAGACCATACAAAACAATTTGTGTACGCATTTATGTCACCACCTCAGATCTGACCTGAGGCTCACAGATCTAGGAATACAGCACACGCAATGTAAATCGTTACCCGATCTTCCTGTCTCAAGCTTCCGACAAGACTATTCCGCAATACCATTTGCTTTGTCCCCAAATTAATTGAAGAGGAACACAAATGTCCCACAGAGAATGCTCACTGCAGCCTTGTCCGCCTTCATGGAAGTGTACTCTGTTCAATGAAACAGTAGTACAGTAGGCTCCAGGAATCCAGGCTTAACTCTAGAGAAGAGACTGCCTCTATGGTGCATTTCCCCCACACAGTCTAAAGCACATAGAGGACCTCTCTGTTAGAACCAGTACTGCAGAGAACCCTTTCGCTCATTGACAGATTAGCTTCCAATGGGAAAAAATAAAGTGAACCGTATACGTTATATTCTTCCTAGCAAATAACCACATACATTTGTGAATACAGCCCCTGAATTATTAAGAGAGCCCCTTGTGCCTAATAACAGGGATACTGTTCTTGAACACAATGGCCTCTGTGTACAGGGCTCCATCTCACAATGGATTTGCACGTGCCACGCCTTCTTTTATCAAATACATTTATATGGATTGATGCAAGATTGTAAAGGTTTTTTTTGTTTGTTGGTTACATTGCTTTTTAAATGTTTTCTGTCTGCATGGACCACACAAACACATACACAGATGCACGTGCAGATGCAGCTGTCTATTAAAGTCAATTCAATGTCAAAGCCAGCAAGCTTGTCTTTTTGTGAGTAGTGTCAGAGCACTGACATTTCCAGTCTCAATAGTAAATAACGTCAAGCTACTGATATTGGCTTAATCTCATTTGTACTCTTTTTAAATTAAAGTTTTGGCGATTTAGTGGAATATGGAATATTTGACCACGTTCTTTGACTTCTCCACAACGTTCTCTGATTAAAATATTCAAATATTTTGTTTAAAAAAATGGCATTTAAACAGCACATACAAAACAAACAACATTTTGAGGGAATAGGTTAAATTTTAACTTTCATTCGCCAACGTATAGTGGAGAAAGAAAGCAGGTTAACAGGCAAACCGTTTAATTAGGCAGAATATGCTGATGAATCCAATGATGGAAGCTTCACTTGGTGCCCATTGAAGTACAGTCTGAGCATGTCTACACACTAAAAACAGTGTTGGCAATTAACTGCTTTTTAATTGGTCAGGAAGTGAGATGTGTGGTATTTGGCATCATGATTCATCTTCACATTGATCGACCCATTTATATAGTTTATATACATTTATTTATATAGTTAATATAAAATGCATTATTGAGAGATGCAATTGCTGTTGCCTGTACAACAACAGGTATAGGGACAAGCTATATTTCCCAAGTGGCATATGTCAGAAACCAGTCATCAACCAGGCAACCATGGCACAAATGTCCTCACACAACTTCAAAATATCAATCTGCCTTTGTGACAGCTGCATTTGTGAGGGCATTTTTTCATCCTCAAAACGGATCCCCCTTGATTGTAACATCACACTACATGTATTTGTATCATATTAAGACTCCAAGTAGTATTTATAAACTGGCTTATTTCAGTCTGAGCAGCTAATCTGTAATATTAATACTGATTTGTAAAATTAAATACTGGTTTTCAACTCTACCTTTGCACGTTGCCTCACGTGCATAAAATGACAGGCGTCGCAAGACAGGCGTCTTAAGAAAATGCCCAAAGGATCAATGATGTGGATTTATATGTATACGGATGTGACACTAAAGCTTTTCACTTACCATGTTGAAAGTGTGGATTTTCTAGCCTGTCTAAAGTGAGATGAGTGAGGTTAAGCATAGTTTATAATCCACCAAAATACGGTAAGCCTAGCCTTCCAAATTCAACCATGGGCTTATTTCACAGTATTAGTCATTCAAATATTGACCCATAATATTGTAAAATACAATGCAATGCCATTTTTCGTACCATCAAGTGCAGTTTCTTTAGCTGACAGTTGATACTGGCAGGTTAGTAAGCCCATTGGCTCTTAAGGAGTTTGGAGGCGACTGCGGCGGTTTCTGTACTACCTGTGATTAAAAAATAGAAGAGGTGCAAATTTCAGACTTAATGGGATCAGAAAATACTTACTATACCGAAGATGCGCTGCAAGTCCCTATCACACACAAGTGTCAAATACACAAATGGGATCACACATTTTAAAATCCAAATAATCGACAAAACGCTTTACACCAAAGTGCACTGATAGATGTTTGGAGAACACTTCATACATCAACAAAAGATTACACTTACTATTCCGGAAGACACCAAATTTAAAGTAGATTTTATGACTATTTATTTTTGTGTTCAAAAATATATATTTCTATTGTTCAAAAATGCCTTATTGGCACAATGAATTTATCTGACAATGCTACAGTTCCTTCAGTAGTTAACCTTAAAACAGAGAGAGAGAAAACTTTATAGATGATGAATAATTCCCTCTTGCAGGATATGTTTAAACATAATATTTAAAATAATGTATAAAACAGTACATAGAAACACATGATGCCAGTGAAATTAATTCAGTGGCAAAGAATGTTCGGAGATGAGAATTGCAGTCATCTTGGGAAAAAAAGGAAAATAGAAAAAATAAGAAAGATTTTGAAAACCAGATAGAAGAATTAGAAGATGAACATAAATGAACAAATAACATTGTAATAAAAATTTGACTAAAGGAGCGTTTAGAGTTCGATCAATTACTAACACAAGAGATTCAGATATCAATGATATTTACTAACACAAGAGATTCAGATATCAATGATATTTACTAACACAAGAGATTCAGATATCAATGATATTTACTAACACAAGAGATTCAGATATCAATGATATTTACTAACACAAGAGATTCAGATATCAATGATATTTACGAACACAAGAGATTCAGATATCAATGATATTTACTAACACAAGAGATTCAGATATCAATGATATTTACTAACACAAGAGATTCAGATATCAATGATATTTACTAACACAAGAGATTTCAGATATCAATGATATTTACAAAACAAAGATATTATGAGGGTGGACCAAAATCATTAAAGATTTTAGCCGACAGTTAAGAAGTCTTATAATATTACTAAATGAAAAGATCAAACCTCTACAATACTAACAGACATAAATTAAATAGCAGAAGCATTTGCAACTTATCAAAAATTATATTAGGATGAAACTGAAAATGTAGATATACCAGTACATACATATTTAGCAAATCTTAAAGCAAGTCTCAGAAAAGCAAAATAAACTTCTTAGTAAACCAGTTACAACAGAAGAAATATTGCAACAAATGAAAAGACTTAAACAATGAAAGACCCCTGGAGATGATGGATACATAGATTCATTTTATAAGAAATTTAGAGATCAACTAATACCACTTTTACAAAATGCATGCAATTATGCATTAGAAGTTAGTGCTTGGGCTTATAAAGAAGGGAAGGCTGCAACAACATGTTCTTCCTATAGGCCAATATCACTTTTGAATACTGACCAAAAATTGTAACTGCCATCATAGCAAATAGATTAAAAGGCATAATCAATAAAGCCCAGTGCAGCTTAATTCCCAACAGACTCGTGACAGATAATATTCAACGCACTTTAAATATTATTGATAACTCGTATGAATATAAAGAAAATGTACTTATGGTAACACCCGATGCAGACAAAGCATTTGACAGGGTGCTATGGCCATATGGTTTTCATTGTAATTGTATTATGTGGTTGCAAGCCATATATAAAAAACAATATCCCGAGTTATGGTTAAAGGTATCTCAAGGAGATCCACTTTACCCTCTAGTTTTTGCATATGTACCCTTCAGAGACAGCACACTAACATTAAAGGATTACATATTTGTAAAGAATCTCATAAATTAACATTGAATGCTGATGATGTCATTATGTATATCTATCGTCCCCAGAGGTGTCACTGCTAGCATTTTTAGGAGCTACCTTAACAGTCTGATAAAGGATCCAGTTAGTCCTGGGGGGTATACTACGAAGCAGGATTTCTGAGTTAGCTGGCTAACTGCTCTGAGTTAAACCCGGAGCCTTCCCAAATCTGGAATGTGGACTGAAGTAAAAAGAGCTGTTCCGGGTTATCCAGCTAACTCAGTAAGCCTGCTTCGTAGTATACCCCCCCAGGTACACTAATAATGTTTACGATTAGAAATGGGAAACAGTGAAAAGAAAAATCTAAATATTCAAAAAACAAGACAATACTAATTAAAGATAAATGGGAATTTCAACTTTCTGTTCAGCTTGATGAGGATGATTGGCAGGAAGCATGTTGTGGAATCCATAGTACAACTAACTCTCACTACTGGAAGGAATTTTCTTGGAAGGTACTCGTAAGGTTCTTCACCACTAAAATTCATTTTAAATATAATTCAACTAAGTCTTGGAGGAATTGTGGTAAATTTAAATCACTCATATCTTTCTGTTCTCTCCAGTATTGAAACAATTCTGGCATGAAATTACAAATGCCATAAAGGGTATTTTTAAAAATGCAATATATCGAACCTAGGTGCTTTATACTTGGCCTTGCACCTGCATAAATAAATCAGGAATCGGATCAATATCTGTATTGTACCTTAATAATAATAATAATAATAATAACTTTAATTTATATAGCGCCTTTCAAAAAACCCAAGGTCGCTTCACAAGAGTGGGATGCAAATAGGGGAAAGAAGGGGAGGAGAAAAACAAACAGAACAAACAAAACAAACAACAGGGATGGTAGAACTAAACTGAATTAACTAGTGTGGAAAGGCCATGGAAAAGAGGTGTGTCTTGAGATGTGTTTTGAAACTGTCCAGGGTCGGGGCATTACAGATTTCGGCTGGGAGAGCGTTCCAGAGGGTGGGGGCAGCCACACTGAAGGCTCTGTCCCCAAAGGTTTTGAGTCTAGTACGGGGGATGGATAGCAGACCCGCGTTTGAAGACCGCAGGTTCCGGGATGGAGTGTGTTGGTGAAGGAGGTCGGACAGGTATTGGGGGGCAAGTGCGTGAAGGGATTTGTAGGTGAGAAGGAGGAGTTTGTACAGGATGCGGAACTTGACCGGGAGCCAGTGGAGGTGGATGAGGGTGGGGGTGATGTGCTGCCAGGGCTTGGTGTGAGTGAGAACCCTGGCAGCTGAGTTCTGCACGTATTGGAGCCTGTCCAGGGCTTTGCTTGGAACCCCGAACAGGACTCCATTACAATAGTCGAGCCGGGAGGTGATGAAAACGTGAATGAGGGTTTCTGCAACGGAGTCTGAGAGTGAGGGACGGAGACGGGAAATGTTTTTGAGGTGGTAGAAGGCGGACTTGGTGATGGATTTGATGTGGGACTGGAAGGAAAGGGTGGAGTCAATGATGACGCCCAGGTTGCGAACTTCGGGAGATGGTTTGATGGAACAGCCCTCGACGTGGAGGAGGAGATCTCCAACCTTCCGGAGCAGTGGCTTGGGGGCCACAACCATGAGCTCAGTTTTATTACTGTTGAGTTTGAGTAGGTTGGTTGTCATCCAGGTTTTTATGGCATGGAGGCAGTTGACCAGAGACTGTGGGGGGAGCTGAGTGGATGGTGAGGTGCTGAGATAGAGCTGAGTATCATCAGCGTAGCAGTGGAAGTTGAGACCGTGGTGACGTATGATCTGGCCGAGGGGGAGCAGGTAGGTGATGAAGAGTATGGGACCCAGCACAGAGCCTTGAGGGACGCCGTGGTTGACTGGGGCAGGGGGGGAGGAGGAGCCGTTGATGGTGACAAACTGAGTTCTGTTGGAGAGGTATGATTGAAACCATGAGAGAGCTGTACCGGTGATGCCTAGGAGGTCAGATAGACGGTTGAGGAGGATTGTGTGGGAAACTGTATCAAAGGCGGCGGAGAGGTCAAGGAGGATGAGGATACTGATTTTACCGGAGTCTGCAGCGATGAGGAGGTCGTTAGTGATCTTGATTAGGGCGGTCTCTGTGCTATGATGTGTTCTGTAGGCTGACTGTAGGGGTTCGTAGAGCTCATGGTTGGACAGATGCAGATGGAGCTGGGCAGCCACTGCTCTTTCCAGAACCTTGCTGAGGAAAGGAAGGTTGGAGATCGGCCGGAAGTTGTTTAAGTCATCAGGGTCCAAACCAGGCTTCTTTAGGATGGGAGTGATGGAGGCGATTTTAAGACTGGGGGGAACTGTACCAGAAACTATGGAGGAATTTACTATGTCTGTGATGGAGGGGCAGAGGGTAGGAAGGCAGGCTTTAACCAGAGCTGTTGGCATCTGGTTAAGAATTGCCATGCAGCAGGTGACTAGGCACTGGCTGAGACGTACTCCTCCATCGTTACCAAAATGGAGGTCTATAGTAAAAGAGATAATGAAAATGGAAAGGATAACTTATATTATTAGGAATCAGGATATGGCTCTTATGGAAATGTCATATACTGCAGTATATTTAAAATATATTGTGATGATAATTTTGATATATTTACAATATACTGCAGTATATTTTTTTCCCATAAGGGGGTATTTGAAAAGAAATGGAGCAGATGGTATAGGAATCTTCGAAACAATAAAAAGCAGGGGAGGAGGTCTTCGAATTGTAGCAAACCTATTGGACTCTCGGTGCACATACGCAGACTATAATCAATTTAGACCACTCTATGAGTATGTTCGTGTGGATGTATCCGTTTGTGCGGGTGTGCACGCCTGGGGTGTGCATGTGCATGCGGGTGTGCACGTGTATGTAAGAGGAACCCATATGCACAGATTTGTGTAACCTGTTGAGAATAAGTAGCCAACCTGACTATTTTATTCTTTTTTTTCTTACATCTGCCGAATTTCTAAGGACAATTTTAAGGGTTTTCAGAATATTAAAGGACCATTTATAAACACATCAATGTTATAATGTATAATTATAATATATATTGTATAATTTTAGCAAGCGTTTACAATATTTTTGATTTTCCTCACACTTGAACCTGTTAATTCATAGGAAGTTGTATGCTTTGCAAAAGAGAACACAGATGTCATTGAATTCATAGCAGTTATCTTCTACAGATACCTGTACACTATACATATAATGTACAACGAATATATTGCATTTTACAAATCTCTACTGCTACTTCCTTCAGCTGCAGTATACATTATAGCTACGATGAGTAGTATAGTAATTTGTTACATGCATACTCCAACAAAAAAGCATGCATCAAACACAATATGCAAGCCCTTTCAAGGTTTTTGAGGGATCTTCTATGAGGTAGATTTGTGTTCTCTTACTCCAGGTATTTTTTGGGCACTGTTCTGCAAGTCCATCCCAAATTTACACATGCCCAGGCCTTTCTCACAGAACAGCCAATTTAATTATTAACTCTCTGACCAGAAAGAACTTCCGCAAGAATTCTCTGTGGCCACAAGTGGGCGCTGCTGCCACATCCACATGGGGCTTTGCCACTGAGTTCTCTACTCACTATACAGTATATAGTGAATTTTCACTCATCTGGTCTACAATCACCTCTTGTTTATGAAAGAGGACTGACACAATTACAAATTGACAGGCTCACAGAGTTCTACTGAATTAAGCATACCAGAAGTAAACATGTACACATTTAGCAATTAAGTTCAAACCTGTGCTGAGAACTGAATCCTGGAATCATTTAGCAGCTGTATCTAAAATGCTAAAATCAACTGGCTCTCGTCAGATGAATGTAAAAACCAACTGAATCTATTTAGCCGTGCGTGTTTAAATCAACTGAATCTATTTAGCTGTCAGTGTTGAAACCAACTGAATCTGGCTGGCTATGAGTGATAAAACTGCCAGTAGTTTACTTGATCTAATAATATCCTGTTAGTCAAATAGAAAAGGATCAGAACAATGTATCTTTATAAATAATTAATCTGCTTTGCATATGCTGGATGCCTTTATGAGCTACACTGGGGGACTCCCCAACCCTGGTCCTGGGGAGTCACAGTGTCTGCTGGTATCTGTTGTTAATCAGGAGGATTTAATGAATTAATTGTGAATTAATAAAGCAGTTCTTTATAGCACCGTGGGATCTTTCATGACTTGTGCGTCAGTCATAATCTCATTTGATAACCTACCTAAATGATCGTGCCACTGCACTGGGCCTGCTTGATTTGTCCCCCGTTTATCCAGAAGGACAACTTCCCCCTTACCGGGCAATGCATATAACTTACAAAAATAATATAGTTTATCAAGGTCTCCCATCCATCTGAGGACATAACTAACCCCCGGTTCTGCTTTGCTTCAGTCGTCAGACAGGAGAGAGTCACAGAGTGGTATGGCTTAAGGCCTAGGAAATGGCGTCAGACAGGAGTCACAGAGCGGTATGGCTGAAAGCCAAGGAAATGGCGTCAGACAGGAGAGACTCACAGAGCGGAATGGCTTAAGGCCAAGGAAATGGAGTCAGACAGGAGAGAGTCACAGAGCGGTATGGCTGAAGGCCAAGGAAATGGAGTCCGATAGAAGAGGGTCACAGAGCGGTATGACTGAAGGCTAAAGAAATGGCGTCAGACAGGAGAGAGTCACAGAGCGGTATGGCTGAAAGCCAAGGAAATGGCGTCAGACAGGAGAGACTCACAGAGCGGAATGGCTTAAGGCCAAGGAAATGGAGTCAGACAGGAGAGAGTCACAGAGCGGTATGGCTGAAGGCCAAGAAAATGGAGTCAGACAAGAGAGAGTCACAAAGCGGTATGGCTGAAGGCCAAGGAAATGGAGTCAGACAGGAAAGAGTCACAGAGCGGTATGGCTGAAGGCCAAGGAAATGGAGTCAGATAGAAGAGGGTCACAGAGCGGTATGGCTGAAGGCCAAGGAAATGGCATCTTACTGTATCTCTGTGTCATTAATCACAAACATGGCCACCTGCTCCCAAACTAGGTTTTGGCTCTGCCAGACTTTAAACATTGTTGACAGATTTTCACAGGTCTTTTCCTTGTTTCTTGTGTTGGCGTGAACTTGACGGTGTTTTCTGTACGTCAGTCCAAAGTGTCAGTGCAGTACTGAGACAATGTAGGCTTTTGTGTCTGACTGTCAGATACTGACTGATAAAGTGAACGTGTTTCCTGACGATGGACAGTAAATTGTAATGGTGATATATAATGACTTGGTATTTCTGTCTTTATGTCCACCCAATTATTCTGTATCTTCTACTTTACATTTACGTACTGTTTTTTATTGTAAATGTCACATTTCTACTTCACATTTATTTTTTATTGTTGCATTATATATTTTGTGTTTATGTGTTAATTTTTTTATGATGAGCTTTCTTATCTGCCTTTGTAGGAGAGCACCCTGTTTGTGTTTTATAAGTGCTGTATGAAAAACATTTTGTTGTTAGTGTTGCATATTCCACAATGCTAGTGAGTTAGCAATACAGGTAGATGTATTAAAATATGGTTTCAAACATTTCAATGAGAGTGGGATGTCTGCCCTTACAAAAACATAAGCCTTCTGGTAAATTTGTGTCAAACCTTTGGCATTGTTGTCACAGGTTTGTGGCAAGCTCATATTTTTACGTGCAAATTATCTTTGTGGGAACTGCCATTGTTGCAAGAAGTTCACCAGAATTTCACCACTGCTGGCGAAGTCTGGCAAACCTCTGGCAACATTTTGTAGAAAACTATTTTGTTTTTGCCAAATGCGCTACATATTAGCTGCAAGTTTGCAGCAAACTATCCAGTTTTATAAGAGTGTTCACATTTTGGGCTTTATACTACCTGAAGGAGGATAATCTCTCTAATCCAAATATCAAGCGAGTTACGTCGCATTGCATTTGGAATGCCATCAAACCATGTTTTTTAGAAAAACGACTTCAAAGTTCAGCCGCGAAAGTCGCTTGCTATGTGTTAACGTTTCTGGATAGAGCTTGGTCGCATAACCTAACGAACTCCGGTGTTAACTTGTCATGCTACGTTTAAATGCTTCAAAACTATATTTTCACAATGCATTTGACATTAAGACATGCATATCATGAAAGCCAAGACATGCTTCGAGTAAAATCAGATGAAACCCAATGCATTAGTTTGTAGCCGTGTGAGCGAGTGTTCTCCACTGTGGGGGACATTGTAAATGCTCAAAGATCTGTGCTACTGCCTGAAAATGTTGATATGTTAATTTTCCTGAAGAAGAACATATCCTAGACTCGAAACAGGTAATCAGTCTGAATGTCTAGCTTTATGTTGGTATTTTTGAAAGTGCAATTTTGGCTACTACGTAGGCCTAGTAGCTTATATTTTCTTACATTAGTCTTAAAATAATGTTTTATGAGGACATTCTTTAATTTAAAAAGTGCTAAAGTATTTCAAATTTCATTTCATAGTACACTGTTATTTTAAGACTATCTTCCATGTATGTTTCATACCTCCCATGATGGGATGATGATTAAGTCAACTTTCAGTCTTGTTCAGCCATACTTTGTGGTAAAAATTGTACTCCTAGTAAATTTTTTGCCTTTGGAATAAAAGAGTAATCTTGTTCAATTAAACATTGTCTTCATCTGAACTTAATTTTTAATATCGTGACCATATCGTATCGTGAAACCAATATTGTGTATCGTATCGTATCGTGAGTTGAGTGTATTGTCTCATCCCTAAGCATAACCCATTCTTTAAATGCTGGAGAAATACCTGACCATCAGGGAGAGAGTACTGTGTTCTGCATTAAAATGACCTGTCCCTCTCCCCTACATGGTCATCTCTTTGTTCCACTACCGCTGTTACTAATTATATGGGGTTAAGTTCTAATATTTTTGCGATATGACTGTTCAGGTCACCTGAGTGACCAGACATGTTACTCAGCTTAATTACAGCAGGTGTCTGGTGATTCCTCACCCAATAAAACAAGGGAAAGACATCTGTGGTGTTACTCATAATACCAAGGAACACGGAGGAGGAGGATAAAGGAAGGATTTTCCTGGAAAACATAATGATTCACAACCCCAAAATGATGTCACATATGTTTGGGGGGGTGAATCTCGTACATTATATACATATATATCCCACTGCCAAGTCCCCCCATCCTGTGTGATAAAGAGTTCATGGCCCAGTGCCGCCCCCTGCTGTTGTAGACCACACAATGCATTAACATAATTACTCATACAGTGCTGGCTGGCACCCTGACATTTTAGAAAGCTGTATTAACAGAAATGCAAGGCCCAGTGCTGCCCCCCACCACAGATTTTAGATATACGACAAGATACGCAACTGGCGCTTTTCCCCATTGGATTTTTTTTCCGCACAAGAGGACCTGATCAGGCATGCGCAGTATTATTATTATTATTGGCATTTATATAGCGCCTTTCTCGACACTCAAAGCGCTTACAATGAGGGGGAAACTCGTCTCTACCACCACTAATGTGCAGCACCCACCAGTAGTGTTTTCAGTTAGCTTAGTAACTAAAGTTACATAATGTATGCTTTAGAGTGGTGCGCATCTGACCGGCGCTAGCCAGATTTAAAGTTGGTTTTCGTTGGATAGTCAAAACCATAACGGGCTGTAAGTAGCAGTACTGGGCCCTGACAACCAAGGCATATATAATCTGAAAAGAAAAGGGAGACTTTTGATTGTGTCTGTCTGATAATGACCCGTTTAGCAAACTGCTTTGTAAAAACTCCATTGACCGCCAGTCATTCAATGAGCGCCTGTTGTCTGTCTAATAAGTTCCGAGTGCGGACGTTACAGCTCCGAAGTTGCACCTCTTCGCCCCCACCCTCAACTCCCCACTGTTAAAGGGTACTCAGTGTTTTACCAGATCAAGTAAGCCATTTAAGAGATAGTAACATCATAGGTGTTTTATATTATTTCGGTTTTAGTGTATGTGACTGGTCCAGATGTTTCTTTTTTGCGCGTGTAATTAAGGATATTTTAGATGTCTACGTTTCTGTCAGCTTCACACTGGATGCATTAGGGACATTTTGGCAAGGTGGTTGTGCTCTAAAGCAAGAAAATGCCATTCCTCGCTTTATCTATAAACACAAGGCAAGGCCATGAGGACACAGTGCATAGAACACAGCACTGAGAACACAAATTATCACTGCCTCTCTGTATAATAATACATGTAGTTGCATATTGTTTTTTTGTGTATGAAACTATATGTGCTGCTACCCTTCTTGTCAGGTCTCTCTTGGAAAAAAGATTTTAATCTCAATGGGACTAGCCTGGTTAAATAAAGGTTAATAATACAAAACACACTAACAGCAAACCACAAAGCTGCACGTCTGACCTTGGTTGAAGATCGGTAACCACCCACAAATGGTGTGACAATATAAAATGTCAAGAATAACTGAAATAACAAATCATCACTGCCCCCACCACCCACCTATGCAAATCACGTGCGTCGATGAGAGTACGCTACACAATCGCTTTCATTGGTGTGGAACACCTTACAAAAGTGCAGCATTGTAGGCACGCTATCAACAGCACTGATCAAACCAGTTGGCACACCTTTTTTTCCCCCCACGCCTTTTTACGACATACAAAAAGTGGAAAAAATAGACAGGTGTGGTTCATGGGGGTGTCAGGTGTCCCTCTCACCTGGATGGAACAACATGCCAACGTGCAACCCCCCCCCCCCTCCCCGGCTCTGCCAACAATTCAAACCCCAGCTGAGTAGAATGTGTAAATAAAACTATAAATTACAGTTTTGATCAAATGTGGACAAGAAGCTTTTCAAGATGATTGGCTATGTCTTCCTGATTTTATTTTTCAAACTTTAGACCATATTTTATTTTGTGGGGAATCTGAAAAAAAGTTATGAATATGATTAGCATAGTACACAATTTAACTTCTAATTTTATTTTATAAATTCTTACCAAGCTAATCCCTGGCTTAGCTTCCACACAGACTGAAAGGTAAGCCACTGGCTGTGCAATCAGCCTATGACCAATGAGAGCTTTCTTTGTATTTCCACCTATAAAATAGTCATTGGCGTAGAGTAGGCGATGACACAACCTTTCAAAATCAAGATAACACGTTAGCTATCTGGTTATGCAATTCATAAAACACCACTGAACCCATTATAGGAAACTATAGTCCCTCCTGACACTGCTGTGGTTCTTTCAAGCTCGTTCAATACTCCCAAAAATGTTTATCACAGTTATTTTAGTTTTAGTATAACGACTACAGAGAAAAGGAACTGAAACAAGTTATTAATGAAACAACTATTTTTTTGGCAGTGAAATGGCTTTTTCCAGTACATGATTACTCTATATCTATTAAGCAATATAAAGGATCTGCTACATATGTCACAAGTCCTTTTATAACATGACCTAGTGGCATGACTCTACCAAAGTGATGCTAGCAATTTAGTGTGCTGCCTACAGCCTTATTTATGTAATGCTATGCTAGTAGTTTCATATTGTATCCAGAAGTTTACGTATCACATTCTCCTCATATTCAAGCAATGAGAGATCTTTTCAAATGCAAAACTGAATGACTTTCTTCTCAGTCTAACCCAGGGTTAGGCGACTCCCTGGAGTGCCAGTGACGTTTCTGGTTTTTGTTCCATCTGAGCTTGATCACAAGAGTTTGATGGATGATTAAAAGCCTGAGCCTGAATATGCTGTACGGTGAAATGCTGAGTGCCTCCAGCACATGGTCACCTGCATTAATTACATCCGATTACTTAAAATGAATCCAGTTATGCAGTTATAGGTTTGGATGGAGCAAAAACCAGGGCCGTCGCCGGCATTCCAGGACCAGGGTTGCCTACCCCTGGTCTAACCTCTTCAGCATGTTTCTATAGCACACTTAGTCCAGTTATCATCACCAGGACTAGCATACAGCATTGGACCTTGTTCTTTGCTGAGACTTCAGAACACAGGTACAAACTCATATATTCATCAGTATCATGCATAAGACGTAGCAATCCATTTTTGACTGACGTTCCTCTTCAACTTTCCCAGCTCTGTGACTGCTAGTCGGCACCACTGACAATTGAAAACTTCCCATCGTCTTTTGAACTGTCTTTGCATCTCCCACCATGCTGGTAATTCCCTGCCTCCACCACAATTCTTCTCCCTTCTCTCTCTGTGCTATGCTATAAAACAGTACAAGTGTTGTGTCCTTGCTCAGCCGATTCCTTTATCAGTTCTACACTCCTTTTCCACACTGCTCTCCACCTGCTAGTCTTTGCCTACTCCACTTCTCTTATAGTGGCTGCCTCTCTTTGGCCTTGACCCCAGGGTGAGGTGAAATAACCTGTAGTCTCACACATCTCCACCTCTTCCTGCTGCTCCTCCTCCAGGCATCTGCTAGCTCCATTCAGAGTTCTTGTGCAAACACGGTGCACTGGTGTACTCAGCAGCCTTATAGCCTTGGTTCAGTCAACTCTTCTCTCATAAGCGGAGCTTAACTCACAGTGCTGTTCTTTTTCTGACTTGGAATGACGTGAACTGTGTAAAGTGTGTGAGTATGTGTTTTGTGTCACCAGATATGCGCACAATATGAAAATGTATTTATTGACTTTAATAGCTGCTATAGAGTAAGCATTTTAAGACTGCAGTGTGGATAGGTTTGTTAAACTGAAGTAATCTTTCGGGGGGTTAAGTGGTGGTATGTGTGTTGTTGTTTCCTACATCTTGTGATGATGAGTCAATGGTTATTTCCTCCCATTGTCACAAGTGGGTGAGATAGAAAGCCTTTAAACACCCGCAGGAATATCCAGATTATCTCTGGTTTTACGTATAATGTAGTTGAATAATCTGAGAGACATAGTACTTATATATGTATATATGTATCAGTCAGAAATGCTGTCAATCACAGAAATTGTGCCCTTTCTATGAAACTCATTTTAAGAATCACTTCTGCCACTATATATTGCTAGAGCTGTTTTCATAATTTAAAAGTGATACATTACAGGGTCTCAGGATATACAGAGTGTATGTGCAAGCATTTTAAGTGTGAAGTTTGGCTTGGTCAAAAGCAGAGGTGTAAAATACAGGTTCAGAGTAAAATTCCATCCCAATATTTTGTTCCAATCACCTGGATTTACACAATTCTTCAGCCAGGAGGTTGACTTAGTTAATGGTTGGAAGAAACACATGGCAGGCTTTTACTTTCTGACCCCTGGATTTTACACCTCTGGAAAAGCCGCAAAAGACAGGAAATTCAAATGATTGCATTAGGCTATTCAACATATACTTTCACCGATTGTTTTTATTTCTACTCCACTATGTATGACATCAGGACAATTAGGCTTACATGTTATGCTATGACTGAAATCTTATAGACTACTAGTCTGTATGCCAACGGTGTATGTTTTCATATATTTCATACTACTTAGGTGTACATGAGTGATTTTTGTGCGTGGTGGTATAAGCCTAGGCCATATAAGATATCAAGGGTCTTTTGATGTTGTTGAGTCACAGACATCAGGAAGTCATGTAATGAAAAGGATATACAACCAAATATTAAATATGATGACTTTATTTAAGTTTATGTTAATTTGTCCAATTACTTTTGGTGCCCTAAAATGGGGGGACTATGTGTACAAATGGCTACAATTGCTACACGGGTCACCCGATATGGATGCAAAAACTCTCAAATTAAAGCTGAAAGTCTGCACTTTAACCTTATAGTCACTGTTCCATTTCAATGTACTGGAGTACAGAGCCAAAACAACAAAAAATGTGTCACTGTCCTAACACTTTTGGAGTGTGCTGTATTTAAAGCACAACTTTGGTAGAACTTTGGGTTGTGTAGATACCTGGCCATGATATGGTGGTGAAATATGTTTTTTAGTTGCTCTGTGCTCCACTGGGGTGATAATCCAGAAAAGGGTATTTATTGCTCTCCATTCACTTCTATAGGGCAGCTAAAACGGTCTCAAAATGATACTTCTATCATGTATATGAACGCGAACGAAGCGGATTCTGTCAATACAAACAGTCCTCGCACGTATTATTTTCCTGTAATTAAAATTTGTTATAAAAGTACAATTTTCTTCAATGTTGTTAACAAGCTACCAGAAAAGACTAGTAAAATGTCGGCAGGTTGGTTTGTTTACCATAGATATATACTACCAGGAATGCTTGCTTCCGTGTAAATTTGGACTAATGAGTGGTTTCTGACGCATTGGCACATTAACACTTTTTTCTGGCGCAAGAATTACCTACCAGATCTGCATTCCAAATAAAATAGGAAAAAGCCAGGAAAGGGCCATTTAATTAAAAAAACTATATAGAGTACTCAAGTGAGTACATCAGACGTGGGCGGAATCTGGTTTCGGAAGTAAATTCCCTATGACAGATTGAAACAATTGACTATCTACAGAGACTATTGACTATTTCTTGAAATCTGATTCATAGAATGAGCTGAAACATTCCTGGATTAGCCTGTGTGACATAAGGATATAGACCCTATATCGCATGTTCCAATTTGTATTTTTGAAAGTAATGGATTAAAGATTGTAGTTCGTCTTGTCGTCCACTTTAACAGACTACATATCCAGTACTGCAACGCACGGGTGGTTCTCGACCAAAAAGATATCATCATCTCGTCTGAACATTTTTGGCAGAATGGCAGTGGCCTGCCACTGAAGACGAGCTAACGTTAGCTTGCTAAGTTGAGTAGCCCACCCGACAAGGTCAGAAACTACGCTATGGTTAACCACATAAAGCAATTCTAGCTTTTAGTCCTTCAAGCTAACTAGCTAACGTTAGAAAAAAGAGCTGTGTGCTACTGCTGTCTAACGTTATATGACAACGTTTGGAGACAACGCTACACTACAGTTGCTCGTCCGGAGGGAATTATGGGACGTCAAGTTTTTAAACAGTGCCAGTGCTAGTATATATTTTTTTTAAATACAAAAACGTGAAATATACTCGAAGCTGGTCCAGAAAAACGACATATTTTGCGAACGGGCGATATATTGAACAATCCAGGGAATTGATGGTAAAACATCATCACTAAAAATTGGTTTAAAGTACATTTTAGTTAATGTCTATGCTCTAAATGAATGGGGAATTTACTTCCGAAACCAGTGTGATGTAGTCACTTGAGTACTCTATACGTATAAGGACTGTGGCTCAGGAGGTAAAGCGGGGCGTCCGCTGATCGCAGGGTTGTCGGTTCGATCCCGGCTCCTCCTGTCCACATGTCGAAGTGTCCTTGGGTAAGACACTGAACCCCAAATTGCTCCCAATGAGCAGGCATGGCAGCTGCCGCCATTGGTGTGTGAATGTGTGTGTGAATGGGTGAGGGAGAGGCCATTGTAAAGCGCTTTGGATAAAGGCGCTATATAAGTGCAGTCCAGGACTGGTTATTGTTTGTATTGACAGAATCCGCTTCGTTCACGTTCGTATACGTGCTAGTATAAGTGTCATTTTGAGATAATTTTAGCTGCCATATAGAAGTGAATGGAGAGTGACAAATACCCTATTCTGGATTATCACCCCAGAGGAGCACAGAGCAACTAACGAACATATTTCACCACCATTTACACCAACTACACAACCCAAAGTTCTACCAAAGTTCAGTTGTGCTTTAACTTGGCTAAGATAATTATTTTTGTTGCATTGCACCAAAAACAACTCATAATGTATACATTAAGTAAGTTAGGCTATTCATTTTTAGCTGTTAAACCATGCTTCCATTGTTAACATAAGACATTTGTGAACATATAGACTATAGTTAACTGAGCTAACATTATATTGTCAAAAAATGTTGCCATAAGTTATTTTAAAACTTGTAAGTTAGTTGTTATCTAGCTAGCAAAGTTAGATAGTAGCTCTATTCTAGCTTTGTCACTAGCTAATGGTAGCTAAGTTATCGTTAGCAGGTGCCGTTCGGTCAAAATTGTGTGGAACTGCTGATCACTGACCTGGCAAAATATATTTTAAGCAAAATATCCACCTTGCTCATTCAAGTTGATTTGCCCACTCTTCTTGTGTTAAACCATACTGTAAAATTCAAAACTCGCTTTGGACTTCTAGGTTAAAAATAGGTAACAGTTAGTACCCTACGGTCGGTTTCTGTGCTGTGGCAGTTTAATGAGAGCGTCAGAGACAGAGCGAGAGAGTGAAATCTCACATTACACGAGACTGTTATTTAACGGTAGTTTGAACTTTCAATTAGCCTTCGGTTGCTACCAAATTTCCAGTATCGTAGAATTATAAAGGTTTATTTAAAAACAGTACAAAAAACTGAAATTTGACCCGTTAAAAGCATTAGTCCATGTCATGCCCGAGATATCGCTATGTCTACTTTAGCGATTAGAGTTGTAGAATTTGAGCTAGGTTGTTGGAGAAGTCTTAATCTAAATGCTAATATTTTTTATGAACTTAACTATATGAAAACGGCTGAACAAATCTTTCCCATGTTTGTTTTATGTTGAGATATTAATGAGATGATTGATCTGCCAAGTGGCTTAGTAATTGGTGCTAAAACGGCTGAGATATTGACAGGCGAAATTTGGGTTTTAGCATGCAAGTCTCAACCAAAACCAAACTTCCCTCTAATCTCTGCTGTTTGTGTGTGTGTGTGCGTGTTTTCTTGTTTGTTTGCTTAAGAGCAGTGGTTATTTTATGGGGGGTTTCTGACAGGTTGCACACATGTCCAGACACATTGTGTGTGGTAAACTGAGGGGGAAGCACTGTGTCTAAAATTGCTGTCTCATCTTCCCATCCCCTCACCCATCCCTATCAACTTCCCCATACCAAAAGCCTGGCAAGTCTGCTTCCTTTCTGTAAGTTCAGAAAGGGACAACTGAATTTCATGCAGGGGGAAACTGAGATGTGGCTCTCTGGTAACTGTACAGGGAAACTGACACATAGATAATTTCAAATAAATTCCAACCACCTCCCCCTTCCTGCTTGGAAGGTAGCATGAAAACCCAAGTCTTTTTGTGCCTGCAGTCCTCTGTGGGAAACCTCAACAGCAGTGTTTTCCACCAGCAGAGAAAAGCAAACTTCCTCATTCATTACTTATCGTCCCTCCCAAGGTGCATCACAGAACGCAATGGGTCCTGCTGTCCTACATCTTATTTTACCATCTGCATTTGCCAGCTTACCATATAAAAAAGACATTTCAAGAACTGTAATGTCACTAGAGTGTCATATCATATTGCATGTCATGTGGATGAATTTGTCAGTTTTTTTTCTTTGCCATCCTCACATGTGATTTCCTACATTCCTTGAAGAATCCTTGAAAGTATTTTTACTCCATAGTGATGGAAAAGTCATACGTAATAATCAAGTAGTCCACTGTCCATAAAATGTCAGAAAATCTATCTTAGTCTAGTATATGGTCCAGTAACGTCAGTGAGCTGATATTCCTAGCAAATAGGCTTTCTGTGAAAAAAATATTTGGAAAGTAACATCTCTAAGAAAGCATCCCTCACCCCTCAAATTTTATGTGCATTTGACTGATTTGGTAATAGCTGGAAATATATAATGGAAAATATAAATCTAATCTGAGCGAGAACCCTCTGTTTTTTGCTATGTAGAAGTCCTGAAATGATTCACTGCGAAAAAAAAGAAAGAATTTCATCACACACCAGTATGGAGGAGGAAAAGATGTGCACATCTTGTAAGAGCTGGAATTACTTTTTTTTGCCCGATTGTATTAGTAGCTTCATTCTATTACTGAAACATCACCATGCACGCCAATCAACCTGAGAACATGCTCTTTCATGATGTGGGACATGACCCTAACTCACTCTGTAATCCATCCGTCAACCAATCACACTCCACTTTACGGGACTGCTGGCCTTTCTGGCACTATCATAGTCAGGATTCAAGACTCAGCCTTGGGGCATGTTGCTGTGTGGATGGATGCACCAACAGGATGCACCAACCGGCATGCCCCTGGAACAACTTTTGGGCATTACAGGAGAAATATGTTTACAAAAAGGACAAACGTACAAATGGGGTCATTCCTCTTGTTTCGTGTTAACCAATGGAGATTGTACACCAGATAATTTCAGTTATGGGACATTAAGAGTGAATCCCTATCATTTTAACCTGTAATGTAGCAGCATAAATTAAGTATTTCCAACAGGTGTTTTATTATTGAACTTGATGCCTTAGGGTCACATTTCAAGTGGGTCACTTCTGTTTTACTTCAATGTACTAAATTTGAATTGCTTCACAAAATATCCAGCTTTATAAAAGAATAGATTATGTATAAAAATGTACATGGTGTAAATTGCTCTGGATCAGGGCATATGCTAATAAAACAATGTTAAGTAAAAAATGTAACTTTTATCATGGACAGGATTAGTTCTCATGCTAAAACTATACGTGCTTGTTTTCTGCATTCACAATAGTTCATCCACGTCACTTTTGCGTTTTTGAATGTCACGGCGGTGATGACACGGGCAAACTTTATTTTAATCACCTTAGTTGAAACTGCGGCCTAAGATGTCTAACAGTCATAAACATGACACAGCACTCGCCATAAGGTCAATGGGGACTGAGGGGGAGTGAGTACGTGCTGTTGGGCTTTGGCTGTCTTTCAGTTTCACAGAGAGTGAGGCTACACGCACACGTACACATGCAGTTGCCCTGTGTTCTCCTCTGCCTCTCACAAGCTTGCCCCGCTCTGCCACCTCTCCTCTCTGAATGACTGCTCTTGAGCAATAAGGGAAATTCCTTTCTCTGCCGCCAGCAAGCTCGCTGTTTTATGGAAACCGAGGGCAGGAGCCAGTCAGCTGTTTTTCCTCAGAACAGCTTCATATTGATTCACTAAGAGTGGGCGTGATGTTCCCTCCCACCCCTTCCTTCTTACTGGGAAGTGACTGCCGGACTCACCGTGCTGAGCGAGAGAGAGAGAGAGTGAGAGCGGGCGCGGGAGAGGGAGAGAGGAAGACATAGAGGGGAGTGGTATTTAAGAACCCCCTCTGGTCTCCTCGGTACCACATCGTGTCAGTGTGTGCGCGCTTGCCGCTGGAGGGGAGAGATCCTGTGGAAAGGGGGGAGGGAGGACAAAAGGACTCCGGATCTACCAGTTTTTTTGTGGGGGAATCCAGGTAAGCGCCTTCCATTTAAGAGAGAGAGTTCCTGAGACAGTACTGTAAAAGGGTAACCCTCCATGTACTTTTTTAAAATCACACACAGAGAGAGGTGATTAAAAAAATGAGTGCCTCAGCCTTTCTCTCCAATGTCATTGTTTACTCACTTATCCAGCCTATTGAGTGTCTTCTGTTCAATAAATGTTTGCGCTATTTTTAATAAAGTGGGGGGGGGGGGGGGGGTTGCGCATGGGAGGGCAACAGATAACAATTTGAAAAACCTTGTTAAGTTTTAGAGCTCTGTTCCGTGGTCGAGACAAGGAAGTCATATTGTTCAGTGCCAGCATCTCTGATATGGTTCAGATCACTCAGACAGGGGGGATACGGTATATGGGAATTGGAATCCATCTGGATCTAGCAGTCCTGCATCGATCTGGATCAGGCCAGGAGAATCGCTCTAGCCAGTGAGAGAAAACTTTTTTTTTCCTTCTTTTTTCCTTCTTTAAGCAGCGTCAGGTGTGGTTGTTTTTTCAACCTCTGATTGGGAATGTTGACACAAGCGCAGTTGGTCTGAGCTCTCTGAAGAATGCTGAATGTTGTAATGTAAACATCCCCCTTTCAGGGCCAGTGTGCTTTGGGATTAAGGAGCATAGGGGTCAATTGACTGCAGGATTACCAGCAGACTGGACATTTTTGTGTAGTACACTCCGTTAAGTAATGTACTGTTATATGCCAGATAACGCATAGACTTAATCGGGAGTGTCACAGTATTTCTGAACATGAAACAAAAAGAAATGATACAAAATCTGAACTTTGTCTGGGGCAGAGGGATTTGTCCTACATGTGTTAAAACAGAATTTTTAAAAAGGATTTTTACCCAAAGTCTGTCTTAGGTTCCTGTTAGTTTTGGTTCTGATATGGCTCACAATATACCCCCTCTTACAAACTTGTATTCTACTATTTTCTCGGGTGTAAAGTGACAAAGTTTTT
Organism: Ilyophis sp. 1 JC-2022; assembly: GCA_022702515.1. Taxonomy (NCBI): domain Eukaryota; kingdom Metazoa; phylum Chordata; class Actinopteri; order Anguilliformes; family Synaphobranchidae; genus Ilyophis; species Ilyophis sp. 1 JC-2022. The sequence goes on from CM040405.1 coordinate 101,077,229, forward strand.
TTGTCACGCCACACGGAAAAATTAATCGAGACATAATTTGAAATGAGACCGTCATTGGAGCGTTCAAAGTCTGAATATCCACACTCAACAAAAAGGCCATAAAACATTTCCTTGACACATACCTGGAGGAGATAACCAGAGAGAACAGAAGCTGTCTGATCAGTTCACCTGACGTTACACCCTAGGGTGAATGTTTACCTCATGCGTTGGCTCATTTACTAAACATTCCCGTAACGCTGCGCCAACGTGTTCGCTGGGTAAGCCTAGCCCTTCAGAAGGGCCACTAAATTTCCTGTGAGCAGGCCTCAAAAAACTTGATGGTTTTAGGACTTTGGAGTTGTATCAAAAGGAAGTTATCCCTTTGCAGAGTTGGCTCCCTGATAACCATGAGATCAGGGCACCTGTGTTACTTTGTCATTCGTCGTTGTTGGCACCGAGTCGCAAGTGGGCATGTCTCCTGCGTAGCAAGTTGGAACAGGCTCAGATCGTTCCGTTGCGTCGCAATTCAAATTCTCCCACTGCTGGAAGCAAGGCCCCGCAGGCTTGCCTATGTGGTATCATTTGGTTGTGACTCAACGGCACACAGGCTGTCCAGTTACACACCTCAGCACAGAGTGACTCAGCATGCGCAGACATAGGCCAGACACACTCGCAATGGGGGGTTTTTATTGGGTAAACCTCCTCTTATGAAATACCTTCCCAGTCCGATTTCCTCTGAACTGAGTGGTTTTACTCCTTCGGCAGGGAGGGCAAGGGGGCAAGGCGGGGGTGGGTTGCTTGTGGGAGTAGACCAAGTAGACTTATTCAGGTTGTTCACCCTCCAGAATGCCTCTGGGCCTCATTGAGACTATATTCATGTCACTATCCTGTACGTAGTCATATTTCATTGAAGGGAAAATGAAACTATCGTTTTCAAAAAGTATTGTAAAAAAAGTGGAGGCTTTTTAAAAAAATAAATAAATTATGACACTTAACCCCCCATCATAGGTTTTCAAGAAAGCAAAATAAATGTTTTTTTTAAACGGGAGTAAAATGTTATCCTTCTGCTTAAACAAACACGTACCATTTTAAAGTTTGTATGTGAATGTGGTGACCTGTTGTCCCTCATTGGGAGCTCACGACAGATGCAGTTATTTGCAGGGAAACAGGAGTTGCTCCCTAGGCCTGCTGTTCCGGCTGTGGCTTCCGTCTCTGCGTTTCGGCCTGGAAGGAGTGCCGGGTCATGAGAACTGAATTCCATAGATGGTGGATCGCAGAGAAAAACCCATCTATGGACTCAGCTCTTTTTGCCCAGTGCTCTCAATCTGCTAATCGTGCTGGTCCACACTGAGGGCCTCGTCTGCCCCCTCCACCAGAGAGTTCTGCCACGCTCAGCCATCGCCAATGCCATCAATTGTTGAGACTAATGGATGTGTATCGCCGCAGCTTTCAAGGACCAGTCAGCAGCTTATGGTTGATTTAGTGGAACATTTTAATTAGTGCCTCTAGCAATCAGGCAGGCAGAATAACAGAGTTGGAAGGAGTCTTTCTGTTAAAAAGGGGATTTTTTAAATACTTCCAAACCCCCCTCATAAGTAAGAGAAAAAAAGATTTTCAGACAGAATATTTGGTCTGGAAGCTTTTTTTTCCAACAATAAATTGTTTACATGTATAGCAGAATGAATATATAGTAAGCACAATGTAGATCGTAAAAATGTATTATATCTGTATACATATTACTGACAGGCCGTATTGTATATTTTTGCATTCATGAGATATTTTAATAAATTAACATTACCCCATAAGATGTTGTTTCTCACATCATGTTACAGCAGACCGGCTGGCACACCTGAAATTGGATTGGACCAGTACTGCATGTCCTCATATACTGTATGCGTAAAAAGACATACTGTTGTAAATTAACTTTACCAGCAATGTTTTTTTGTGTGAATACTCCTAAGTGGTGATAAATTTAAAATGAAACAACTTTTTAAAAAGAACAAAAAACAGTCCCTGTAGTGACCAGCGTACAGTAGCCTGTAAATCCAAGTTGAAATCAAGGCTAAACAAACAGTATGACCAGCTGGAGAGCAATGTTTTCTTTAACCCCTCCCCCCCACCACCACCATTAGTTTCTACACCAAGCAGGTCTGTGGGAGGCATGATAATTGAGTTCACTTACAAGGCACCAGTTGTCCACAGCACAATTTACATTCAACTTTGCCTTATTGGTGCAATCCGAGAATTGTGGTTTGTGAAAATCGATTGTTAACAATACTAACAGATTAGAGACCACTTTTCACAATCTCAGGGAAGCTCACCTCAGCCACCAGTAATGTGTAGCGTCAAACTGTGTAATACTTGGCAGCCATTTTGCACCGGGACACTCGGCACAAATTAGGTAAGATGGAGAAGGAAGGTTCTGTCGTTTATATAATGTATGAGCTACTCTGATATTGGATGAAAATGAGTAAATTAATGCATCCACATAACATAAAGAGAGCTGATGCCTTGGACATCATGGTGGCGTACTGCAGTGCCCCTAGCCCTTGTATCCTCTATGCGCTGTGCATAGTATAATAGCAAAGCTGACTTATTTGAAGAAATATAATCTCTGTCTCATGTTTCTCTTTACACACATGCAGCTGCAGTCCTCTCTCTATATATTTCCCAACCACAATAGTCAATTCTAATAACAACAGCAACAATAATAGTAATAATAACAACAATATACAGTGCCCGCCACTATTATTGGCACCCCTGGTAAAGATGAGTAAAAAGGGTTATAAAAAATTCACCGTTTGGTGAATTAGCTTAATTTCGCACTGAAAAATTATCTTTCATATCCTTTGCATGCCATGACTTCCTGATGTCTGTGACCCAACAACATCAAAAGCGATACTATAACGTCTCTGCATGTGAATGGATCTCTATGGGAATTCGGGGGTGGGACTAAATTTAGCTGTAAATTACACAGATACATCTGACGTATCAAACAAGTCATTAACCATCACTCAGCTGCCAGGAAGTAGATACAGTAGATATGGATGGATAACTTGAAGGGTTTCTTCTCCTGACTTATTTTTCCATAGAGTTCAATAGGACAATTGGTCAGGAGAAACTACCCTTAAAGTGATCCATTCATATCTACTGCATATCTGGCAGCAGAGTAATGGTTTGAGGCTCATTTGATACCTCAGACCCTTGATGACTTAAAGCCATTTTACTGAAAACTACATAGTCCATATGGAAAGCTGATCTATTTCATCTTTAATTCTGGACATGACATTGTGAATGTCATCAGCCTATAAACTTTGTAGTTCATTCACACAAACTTTCTCCAAAAAATATTCTAAAAATGTTTTGCTGGTTGATGACTTTTTGATGCAAACTGAGTTAACATTATATTCTACATGCATTCTAAATCCACATGAAGTTGCTAAGTAACCAGCTTGTCTGACCTGGTGACTTCGGGAAAAGACTAAATTGTGTATGTACATATTTGACCCTCACTGCCCAAAATCACAAATTCAGACTTGAATGTAAGCTCGGTTGATAAATGAGCCCCCTGGACACTGTAGCTTTAAGGTCACCGCTCTACTCACTGTTCCACCATACTTCCAGCTAATGTCCTATATATAGCTTACAAAAATCCCACGAAAAACTGTGAGTAGGAAACAGACCATGGTTTTTTAACGATCAATCAGTTCATATTTTTTTTGCTTTAAAAGAAAGAGGACATAGGTCCAGCAAAGCAATTGTCACAAAGTGTCTCTTCCAAAGGGAAGAGAAAAAAAGCATAAACAAAAAAACCTGGGAAACTACATATTTGAAATTATTTAGATACACTCAAACATTTGAAAACAATCATATAAATACTGAAAACCCATGAAAATGTTCAATGAAATACCTTACCAACCACAACATACAACCATATTGCTGCAACCTGCTTAAGATTACTGGTCTCTAAAGGTATTTCAAATAAAGTATTGAACCTAAGTCTGACCAGACTATACAGTGTGTTGATGAGATAAAATACACAAACAGGGCAAATTGTTCTTAAGCTACAAATGCATTATTCGTAGCTTTACTTTTAGATTTGGACATACTCATTGAAAATCAGACCAGAAAGTTGATTTGCTGTTTAAATAATATTATACGTTATAAAAATCAAACAGTGTAGGCTAAGATTAACGTCACTTGTGTTTAAAACTTTACTCAGAAGAGTTTAGCCATTCACCCTATGGTAAATTACCATATTACCCAGCCTGCAATGTGATCAGTTGAAATGTTGAGGGTACGTCTATTATTAAAACGTTATTAAAATATTTGTATTTCATGGAAACCTGAGTAAGATTACATACGTGTAAACATAGATATGCATATACCATCGCAAATCATTTATTTACGTAACTCAAACATACGATAATCCGGCACCAATGTGCAGTCATATGCTATGCAGTTAGTAGCTATACCCTCCCATTGCTAATATCAACTATAAATACAAATGAATAAAAATAAATCAGTGTCCAGAAACATTATTTCATTTTACATTTAAAATTACATTGGCAAATTGACCCAACTCAATAAGCAAGAAATACTGAACTAAACGTTCCAGTTTACCAGATTCTAAAATTTATTTGCAATGCATTCTGGGATATGTGCATATTTTTAACACACAGCCGCCAACCAACGAGTATTCTACAGTATTCTGGAGTTTTTCTGTAAATTATTTATTTGCTCGGAAACACACATTTTAATAAGCTAATAAAATGGGAACGCTACGTTTTGTGAAATTGTTTATTTAAATATGAACATTTTTCAAGCAATCATGCATGATGATAGGTAGCTAATCATGAGACATTGTTGCCCAATTTTAAAGAACTTTGGCAGATTTCCAACAAAATACAAGTTTACAGTCGGCTAATCGTTGTGTGCAAGGAAATCGTTTATTTCCCTTGTATAGCCTACATTAAATGTCATGCCATCGTCCTAAAGGCCTGAACACAATGACCTGTAGGCTACCTGATATGTCTGTTGCTGTCGAATGAAATTTGTGAGAAACTGGATGTTGAATTTAAAAACTATACATTTTGAAAATAAAATAATACAATGAGAAAGACTGACCCTTTATTTTAGTAGTAGTAACTCCGTAAATTAATAAATTACATGCTTTCTTTATTTTAGTCAGTAGGTGGCGCTTTTTGACAGGAGGAAGTCATCGCCACAAAAGATACATTTAGCTAATCAGCTAGCTAACTTCAGCCAAGCAGCTAGTCACGATGGTGAACGAAAGCTCCAGCGCCAGGGGGAGGAGGGTTATCTGGTGACGTGATTACATTTCCTGGCTCACAATCTACCATTGTTTGTTTGGAGAGGATGAGTGTGGCGGGTGAGGAGCTGAAGAGTGGCTGTGGAAATTCTAATGGTTTTATTGGGACATCCTCAAGCACTCAACATATTGAGGTATTGGTCATATAATGGTAACTTTGCTGACTTGTATCGATATTTCGCGTTAGCTATCTAGAGACGTTGGCTGCTCACTGCGATAATTGATTAGCCAGTTAGCCATATACATTGGCAAGTTGTCTAACGTTAGCTAACCACCAAGCTAATTTACGATTCAAATGCAGGCTAGCTACAGGTAAATTAAAGCCGATTTCGGTTCCTCGCTAAATACATATTAGCGATGTTCACGAATAATGTTATACAGTTTTAGGTAACGCTAGCTAACTTCAGTACTACCTGTGGAAGGACACATTGATCGACCCTTTGCCCACCGTCATTATAAATGCGTCAATTTAATCCCTGGCTAAATTGTCCGAAGTTTTTTGACACGTTAGCTGAATTAACTAACGTAGGCTAGATGTGGACAACTCTTGGTTAATGTTGGTAACGTTTTGTCATTTTGTTAAAATAAGCGATTGTCTTTGAAAGAACGCTTAATAATGTCATAATTTGTACACGTTCGGTTTAATCATCGAGGATAACCCAGACGTTTCCTGTCAATATGGACTCTTGATTAACTGGAATAACCCGAGGGGTTCCCTGCAGATGAACTCTTTACGTTAACCAAGGGGTGCAAAGTCCAGGGGTCAGAAAGTAAAGGTACTGCCATGCTTTTCTTCCACCCATGACCTCAGCCAGTTGATTTCACTGATTAGTTCTGCCTCCTGGCTGAAGAATTTGCGCTGATTAGCAAATCCAGGTGATTGGAACAAAATACTGTGGAGGACTTTTACTTTATGAACCTGGATTTTCCACATCTGACGTTAACGAAGTTAGCTAGCTTAGTTTACTTCCAGACTGTAACGTTATTGTAAAACGTGTTTCCAATATAGCTGAAGCTCTAGAGACACCAACGACGCTAGTGAGACTACTAGTACACTAGTAGTATTATAGCTAACTTTCTGGTTTGTTAAATGTGGATTAGCCACTTTAACTTGATCTGGATAACGTGACCGATAGGTGGATAGCAAGCTAACGGTACCACAATTAACAGCGTGTTGCCAAACCTCGTTTAATTTAAATAATTTTACCAAGCTAAACCAAGACTGAAAATTTTACAATACTGTGGCGGCCTGGAGATTGCCAGCTGGCCAGCTAGGACCGGGTAGTGAGCCGCTACCCGGTCGATGTGTACATAAATGTAAATAGCGTGCCGTGTGTTCTAATTGTGTCGTTAGTTTGTTAGCCGTGTCTTGTGTCAACTGTTTTGTTTTAAACGTAACTGTCATTTGTAACTGTCTGTTATGTGTGGCTGTGATTGGCTAGGAATCTGTAAGTGTGTGCGCCAATCACAGCCGACTAGTTCCTTTATTAAGCAGTATCTGAAGAAATTCGGAGTTAGTGAAGAAGTGTTTCCAAGCTGAGAACATTGTTGTGCAGAAATTCCAACGGCTCTTTTCAGAGCTGGTAAGGTAGCACTATTAAAACGAAGCTCAGCTTGAGCGATTCACAACTGCAAGCTGCTGTCTCCCTCCCTCATTCTCCTGGCTGGCTCGCTACATTGGTGTCCGGAAGTGGGATGGAACGAGCCCTGCTGAGGGAGATAGGGGAACTGGAGCGGTCGATCGGTGAGCTGATCCGCAGGAAGGCGAGGAGGGCCGGGGCTTTGTCCAGCTCCGAGTGGCAGACTCCCGCGGTCGAGTGTCCAGGCAACCGGACGGCTTCAGTGGCAGACGGGAGAATCCGGCGTCGGTAAACCGCGACGCCACGCTCGCGAAGCCGACAATGCAGCTGAAGCTACCGCGTTTTAACGGAACAGCGTCGCTGGAGTCGTACCTAGCGCAGCTAGAGCTAGCAGCTCAGCTGGATGGCTGGACGCCGGAGCAGACAGCACCTGGCACTCGCCCTGGAGGCGATTCTGGACCTGCCAACGGTGGAGGTCCAGAGCTTCTGGTCCAGACTATGGTCACCTCACGCCTGGACTACTGCAACTCCCAGCTTACCAGCCTGCGCCATACTCCCTCTTCAACTGATCCAGAACGCAGCTGCCCGGCTTGTGTTTAACCTCCCGAAATTTTCACCTGTCACCCCCCTGTTGAGGTCACTCCACTGGCTGCCAGTTGCAGCTAGGATCAGGTTCAAAGTTCTGACCCTGGCCCACACTGCAGCTAATAGGACAGGCCCCGTCTACCTGCAGGACCTGATCCAGACCTATGTTCCTGCTCGACCACTTCGCTCATCTACAGCAGGGCGCCTCGCACTTCCCCCCCTCCGTGTCAATGGCACTCGCTCCTCCCGACTGCGGAGCTTTTCCACCCTAGCTCCCCAGTGGTGGAACGAACTTCCCATTCCCCTACGCTCAATACCAACCCTGCCTGCTTTCCGTCGTGGCCTGAAAACACACCTTTTCAGGCTCCACTTGGACTAATACTTATCTAGGACCTCATGGTATGTCTTCTTGTTGAGCTGTGTACTCAAGTTTATACTATTTAGAATAGAATTGTATTAGAGCTGATTTACCCAGTTCACTGTGAACTGCATTGTGTTCGTTACTAGGGATAGCTGATACTGTATGGGAAGAATGTGCTTTCTTATCTGTTCTGTAGTTACTTCGATGACCTTTCTACATGCACTTACTGTACGTCGCTTTGGATAAAAGCGTCTGCAAAATGACTAATGTGGAGCGACAAGACCTGCAGGCTCTGACTGCAGCACTCCAACGGCGGTTCACCCAGCACCGCTCCGCCGAAGCAAGCCGGGAAAAGCTGCTGAGCCGCTACCGCTGTGAGGAGGAGAGCTGGGGGAAAGTGGCGGCCGACGTACAGCGCTACGCCCGCGAGGCCTACCCAGAGTTCGATGCAGCAGCGCAGGAGAAGCTAGCGCTGCATGCATTCCTGCGAGCCCTCACGCCAGAGTGGCTACGTGACCACGTTAGCCTAGCCCAACCGGGTTCCATAAGCGAGGCTCTAATGAAGACAACTCGGGCGGAAGACACCTTAGCAATCCGGCCCACTCCACAACCAACCCGCCAGCACGTCAGGGTGGTCGACGGCAAGGAGGTCCGCTGGACACGCACGGCACTTCAACGGCCGGCAAGGCCGGTGCGACGAGCCGGGCCATATCGCACGCGAATGCCCAGCACCAAAGCCGCGGAAGCCCCCGCTGTCGGGAAACGAGGCAGGGATGGCGCAGTGAGGAGAACGCCGCCCCGGGAACCAACCCTCCTCAACCAGGTACACACCCCTGTGCCCAAGCCCAGTTCGGCCTTACCTGCCCCAGTGGCAAAAATTCCATCAGCCTCTGCAGATGCTAGCACGACTGAGCATAAGTCCCATCCACGGGTAGGTCGGCTGGTCAAAGCCAGTGGGTTGTACCTCCACTGTCAACTGGACGGGCAGGCCTGCCGAGCCCTGGTGGACACGGGCTACCATCTCCCTTGTTCGGCCAGGAGTACTCCACAACACCGGCGGGCCCCAACTTCCCGGGGCGTGGACGCCCATCGCCACACCGCTGACATCTGTGACGGGGGCAAAGATGGCGATGAGGGGGAAGAAAGAGGTGAAAATGATGGTGAGCGGGCAGGAGGTGTCGCACGAGTTCTGGCTAGCTGACATCACGGACTCGTGCATCATCGGCCTGGACCTGCTGAAACGCTGGGGAGCCTGTGTTAATGTGTCAAGGGCCAGCATCACCCTTGGCGCGGAGACTGTAGCCCTCCGGTCCGACACGAAGACAAGCCCGCCACCGCAGCCCGGCCAGCAAGCAAGCTACTCCAGCTAGCCACCGCACCCAAGCTGCCGTCACTGACCACAGTGCCCCAGCCTGACTACTCGCTCGCCCACCACCACCAGCCTGCTACAGCCGGGCCCTGGGGAAGGCGGAACGCAACTATTGCGTCACCAGGCGGGAGCTGCTCGCTGTCGTCAGGGCGTTGCACCACTTCCGGCCGTACCTGCAAGGCAGCCACTTCCTCCTGCGCACCGACCACGCATCGCTCACCTGGCTCCTAAATTTAAAAAACCCTGAGGGCAAGTTGCTCGCTGGCTGGAACAATTGCAAGGCTATGACTTTGAAATCTGGCACCGGGCAGGCTGACTTCATGGGAACGCAGACGCTTTATCGCGCCGGCCGTGCGCAGCCCAGGAGTGTCGCTACTGTAGCTGCCAAGAGGAACGCGACCAGGTGAGCCCAGATGTGGCGGTGGTCCAGGCCAGCGGCGACGCGGAGGGGTGGCTGCCGCTGACGCCCATGGAGCTGCAAGAGGCCCAGAAAGCAGACAGCACGCTGGGCAAGGCTGGCTGGAGGCGGGGCAGCGCCCCGAGCGGTCGGCGGTGTCGGCAGAGAGCCCAGCGCTTAAGAGCTACCACAGCCTGTACAGCAGCTTGGTGCAGCGCGACGGCCTTCTCTACAGACGGTGGCAGGCTCCGGGGCAGCGACATCCTGCAGCTGTTGGTGCCACGGGCGCTCCGCCCTGATGTCCTCAGGTTGGTCCACGGCTCGGTGGGGGCGGGCCACTTCGGAAATAACAAAACCTTGCACCGGCTGAGGGGCAAGTTTCACTGGCCGTGGTGTCGTCATGATGTCGAGCTCCACGTCCATTGCTGCGACTCCTGCACGGCACAGAAAGGGCCTAATCAACGCTCCCGAGCACCACTGCAACAACATCTGGTGGGGGCCCCCATGGAACCGGTGGGGGTGGACGTTCTCGGGCCTTTCCCCGCCGTCACCGACTCCAGCAATCGCTACATTCTAGTAGCAATGGATTACTTCACCAAGTGGCCGGAGGCGTTCGCTATACCTGACCAGAGTGCGGCAACGACGGCGGAAAGGCTCGTGGAGGAAATGTTCACCCATTTCGAAGCCCCTGCCGAGCTCCACAGTGACCAGGGGCGCAACTTAGAGTCCCAGTTGCTGGCTGAGGTTTGCAAGCGGCTGGGGGTGACAAAGACCCGAACGACGCCACTCCATCCCCAAAGCGACGGCCTCGTTGAGTGTTTTAACCACACGCTAGCTACCCAGCTAGCCATCTTAGCCAGCCAGCACCAGCGTGACTGGGATCGCCACTGGTCCTGTGGGCTTACAGGTCAGCCGTGCAGGAGTCCAGCCAACTCACCCCTGCTGCCCTGATGTTCGGACAGGAGCTCAGAACACCAGTGGACTTGGTGTTCGGGGCTCCGCCCGAGCCTGAAGAACCAAGCCGTACTCGGGAGGAGTACTACCACCGGCTGCGGGACAGCCTCCTCATCGCTCACGACTTCGCCCGCAAGGCCCAGGCCTCCGCCGGCTTTAAGCAGAAGCGGTGGTACGACACTCGCTGCAGAGGACGGGCCTTTGCAGCGGGAGAGCAGGTCTGGGTTTATTGCCCTGAGCGAAAGAAGGGCTTATCGCCCAAGCTGCGAGCGAGCTGGCGGGGGCCTGGGGAAGTTGTAGAACGGCTCTGAGGTGGTTTATCGCATCAGGATGCCAGGCCGGGGGCGCCTGGTGGTGCTGCATCAAGACCGGCTCGCACCCTACAGGCCCCTGGCAACCCCTGATGCAGCTGAGCCGGAGGTGAGCAGCGACACCGTGTTACCCAGTGAGCCTGAGCCAAGCGACATTCCGCTGAGTGCTACCGGGAGACCTAAACGACACCGGCGGCCCCCAGGCCACTTACGGGACTTTGATGTGAGTTGTGGGTGGACTGCGGGGTCGTCGGGGACTTGTGACCCCTTGGGTGGGGGCAATGTGGCGGCCTGGAGATTGCCAGCTAGGACCGGGTAGTGAGCCGCTACCCGGTCGATGTGTACATAAATGTAAATAGCGTGCTGTGTGTTCTAATTGTGTCGTTAGTTTGTTAGCCGCGTCTTGTGTCAACTGTTTTGTTTTAAACGTAACTGTCATTTGTAACGGTCTGTTATGTGTGGCTGTGATTGTCTAGGAATCTGTAAGTGTGTGCGCCAATCACAGCCGACTAGTTCCTTTATTAAGCAGTATCTGAAGCGATTCGGAGTTAGTGAAGAAGTGTTTCCAAGCTGAGAACATTGTTGTGCAGAAATTCAAACGGCTCTTTCCAGAGCTGGTAAGGTAGCACTATTAAAACGAAGCTCAGCTTGAGCGATTCGCAACTGCAAGCCGCTGTCTCCCTCCCTCATTCTCCTGGCTGGCTCGCTACAATACAAAATGAATCGGTTTGATTATGGATTGCTTGTTCTTAAAATATTCAGAATTTATTTTAGATAACAAATAAAATCAGTATGTGTATTGTGAATATAAACTCCTCAAAAGAAGTTTGGAAATTTGTGTTTGGTCGATTATATCTTTGTTGTCACTATTATTAGCATTGTATCTTATATCATTGGAAAGCCTGTTCATTTCCCTTTACAATGATGTCCCATTTGTAAGGATCTTGCATTTGTGGGATGAGCAGCACAGCTGATTATGTGGGTGGGGTCCCAAGTGTAATGTGCCAAATTTCCCTGCCAATGTCAAACAGTGTATTTTCCGGTTGGTATTGACTCTATTGTTTTGAGTTGTTTGGGGGATTGGATGTGTTTTGAATGGCACTGTTTGTGAGACTGGATGTTAACCCATGTCTTTTGTCTTATGTTTATGTCTCCTGCCACTAGTGACAAGTTGGGGTTGCTTTTCGTTCTTTTCTCCCTGTTCTTCCAGGTGATTGGCTGATTGGCACCTGATTAGCAGCACCTGGAGCATCCTCTCTCTACCAAAGTGATCATTTGGTGTCTGCTCCAAGCATTGGCATGCCACGGTTATGCAATCTGGATAAGGCCCGTGCTATAGGGCAGGTTGAAGCTGGTGTTCCCCAGAAGCAAGTTGCAGCATTTTTTGGAGTAAGCCCTGGTACCATCTCCAAACTGAAGGCTAAGTTCTGTGAAACCGGTGATGTTAAAGACAGACCGCGAAGTGGGCGTCCCAAGAAGACAACACCCCAAGAAGACCGGTTCATCACCCGTACAGCACTGAGGAACCGTAGGCTGTCTTCCAAAGATTTGCAGGCAAGGTTTGCAGGACGTTATGGCAGACGGCTCTCTGATCAGACGATCAGGAACAGACTGCACACAGCCAATGTCCGAGCTCGTAAGCCTGCCAGGAAGCCTGCAATGACTGCCATTCACCGTCAGGCCCGTTTGCGCTGGTGTCGGCAGCACAGACAATGGAACCTGAACATGTGGAGGAATGTCATGTTCAGTGATGAGTCCAGGTTCTGTTTGCGGAAGTTGGATGGCAGGGTCAAAGTATGGAGACGGCGTGGAGAACGCTATGCTGATTGTTGCATCGATCGAGTAACAGATTTTGATGGGGGCAGTATCATGGCGTGGGGCGGCATCTCCATCACTGGCAAAACAAGGCTCGTCACCATTGAAGGCTATCTCAACGCTTTAAGATATCGGGACGAGATTCTGCAGCCAGTGGCGATCCCATATCTTCACAATCTGGGACCTAAACCCATCCTCCAAGTTGACAACGCTCGCCCCCACAGAGACAGGATTATCACAGACTACCTCCAGAATGTGGGAGTAGAGAGAAAGGAATGCCCTGCCAACAGCCCAGACCTCAACCCAATTGAACACTTGTGGGATCAGCTCGGGCGTGCTGTACGTGCTAGAGTGACTAACGCAACTACGTTGGCTGACCTGCGACGAATCCTGGTTGAGGAATGGAATGCCATCCCACAGCAACGCGTGACCAGGCTGGTGACTAGCATGAGGAGGAGGTGCCAGGCTGTTGTGGCTGCGTATGGTTCTTCCACCCGCTACTGAGGCTCCTGACTGTTCAATGAATAAAGCGTAAAATTACCAATATGTCTTGTTTTTTCCTTGTTACTGATAGAGAGTTCAATAATCCAATCCCTCAAACAACTCAAAACAATAGTCAATACCAACAGGAGAATACACTGTTTGACATTGGCAGGGAAATTTGGCACATTTCACTTGGGACCCCACCCACATAATCAGCTGTGCTGCTCATCCCACAAATGCATGATTTTTTCAAATGGGAAATCATTGTAAAGGGGAATGAACAGGCTTTCCAATGATATAAGATACAATGCTAATAAGTGACAACAGAGATATGATCGACCAAACAAATTTCCAAACTTTTTTTTGAGGAGTTTATAATTAGATTGTTTTTAAATATGGAAAGTTATTTGCCTAGTTCATCGCGGGCAAATATAAATAACTGCCACAAATAGTTCAGTCGCCGCTGTGCCATCCAACAACTGCGCAGAGGTGCAAGGGACTGTGCATGTGGTCGGGTCAAAATAAATAAATCGAACAGTCAATGTTGCCCGCTAAGCAGAGCCAGATCTCTTCAAAAGCCAACGTCTGTAAACCACCTTGGCCGCACGGGGCATTGCTGTGGCTATTCAGAGGCCAAATCTAGAGCGATAAACACGGTAGGTTTTGTAACCTTGTAAAGGAAATGATACATTCTGGGGCATCTATTCAAATGTGACATTGTTCCTTTAAATAGCTGTCAAACTGGTGTCAAAGCTGCTTCAGGCAGCACTGATAGCCACTGGTCGTCTTGTTGCCCGCACAAAATCATGACCCTTGCACACTTGGAGGTATTTTCTGGCTCAAGATATGTAGAAGAGTGTTGTTTGGTTGTTCTATGGCTGCATTTTAGCCTCCACCCTGCCTTTTATTGCTGCTTGTTTGAGTTTTTAAAAGGAGATATGGCATCGGAAAAGGAGATGGGAGGAGATTGGCCTCTTTACCCTGGTCTCTGGTTGTTTGTTCTGAACTCCTTGGCTAACAGACCCACACGGAAGTAAAGAATAAAGTTTGGCCGTGTCTTCCTTCCCTGCTACTGGGGAGATGGAGAGCAGGAACAGCTAAGCTGCCAATGTTGTTTTCTTGTTTTTTCTTTAGTTTTTTTTGAGGTGGGGATTGGGAGCCATGGAGAAGTAAGGTAGGTGAGTTAACCTCAAACAGAATGATGTAATGCTGAGGAAAAGACTTCGTTCTTCAGCGGCTTTGAGAAGGGGAGATAATGAGAGAAAGAAAGACACATTGAGAGATCAATTTCCATAGGCTACAGGTAGGTGTGGCAGGAGGGAAATGGAGAGAATGGAAAGGCTATTTCTAATGTTCAAATGGAAAAAGAAAGCGCCACTCCCCCATTTTCATAGAAGTATAAGACAACTGAAAGAGGGTAGAAACTTGAGCTCTGAGTTCCACAAGCCTACTTATGTAGAAAATCCAGGTGCAGTTGACTTTCTACATAAGTAGAGACTGCATGTGGTTTTTCTACAAAAGTAGAAAATCCCCCACAGAACCCATCATTCTGCCGCATCCCTCATATCTCTGGAGATCAGGGAAGCACTTTGTCAGTTAACTCTGCTCGGTAAACCCTAGATTCCAGTTTTATAACTGCATAGAGGGTAGCAGACCGTTTCCCCACATGGGGGGAGACTTCCAACAACGGTACGGTAACTGCGCGCGGACGGAGCTGGAGCGAGTGCCGTGGTCGTGCTTCGTCGCCTCCTCAGATCTGCATGAGAAAGGAAGACGTGGATACGGTTGTGTTTACTCCTCCCAGTGGAACGTGGCTCCCGATAGCCCAAGGCAGGGCGTGTGCGTACCTGCGCGTACCTGAGGCAGCCAAGCCGTCGTACAGGCGGCTTGTTTTCACAGTGCCACGTATGGGGCTCGTGCAGCGTTTGCCAAGAAGCCTGCCTGCTAGTGCTGCATTTTTTTTTGGGACCGGGGGCCGCATGTTTAGTACCGGCCACTATTATTGGCACCCCTGGTAAAGATGAGTAAAAAGGGATAAAAAAAATTAACCGTTTGGTAAATTAGCTTAATCTCACACTGAAAAAATGAGAACCCTTAAAGTGATCCGTCCATATCTACTGCCTGCCTGCGTTCCGTTGTAGCCTGAAGACACACCTCTTCAGACTCCACCTTGACTGATATACAAATATATATTTAGATACACTCAAACATTTGAAAACAATCATATAAATACTGAAAACCCATGAAAATGTTCAATGAAATACCTTACCAACCACAACATACAACCATCTTGCTGCAACCTGCTTAACATTACTGGTCTCTGAAGGTATTTCAAATAAAGTATTGAACCTAAGTCTGACCAGACTATACAGTGTGTTGATGAGATAAAATACACAAACAGGGCAAATTGTTCTTAAGCTACAAATGCATTATTCGTAGCTTTACTTTTAGATTTGGACATACTAATTGAAAATCAGACCAGAAAGTTGATTTGCTGTGTAGGCTAAGATTAACTTCACTCTTGTGTTTAAAACTTTACTCAGAGAGTTTAGCCATTCACCCTATGGTAAATTACCATATTACCCAGCCTGCAATGTGATCAGTTAAAATGTTGAGGGTACGTCTGTTATTAAAACGTTATTAAAATATTTGTATTTAATGGAAACCTGAGTAAGATTGCATACGTGTAAACATAGATATGCATATACCATCGCAAATCATTTATTTACGTAACTCAAACATACGAATATCCGGCACCAATGTGCAGTCATATGCTATGCAGTTAGTAGCTATACCCTCCCATTGCTAATATCAACTATAAATACAAATGAATAAAAATAAATCAGTGTCCAGAAACATTATTTAATTTTACATTTAAAATTACATTGGCAAATTGACCCAAATCAATAAGCAAGAAATACTGTTATTAAACGTTCCAGTTTACCAGATTCTAAATTTTTATTTGCAATGCATTCTGGGATATGTGCATATTTTTAACACACAGCCACCAACCAACGGGTATTCTACAGTATTCTGGAGTTTTTCTGTAAATTATTTATTTGCTCGGAAACACACATTTTAATAAGCTAATAAAATGGCAACGCTACGTTTTGTGAAATTGTTTATTTAAAAATGAAAATTTTTCAAGCAATCATGCATGATGATAGGTAGCTAATCATGAGACATTGTTGCCCAATTTTAAAGAACTTTGGCAGATTTCCAACAAAAATACAAGTTTCCAGTCGGCTAATCGTTGTGTGCAAGGAAATCGTTTATTTCCCTTGTATAGCCTACATTAAATGTCATGCCATCGTCCTAAAGGCCTGAACACAATGACCTGTAGGCTACCTGATATGTCTGTTGCTGTCGAATTAAATTTGTGAGAAGCTGGATGTTGAATTTAAAAACTATACATTTTGAAAATAAAATAATACAATTAGAAAGACTGACCCTTTATTTTAGTAGTAGTACAGTAACTCCGTAAATTAATAAATTAACATGCTTTCTTTATTTTAGTCAGTAGATGGCGCTTTTTGACAGGAGGAAGTCATCGCCACAGAAGCTACATTTAGCTAGTCAGCTAGCTAACTTCAGCCAAGCAGCTAGTCACGATGGTGAACGAAAGCTCCAGCGCCAGGGGGAGGAGGGTTAGCTGGTGACGGGATTAAATTTCCTGGCTCACAATCTACCATTGTTTGTTTGGAGAGGAAGAGTGTGGCGGGTGAGGAGCTGAAAAGTGGCTGTGGAAATTCTAATGGTTTTATTGGGACATCCTCAAGCACTCAACATATTGAGGTATTGGTCATATAATGGTAACTTTGCTGACTTGTATCGATATTTCGCGTTAGCTATCTAGAGACGTTGGCTGCTCACTGCGGTAATTGATTAGCCAGTTAGCCATATACATTGGCAAGTTGTCTAACGTTAGCTAACCACCAAGCTAACTTACGATTCAGATGCAGGCTAGCTACAGGTAAATTAAAGCCGATTTCGGTTCCTCGCTAAATACCTATTAGCGATGTTCACGAATAATGTTATACAGTTTTCGGTAACGTTGGCTACTAACGCTAGCTAACTTTAGTACTACCTGTGGAAGGACACATTGATCGACCCTTTGCCCACCGTCATTATAAATGCGTCAATTTAATCCCTGGCTAAATTGTCCGAAGTTATTTTACACGTTAACTAACGTAGGCTAGATGTAGACAACTCTTGGTTAATGTTGGTAACGTTGTGTCATTTTGTTAAAATAAGCGATTGTCTTTGAAAGAACGCTTAATAATGTCATAATTTGTACACGTTCGGTTTAATCATCGAGGATAACCCAGACGTTTCCTGTCACTGTGGACTCTTGATTAACTGGAATAACCCGAGGGGTTCCCTGCAGATGAACTCTTTACGTTAACCAAGGGGTGCAAAGTCCAGGGGTCAGAAAGTAAAGGTACTGCCATGCTTTTCTTCCACCCATGACCTCAGCCAGTTGATTTCACTGATTAGTTCTGCCTCCTGGCTGAAGAATTTGCGCTGATTAGCAAATCCAGGTGATTGGAACAAAATACTGTGGAGGACTTTTACTTTATGAACCTGGATTTTCCACATCTGACGTTAACTAAATTAGCTAGCTTAGTTTACTTCCAGACTGTAACGTTATTGTAAAACGTGTTGTGGCGTGTTTCCAATATAGCTGAAGCTCTAGAGACACCAACGACGCTAGTGATACTACTAAGTACACTAGTAGTATTATAGCTAACTTTCTGGTTTGTTAAATGTGGATTAGCCACTTTAACTTGATCTGGATAACGTGACCGATAGGTGGATAGCAAGCTAACGGTACCACAATTAACAGCCTGTTGCCAAACCTCGTTTAATTTAAATAATTTTACCAAGCTAAACCAAGACTGAAAATTTTACAATACAAAATGAATCGGTTTGATTATGGATTGCTTGTTCTTGGAACCCCACCCACATAATCAGCTGTGCTGCTCATCCCACAAATGCATGATCCTTACAAATGGGACATCATTGTAAAGGGAAATGAACAGGCTTTCCAATGATATAAGATACAATGCTAATAATACAGTGACAACAGAGATATGATCGACCAAACACAAACTTTTTTTCAGGGGTTTGTAAATGCAGGGGTGCAAATAATTGTGGCACACGTGGTTAAAAATAATTATTTCTTGATGAGGGATTTTGTAATTTTTTCAGTGTGAGATTAAGCAAATTCACCAAACGGTGATTTTTTTATGACCCTTTTTACTCATCTTTACCAGGGGGTGCCAATAATAGTGGCCGGCACTGTATGAAGGTTTGCATGGAACCCGCACTAATTAGATGCATACACGTGTTTGTGCGTTTCTCCATATGGAATTTCTTTTCCCTTAGATTTACCAAACAGCACGCAACCTACACCTGTTTCTCATAATAAATCAAAGCATTCCGATTAAATCGGCGTAAATGTTTGCAACGCGTGAAAGCATTTAGTGTCCACGCCTCCATTCCCACTTAAATGATCAGAAAGCGCCCATAATTAACATGTGTAGCATATAAATTTTCCCGTTCTGTTAGTGGAATGTCAGAGAGGAGGCTATGATAGAGAAACGGAATGGCGGGGCGACGTAAAGTACAGATTGTGAAATCGAAACCTTAATTGAAGAGTTTCATAAAAGAAAATGAATACGGTTTCGAGGCCTTAGTATAGTGGTATATCAACAAAAAGAAACGGATGTGGAGTGGCAGAATCTCACTGCTGCAATTAACAGCGTCAGTTCAGCGCTGCACACATTCGAGGAATCAGGGGAGCTGACGTAGCCTAATTATCTGACTATGATGGAGAAATTAATCTGCAGTAAATTCATAATTGCGCCATGCAGTCACGAAAAGTTGAATGAAACGTGAACAATTAAAATACACAAAGGATAGTGTTACTATTTTATTGGACTCAAACATTAAACCATTGCACAGAGCAAAATAATGAACTCCTCAAAAGAAGTTTGGAAATTTGTGTTTGGTGTCACTGTATTATTAGCATTATATCTTATATCATTGGAAAGCCTGTTAATTTCCCTTTACAATGATGTCCCATTTGTAAGGATCTTGCATTTGTGGGATGAGCAGCACAGCTGATTATGTGGGTGGGGTCCCAAGTATAATGTGCCAAATTTCCCTGCCAATGTCAAACAGTGTATTCTCCTGTTGGTATTGACTATTGTTTTGAGTTGTTTGAGGGATTGGATTATTGAACTCTATCAGTAACAAGGAAAAAACAAGACATATTGGTAATTTTACACTTTATTCATTGAACAGACAGTCAGGAGCCTCAGTAGTGGGTGGAAGAACCATACGCAGCCACAACAGCCTGGCACCTCCTGACAAAAGACATGGTTAACATCCAGGCTCACAAACAGTGCCATTCAAGACACATCCAATCCCCCAAACAACTCAAAAGAATAGAGTCAATACCAACCGGAAAATACACTGTTTGACATTGGCATCCTTACAAATGGGACATCATTGTAAAGGGAAATGAACAGGCTTTCCAGTGATGTAAGATACAATGCTAATAATACAGTGACAACATTGACCAAACACAAATTTCTAAACTTTTTCTTAGTGGACCCTTTCTCTTATGCCTTATTTTTCGTCACCTCTACATGTCGCCAAATCGACTACAAAATCAGCCCGTCTCCCTGAAATTCTGAGTACGCCAACTGCTAAGTATGCGGAGAGTACGCATCTTTATACGTCAAGTTTATTTTTCATAAATACCCATCGCTGTGTAGAAAGTTGTTCAGCGTCCTATTTATGTATATGCACCCTTCATACAGTGCTGCTAGAAAGTTTGTGAACCCTTTAGAATTTTTTTGTATATCTGCATAAATTCGATCTAAAATGTGATCACATCTTCATCTAAGTTCTAAAACTCGATAAAGTGAACTCAGCCCAACAAAAAACACACGCGTGTACATGCACATGCATACGCCCAAAGGCACAACAAGCAACTGGAATTTAGCCATTTATGCATTTATTGATGCCTTTGTTGTAATGACAGGGGCAGTCAGTGCTGTAGCAGCAGCAGAAGTCACAAGTTTCTGAGCTCTGGGAACGGAACAGTGTGAGCGCGCTCCGTCCGCGAAGTAGGCTGAGCACAGCAGGCAGTTGGCCGGGGGCTGGCTCGAGGCCGACCCGATCGCGGTGGAGGGAGGCGGGGATTGCAGTCTGAGCATCCAGCTGGCCTTCCATACAACAGGGCCCAGATGTTGTGTGAAAATGATGAAAGTGGGACACCGTGCCAAGAGCTCATATCAAGATAATATGCCAGTCTCCATGGCAGCCGTTTACATGGCAGGCCCTCTGTACACAGCAGTAGGCGATGAGCTTCAATCTTCCAAAGCAAAGACGTACCAAACATCCCAAAGCTCACACCCTTTGTAGTTATTGGTACTGCCTGTACCTTTTCTATCACATCGTTAATTCACACAGAAGTGCAAGTGATCCTCAGGTTTTAGCCTACTGCTAGCTCATTGGCTCGGCATTGAAATGGACTTTTTATCTATGAAATTCTATATTCTACATGGTGTATATGATGGTTTTTAAGTCGGCTCCCGATCCTATCCCATTTTTTACTGCTGGGGATTGTGAGAGAGTAGTGATGGTGAAGACCAGTTACAGGCCCTATGACTGAATTTGTGTTTGCAAACTCTTGGAGGGGGGGGGGGTATTAAATGACACCCGATTCTGCAATGGAGACTCCGTTGGACCCAGTAGACATTAGCGTGGAAGCGCTGCTGTGTGTGTGTGTGTGTGTGTGTGTGTGTGGGTGTGTGGGTGGTGCGTTTGTGTCCACATTGGCTCGCCTCCCAGTCTGGTTATTTATTTGACATGGGAACTTTTAAACAAACAGGAGTGCTAACTCGCCAACGAATGCGCTCAAACACAGCTGAGAGAGGAAAGTCGGAGAGTTTCCCAGCCAGTAACTTGGTCTTTCGCAGCACGCAATCAGTGGTTTACCACAGCTAAATTGGGACCTCTTGTTTTTTTTAGGCTCGCTTTTTCTTTCTTTCTTTTTTTCTACAGTTCGCTAACAGTATTGTTCTCCACCCACCCCAATTATCTTTTTGGTAGGCTAACAACGGCTGGGCTTCACGGTGCGTCGCGAACGAGACACTTTTGGGGGTGGTCGCTTGTTATCGTAGAGCAGTCGCCCACTGTCAGATGCAGCTGCTGCAACAGTTTCAGACTGGTGGGGGAAAAAAACTTGTGGGTGGGTGTGTAGGGGGATATTCCAGTCTACATCATTGCTTGCTAAAATTATTCCTGTGAGAAGGGGTGAGGAAGTTAAAAACAAACACGTGTGCCTTTCATTTCTTGTCATCTCGGGTTGTTAACCTTGGACCATCTGGCTTTTTCATTTTTTCTTCTCTGCTTGCTTATTGAATGCTACAGCCTGCTTATTTAGCAGCGTGGGTTAAGTGCTGCTATACATTCATGGAGGTCAGACGTTAGGTGAACGTACACTGAGCCATAAACTGCAAGAGTTTGGCTCTCGCGAAGACCGCGCGCGGCCCGGCTGCGGATGTTTCATTTATTACTTGACTCCCCCGGTGTTTTGTTTTGTCTTTTCTCTCCTCTAGGACTGGATCGCGAGCTGACCCAATGGGACGGCTCCAGGCGGGCGTGGCGCGGCGGTCGAGGGAGCGACCGTGAGAGAGAGCAAGAGCAAGAGAGAGCGAGAGAGAGAGATAGAGAGAGTGAGAGTGAGAGAAGGATGGGACTGAGAGTATGGAGTTGCTGGCTGGGCATATCCACGGCAGTGCTATATGGCTCCCTGTCCCTCTTCATCTCCATCCTGCACAACGTCTTCCTCCTCTACTATGTGGAGACCTTCGTGTCCGTCTACAAGATCGACAAGGTCTCCTTCTGGGTCGGAGAGGTGAGTGTCCCCAGGGGCCACTTTCGGAATGCTCCCAGGGCTTGACCTTAATGGTTGCCCGGCAGCCTGGTAACCCCCGGCTACCAATCCAGCACAGATGAGCAGTTTTTGCTACCTTTTTTTTTGTTTCCCCGGTTACCCATTCGGGCTACCAGTTTCCGAGACTTTTTTTAGTACGGTTGTAAATGTCACAAAAAGAACGTAATAGAAGACTCCAGCTAGGAACAGTATTTCCCTGTTTACCATGTCTTTGGTGAGGTCTTAGATTAACTAATGCTAGCTAGTTAGCTATGTCGTGCTATGGACTTCTCCCCCTCCTGGTTGGTACAATGTCACCCCTGCAACCACTACCACAGAAAATCTGAATGTCATAGCTAGTTTTAGCAATTAACAATCACCCTACCCTGTTAAAACACAGATATACCAATAAAACAAACAGTTTGGTAACCCACAAACACAGGAAGCAAGGAACGCAGCATAGAGTTGATCTCCTGAGTTTTTAATCGGTTCACATTTAGCTACCATTTCTATAACGCTTGGGTCAATTACATCGATTTGCACCGTCATTCTGCCGTTAGTATGAAATTAAATGTCTTCAGTAAACAATTTATTTGCTGTTAATGAAGTGTCTGTTTACTGTATGACCCCATCTTGTCCATTCAGGTTACCGGCGAGAACTGACTAGTGATAGCAAAATGCGGTTAAGCACTTTTCAAATAAGTGTCTGGCCCTGGTTGCGGATGCTTGGGGGGAGCAGGGTGATATTCCTACAAGCTGCTATACATTTTAGGCTCCTTATATTTGAGAAATGGAATGCTATGTAATATGCAAAGCAATATTTTTTTCTCCCATTAAGCCAATGTTGCTGTTATTCTTGGCCTGGTGATCTGATGTGTCTTCACTCATATTTTTTTAACTGTTATATTTTTCATATACTTTTTCTCTCTCCTTCCTGGTCTCCTCTTCTCTTCCTCTCTTCCTGTCATTTATGTCATTCTGTTGTGTGCGCACTTTCTTTCTTGGCTTGCTCTCTCTCTTTCCCTCCCTCACACCCTCTTTCCCTGATCCGCAGACTGTGTTCCTGATATGGAACAGCCTGAATGACCCCCTGTTCGGGTGGCTGAGTGACCGCTCCTTCCTCAGTTCTCCACAGTAAGAGCCGTACCAAAGAAACCATGCTACATTTACACGTTTCACCTTTGCAGCCTGGCGCCAAACCTTTGTGCTTCCTGTGACCATCTGGCTTTTATGAGAGCGGCAGCCTCATGTACAGCTGAGCCGTCATTCAACTGCTAAACGGCCACGCTAACTGCTATAGCCTATAAAATGAGCTCATGCAAAGGACTGCTCTGAGGCCAGGCTCATTAAAAGGGCTTTTTTTCCTTCTAATTTTTTCTCTTTCCCCCTCTCCCTCCTCCTCCTCCTCCTCCTCCCCCCTTCACACTGCAGGTCAGGTCCCCAGATTTCATCCCCGGAGGTGGTGGTACGTCGATTGCGGTCGGTGTCCAGGTATGGGCCGCTCTTCGCCCTCTCCTTCCTGGCCTTCTGGGTGGCGTGGGCGCGGCCGGCCTTGCAGTTCCTGGTGTGCCTCTGCCTGTACGACGGCTTCCTGACGGCGGTGGACCTCAACCACAACGCCCTGCTGGCCGACCTGGCGGTGTCGGCCGCCGACCGCACGCAGCTCAACTTCTACTGCTCGCTGTTCAGCGCCGTGGGCTCGCTCTCCGTCTTCCTGTCCTACTCCTTCTGGGACAAGGACAACTTCTTCTCCTTCCGGCTCTTCTGCGTGGCGCTGGCCGGCCTCTCGGTCCTGGGTTTCACCGTGGCGTCCCGGCTGCTGCGCCGGAAATTCCAGAGCGAGGCGCAGCTGAGGCAGGACGAGGCCGCCGCCCTCAGGGAGTAAGCACGTCGCCGCGTCTCCAGCCATCTTTGGCTTTCTCACGCTCTAGCTCGCTTCTTTTTCTTCTCTTCTCTCTCTCTCTCTCTCTCTCTCTCTCTCTCATTCTCTCCCACTCTCATTATTTCCTCTCCTCTTCTGTCAGTCTTTCTCTCCTTTTTTTCATTCTTACTTCCTGAGGGTTCTTTCCAAAGAATGTAAGAGAGGCACTGTGCCACTCTGTTCCCTCACCTCACTTGCGCTACTGTGTAACCAAAACCGTAGCATGTCATGTACCCATACATTGTTGCCTTTCTACTTGCGCCCAGTCAGGGGAGACATGCTTCTGCAAAGCTGGGGACAAGTGACTGGGTGTCTAATCAGAAAAGAATCGCCGCTTATTTTGCACCGCGAACCGAACAATTAGTCTTGCTTTAATGCAGGTGTGGGGAACTTTTTTTAAAAATGTATTTCTTTTTTTTGTGCAGAACTTAAATTCCAGAAAGAAAGAAATTATGGCAGGTTAGCCATTGTTTACATTTTCATATTGAATGAAAAGCTATTTAATATTTTGTATTACATTATTTCTACTGTTCTGAAAACCATGATTTTTGTGTACCGTTATACCCCTACTGGGTACCCATTAAGCCCAGTCTGGATTTTTCACATATTTCATAATATTTCCGAGTGTATAAATGAAGTCATAAACCGCAAAGTGAGAGATTTATCTTTCACTTTTAACATTTATTTTCTTTTGGAGTTTATTTTCATAAATACATCTATTTTTTTTAGTCCTTTATCATCTATTCAGAGCAAAAAAAAAATTTAAGATGACTTTTATCACTGGCCTAAATGTCATGATTTCTGGTTCTTAACTCTAATTGTGTGAACTTTTTACATGTGTTTTTTAATTCCCCAGAATTGACAGAATTGTAGTGTTACCTTCTTGGGTAGTATAAAAATGCAAAAGCTCCACTGATCTCCGTCCATTAACAAATTCCCCTCCCCTCCCCCCACCCCCAACCCCCGACCCTCCCGAGGGCCTGAGCAACACACTGAAAAACATTCTGGGGAGCACCCTGTTCCTCTTTCTTCCTTTCGCCCTCTCCTGCTGAAAGAGCCAACATAGTGCAGTTTTCCCTCTGCTGTCGTTAACAAATCTCCAATAACTTAAAACGCAGTCATTCATTCCACAGACAGTCAATCCACTTTAGTGAGAGACTTGAGGACATTGTGTATCAATTTCTTTGGCTCTAAAGGGTTAATGCAGTCTTGGGGCAGTGTATCTTTAAAATAGTCATGGTTTAATGTGGAGACCCAGATAGGCAGTTGGATACAGAGAGCAGGGTAATCATGCTGACTGACAGATAGTCTGTAGGTCCATGTACACCGTCTGCTTAATTGCTCTCTGTATCAAATTAGCGGTAAGTGGTGTGGTTGCGATGCTGATTGCTGATTGGCTCTCTCTCTATTTTTGCCTCTCTTAATAGACTGTGTATTGGCCAGGCTCCTTTGGCACAGGAGAAGACGGTCACCCTCGGGGAGTATCTGAGCCAGCTCTCCAAGCACAAAAACTTCATGTGGTTCGTGTCCATGAACCTTGTTCAGGTATGCAGGAGGGACCAGCTGTGATAGTCACACAGGCAGGGGGAGAAGGGGAGGCGGTTAATAACAGGTGTTATTTTCTCTTATGATAGCGCAACCTGGTCAGGGTACCCTGAGGCCTAAAAACACGCTATGCTTAACTTAATTCCAGATAAATCTTCCTGTTTTTTTTCAGTAATCATTTGCAATATGCTTCCCCTGCAGGTGTTTCACTGCCATTTCAACAGCAACTTTTTCCCGCTTTTTCTGGAGCACCTTCTGTCGGACAGGATCTCCCCCTCCACTGGATCCTTTCTGCTGGGTACGGACACCCCGGACTTGGGGCCGCATGTTGCTTTGCGAACCCGCCGCCCCCCCCCCACAAAAAAATAAAAAGTCTAATTTGTAAAGTCACACGTGGCATTGACCCTCATCTCCCCTGGCAGGAATCTCGTACATCGCCCCCCACTTGAACAACCTCTACTTCCTGACACTGTGCCAGCGCTTTGGGGTCTACAAGGTCGTCCACTGGCTCTTCCTCCTGAAGCTGGCCCTCAGCGGCGCGATGCTGCTGGCGGGGGCCGACCAGATCTACCTGCTCTGCGTCTTCATCGCCAGGTGAGGAGCCTCTCTCTGAACCAGCTGCGGAGCGAGGTCAACGTTGACGTTGTTTATGGGCCACAGTGAGGAGGAGCAGGAGGGTGTCCTTTCTTTTGTTCTGTGGCCGGGAACTCCCAATCTCTCGCTTCCTCTGTGTTGTGGTTTCTGTCCCCTTTTTCCCGGGGAGGGACCATGTAGGCTTCAGAGCACACCGCCCCCGCCCCCCCACTTCCTTTGTAGTCATGCTCAGTTCAGTACCACAAGGCCCAGTATGGGAGGGAGAGCAAATTACCTCCCATGGACCTCTGACGGTCCCCCAGAGGGCTAGAACCAGCAGACTTCCCAGCATGACTTTTTTCAGCTTTATTTGACAGCACAGTGTAGAGAGACAGGATGAATAAGAGCGAGCGAGAGAGAGGGATAGATATGCGACGGGTCGCGCGGCCGGAATCGAACCGCCGACGGCGCGGCTCACAATGAGAATATGGGCGGTGTTCTACAGGCTTTGCCACCGAGACAACCCGAGTTGCACATAGCATTTCAGTTGGCCCAGGGCGGGATTGGTTCTGTTTTCCAGTCTGCCTCTGAGAAAGAGGTTGGCAGGAGCGGAAGGGTTTACATCGACCGCTCTCTACTCTTTTACTGCTGATAGCTTTCAAAAAAAGGACACAACCTTGAAAATGAGTTGATAGTGTCCTGTGGGACAGACCCAGGGCCGTGTCTAGGGGGGCCAAATCCATTAAAAAAATTAAATCCAACAATATGAGCCAGTTACAATAACGTAGTTTCACATGTAAATAGAAAATAGCACAAAGAGACTGAAATGATGAAGGAATATAGCTCATTTAATATACTTGTTTCCATATAAGATTAGATAATGATTTGGTAGTATTAGGCATAAATAAAGTTGTCCTCTTATAAGATGTGGTGGTGGGTTTAAAATGTAATAAAATGATCTTATCCACTAATATACTGTTAGCCTATACTTTAGCTTTGTATGAAAGCATCTCAAATCTTATCTAGGGCTTTGGGGGGGAAAAAGAAAATCTTCAAAATATTCCTAAATTAAACATTTTAATTTTGTGCTCCACCAATGTCTCTTCATGTCCCTCACAATCAAAGCAGGGCCTGGACAGATCTCTGCCTTTATAGAAAGGAGTGAAGGGGATGTGCTAAAATATTTTCATCAAGACACTTTACGTAGTCTTTATGTAGTTCTATAAGACTAGTTTTGAACCTGGAATGTTGGCCTCAATAATAAGAGGGATAAAAATAAATTTAAAAAACCATTGTTGGCCAGAGGTATTACCAAAGTAAATAATTTTTGCAAAAAAGAATAATTATTATTTTTAATAATTTAAGGTTAACAATACCAATAAGAACAATCTAAATAAGACGTTCTCTCTCTCTGTGTCTTTAGTAACCGTGTCTTCACCGAAGGCACCTGCAAGCTGCTGAACCTGGTGATCACGGACCTGGTGGACGAAGACTTTGTGCTGAACCGGCGGCAGCAGGCAGCCTCCGCGCTGCTCTTCGGAATGGTGGCGCTGGTGACCAAACCTGGCCAGACCTTCGCCCCCCTCATCGGCACCTGGCTGCTGTGCGTCTACACAGGTGCGGAGAAAGGGCCTTTTCACCGGTCAACAGCACGCATTAGCCGGCTAACTCCTTAATCCCGCTTCGTGAAATACCCCCCCAGGACTTTGTTCATTTAAAAAAAAAAAAATAATAATAAATACCCCCATGGTTTTCCAGGCTTCTGCTCTCTCTTCATTGTATTGTTCTCAGTCACTGGGTGTTCGCTTTTTGCACTCGTTTCTCTCTGTCCCTCAGTGTAGTAACGTTCCTGTGCCACTCCCACAGGATATGACATCTTCGAGCGGGACGCCGTGAAGGAAGTGGTGTCGGCGGCGTCCGTCTCCAGCCCGGTGCAGGCGGTCACCCTGCGGCAGGGCTGCTTCTACCTGCTGGTGTTCGTGCCCATCACTTGCGCCTTCCTCCAGCTGCTGGCCTGGTCCCGCTTTACCCTGCACGGCAAGCACCTACAGAACGTCAAGTCCCTGCGTCAGGGTGCCCAGCACTGCCGCCCCACCGACGTCAAGGCCATCTGACCCCTCCCCCTTCAGAGATGACACCTAGAGATGGGTGTACCACTGCCATTGGGGGAGGTTCCGTTTATCCCACTGCCAAGGGACACCTGCCTTATTTTGATATGAAGAACCAATGAGTGTCTATTTATGTACAAACTGATGACCAAAATCGGGGGGAAAAGCACAAGTTGAAGGACTGTACCGCTGCTTGGGACAGCAGAGGCCTGCGTAAGACCTAACGATGGGAGCAGCGTGCGTGTACTTCACATCCCTTGTAGCCGAGCCTGTGAGCAAAGCGTGTAGCCTCAATTTGTGCTTTACCGTGTGTGTGTGTCTTGTTCAGTGAAGGAACAATATATTTTAGACATGTTAAGAATTTCAAGGCATTCCAATCCTCTACAGGTGTCGATCTGTTGAGTCGAGTACCAGACGCAGCGATGCGGTGGCGATCGAGGGGCTCAACCCGCACTGCTGTGGCTGACTCCTATTGAGTGGAATCCAGGAGCACAGTCAGTATTAACACGCAGAACTATTAACCCAAGGTTCTGTTGTCGGGGCGACGTTCTGAAGGACACTTCCTCTGGAACTCAACCCGCACTGCACACCGATGAACCAACTAATATTTTGATTAAAAAATGTTTTGTCTATTGTCTCGTATATTTAAATTATTTTCTTACTCTCTTTTCACTTTTTGAAAGTCACAAAATGGTGACTATTCTCGTAGAACTTTGCCTACTCGTTCAATATAATTGTAAGCCTGGTGGAAATGTGCAGTTTGTATAGGGTTGTTTTTGGAAGGTGTCTATGGTTTTAAAACTTGGCCCTGTTTAGACACCATGACGAATGAGGACCGTGTCAAGGTTTGAAGTGAATGCGTTTTCCTGCCTGCCTGGAATCCTGGCACAGTGACAGCCGTCTCCTACATACATTCCTCACGGTTCTCGTCAAAATGCCATTCATTGTGATTCTGCCACTTCATCAAGACTGGTTAACTCGAGTGTTTTGTATGAGCCGTGTGTATAAATGAGTCTTAAATCCAAATGATAAAAAAGGGAATTTTACAAATGTTTACATTTTCTACAATGGTTGAATTTTACAAAGGTAAATGAGAAGGTCCTTTACAATTTCATTTAATACCAATATAATTTAAATGAAATGTCTGAAGATACTTACAAAGCATCGGTTTGTGAAATTGAACCGTTGAAGGACAAAAACAGGGTATGATCCCGCAATCATTTGCAAGGGGTGCAATCAAGGTCCCCTCTCTTTTCCAAATGAATAAGTTTTAAAAAACCCTGCTCAATGTAGCATGCACCATTTTCATACCATGTTTTGTAATAAATTAATAAACATTCTTTACCTCAGAGCGAATGTGAGTGGACTTCTTTGGGTCTGTTGGGTGAGATTGGGGCCAGTGGATATTTTTTTATTTTGTGTTGGAAAATTCCCAGCAGTCAGTTTGTGTGAAAAGCCTGGTGTTCATTTCCAGTTTATCATGTGGATTT
The DNA here is from genome assembly GCA_022702515.1 of Ilyophis sp. 1 JC-2022. NCBI lineage: Eukaryota > Metazoa > Chordata > Actinopteri > Anguilliformes > Synaphobranchidae > Ilyophis > Ilyophis sp. 1 JC-2022. The sequence goes on from CM040405.1 coordinate 101,106,985, forward strand.
TAGGAGTCAGGCATACAGGCATACACTTGTGTAACTGAATTAAAATATTTGTTGTGCTCTTCCTGCCCTTTACGGAATTATTTTTTAGTTATCCAGTTATATTTATGATATGTTGTGTACCTGACCTGTTAAAAAATTTTTAAATAAACTGCTTCTCACTAATAGTTTTTATGGGAAGGAGGGTTGGTTGATTGAGTGTATTCAGGGCGTGTGTAATACTGGGAAGTACGGATTTGAATGAGACTTGAGAAGCTGTAGTGCAGGCTTTCTCGCTGGCAGTGCTCAGATAGCATTTTTTTCTATTAACTTTGATGGTTCCCAAATCCAACCATTTCCACTCGTCAGGGGATCTACCAATTGAATCTGACTTGTTTCGTTATCCCTGTACTCAAAAATAACAGCTTAAGTAATTTGCCTAGAAGGGCCTAAACGGACAGGTGTGCATGCTATAAATACTAGGCAGACCAGCTTTAATTTTGAAGGCTTAAACACGTAAGGTGTAATTTGAAAACGCAACAATTTGAATTTGGCGTTCAAATAAGCTCCGGGGGGACCGGAGTTCCTGGAGGCAACCCACGCGAACACAGGGAGAACATGCAAACTCCACACAGAAAGGCCCTCCGCCGGGATTCAAACTCAGTATCTTCTTGCTGTGAGGCGACAGTGCTAACCACTGCACCACGGTGCCACCCCACATGCCACGTTCAGGTGGGCACAAACTATTCATGCTGGCATCCTCATACTCTGAACTTTCTGCAGCAGCTGGGGTCCAATCCACTGCACACACTAGGAAGACTGCATGAGAAACTGGGAGGAAATGAGCTTTCCAACTGAAACCCTCCATCCCTGGGCTGTAATCTCCCAGAGGGGCTGCCTCCCAGTCAGTTCCAGGTCATGGGGCACATTGCTGAATTGTAAATAAGTGGCTCAGCAGCACACGATACCCCACAGCCCTGATCGGCTGATGTTTTGTGTAGCAAGCTCCTGTTCAACGGGATGAGTGAATACAAATCTCCCGATACAGCCACAAAAATATGCACTATTTAACTGGGAAAGTATTGCACTGTTTATGGTTTTCATTTTTAATGCCGCTGTCAGAGCAAGTAACTTGTTATGAAACAGTAAATAAAAATGCATGTGAAAAACTGGTAAGGAATACTCCCCAGAATTCAAATGGGACCACATAATAATAATAATAATAATAATAATAAATGCCTCGCATTTATATAGCGCCTTTCTCACAGCGATGAAACATTGGCAAATCATTAAAAACCACTGCATTGGTCTTATTCATTGCAGACTAATAGCCAAGGCTAGTTTCTACCACGTGTCCCCAGGTGAGCTTCTGTATAAGTAAAGGTTAGTGCTAGTTTGGTGTAACACCAAATCCCTTGGCCCTGTTATCACTGCTCATGGTCTTTCTTACCACTGCTATGCTGACGATACTCAACTCTTTCTCTCCTTCTCTCACTCTCTCACACAGTTCAGGCCCATCTCCCGCTCTTGAGAGACATCCAGAGCCAAGCTGGATACAACCACCAAAAGCTCAAATCACTCAATGAAAAGCTCATCTAGCTCAATTCCTAACCTCTCTCCTCTCCCCTCTCAATCTCTCTAGGAGACATTCTCATGACCCCTACGCCCCAACCCCTGAACCCGAACCTCGTGTGGACAACAACAGTCTGTCCCCGGAGTCGTGATCGGAACATCGCAACCCTCACAGTGCGCATCCGGCATGCAGGTTCTTCTTCCATCCCTCTCCCCCTCCCCACCCCACCTCCCACCCAACTCAACTCATGGCCTGGGTGCTGTCTCGCCTGTGACTCTTGCAACTCTCTGGCTGGCATCTGCCCTTCTGGCTTTAGACCCCTTCAGCTTTATAGCGTCTGCAGAGCGCGCCTGGTCTTCAACCTCCCCCTCTCCCCTCCCCCCCCCCCCCCCATTCACATCCCCCCCCTGGCTGGTACAAAGCCCTGGCACCGGTGAAAAAACCATTGGTTCTCGCCTTCCAGGCACCCGAGGATCGCCCCCCCCGTCCTCCCCACCCCAAAAGCTCATCCACTGCCCAACCCTCCCTGGTCCTCTGCCCTCCTCCCCTCTTGGTACCCCCCCTCCCCCCCTCCCCCCCCCCCCCCCCGTCTGACTGTCTGGGGTCCTCCTCCCTGGTGTCTCCCCGTGCCCCCCCGGTGAGTGAGAACAAGCGCAGATCTGACCCTTCGCAGTCGCAGATTGAAGACTCAAGCTTTCTCCCTCTCTCCTTCTCCTCCCCTCCTCTCTCCCTACCCCCCCCCCAAAAAAAAAAATCCCCCCCCCCAAAAAAAAAAAAAAAAAAAAAAATAAAAAAAAAAAAATGATAAAAAAAAACTAATTTTTAAATTGTTTTGTGCTGTTTGCCTTTTTTTTTAGGATTGTTTTTACTATGTGTTTGTTTGTTTGGAAATGCTGTGTTGGATCTATCATGTTGTTTGTCTGCTAATGCTCTATAAAAAAACAACTTTGATTACAGTATGCCTTGCAGGGCAAGCATTGGCCTATAACAATGTACGGTGGAATTTTGATGGCACAACGGTGGAGCCATTTAATAAAAAAAAGGTGTTTTAAGGCTCAAGGGCAACACGCATCACCAGGACAACCAAGAACAAGTCTTAGTGTTTTAGTTTCAATAAACCCTGCAGCCTTTTTAAGGACCACAAGCAAGGTGTAATGGGGTACCTCACAGGTACAAATCTGATGGCTGTAGCCAGACAATGGGAGAATGGATGAGGTCAGAAACTGAATATTATTGACCATGGAGGGAAATTTAAAAAAATGAAAATGTACTTTGTTTGATCCAGGGTGAATAGAGGGTACTGTAACTGCATAATAAAAGGGTGCTGGAATTAAGCCCCACGCTGAGAATCGAGAAACAGGAAGAAAACCAGCTACTGTATCCCAAACCCTAATGAAAGCACATGAGACAATAGAACAAAAGGGCCCAGTAACATAGCCTCACACAATCTATAAAAGCCCTGGATGACCACCAAAAAACTTCTCTCACTGAAAACACAATATATTTGGCCTGGTGAGTGGACAGCAATATCCAACATTGCAGTATTATTGGTCTTGGGAAACTGTGATCCCACACTAAATACACTGTATAGGACAGCAACAACAAGGCCAGCGCTTGAGTGTGCAGTGTCTTGTAACCAAGGCAACCCTGGAAACTGAGCAAACAGGATGGAAGCAGTTTGCTGGCAAGGCTTTCTGATCTCACATAAAAGAATCATTCAAAAATAAATGAATACAGGACTTCAAATCAACTGAGGCAAAGTTCAAATCTAAGTTCTCCAAACGCAACAAAAAGGACTGCCATTTCATTCCAACAGAAAGTGGTCATTTGACAAAAGTAAAAAAGAACTAAAACAAGGTCAACCCTAATGTCAAAATCCTCCAGATTAAAGGCAACTTCCCAGTACCACCTCCTTTCAAACAAACTAGTTACTTTGTGTCCTTTGGAAACTACAAACACAGTTATTTTGATCCATTTCAAACCACAAAATCAGTTCCTTTTCATCTTTCCTCATCACTACAAAACCTATTCCCATTTGTCAAGTTATAGAACTACAAATTGTGTGACATTTCATCCATGAAAAACTACAAAACCCAGTGGCATTTTAAGTCAAAAAAGGTAGAGTAACTTTCTGAAGATAATACTGAGCAGTGCCCTCATCTGCACAGGTTCATTGGCCCATAGAAAGAGGGACACATGCACATGCGGCATGCACTCACACACACAAACACACATTTAGGATTAATCTTCCATTCCAGTGGTTTTCGATTGGAAGAGTCTGTGCTTTGGCGGCAGGGCATATTGGTGCAGGCACGGCCCTCTCTATATGCTGGGTATGGCTGAGAAATAGCAGGAGTCAAAGTGAACAGCAATGCTACAATGCTACTTCAGGAAAAAAAAAAACTAACAAAAACCAGATGGAAAGAGGGGTGTAGAACAAATGGTAAGAGTGAGACGGTTTCATTTCACACGTCCAGTTATCAGCAGTTTACAACAGTAGCCCACCTCCTCACTTCTCATTTCAGTTTCTCTCTCTCTCTCTCTCTCTCTCCCATAATTGCACTTTTCCATGCCATTCTTCATTTCTTTCTTACAATGTCTTGCAGTTTCTTTCAGTCATACATACAATGCACCCCACAGCCGACCACATCTGACCCACATTGGAGAAAAGGGAATTCTCAGGGGTGAACAGCGCCCTCTTGTGCCCTTTAAAAGGTCTTCCTGTGGATTGCCCTGACCCTGTACTCCTCATACTCCTTATTGAGATCCACATCTTCTGATGGTGTCCAATGAAGCCAGGATGGAACCCCTGAAACACACAATCAAAAAAATAAATGAAACCCACTCCATCTAAAATATGTTGAAAATTCTGAATTTTGCAAGAAAAGAGCAGAAAAAAGCTGGGCATGTGGCTGTTGGATCTGGATTTGAACCTGTAGTGAGGGTTCTATCTCATATAGGTCACTGCTGTTGAAACCCAGGCCAAGGCAAAGTGCTTAATCCATGCAGCAGGTCAAATAACTGCCCATATTAAAAATGGTAAAATAAATTAGGTAAAGTAATTCTGGATAAGGACATAATGCATAAAGATGGAACAACCAATTTTAAAAGATGACAACATTACTGCTAGATTGTTTTTACTGTTGTGAATCCAATCAATGTTGTTTTTTTGTATGAGAGCAGAGTCAGATTATTATTATTATTATTATTATTATTATTATTATTATTATTATTATTATTATTTCCTGATGCAGTCTCACCTTAAAGACTTAAATTGAGACTGCACCATCTGGGTCACAAAAAGCTTTGACGTGTGATGTTTCCATGGTTACACACAAAGGAGGTAGACAGGTTCCAGATGACAGGTCATTGTCAGGATAGAAAAAATGTTTACCTATGAGAGGCTACTTTTTTGTTTCCATAGAAACCTCCAATTAAGAGGGACAGTAGGAGAAGCCTGGCAACTTCACACCACCAGAGTATTTGCGTGCTTAAATTGTAGAGCTCATGTCAGTGGTCAAATCACTCTTGTGGCTATTTACCCCTAATGGCATCTATTTGATATTTTAGTTTGATTTAACTTTTGCCCCAACCATCCGACCCCTCCTCTTCATTGTCACTGTAGTACTGACTGAAGGGCAAATCTGAATGCCTTTGTCAACAGTAATCCAGAAAATGGGTCTTTCCTATAATGAAACTAATCCATCATGTTTTGTAAGATAAGAAAGGAATGCCCCCCCCCCCCCCTACTGAAATGCTGTCATTTTAATTTTGACTGAAACAGGATGTAGAAGCTGTCTATCTGGGAGAGATACCTTGAACTCTATTTAATGCACTTTCTGTTTGTATTGTTTCTCCAGCCATTCCTTGCTATGCCTGTGCTACTGGACTGAAATCCACAACACAAGAAATTTATTGTATGCGAAACTAAGAGAACACTTTAAATGCCTGACAATGCGAAGTTAGGGCCATGGCCATTAACCTAAACAGAACTTCGTCATTCAATATTACCTCAAAACTGGTTCCACAAATCACACATAGTGGTTTAAAGGTGAGGTAAAGTTTAAAAGGTATACATTTGGGATGATTATTTCCAGACATCTAGTGGAAATGCACAAGATATGTGAACAATCATTCGTTGGGATCAGATTCCAGCACCTCAGTTCACCATTACCCAAAAAAATAATATTTGGGGGATAAGGAAGGAAGGATACTAAAGAGAAATGATCCTTTTGGAAAACACGACAAATCAACCAACAGAAGCATTTTCACAAAAATGGCAGAACATTCTTTGGAACATTCTCTTGTATCGCATCAACAGCTCAGGACTGTAGTTAAGAACTATCAATATCATTATTTTCTTTGTGATTACCTGCACAAAACATATGTTAGGAGAATGCATATAGATATAGATTGAAACATGACAAATGGGTGAAACCCGTACTTTGATTTTGATATTCTTTGGTGCAAGCTTCACTTCGCTCAACAATCTGTCCCCAAATCCTGAGGAAACAACAATGACAAAGTCTTTTGTCAAACTAAAGCCGTGCCTTTCAAAGTACTGTAATTAGTTATGGCTTTTACAGGTACATTTGCCATTCGACCTCAGCAGTTAAACCTATAATCAGCGGTGGAGTTTCCATGCTATTTTTCCTCGTGTGTGTTCTGCAAATGCTTGGGTGTTGTCCACTGAAAATTATTTTAGGACTGAATATTTAGTTGTGAATGCAATGCACCTCCTCGTCCAGCACAACCCTCATTTTTCTTCACTGTTTCCTTTCCAAAGAGAAGCTGGTAAGTTTTTTAGCCATGACCATGACCTACGGTAAGCTCCCCCCATCGGGAGGAAGGGAGGGGACGTTGAGGCCCTAGAAAAGCAAATCTTAATGCTCACGGCCCCTCTGAGGGGGGCAACAGTCCGGCCCCCTGGGTGGTGTGCTTGCCACATTCTTCTGCCCCGTATTTAAATGAATCGCTCTCAACTCTCTAGCCTTGGACAGAACCACTACCACTGTTTCTTTTCATTCACTCAACTGTAAAAAAAAAAAAGGCCAAGGCGCTCTTCTTTAAACTTCCGCCTTTTTCCACACGGGATATTTTTAAAAAGCCAACCACCAACCCGTTTCAGGCTGGCGAGCATGTTGAGACTGAGACTGATGTCACCCCACAAAAGAATGTTTCCCTTGCCACTGGCATCAGCATTTATTTGATATACAATTATTTATTTTGAATCATTTTACATTTGTTTATGCAATATGAAAGCAGGCTGAATAAGAAAAAAATACCGGAAACATCACCTTTGAACAGGATGGACCCCCCTGAAAGGACGATATTTGAGAATAGAGTCCACCGCAAGTCCAGGTCCGACTTCTGGATGGAGAAGGCCAGGACCTCGTGGTCCCCCTCATACTCCTCTCTGATTAATTCCGGAACAGCAGCTCCGAGGCACAGAAGCGAGCGAGTCCAATCTAGGAACCCAAAACCCCCCCCTCCCCGAGTGCCTCTAAGGAATTCTGTGATGCGTTTAACCTCAGCCCTCCCCGTGCAGGCACTCTGTTTTGCGAAAGGGTGAGGAATGTCAGGTGCCAGGTTACGTGTCTTGACTGAAAAGATTGCCAAAGCTCTAACATGTAGTGAGATATTCAGTGGAGCGTTAAATACAATGCATAATGCTTTAATACAATGTTGTACGAAAACCGATCAGACCAGTGTTTTTGTAACAGCCTTAAAATGCAGACAAAAGCCACACAAGTATCCATCAAGGCAGCCAAACATGTTCAGAGGTATCATGGAAGCATGTACTGTGCTTTTCGCTTTCCAGTGCCTCGTCCTTCTGGGGCTTGATGGACAGGAAGCAGGCCCTCTAGTGAGACAGGGAATTACAGATTATTTACGTGTTACGTTAGTTAAGGAAGGTTCCGTATCTTTCTCAGGAGACCAGCGTGCCATATGGACCGCTACCTCTTTGATGGCCCTGACAATCTCAAACTCGGAGGAGGTGTGGAAGTCGTGACCCTCCTTACGTAGATACTGCCGCAGGTCCCTGGAGACGTCGCAGCCGGCAATGTTGATCCTCATGAAGGAATGGGGGATAGCAAAGCCCTCGTAGATGGGCACGGCATGGGTGACGCCATCTCTGGCACCCAGCACCCCACCTGTGGTACGTCCAGTGGCATACCTGTTTTTGACAGACAATCAGAACTAAAAATGAACACTCCATAATTAACATACAGTATGAAAACAGTAACAAATGAATGGCTTGCACTTGCCACTGCACTCAACTCAGATCAGTACAAGCTTTCCACCCCACAATGTTGTGCAAAGAGTTGATCGGTGCAATGACCAAGTCTTTACTTATCTACTGGCACTTAAAATGAAAGTAAATGCGCAAGGCATTTGTATGTCTGGTTTTGGAGGCAAAACACTGAGCAAAAACAATCGCACACACCGAGAACGGCTTGCATGGAGATGAAGAAGGCTGAGACGCTGAAGGTCTCGAAGAAGACCTCAGCTGCCCTGTCTCGATTTCTGTGCGGATTCAGGGGGGCTTCGGTCTGCAGAACAGGGTGCAGGTTCAGGCAGAGAGGGTGGGAGAACGAGAGAGAGAAAGAGAGAGAGAGAGAGACAGCAAATAAGCTATCGTGGCACCTGAAACGTATTACAATTACAAACAATCAAAATAAATCAAATTATCACTTTCAATACTAATAAAATAAAAAAAGGTTTAAACTTCTGGGCAAGAGTGGGCTGTCCCGGTTCAGATGATGCTCCCACCCAAAGCACCCTCCATCCCCCATGTCCCCTGCCTCTTCCAGCAATGAGAGAAACAACACACCCCCTATGGAAAAATTTCTCAAAATATGAAATGATGTATGACTTTCCATATATTACATTTAAGAGTCCATAACATGGGAACCCCCCGCTTCAGCTGAGGAGCCTAGAGGTAGCCTGAATGCCCCATTGGCCTACCCTAGAGGCCTGCCTTGAGTAAAAACAAAAAGAACAATGTCCTGGTTTATTCCAAAGACCATATAGCTTCTTAGCAGCAACCTATGACATCCCACCTGAAGCCTATTTTTCTGTTTAATACAATGTCTGGTATACAGTACATGTTGACTGTGCAGGCTTACAATCTTATATTACATTACATTACATTACATTATGGACATTTAGCAGACGCTCTTATCCAGAGCGACGTACATAGTGCATTTCCGACCTAGTAACAAATGCATTAAAAAACAATAAAAAAAAAAAAAACACGAATCTAAGTACTAGGCAGACACAGTATGATTGGGGATTTTTTTTTTTTTTTGGGGGAGGGGGGGGGGGGGGACTACACAATTTTGATAACAATAGTCACAAGGAGGTAGGGAGGGGTGGAGAGAGGTGCAGCTTGAAGAGGTGAGTCTTCAATCTGCGCTTGAAAGCGGTCAGACCTCCACGGGGAGCTCATTCCACCACCATGGGGCCAGGACAGACAGACATCGAGACCGGGTGCTAGTATGAAGAGGGGGGGGTACCAGTCGTCCTGAGGAGGCGGAACGCAGAGATCTGGCAGGTGTGTAGGGTCTGATGAGCTTTTGGAGGTATGGAGGGGCAGATCCTTGGACTGCCTGGAAGGCGAGCACCAATGTTTTAAATTTGATGCAGGCCATCTTATATGATACATTTTGACTTTTACAGTGAAGTTACATGTGATTTAATGTCTGTAATGGTATTTGTAATGCCTGCATTAGTAATGCATTGCCATAACTACTTATGTGAAGAAAAATTCCTCCTTCAAGTGTAATAATGTTTTCTATTCTCTTCTATCTGAATGCTCCTATTGTGGGGGCTTGAAGAAAAGAAAGGGACAGCTCACCTCCTCTGAAAATGTCTGTAGGTGAGTAGACGTAGGTGGTGGTAGGTTAAGGGAGACGTAACATACAAGTTAAAACATATCCTGCCCACCTCAGCCTTGGGTCCAATGAATATGTCCCCTTCCAAAGCTCCAGCCATGACCCGCACATGTTTTAGCCGACCAACACTGAAAAACAGCGCCCAGGAAAGAACAATAAAAAATCTGAACAACATTGTCCCCGTGTGGCTCATAACTGAATATACCCTTAGTGCAATGGTTCTCCAACTGTAGTCTGTGGACCACTGTGTTAACATTCCAAAACTTTGGTCAGACAAACAGGTGAACAAATATGTTCATTTGTTTTAGTTAAAAAAATATATATATTTTCTGTCGCACTGGTTTCTGCTGATCCATGGGAGAAGAGTTGGGAAATCACCAAAATAGTGCATGATATATCCTAACCACAGCAAAATATTCAGTGTTAATTAAACAAAGTTTATATCAGTCCAATAGGGATGACTTGTACCATATCAGAGTAAAATGTATTGTATCAGAGTTGATTTAACACTGAACATTTTGATATAAGTTCTGCTCTGCCAACAGAATGTGTGTTTTTAAATTTGCTAAAATAAAACTTTTTGCGATGGAGTCTATATTGGCCTCCCACTTCAGGTCCTGAGAGATATTGGTTCCACAACCGTCACTTTAGTGCTATGAATGATGAGGGGGGACAGTGCTGGTGGGCTCTTTCTGAAGTCCACAGTCATCTCCACTGTCTTCAGTGCACTCAACTCCAAGTTGCTCTGACTGCACAAGGAAATCAGCCGCTCAACTCCCCGTTTGTACGCGGAATCATCACTGTTTCAGACGAGGCCGATCAACGTTGGGTCGTCCGCTAACTTCAGGAGCTTTACAGATGGATCGTTAGAGGTGCGGTCATTGGTGCGCAGGGAGAATAGCAGGAGGGAGAGCACACATTCCTGGGGGATGCCAGTGCTGATAGTCATTGTTCCAAATGTGTATTTCCCCGGCCTCACCTGCTGCTTTGTCTGTCGGGAAGCTGTAAATCCACTGACAGGTAGAGTCAGGCACAGTGAGCACAGTGCAGCAGTTCCAGGATGCTGGTGTTAATCGCGGAGCTGAAGGCCACAAACAGGATCCTTGAATAGGTCCCTGAACAGTCGAGGTGTTGGAGGAAGGTAGTGCAATGCCATGTTGACTGCATAATCTACTAACCGACTAGCCCGGTAAGCAAATTGCAGGGGATCTGGCAAGGGGTCTGTAATGGCCTTTAGATGGACTAGCACAAGTCTCTCAAAGGACTTCATTACTACAGAGGTCAGAGGGGCAGGCCTGTGGTCCGGGGCTTTTTGGGGACTGGGACTATTGTGGAGTGCTTGAAGCAGAAAGGCACCAAGCATAGCTCTATTGATCTGTAGAAGATTTCAGTGAAGACCGGTGCCAGCTGATCTGCACGATGTTTCAGACAGAAAGATGAAACACAATCTGGGCCAGGTGCCTTTCTGGTCCTTTGTCTCCTTTACAGACTTTTAACATCATCTTCACAGGTAGTCAGTGCAGGTGGGGTGGTAAACAAGTGGGTGTGAGGGGGGCTTTGATGCTGGAGCAAGGTGTGAACAGGGGTGACTGGAGGGGTAGGATCTGGATTAGGCTTTTCCTTTCCTTTCAAACCTACAATAGAACTCTTTGAGGTCATCTGCCAGCTGATGGTCAAATACAGCAAATCAAATACAAATGCTTGATGTTGGCTTTCCTTGGTTCTGTGTGATTCATTCTTTTCTCTCATGCAAATTGCAATGTAGGCGACTGTAAAATGCAAGAGGGCAAAAAGTTAATAAAAGAAAAAAAGAGGGCGCTCAAATACAAGAGCCAGGATGACTGAAAAAGGCAAGTGCGCTTCAAGGGTGTTGTAGTATTTCACCACCGGTGCTCTTTGGAAAAAGTGGGGATCAAGATAATGGAAAAAAAGTGTGATTGCAAGGCATTCACATGGATTTAAAAGCCTTTTTTCTCAGGGCAGGAACATTAAAGCACTGCTGATGACCGACGTGTTGAGGCTGAACAGCCTTAACCAGGGCCAAGAATATCTACATAATTATACCAAGCTGATTTATAAGACCAACCTTGATTATATCTCTTCCCGTAGGTGGTTAAGTGCAAGACGTGGGGTGGCGAGCATGAGACCAGGGCGTGCCAGGACCCAAAGCTCTGTAACCTCTGCGTGGAGAGTGGGCATTTCTTCTGCCCCATCTACTGCCCCCCCCGACCCCCGACCCCTACCCCAACACCCAGAACTAGGACACCTGCCACTACAACCCCCCAGCCTGAAACAACTACCACTGCTTCATAAGACACTACACAAGCCCCCGACCGCACCCTCCTTGGACCTCCCCTACCTACAGACCCCCCCCCCTGAAGTTACACACACCACACAGGCACACACAGGCGTAAAAGAAGAGCTGTGACTGACCCCCTCCATGGTGGAGTCAGGAGAGGAGGGAGGATTGAGACTCGTGGACACCACACCCAACACACCACACCATGGGGGAAAACCCACAACCAAAACCACAAACAAAACATAACAAAACACAAACAGCCAAATCAGCCCCCCAGCCCCCCCCATATCCCCCATTTTTCATGCATTTTCCATACATGAAATAACAAGGCCAAACAAGACAGGAACAGGCAGTCACATACAAAACAACCTAAAAACAAAAAAAAAAAAAAAAAAACGAAGTTGAGCAGCTGATTTCCTTGTGCAGTCAGAACAAGTTGGAGTCAGAGAAGAGTGCTGAAGAGACAGCCAACAGGAAGCTTTTAAAAGAATTAAGACAAAGAAATATGAGCATATTACTTCATGGCTACCAATTATTACCTATTTTTACTAGTATTTTAGAAAGCTTCTTACTTCTTGCTTTTTAACTTTACTTTTTTTTTGCACCTTTGTGTATATTGCTTTTACCATATATTTACCATATAAGCCGAAAATCCAAGAGCCGAAGAAAAGAGTAGTTCTAAGAGTCTATAAAACTTAAAAATCTAAAAACTTTCGTCTAACAGAGCACAGTTGTAGAAGCTACTGTGGACAGAGCACCACTACTGTGAACACCCTTCCCAAAATCCTCAAGTCTATCTTCATCATTTAATAAAAATGAAAATTATATGAGGAAAGCTAGGCTTAGTGTAGTCCGAGAGATGAGTTTTGTCCAAGCTTTTTTGTCAGAGAGTAATGCGGAGTGACATCTCATCTTGATGTGTCACTGTCACAGCTGTGTCACCTCTTCACCTGGCTGGCTCTTGGGGGTGGGCTTTCTGGGCTGTTCTCTCTCTGGGGGGATGGGGTTCTCAACCCTGTCTTAATATGGATCTCTTCATAATTCCTGGCTCCATACTTGGCCTACAAACCCCCCCCCCTAACTGTTCTCTCTCTCTCTCTCTTCTCTCTTCTCCTCTCCTCTTCTCTTGTCCTCCAGCCCCTGTCCCAGCTTCCTGCCCTCCCCGCCAGCCCTCCCCCCCCCCCTCCAGCCTTCCTGCCCCCCCCTCCCTGCCCATCACCGCCTCACCTCCCTGCCCATCATTTCCGGCCCATCCATCTCTGCATTCATCGCCACTAGCAATTTCCCACTGCAGTTGGTTTGCAGCCATTTTGACATGGTGGTTGCCAAGCCTGAGACCTGAGAGATTGATGGAGAATGGGTTTCCCCCCCCCCCTCCCCTGGTTTTTCCTTTTTACCCAAGGGAGCCTTTCTTCTTTTTTGTTGCTCTGGCTTTCCTCTTTAGGGGTTTAGTTTTTCTTTTTTTTTTTTTTGACTCTGTTTTTTTGTTTGTGAATGTTTGTGTGACGCTTTATTTGTAAAATTTTTTATTGAATGATTTTGGGATTTTGATTTGATTAATGTTCTGTGACTTCACTTGACCCCACCCTGTCATTGCACTAAAGAAAACCCATGGCACTGGGGATTTCTTGTGGAAAACCAAACTTCAGGGACCAACTCTGGCCTCCACCTGAAGTGGGTATTCAATTAACAAATATAAAATTAACAAATTTAAAAACACAAATTAAAAACACATACAAATTGCAGTGTAAAAAAAAGTCTGTAAATAGTGTTAACTCTGATAATTTAACTGAAATTTTACAATTTATCATGATACAAACTGTTTAAAAACTCTGTTAAATATAAATTCATCCCTGTATAGTGCTATGGTTAGGAAATATCATATACTATTTTGGTGGTTCCCCAACTTTTCTTCCATGGATCAGCTGAAACAAGTACAACGTTATAAGTACAGAAATGTTTTATTTTAAGCTAAAACAAATTAACATATTTGTTCACCTGTTCATCTGAGAAAAGATTTGCAATGTTGACATGTTGACAAACATTTATACATAGCCCCCCCCCCCCCCCATTTTAGTGGGTGAAAAGTAATTGGACAAATGAACATAAACTTAAATAAAGTGATTGTCGCATATTTTCACGGTTGCCCGTAGGAAAATGAGAGACGGTCCCTGCATGGGAAAATGGGAAATGCAGGGCCATAATTAAATAATTGGTTGATTGAATAATGAGAACTAATTAGGTACGTGATTGGGGAATTGAATAATGGTGATGGCCCGCGTGAGGAATGCGTTGGGGCTGGGCTCCCGAGGTGTATAAATTAACGCAAATCGCGAGTTGTTTGGACGAGAGGCGAGCTGTGAGGGTGGCTTCCTCCAGGCTCGGGGGCGTGTGGGCGTGTGGGCGTGTGGGCATGCGGGCGTGCGGGCGTGCGGGCGTGCGGGCGTGCGGGCATGAACTGTTTTTGTTTGACAGAATTGTAAAATGACAACAAAAAAAACATTGTATTAAAGATTTTGATTGAGAGGAACATTTATGGGTATCGGCTTATACATTTTTTTGCCCTACCTCACGGCGGACTTCTTAATGGTGCGGAAAACTTTTTTTGTTTATTTACATGGTAGTTCTGCATTGTGGTTGGGCAAGGTCGTGCTGATTTTTGGAGGAAATCTATGAAAACTTTTTGCTTTTATGTTTCACCCATCATTTTAAATATATTGTTTTCCCAAAGAAAAGGTTGCATACTCCAGCTGTAACCTCCTGGAGGAGGCAACCAGGTTTTGGGCTAAAATATTCTGCCACTTAGTGATATTTATTATGCCATTGATCGATCCAAAAGCCCCTGCACAACTAGCAGAAAAACGGCTCCAAAGCATCAATGATCCAGCACCATATTTTACTGTGGGCAATGGGTGCTTTTCCTTGTATGCAGTCATCTTTTGTCTGCAAATATCCAGATGGTGTGCATGACCAAAAGGTTCAAGTTTGGTTTCATCTGTTCACAACAAATGATTCCAATTGTAGATCCAATGATACTTGGCGAAATTCAGGCATTCAAATTTATGGGTCGCTCTCAGTAAGGGATTATTTCGTGCAACCCTTACAATGAGCTTGTTGACATGGAGATGGTGTCTAACAGTTGATTTTGAAACTTGTTAAACCTGGGATTCCAATAAACTGCAGTTATGAAACTGTGATCCTTGGGTTCCTCCCTCATCTTCCTCACTGTGTGTGGGGGGTAATATGCACAAGGCAAATTTTCAACTATTCCAAACTTCTGAAACTTTTTGATTATTGCCCTGTGCTATTTTCAACTGGTTGTAATTTTTTTTTATATTCGTTACCTGATTTGTGTATGTCATGGTTTCTCAGCCTGTTCTTCTCTCATTGACCACTTCCCTGGGGAGCGCTCGTGTTGCGTCTCTTCTCTTTGTTTTCCTTGTCCGTTTCGTGTATTTGGGTTTTCTGCTCAGTGTGTTCACCTGTTCCGTGTTTCCTGTCATTATTTAAACCTCGCATAACCGTTGTTAGACGCTTCCATATTGCCAATCTTTTTGACAAGGAAAGCCGATAATTTACGGTGTGTTCCGGACATTTCGCTTCAACCGTATCACCTCAACTTGTTGTGGTTCCACGGGACTTGTTGCGTGTGTTTAAGAGTTTGCTAGAAACTTAGATTTGGTTATTCGTTTCTATCCTGTCTCTTTTTTCACCTCTGTCCCCTGTCTTTGACAGATTGTCTTCGCTGTCTCTGTTACCTCTTGTTCTATGTTTTTCGGCTCCCTCGTTGTGAGCTATAGGGTTTTTCTTTCTTGTTTGTATTAATATCTAGTTAAGAGTTTTTCGCCCTATTCTGGTCACTTTGAGTTGGTAGCGGTTTCTCTCTTTGTGAGGAGAGTTATTATTTTACTGTACTATTATCATTCCCTGTTTGCGGGTTTTCCCCTCCGCTTTTTGGTGTTCAGTCGAGCACTTTTTGAATCCCTACTGTCACGTCTGGTCCTTCGTTCCTACGCTACCCCTGACAGTGTAGGTCAACAAACATCTGTCTCTTCTGAGTTGAATGCTCTTTAGTTTTCCCCATGGATTTTACATTTGTGCAACATAATATTTATACCCCAGTGAAACAGGAAATGGTGAAAGACAGTGATAGTTTCTGGAGACTGAGATACATTTTTGAATTTCATCACAGATGCCACTTTATTTGTTTTTTTTTATTTTAAATAGTTTTTAGGGGTGCCAATAATCTTGACCCCTATGTTTTTGATAAAAATGCTTTATAGTTACATTTTTATTAGAGTGGTAGTTTCCTCAAATGTTTTAGCAGAACATTTTAATCATTGTGTTTTTATTTTATACAAAATTTTTTGCTCATTTTCATAAAGGGTGCCAATAATTATTGCGTTATTAAGTCCTCACTAGTATAAGCCCTCACAAAGTGCCATCACATGAAACCATCCACAACCACGCACCAAAGATCACTAAATCAGCAGAATTTATTATTTAAGCCTGTTTTGCTCCTCTTCTTGTGTGACTTTGAATTGAATATACAGGTGCAGCTCAAAAAATTATAATATCGTGAAAAAGTTCAATATTTTTTGTCACTCATTTCAGAAAGTGAAACTCATCTATTATATAGATTCATTACACATAGAGTGAAATATTTCAAGCCTTTATTTCTTGTAATTTTGATGATTATGGCTTACAGCTAATGAAAACCCAAATTCAGTGTCTCAGAAAATTAGAATATTTTGCTTTAACATATTTTTAAAGTATCATATTTAATATTTGGTCGCATATCCTTTGCATGCTGTTACTTCCTGAAGTCTGTGACCAATCAACATCAAAAGACTCTCGATATCTTATTTTCAGGTACTGTTACAAGCGATACTATAACCTCTCTGCATTTGAACTGATCTCTATGAGAATTGGGGGGTAAGACTAGATTCAGCTGTAAATTACACTGGTACAGTATGGAACACATGACTGGCGAAATGGCTGTACGTCATCAAGGGTCTAAGGTATCAAACGAGCCCCAAACCATCACTCTGCGGCCAGATATGGAGTAGATGTGGATGGATCCCTTTAAGGGTTGTTTCTCCTGACTTTTTTCCCCATAGAGTTCTATAGGAAAATGAGTCAGGAGAAATAACCCTTGCAGTGATCCATCCACATCTACTCCATATCTGGCAACAGAGTGATGGTTTGGGGCTCGTTCGATAGCTCAGACCCTTGATGACTTACAGCCATTTAGCCAGCCATGTGTTCCATACTGTACCAGTGTAATTTACAGCTGAATCTAGTCTCACCCCCAAATTCCCATAGAGATCAGTTCAAATGCAGAGAGGTTATAGTATCGCTTGTAACAGTACCTGAAAATAAGATATCGAGAGTCTTTTGATGTTGATTGGTCACAGACTTCAGGAAGTAACAGCATGCAAAGGATATGTGACCAAATATTAAATATGATACTTTAAAAATATGTTAAAGCAAAATATTCTAATTTTCTGAGACACTGAATTTTGGGTTTCATTAGCTGTAAGCCATAATCATCAAAATTACAAGAAACAAAGGCTTGAAATATTTCACTCTATGTGTAATGAATCTATATAATATATGAGTTTCACTTTCTGAAATGAGTGACAAAAAATATTGAACTTTTTCACGATATTATAATTTTTTGAGCTGCACCTGTATGTTTTTTTTTTTAAAATCTGCTTTTCTTTCATAATTTGAAGCCACAGCCTTATACCGCCATCTGCTGGCTTAAACGTGACATTGTGCAGTTTGCAGTGATTCGCACAATGTCTGGGCCTCATTCATTGCAGATGAGTGTGTTAGATTTGCACAAATGTCTATCCCTGCAATGCATAGCCACTTCACTTCATTAATGAACACTTTGTGCCATGGGGTATGAGGGTTTGGGGAAACATCTTGAACATTAAGGGAGCACATTAGGAGAGTTCTAAAGATGATCTAGTTACGAGGGTTTTGACAAGCTGGTGTGATGCCTGTGGTTGAGGAGTAGTATAACAATTCTCCGATTTGCATCAAGGCCGTTGTCTCATTCTGTCACATAAAAAAATAAAATAATAAGAAATCTGTCCATTGGCTAATTTTGGTAAAGTTAGATTTTCCTTTCAGATAGCAAAAGTGTTCCTATAGCAAATAATTGCTGAATTTTTCTGAAAAGTGTATTTAAAAAAATTATTCCATTTGCTCTCACTCAGTAGAGACACCGGTAGCAGTGGATCACTTTTGTCAAAGATGTTTTTGTGGGCTGCCAGCTCAAAATCGGAAAATTTTGCAATGATGTGCTATTTTTGTTTTTATACATTATTTATTTCGCTGCTACCTCTATTTTGTGTTGTATCACAAATATGGAATGTAGGCTACTCATGGTAGACATTGCCACTTCCTTGTGACTGCCCTCCAGCCGCCACTACGTATTCGCTATGTGCACGGTGGAATAATTTCTTACATCTTTTTTGTTGTTGTTAAAAGGACACGTCTGTGGGAAGCTAATTTAAAACCGAGATACGTGCTGCTGTCGGGGAAAATGTTGCTGACTCCTCACAAACTCTTATTGTGTTTCACATGGTTTGGAAGGTAGGAAAATATGCGGGGTGGGGAGAGAAAAAAAACGCCATGACAGCAGGCGGGTGTGACTGTGTGATTCTCTGTTGAAGAGCGGAAATTCAGCTCCGGCCTAGAGGCACAGGCCCCTGGTCCCAGTTTTTTGGGGGCCGTGACTGGCTTGAATTGGGAGGGTCAGGGCTTTCCTTTAGCAAACGCAGTTGGACATGAACCCGTTGGGGAGAACTCGTATGTCAGTAGCAGTCTAACTTTACAGTATACTTATAGCACACTGTGTGTATTTACAAGTACGTAAGTATGCAATTTGAGACACAGCCCTGGTCACCATTGCTGGCTGTGGCTAGAAGTCCTGAGGGGAAAGGCTTTCATTTGACTGAGCCCCTCTCCCCCTTCCCCTTCCCCCGGTAGCTGGGAAATCGGGTGGCTGCGGTCTGCCTGTCTCAGCTGCAGCAGTTGTGCAGCAGTTGTGCGGTCCTCCAATGCAGAAACCGCAAAGCTCAGCTGCTGGATTTCCGAGTGAAAAGTAGCAGCAGCTGGTCCGTATGCGCACCCTCCCAAATCAAAGGGCAGTTACAGCCGAGCGCTTCCAAGTTAGGTTCTTAAAATTTAAAGGATTTGTTAAATGTGATATGCGATGCATTGATTGGTAAGTGCAGACAGTGAACTACTGTAAGTGGTTGCAAAATTAACCAGAGCTACGAGGATTGTATAGCTGTTTTTTTAAGCAGACAGCAGGCAAGTAAAAATTGGCTAGAAAAATAGGCTAGGCTGAGCGACTACAACCCTGCCCTGACCCCCAGTACGGCCAATTAAAAAGTCCAGTTCAAGGGTAATAGGCAAAGAGTTATCCTATGGGTTTCTCTCAGCTGTGACGGCCCTGATTGGTGGAATTATGTCATCATAGGGATAGAGACCAGATTTCTAGTGTTCTAAATTGGGGAATTGTGGCATGCTAATCAACCATTTTTTGAGAATCTTATGTATGTATATTTGAATTGTCAAGCAGTAAAGTAATACTACTTCCAAATGTAAAACTACATATTTTTTCATGTAAAACATGTTGCAAACAGTTTCTTACAAGTGGGTATAAATACGATCAAAAATATTGAATGAAAATGAAAAAAAACTGACAATATTTTTCACTGTGTACATTTGCATGGAATGCAGTGGTTTTTAAGAGCACCTCCATATTGACTCAGCCACCTTTGTGGGGGATGTAAGCATGATTAATTATGCACTAATTAAGTTCCTCTAATGCTATCTCCTATTCATAGGTGACCTTGCTTTTTTAATGATTGCATGTTGTTGCCCTGGAGCATGCTTACCCAGGTCTGTACCATATGCATGTAAATGTGTAGTTGTGTGCTTGGACTCAGAGGTCCTTGAATGATTTATGTAATAAGCAGTTGCCTAGAGACCTGCATCTTACTGTTTCTAATTTAACTTTGATTGCATTTATGTGAAGTTTAAGCTTTGTGTCTTAGGCCTTTTGGAACAGAAATATGGTAGCCTAAATCTTAGCCTTGTCATTGACCGGTCTAGCAATGTTTTCTTTATCTTCATATAGAAAAATATTTACTAGTATTATCTAGATTATTTGTTCAACGGAGAGATGGTACATGATAGCCCTTGTTGCATTTGCCAATGCACATTGCTCACTCTGATGCATTCACTTGCAACTTGTATTTTACACCCTGCAGGCCACACAGAACTACAGAAGAAAGGAATAGCTCTTATTGGTACCAGTTGTCATGTATCTGTATCTCTGAATGACAAGAGGTAGCCCATGGACATTGGGTTCATCCCAATCGCTTATTTTATCTGTCCTCCTGTCCTCTGTCCTCACCTGATCTGGAAATTGATCGAGGTTCATCATCTTTAAGGACATTCCAAACCGCTAAATGCTCGGAGGAGGAGCTAGGAGCGAGGAACGAGGAGGCTCCCGGAGGATGCTTCAGTGAGGAAACACAAGTGTAGCCTTTTCTCAGAACGTGTGACGTGTATAAATTATCCACCACTGCACATCTGCCACATCGCGGGAACACCCCATTTATTATAAACTCTTTAATCCATAATGACATTCATTCTTTATGACTAACAAAAGCCATGTTTATCCATGGGAAAAGAGGCTAAAACGCATTATAGATAAGCACGGAAGCATAATATGACGCTGACGCTTGATTGAGCAAGGGCGTTCCATTTGCTTAATGCATCTTGCCTCGATTCGTCTGTCTTGTATCTCATCCTTATATTCTTTCTTCACGTCCTTCATTGGGCAAGGAAAGGATGTAAGGAGTGAAAATAATCTATTGGAATTGCTGAGAGGACCCTAAACCCTAAACCCACCCAACCCCTGTGGTTGGACAAGGCCCATTTTATCCTATTCGTATTACTGCGGAATCCCAGTCATAGTGAGCTGATGACATAACCGTGGATTAAACCTGTGATGCCAGGGCCCAGCCTGGAGTCCTAGGCTGCGTTCAGATCCGAAATTTATACTTTCTTCCTGTCGTTCCCTTCCTTTGCTTCAAGGGGGGAATCCTCAAAATGCCAGGATCAAATGTGGCAGCCACACCGAGTGTGATTCGGATCCAATTTAAGAAAGGGGAGAAAGTAATTATATTCCCTCGCTCCCTCGCTCCCTCGTTTATCTTCCTTTCCACTAAGGGTATAAAATGCAAGTTTCCAGCAAAAAGGGAATCCCACAATGCAATGCTCCACACGGAAAAAGTGGGCTGTCACATTTAAACTAAATGATGTTGCACTTCCTATATGTTGCGAGGGCGGTTCAGTTCTAATTTAGTTTGTTTCTCTTCAATCCTTTCTTGCAGAGCACCTTTTAAGTTGCTTGCTGCACTTAGCAAATTTTGTCACAAGATGGCTGACTTTTGGGAAGTGAGCAAGGGAAGGGAAGGTGTAAAATTGGGATTCAGGACCCCTAAATTCTTTACATTGAGCCACACCTGGATACAACTTAGCAGAAATAGGATCTATTAACCTGTCTCAAGTGTTTCCAAGGGTAAGCTAACCGGTGCGCTGATTCAGTATTGCAAGCACAATCTCCTCTGAAATGTTCATGACCAGCCACAACTGCATATCACTCTATAGTCTTCTACCTGGGCCATGCAGCCAATGCGTCAAGTTGAGGAGCTGAGTCATTGAGTACACACTACCTAGTATGAATAGCTAGTGCAGGCAGACTACAGGCACCCGATTGGCAAGAAGAGGGCCTTGCTCGTGACTGTGGCTGTGACCGAATATGATCCCTGTTCCCTGTTCCCTGCACCCTGTCCCCTGTCCACTCAGACCCCTGTCTACTATGTGCCATCTCCCCTCACTTTGCAAGCAGTGTGAAAGAAATCCTGCAAAACTCTTTCCGAACTAGTGAGTAAGTAATTTGTAATATGTGTCGTTAGACATGCTTGTCCATTAGACATGCTTATTTACTCTTATGTCTTGTACTACAAGTTGTAGTTTTTACTTACATTACATTTACATTTTAGGCATTTAGCAGACGCTCTTATCCAGAGTGACTTACACAACTTCTTATTACATGTATCCATTCATACAGCTGGATATATACTGAAGCAATTCAGGTTAAGTACCTTGCTCAAGGGTACAACGGCAGTGTCCTACCTGGGAATCGAACCTGCAACCTTTCGGTTACAAGTCTGGTTCCGTAACCATTATACTACAATGCCGCCCATACTTCTGGTTTTGTCAGGGGTAGCGTAGGAACGAAGGACCAGACGCAACAGTAGGGGTTCAAAAAGTGCTCGACTGAACACCAAAAAGCGGAGGGGAAAACCCGCAAACAGGGAATGATGATAGTACCATCCTCACAAAGAGAGATACCGCTACCAACTCAAAGCGACCCGAATGGGGCGGAAAACTCTTAACTAGATATTAATACAAACGACAAAGAAAAACCCTATAGCTCACAACGAGGGAGCCGAAAAACATAAACAAGAGGTAACAGAGACGGCGAAGACAATCTGTCAAAGACAGGAGACAGAGGGGAAAAAAAGAGACACGATAGAAACTAATAACCTATTCTAAGTTTCTAGCAAACTGTAAAACACACGCAAGTCCCGTGGAATCACAACGAGTTGAGGTGATACGGTCGAAGCGAAATGTCCGGACTACACCGTAAATACCGGCTTTCCTTGTCAAAAAGATAGGCAATATGGAAGCGTCTAACAACAGTGACGCGAGGTTTAAATAATGACAGGAAACACGGAACAGGTGAACACACTGAGCTGAAAACCCAAATACACGAAACGGACAAGGAAAACAAAGAGAAGAGACGCAACACGATTGCTCCCCAGGGAAGTGGTCAATAAGAGAAGAGCAGGCTGAGAAACCATGACAGGTTTACTTCCTGAGTGTGCTCCCCTCAACAAAACCCCGGAAATAAGGGTTTCATCTTGGGGCTTTAAGTGCCCACATTTGTGAGAAAAGGTTGTCCACTTTTTGACAAGCGTTTTGACAAAGTTGACTCAAATATGCACCCTCAAAAGGGTGAAGGGATCATATTCGGTCACGGCCTGTGTTCAAAAATCTTAGCCTTGTCATTGACCGGTCTAGCAATGTTTTCTTTATCTTCATATAGAAAAATATTTACTAGTATTATCTAGATTATTTGTTCAACGGAGAGATGGTACATGATAGCCCTTGTTGCATTTGCCAATGCACATTGCTCACTCTGATGCATTCACTTGCAACTTGTATTTTACACCCTGCAGGCCACACAGAACTACAGAAGAAAGGAATAGCTCTTATTGGTACCAGTTGTCATGTATCTGTATCTCTGAATGACAAGAGGTAGCCCATGGACATTGGGTTCATCCCAATCGCTTATTTTATCTGTCCTCCTGTCCTCTGTCCTCACCTGATCTGGAAATTGATCGAGGTTCATCATCTTTAAGGACATTCCAAACCGCTAAATGCTCGGAGGAGGAGCTAGGAGCGAGGAACGAGGAGGCTCCCGGAGGATGCTTCAGTGAGGAAACACAAGTGTAGCCTTTTCTCAGAACGTGTGACGTGTATAAATTATCCACCACTGCACATCTGCCACATCGCGGGAACACCCCTGCACAAAAGCTATTTTACCTTTCCATTTATTATAAACTCTTTAATCCATAATGACACTCATTCTTTATGACTAACAAAAGCCATGTTTATCCACGGGAAAAGAGGCTAAAACGCATTATAGATAAGCACGGAAGCATAATATGACGCTGACGCTTGATTGAGCAAGGGCGTTCCATTTGCTTAATGCATCTTGCCTCGATTCGTCTGTCTTGTATCTCATCCTTATATTCTTTCTTCACGTCCTTCATTGGGCAAGGAAAGGATGTAAGGAGTGAAAATAATCTATTGGAATTGCTGAGAGGACCCTAAACCCTAAACCCACCCAACCCCTGTGGTTGGACAAGGCCCATTGTATCCTATTCGTATTACTGCGGAATCCCAGTCATAGTGAGCTGATGACATAACCGTGGATTAAACCTGTGATGCTAGGGCCCAGCCTGGAGTCCTAGGCTGCGTTCAGATCAGAAATTTATACTTTCTTCCTGTCGTTCCCTTCCTTTGCTTCAAGGGGGGAATCCCCAAAATGCCAGGATCAAATGTGGCAGCCACACCGAGTGTGATTCGGATCCAATTTAAGAAAGGGAAGAAAGTAATTATATTCCCTCGCTCCCTCGTTTATCTTCCTTTCCACCAAGGGTATAAAATGCAAGCTTCCAGCAAAAAGGGAATCCCACAATGCAATGCTCCACACGGAAAAAGTGGGCGGTCACATTTAAACTAAATGATGTTGCACTTCCTATATGTTGCGAGGGCGGTTCAGTTCTAATTTAGTTTGTTTTTCGTCAATCCTCCCTTGCAGAGCACCTTTTAAGTTGCTTACTGCACTTAGCAAATTTTGTCACAAAATGGCTGACTTTTGGGAAGTGAGCAAGGGAAGGGAAGGGAAGGTGTAGAATTGGGATTCAGGACCCCTAAATTCTTTACATTGAGCCACACCTGGATACAACTTAGCAGAAATAGGATCTATTAACCTGTCTCAAGTGTTTCCAAGGGTAAGCAAATATAACCTGTGCGCTGATTTAGTAGTGCAAGCACAATCTCCTCTGAAGTGTTCATGACCAGCCACAACTGCATATCACTCTATTGTCTTCTACCTGGGCCATGCAGCCAATGCATCAAGTTGAGGAGCTGAGTCATTGAGTACACACTACCTAGTATGAATAGCTAGTGCAGGCAGACTACAGGCACCCGATTGGCAAGAAGAGGGCCTTGCTCGTGACTGTGGCTGTGACCGAATATGATCCCTGTTCCCTGTTCCCTGCACCCTGTCCCCTGTCCACTCAGACCCCTGTCTACTATGTGCCCTCTCCCCTCACTTTGCAAGCAGTGTGAAAGAAATCCTGCAAAACTCTTTCCGAACTAGTGAGTAAGTAATTTGTAATATGTGTCGCTCTTGTACCATTAGACATGCATATTTACTCTTATGTCTTGTACTACAAGTTATAGTTTTTACTTCTGGTTTACTTCCTGAGTGTGCTCCCCTCAACAAAACCCCGGAAATAAGGGTTTCATCTTGGGACTTTAAGTGCCCACATTTGTGAGAAAAGGTTGTCCACTTTTTGAGTGCGCCCTCAAAGGGGTGAAGGGATCATATTCGGTCATGGCCTGTGTGTTCAAACCTGCTGACTGGCCTTCTCTCTCCTCTGGTGACACTACAACCAATTGTGTACCAGCCTGCAAGGCTGCTGGCCACAGTCACTGGCACAGTGAGGTTCAAATACCAGGGCAACCATACACTCCCATCCAGGTACTAACCAAACCATACTCTGAGTATGCTTGTTGAGTAAACAGGACGAGAAAGTAGTTAATTAAGCAAAATGATCTCTAAATGCAGTATACTTAAACTCCCGGATGATATACTTACTTCGCTGAGTATATTCGGAAGCATTTTTTTCAAGAAGTACGCAAACATTTTGGTCGCATAAATATGATGCGCAGCTTTGTTTTAAAAATGAGACGTTTTCCTTCAACAACAACAAAAACAACGCTTGACATGGCTGCGCAAGGGTGGGACATCTTACAATACTTCCACAGTATGGTTGGAAAATAGAATGGAGAATTTTTATTAGCATACGGCACATCACGCACTAAAAAGTACACAGTAAACAGTCCACAGCTGCTACTACACAGTACACGGGAGACAGGATGCAGTAGATAGGACTCTGATTCAGACACAGCCCTAGCCCAACTAGCCTTGCTTCTGCCGGATGACATGAGAATACTACAGGGTGGTATGGCTGCTGAGCACACATATGCTCTGAGTCAGGGCGCCTAAAGCACCTGGTGTCTGATTATTGTGTTGAAGATCTTTGGTATTAAACCAGTTTGTTCAGAAAATTGCGCAATGGACTTTTTCTCACCGTGGGCTGAACGGACCACAAAAATGATTTATTTTCTGCTGTAAATTATTGTTCGTGCTGAAACTAATTGATTTTCCTATCAGCAGAAATGGAACGTGTGCTACATGCATAAATCTTTTTTTTTTTTTTTTACCTCCTGCCTCCCATCCTCACTGTGGTACAAATCCTCCCATGCCTCCTTCACAGCAGGGCAGCAGCCAGCAAATAGCCTCTTGCCCCAAATTGGGAGTGAGAGACAGACTGGAAGGCGCATTTGTTTGACTTTGTATCTGATCGAAAAAGAGTCATTCAAATATATGACTTTTCTCAGTGGTCTTCAATTGTCCACATACCGTTAATGGGCGAAGAAGAGTTTTCCAGGGGGTTTATTGGGTGCAGTGTGGCTCTGGATCAATTCTGGCCATTCACTACATAGGCTCTTCAGCGGGTTGTACACTGTGTGTGTGTGAGTGTGTGTGTGAGTGTGTGTGTGTGTGTGCGTGTGTGCGTGCGTGCCTGCGTGCCATTAGCCTACTCCTTTTCTCCTCACCTGTCGCCCATTATTTTTGGATGGTGGGTTGGGGGTAGTACATTGTTCCTCAAAACATGTTCTAGCACACCTGTTTTGGTGCATTACAGTACTACTCCTGTTGTAAATGCTTCCTCTGAATAGAGGGCAAACCGACAAGTGCACAGCTGAATAAATGAGAGTAT
This sequence comes from Ilyophis sp. 1 JC-2022, assembly GCA_022702515.1. Lineage (NCBI taxonomy): Eukaryota > Metazoa > Chordata > Actinopteri > Anguilliformes > Synaphobranchidae > Ilyophis > Ilyophis sp. 1 JC-2022. Next base: position 101,133,475 of record CM040405.1, read on the forward strand.
CGTGGCTAAACAGCCTGACCAAATGCAAGCGTTTCCCGCGTGAATGCGTGAATGCGTGAATGCCTGTGAGGGGCCGCGGGAGAGACGAGCCTCACGCAGGACGGACATCGGGGCACGTTTTACCAACGGGTTTTGCTCTGTGACTGACGAGACATTTGCATTTGCGCTAACCCTATTTAGATGGGGGGGAATGTGGGAGCTTGTTTTAAAAGCGGTCTTACTGACTGGAGAGCAGTGTTCTCATCACTATTTCAATATGGGGATGGGTTTGTTTTTAAATCACCTCATATCTGAATTACATCAGGGGTGTTGTGTTGTGGGGGGTACTATGAAGCAGGATTTCTGAGTTAGCTCAATAACTGCATTGAGTAAAATCCGGAACCTTCCCAAATCTGGAACATGGACTGAAGTAAAAAGAGCTGTTCCGGGTTTTACTCAGTGCAGTTATCCAGCTAACTTAATAAACCTGCTTCGTAGTATACGTCCCAGCCCAGGTCCTGGAGTCTGCTGGGTTTTGTTTTCACTTCAAAATCAGCAACCAGTTTAGGTGAAGTGAGCTAACTGGTTAATCAAACGGCGTGCTGAGTGTCAATGAGTACCAGGGCATACTGTCCAGGACCAGAGCAATGATGTGCTTGACAGTATTACAGTTGGACATGGATGTGAAAACCATTTCCTCTGGTTTTGTTTTAGGAGGTTAGATTGGTTATGGTGATAAACCTTGACTTCATATGATCTTCCCCTGACGCACACTGACGTTCCAGCATAGCTGTATAAATTTTTTTTTTTTTAATTGTTTGTTTGTTCCAGCCGAGGCTATGCTGGAACGTCAGTGTGCATCAGGAGAAGATCATATCAAGTCAAGGTTAATCACCATAACCAATCTAACATCCTAAAACAGCCCGAAGGCGTTTTAACCCTAGGTGTAGCGTAAGCAGTTATGGAAGCATCAACTGGTCAACAGGCAAGCTGCAAGTTTTTCCTGACCCACGGTCGATATGGTACTGAAACTTGACTGCACCGCTACCAGTCCCGGCTGTGAGAGGTTGTTTCGTGATTTGTTGTTTCGTCTCCCAGGGAAGGAGGCGGGACTGTACTCACTGACTGCGCAAGCGTAGCGACTCGTGGGCCAGCGTCTTTCGATCAAATAATTGTGCTGCCACCAAGGATTCGAAAACCCTGCAGAACCTCATCACAAATCAATCCGACGCCCCTCCCCTTTCAGCCGCAGCCCGGGAAGGGAGGGAGGGACTGCCGGCAGGTATCCCCCCCTCCACTCCTCCCCCGGCTGAGTTTGTTCACACGCTTTTCCCAGGTGAGTATTGAGTCACTGCGGAGATTCACGCTCCTGCCTTCAACAGAGCAGGCTGTCTCCGGCTCACGATGACTCATCCCTGCTATCTGTAGGGGCCCATGCACTGCGACTGGGCATTTTTCAGAGACAGATGTCTGGGTCCACAGCGCCGTAATGCATTTCGGTGCCCGGGGGTTGCAGCAAAAATTTGTGTCGGAGGGTCTCTAAGCAGTCCCAGTAAATACGTAGGTTCCCGTGTCTCACGTAGCCGGGTCGGAAGCGCGATCGCTTCGTTTGTTTTCTCGATCGGTAATACGTGGATGAGGTGAATGAATAATTCAGAAGTGTGGGGGTAGCGGGCTAAAAATAATACAAGTGGGGGAGGGGAGAGAGGTGTCTTAGTGTGCGACTACAGGTGCGAGTGTTGGCGCTGAAAAGTGGGGGAATAGATGCAGCTCCACTTGGTCTCTGCGGGAGGAAAGGAAACCCAGGCGCTGCTGACAGAGGGGCCTTTGTGACAGACAAAAAGAGCCTGGAGGGGGGGCACTGTGGGGCTCTGGTGGCCCAGATTCAAAGGTCTCATCTTCAGTAGTCTCTCCCCAGGGACAGATATCAGCTCCCTTCACAGAAGATACTTTTTTGGTGGGGGGGGGGTTAAGTTCTTTAAGTCCATTTGTGTAATGGAAACAGGATCATTCATTACTGCTGGCCCACCTGTTTCCCGATTAAATATTTTTAACAGTACTTGACTGTTAAGGTGTTGAGCTAACTTCACAAGACCGAATGATACAACTGAAAATGTGTTTTTAAATCGCCAAAGAGGGCAGAAAGATCCCTGGCTACCGGTACGACAGCTCTGCTCCCACCGGCCCCAAATTCCCTCACCCCAGCCCTTGACCAGGCCACCAGAACCCATGCCTGTTTTTAACACGCAGAAAGGGACCAATAGTCTTCTGCATCGACGCGCTACAGTTAACTCCCAACAGCTGCTCGTGCCACTTAACCAGAGTATGCGCATAGGTGGACTGAACAAGTACAGATGGACCAGCTGCAGTACTGTGCAATAAAATGGAGTATGCTATTATCAGGGAGTTGACCCCCATATCAATCCATTCATTCATCCACTGAGAGTTCATGTTAAAGACGACGGTGAAATTTGGGAGGGGGAGGTGGACGGTTTGCAGGGGTCATTTTTTATCTGATCCGTGCGGCGGACAGACGGAGAGTCACCTGTTCCCACGCTGTGCAAAGACGGCTTTCCCAAGAATGCAGCCCAGACGGACACTTGCGTCAGAAGCGCCGTCGCCAAGTTCCGCGGCACAAGCAGGTGACGGCGGGCAGCCTCTGACTCTTCAATGTTTGTGGGGATATAACAGCGAAAGCTTTCCCGGGCACTAGCGGGTCCAGGGGGCCCCTGGAGGTAGGGTGTGTATGTGACGTATGTGTGTGTGTGTGTGTGCGCATGTGGAGGGGGGGTGCTTTCAAAAAGATTTTCCCTGCAACAATCATTTCTAAATCTGTACATTTGGGCATAAAAAGCCTGCTTCTGTTAAATAACTGAAAAAAATATGCTGAAGCAGGGTCCAAAATGTAATTTTTAGTTCACCGGCCAAATGTCTGGTCGATTAAAGAATCTACCCGCCAAACATTTTTTTTACCAGCCAAAAAATCTAACGCATACAGCCTTTATGGTGGTGAATAAAAACAGTGGTTTGGGCAGATTTTAATCGAAAAAGAATTATATTGTTATTAAATGTTCACTGCAACAAAGATAGCCTACATGGCATACGGGGGTGAGAATAGTAGTCTACAAACTGCATAAATAGTATAGAGCAAAAGTGCATGAAGAGTAGGCTATTAGAACAAAGAATACAGAAGCCTACAAAGTTTTTTCAATTAACTAATTCTTCTCATCCAATCTATAGAAATCAAATAATATTCAAGTTGGTGAAAACAGTCAATAGTAACGTTATTAAACGAAAAGTGAATTACATTGCTAGTTAACTATATTATTAATGTTAACTGTGTAGCTATACAGACATTAGCCTACATAAAGAAGGAATGGGCATACCAGTAGCCTCTCAGTGTAGTGGTTAATGGCTGTTTGTTTTCTTTTATTTTGCGGCTCTCGTCCTGGTTTCACGATTGTGAATCAATCAGATTTTTTCCACGTTCCGTTTCGTGATTTACCGTCCTCATTATTAGTTTCACCTGTGCTTCTACCTGCAGGGTATTTAAGTTCCTCACTTCCGCTTCTCCGGTGCTTGTTTGTCTTTCGACATTGCATTCGAGCCAGGTATAGTCAGGTACTAGCGACTTCCTGATATTAAACATTGTTTATGTTCATGAGGGACTTGCTATTAGCTTTTAGTCAGGTATAGGATTGTGTCCTCCTGTTTAGCGTACTGCGCTATTTATTTTGTCCTTTACTGTTCTCTAGAAGACAGTTTTTCTTTGTTCATTTGTTTCTGGTTTTACACTCTTCCGGCTCTGAGCTAAGGTAGCCGAAGGTGTTCTATTTCCCATTCTAGCTCATTTAGCGAGCTCAAGAGATTTAGTGGGTTTTTCACTAGTTTACTAGTTCGCCCGTTTTGGTGGGTTGATTTTCGTTTGTTGGCTGTTAGCCTTAAGGAATCAGTTCTTGTCTTTTCTTTCATTTCTTTTATTATTTTCTCTCCCTATTATTGGTTCTCACGGTTGTGAGCTGACTTGTTCTGATTCCCCCACCTTCGCGTTTGAATCTCCGAACCATTAAATACCCATTACACTCAGGGCGGTGCTAAGCCAAATCCAGAAAAAATTCAATCCAACAATATGAAGTTGGCGCCCATAGCGCAGTCAGTAGGCTATTAGAGCTATAGACAATTCGGCCAATCATAAAAATGCCACATTGAAATAATATATTTCTCTAATATCTGATTGGTTGGTTTGGCCATATCAAACATGGAGACGCAGCGAGAGAGAGAGGTCAGTTTTTTTGATCAATCTATGCTGTCTCTTCTTGATAGTCTCCGTCTGGGAGATTTGATTTTAAATAGATTGATTACATGTTGCATCCAGCCTAGTTGTTATAGCTGTGATTCTGCAAAACATCTGTAACATTGCATTAGCTGGCTACACATGTGTGTGCGCACCCGTGTGTGTGTGTGTGTGTGTGTGTGTGTGTTAGCTAGCCTACTGCTCCGTGTTGGGTAGTTAGCCCTACTTTTTTCAAACTTTGGAATACATACATAGGCCTATATTAAAATCATATCTGTCTCTCTCTCTCTCCTACGTTCTCTTATCACTCTCACGGCGAAACGGCAGCCGTCAATAGAGGCAAGCCCCCGGCGTCTCAGGCATAAAAAAGAGGGGGAGTATGGCTAAAATATAAATGAAAATGATGAGCCAGTTACAGTAACTGTGAAGCGCATTGTGACAACTAGTTGTGAAATGCGTTATATAAATATTGATTTGATTTGATTATTTAACGTTATTTGTCATATCTGATCCAACTCCGTGTTTTCCCATTCTCATCATTTTTGCCATTTCTCCTTAAAAATCTTTGGTGTTTCTTGGTTGCGCAACTTGGACCTGCGAGATAGAGAGACTAGCGCAGTTTACGGAGCCCCTAGAGGACAAAGCTGGAACCTGTTACTTTATATTTTATAGGTTGATAGAATAGAATAACTTTTATTTTCCCGTTAGGGAACTTGAGTTGTAGCCACCAGCAACAACAAAAAAGACATAGACAGTGGGGCAGACAAACAAACAAACAAACAAATAAAGATATCAAATAAAGACATTCAATATAATAATTGCATTAATCAAACTAATTAAGTGAATTAAAGTGGAATACAGCCAAATTACGTTATGATTAAAAATAGCCCCTGCTGTCCCGAGATGTCCAATGTCATCAAGCCGTCCAACACACAAACTCCGCCTCCACGACTTTCCTCCATAGGCTACACGACTACAATGATACAAAGGAAAAAGTGCTAACCTTGCAATGTTGTCTTCTAATTTTTGTTTTTAATACACCCGCCAGAGGCTGGTGACACCGCAAAATGTAGCCGCCAATAGAAAAATGTACCCGCATTTGGCACCTGGCGGGTGTTCATTTTGGACCCTGCTGAAGAGGAAAGATCTGGAAGAGTTTTTTTTCTCGTGTGTTTCCCTTTTTCAGTTGTTCTTGGTGGAACAGATCTTGTGGATCTGAATACAGAGGGCAGAGGGGCTGCCAGGAGACTTGCCATGTTAAAACACTGGCTTTCAGCATAGTGATGTCAGTAGTGATGCCAATTCTGACGCATAGGGCAGTGATGAATCAGCTATAGTGTCGCCAAGGAAGGGTGGGGTTACAGTTGGCAAATATGTCACTGTCATTGTGCAATAACATCTCCTCTGGTCGATAGGATTCCTGCAGTCAGCCTGCAGCAGCAGGGTGGTATTGCAACTGAAAATAGTTTTTAAAAAAAGTCTTATTCAACAGGTCCAGCTAACTGCTATTCATTTTGTCATTTTGTACTGCCTGTGGATCCCGGAAGACACAAGAATCGAGCTGAAACCCTGAATGGACATCTGCTCCTGACCCATGCACATAGGCTTTGGGGGAGACGGGGAGACATGTCACCGCCAATATTTTCACATGAATGAATTGCTAGACTGGCTAGTATGTTTGTTTGCGAGGCTTGACGCTTGACCATGTGAGACTAGATGGTCCAGCAGTGCATCTCCCCCAAAGTTGAAATGAAAACTATGCCTATGACCTGACCAAACACGTCTGCAACAGCCCCTTTCTGGCCCGGCTTGCAGTCCACTTAAGTATAGGATATGTCCCATTCCAAAAAGCTTGTTTTGGTCTCATTCTGTCAAATGCCACCACCCGGCTCTCTCAGACCCCCCTCCCCTCCGCCATACAGTCTTTTGATCTCAAAGAAGAACAAGATGTTTCTGAAGCCAGAATAAAAATGAGGGGGCGGGGTGGAAGATCCAGACGCACACTTTCCAGGTGCTGAGCTTCCCTCCTTCATTCCAGTAAAGGTGGCACTGTGAAGACGTCTCTATCCATGTTCACTGGGAGGCGGGGTGAGTGAGTATGATGTCATAATCATGACTCCTTTCTGTGACTTGGTGCAATAAGGGATCGGGCTCTTGCAGCGTTCAGGATCCATGTATTTCCCAGTGTTAAAAGCCCATAGCTGCTCAAGCCCACTCAAACCACGTTTAGAACTTAAATGCTGAAATTGCTGAAATTAGCTTTTGATGTTCATGATTTTTATATTGTTGTTAAATGAAGTGGACATTAACTGTCCATGTTCTTCTGTTTAAAAGTTGACAACACACACACACACACACACACACACACACACACACACACACACACAGAATCATTTTCGAACCCATATTTGGCTGTGACAGCAAACCTATTTTTATACAGTCTATGCAGCAAACCCCTCTACATAGCTGTTATATGCTTATTAAACCGTGTAAATGTTGATATCTGAAGAGCTCTTATATCATGCCAAAAGCCGCATATTTTCCTCTGCCTCCATGCCAGGTACCAGTGAGAGAATTGCATGTTCAGTATATCATGACTGCTTGCACTGATTTAAAAACAAAAAAGTAACCCCTATTTTCTTCTCATGTGGAATGACTACATTGTGTTTGTGTGTTCATGCTCATGTCTGCAAGCCCCTCTGTCGGTTCAGGAGGGCTCAGACAAGCAAGGCTCCCCCATCTGAAACCGTGATGTGAGCAACTGCTTCTCTTCACTCCACGGTCCACCAGTTCAGCTCGCAGCACTGAATCGGAAGAGGACACTTTGTGTGCAGGTTGTGCAGGCAGAATGTGCGTGCCCGATAAACCACAGGATGGCCTTGCTGCACGATGAGTCAAATGCATCCTGCTCACTGAAACCCCCTTAGGCAATGCTACAGCTAATTATTAGCCACCGTGTGGGGCTGCTTGCCAGAACTAGCACTGACTGTCTAGACTAGACACCAGACTGAGTGTCCAGTACCTTTACAGAATGAGCCAACCAGGAGGTCCTTGATTCTTTAACAGTAGGCCTTGTATGTCCAACTCTTTCTTCCAGTCCCTCAGCAGACTGTGGCTTTTATTTGAATACCATTTTGTAATGTTTAGGTTGTCTACAGCCCCTCTTCCTCCCTTTTCATCTATCAATATTTTTACATTTCTTGTCCAAAACATTGTCAAACTAATGGATTGGGGAAATGAGTACTGAGCTAAGACACCCCCCACAGACATCAGTTGCCAATTTGTCCCTCACACCTCTACTTCTCAAAGATTCCTGAGTGTTGGGAATGCCACATGGAAAAGCTTGGGAAAAAAAGGGGGTTTGCTGTCCTGTTCACTTTCAATTACCATATTATACCCACTCGGAGGTGGAAAGTCCACGGGTCAAGTAAAAGTCCTGCCATGTTTTTCTTCCACCCATGGCCATAAACTCAGCCAGCTGATTTAACCAATTAGTTGTACCTCCTGGCTGAAGAATTGTGTTAATTAGCAAATCCAGGTGATTGGAACAAAATACTGTGGAGGAATTTTACTTGCTGAACCAGGATTCACCACCTCTATACAGTATAGGATGGGCTTTGCAACCTTGGCAGCTAATTATCAAGGCACGGTTACAGTGTGTGGATGGGCCCCATGGTCTCAATCCGTACTGTGCCACTGCCAGCTGTGACTGGTAGGCCTAAGGCAGGGGTAGGCAACCCTGGTCCTAGAGAGCCGCAGAGTCTGCTGGTTTTTGTTTTCACCTTAAACACAGCAACTAATTAGACCAAAGAAACCAGGTGAGGTGAGTTAACTGTGTAATCAACTGCTTTAATTGATCAATTAAGTTGTGAGTAACAACAAAAACCAGCAGACCCTGCGACTCTCTAGGACCAGGGTTGCCTACCCCTGGCCTAAGGGATGGCACATAATTGGCTGGGCATCATCCATTTTACAAATCCACCTTCTTGGTAAATTAAATACTTTTCCAGTTCACACAGGTTTTGTATGAGACCAGAAACATGGTTGATTGTGGTTGTATGTGAAAGCTGTGATGAATTTAGTAGCGGAGAATCAAACGTAGAGGTGAGGGAGATATAACACTAAAAGAACAAAAGAAAAACAGGAACTAATTCCTGTCAGCTACACAGCTAAATTAAATCTACCCAGAAAAATAGGGCTACTCGAAAATAATGAATGAAACACAAATCTAAATCTCCCGAACTCAATACTAGAGCCCAAAACAAAAAACTAGAAAAGCAAAAAAAAAACACTCTCGGAACGTAACACTACAACGTCCGATTGAAGGTGAAACAAAACAAAACCACCAAAAAAAAAAGCACTGTCTCGTAGAGAACAGCACAGAAATAAATAGCACATAACACTAACAGGAGGAAACACAATCCTAAACTTGAAAAGCTAAAAGCAAGTCCCTCGTGAACATAAACAAGTTAATATCACGAGGTCACTTAAACCTGGCTATACCTGGCTCAATGTACAAATGAATGACAAAGAAGCACCGGAGAAGCGGAAGTGAGGAACTTAAATACCCCGCAGGTACCAGCACAGGTGATCTGAATAATGTGAATAATGAACGAGACGAAGCAAAACCCCGAGACGGAACGAAAAAAAAATCTGATGGATTCTCAATGGGAGATAAAAGACGAGAATCGCTGCGGAAAAATAAAACAGTAACCACAAACCATGACAGGACCCTCCCTCTAAGGGACAACCCCAGACGATCCCTCAGACTGCTTGCTCCGAAAATCCTTGATAAGATCGGGATCCAAAATATTTCTGGATGGAACCCAACACTGTTCCTCTGGGCCATAGGCCTCCCAGTCCACTAAGAACTGCCAACCCCTACCCACTTGTCTTTCCGCCAAAATGCAGCAGACAGTATACACCGGGCCTCCCTCCACGATCCAAGGAGTTGGAGGTGGTCTCTCTGTAGGAGACAAGGGACCAATCAGCAACGGTTTTAACCATGATACGTGGAAGGTCGGATGAATACGTATAGAGCGTGGCAGTTGAAGATGGACCGTCACCGGGTTAATTTTCTGGATGATCTTGAATGGACCTATGTAACATGGAGCAAGTTTGCGAGACTCAACCCGCAGAGGCAGATCTCGCGAAGAGAGTCAGACTTGCTGACCCACCCGATAGGAGGGAGCTAACCGATGATCTCTGTAGGTGGAAGCTTTCTGAGTAGCAGAAGCTCGCAAAAGCAAAGACTGAACCCGCTTCCAAACCGCACGGCACCTCCGGACATAAGAACCAGCAGACGGCCTTCAAAAGCGGAATTCATCAGGGGCAATGGGTAAAGGTTCTTAACCGTGATAGCATTGAGCAAACAATAGTCAATGCATGGCCTTAAAGTTCCATTTTTTTCTTAACAAAGAAAAACCCTGCACCAGCAGGCAAGGTGGATGGCCTTATAAAGCCATTGGCAAGTGCCTCCTCAATATATTTCTTCATGGCCGTATTTTCATGAGCAGACAAGAAATATAAACTCCCTCTAGTGGGGGTGGTGCCCGGATAGAGTTCTATGGCACAATCGTATGAACGGTGGGGAGGGAGGGTGGTTGCCCTTTGCTTGCTAAAAACCTCTGCTAGTTCTGTATATTCAGTAGAAACATTATGCGGTAAAGGAAATTCCAACGTCCTAAAACACAATCCTAAACCTGAAAAGCTAAAAGCAAGTTCCTTGTGAACATAAACAAGTTAATATCACGAGGTCACTTAAACCTGGCTATACCTGGCTCAATGTACAAATGAGTGACAAAGAAGCACCGGAGAAGCGGAAGTGAGAAACATAAATACCCCGCAAGTAGCAGCACAGGTGATCTGAATAATGAGCGAGATGAAGCAAAACCCCGAGACGGAACGAGGAGAAAATAAGATGGATTCTCAATGGGAGATAAAAGAAAACAATAACCACGAACCATGACAGAAAGCACCTAAATGTTTTCTCCACTGCTGAGCTAGGCATTGAAATGAGTCCCAAACTTCTGACTGGCAGTGGGAAAATACCTCATTGAAATACCTCATTTCATTAACCCCATAATGGGTAAAATGGTCACATGACAACATATGAACCAATCAAATAACTTTGTTCTTCTTTGCAAAAACTATTTGATTGGTTCTGTGTCACCTATTTTGGGTAATATTTTTTGGTATTGAAGCCTAAAACAGTAATCATAGAATTATTTTTTACTGCTTCTCAAATTACATATTGGTTGGAACCATTACCATAAATAGAAGTTCCTGTTCTACTCAGTACATAATAGTAAAGCTTACCAAGACAGAACCTAAACTGCAGTGTATCCAAACCAGAAGCTGTTTGAGAAAATTTTTAATTTTATTTGGATTCAAATCGCATCTTTAAGTGGCTCTGTTCTTTTCCTAAATGCCATAAGTTCGCATTTGGTTAAAAAAAAATGTATTGAAGACTTATCAAGTGAATTATGAGCTTATGCACTTCATTTCCACTGTTTCCTTGTCTTAGCACCAACATTGAATGGTAATAACAGGATCAGCCAAACATTCCTCGAAATGGATCCATCGCCCCTGACAACGCAAGGCCTTTAGTGCTTCTTTGCGCTGTTCCCGTTTGTAGCCAGTCTAGAAAGTTCAAAATTTCCCTTTTTAGTTTCTTTTTATATTTTTGGTGAAAATCCCTCTTCTTTATGCCTGAGTGCTTTCCACACTGGTTTGAGAACAGTCTTGCTTTGTCAGCCAAGAGGGAGGACATGATTCACAAAGGATTTATCTAGTTTATTTTATGTAGTTGTTTGAAAAGGTTTCTACATCTAGTATCCATGTTACTTGTTCCAGGATTCTGCAGAGCTTATATTTAATTTTATGGTTTTTTTGCAGCAGATGTACAATTTTAGCCCTCATATTATGTTTAAATTTAATGACGCCTTTTATGTTTTGTTTTGTCAAATTGACCCAAAATGTTTAAACTGACACAAAACTATTGTAATAGAACAATGTTGAAACTTTCTGTTACCTTTTTGTGTCTCCCAATTGACTCGCCTTTTATCCCTAAATATTAACAATCTGTGATGAATCATCTAAATTTAGAGCCTGAGGTAAGTGAAATTTTGTGAAGTTTAAAACCTGCGAAAGTGCCACCAGAAAAGGTTGCATATTTTTTTACTTTCTTTTTCTTTTATACAGCTACTCCACAAATAACCTCAAAAAATACCTTTGCATACAAAATTGATCCCGGCCTTTTGAAAACATAGCATTATGTTTATTGCGTGTTTACTATTTAATCCCAACAAATCAGGTCAAATTAAATTAAAAGTCACATAGTGTCAAGATGGAAAGAAATAAGGTTAACTGGTTTTTAAGAGACGTCAAACACTGAATCGGGTAAAATTGATCCCGAACATAAGGTGAAGGTTAAAGCATGTGTCTTATATGCATTGGCCCTCATTAGACTATATTGTTTTTATTCTATGGTTATTTATTAAATTGGTCACCAACTCTTAATTCTGAATACATTCAATGTATTTGCATAACATGCAGAGAGCAACAGTTTTGAAACCCAAAAGCTTGAAAATGCTGTCTTTTAATCCTTTACAACAGATCAACACCACAAAAACCACTGAAATTGTATCCACACTCCAGCGGGCCAACTCAAATCTGATTTGATATCATCCTGAGAAATGGCAGAAAAAAAGGTTAAGTATTTACTTTTTTTCTACGTAATACAAGTGTCTTGGATGACAAAAACACGTTACAGTGAAAATATATTTTTTAATATTACTTATTTATTTTTATTGAATGTCCCTTGTAGTGTAGGTTTCTGCATAGTAGGCTATAATACATGCTTCTTGAGATTAATACCACAGACATGTGTCCCCTACAGAGGACACAAATCATTTCTGGGTTTTAGCAGGATATACAGTGGATTTCCTTATATCCTTAACTTAAGTAGAAGCGTTGTGTTTCAGATATCCAGTTAAGACCAAACTGAGCACAGAATACTCAAAATTGTACACTCATTAAATGCACGCAGAGTTTGATGAAAGGCCTCTGAGCACTCAGGACCTAGATACGAGCAAGACAAAAACATATTAGTACATGAAACCCAGATTGGAGAGACTGAAGGACCAGCAAGTCACCTCAACCTAACCTCATACTGTATACTCAGTGATGGATAGAGAGTGTGGAAAGCTGGCCTGCATGCCTCAAAATGACACCGCTAACAAAAAGGCTGTTTAATGGAGAGCATGAAACTCACTCAAGCTAAGGGTTCAAAGAGTGCTATTGTGACCATACAGAGAAAAATCTGGTGTTATGTGTTGGGACCATAGACTGTAAAAAAATATGGACTGTTACATCACCCATCGCCTTCCCACAGGCTCGTTAAAACTGTTTTGATGCTCTGGAAGTCAGTACAGTTTTCACCGCCATGTTGTACAAGAAGAGTCTGCCCAGTGGAACCAGAGTTTGCGCAGTAGGGAGAGCTTCTGCCATGGATTGGTCCACAAAAATGTTTAAACAGCTATAATTAATCAACACATGGAGAGGCACTAGATGAAGGAAAAGTATCTATTGTGACTACATTTCCTTGTGGGAAAAAGTTATTGACTTAGTATTTTGACCGTATTTCTGCCATTGACTTACAATGATAAACCGGGCTGAAAGACCCATACTGGAGCCAACCGCAGTGGCGCTAGTGAGCGACGGCCAATGGCCGCTCTCAGTCAAACCAGAAAGTGAGCTTCAAAACAAAAGCCCGGTTTTGGCCTCTTGGTTGGGACACAGACCTCTGGAGGGGTGAGAAATACCTTACAGATTTATAGGACAGACTGTGAAGAGGGTTTAGCCCTGCCATCAAGCCTTTGGACTTCTGACATCAGAAGAGTATGCCTAGCATGTCACAAAAGCTGCCCTGATTTCCATTTTTATTATAATTATAATTCTGTAGCCCCAGAAGACTGATGTGACCCAGCAATCGTCCAGTGGGTTTTAATTTAGAGGCCTAAAAACTACAAGTTAAATGCCAGCTGTATGACAAAATATATATTTCAGCTCTGAGCATTAGGTGCCAGGGCAGACCTCACTAGTAACTGTACTAGATGCATAATAATAATAATAGATGACATCACGTGGCGCTGTAATGGCGACATGTAGTCCAGCTGTCTCTCGTGTTCGTGTTTGTTCATTTGAATGTGTTTTGTTGTGTCGGCTTTTGTCTTTGTTTTTTCATGCGCTGTGTGTCTGTAGTGGGACGGGGAAGCGGGCTGGAGATTTTTCAGGGCACTATTGTCTAGTCAATATAATTTTGTTTGTGGTCGTCATCATGGAGACGCATTCGCAACATATGCTCGGGAATGTCCGTTGGATCTGCAGACGGCAGCAACAAAGTTAACATCGCTCTTTACTGGAGTTGAAGATGTCGGGACTGATCCAGGAGTGCGGGCAATCTTCAAAAGGCAACCAGGGAAGGAGAACATAATGGGGGGAGGAGTAAAGAGACGACTGGGAAGATTGACGCAGTTCAGTGCTCCGTTTCAGCGGTGTACAGAGACCGCGGCGCTGCGTGTATGGAGGAGAGTCGTGGAGGCAGAGTTTGTGCGTTGGACTGCTTGGTGACACTGGACATCTTGGGAAAGCGGGGGCTATTTTTATTCACTTAATTGATGTAATGATTATGTTGGATGTCTTTGTTTGATATTTTTGTTTGTGTGTTGTGGGTCTGCCCCATTGTCTATGTTTTTTTGTTGCTGCTGGGGTTACAATTGAAGTTCCCTAGCGGGAAATAAAAGTTATTCTATTCTATTCTATAATCCACATCCAGCATAGCCAGTGGTAGACCCCAAACATGGCACTCATAGTACTTATCCCAGGAGAACAGCTGGGCCTTAAGGAAAGCCAGGTTCCTTCCGAGATTTCTTCCCATCGGGGAGTTTTTACCTCGTTTGCTGTTTGGGGGTTCAGGCCTGGGTTTTGCCCACATTTTCCTGCTGTTTCTCTGTACAGCATATTTGTGACAGTTCTCTGTAAAAAGGGCTATACAAATAAAATTGAATTAAGGGCATAACATGTGTGATGGCCAGCTGCACATATCCTTTATAAACATGATGCATATGTAGACTATGAAATGTAGTCTATACAAGGTGCTGATTGGATTGCTGAATATGGTACAAAGTCCTCAAGGTGATAGAGGTTCCAGAAACCACCAGAAGGCCATGGTTCTGCATCCACGTTGTTGGGTATGGTGGACCTCATCCATCATAAATCCAGAATCCAGGCCTCATGTTCTCTTTCAGGAATACATTGCTTGATTCTAGTTTATTTTATATTTTAAGTTCATTGCTAGCAGGTCAAAAGCAGCAGTACATGGTGCAAGTAATATGCTTTATAAATTCAAAACTATGCTGATTTGAAAAGTGTAAATAAACCACATGTCACCAGTAAGTACTTGGATGGGAGATAACCTGTGAAAACTAAACTGCTGCTTGAATTGGCGCTGATGGGCCAGTAGGGGGCAGTCTGACTCCCAGTGAAGTGATGGGGATCCTGCTGTATGATTAAAATCCAAGTATACGGTGGTCATGACTTAATGCTCCTCAAAGATCCCATGTCTTACCTGACCAAATCCCAACCTGCCTCCCTAACTTTGGCTATCAAATCACCCTCTATGTTAATTTTCTAAAGTAATTAAGGTTACCCCGCCCTTAGCTGATGTGTGATGATCAGCTTTGCAGTTCAAAATGGCTGTCCTTCATAGGTGATGCTACCACTGAAGGTGGTTGAGGTGTTTTCCCTTTCATAAAAATATTTACGTTTACAGACTTATGTTTGGTTAAATTTTATAGCAGTAACTTGTCACAATATATTATTTTTTTTAAACGTGCCACAAATTACCTTTTTATTATTGCCTACAATAAACTGACCATACAAGTTTTCACATTTCTACATGAGCCACATTTAGTTGGGTGGGCATGTGATAATTATTTCTAAATAATCATTCCAAAAAACAAAAGCTGACTTAAACCACTGTGACTTCAGACTTACTTTTCCCTCTGAGTTTTCATTTAATAACCCACAACATATTTGCAGACTAGGTCATCCTTCATGCATTATTTTTAACAAGATGAGTCAGTCATCCTCATACACACTCATATGCCTAAAGAAAGAAAGGTACCCCTCCCACTCATTAAGTACAGCCTTCCAAAGCGCTTTATCAACCATAATTTTAAATACAGTAATATAATATATCTGGCCCCTCATTCCAAAAACTATTTTACACATAAATGTTTGTTTAAAAAAAAAAGTTAAAGTACCAGCGCTTCTTCCTGTCCAGGATGTGGATTTTTTTACCCTCTTTCAGGAAAGGGGGAGTAAGAAGGAGTTCACTGGTGACTAAACAACTATGAACTCTTTACACAGGAAATGACTCACTTCCATCGGGTCTGCGTGTAGCCTACTGTTTAGCAACCCCCCGGGTATGTGCAATTATGTAGCCTACGTCACAAGGAAATAATCTGAGTGGTATAATATCCCTTTTTGTGTTACGATTATGAATTAATTGGTAACATTTCAAATGACAGACGTTTTAAATCGGGTAACACATTCGACGAACAATTACATACTTAAATATTTTTGTTAGATATCACAAATTATGAAATCGTCACGTGGCTTCCAATAAGTCCCTACTGTAGGGCCTACCTGCCTATGACATATAAGGAACTTCCGAGAAATACGACACCTTCTGAGGGATTGTCTGCGTTTGTGTGTCCTGGAAGTGGCCGTGTTTGCAGAAAAGGCAAACGTCCTTCGTGTCTTAAAGGGGCAACATCCGAATTCGTTATTAGAACGTATTTTTTAATTTCTCACATTTCATTGCATAACGTTTCCTGTGGCTATTTGTCGCTGTTAATCGGCTTTTAATGGCCTCACAGTCGGTCCGTGTGGTATAGTTTCATTAAAAATCAAGATCTTCGGTTTGTTCCACATTACTCTGGATGGCAGTTCTCTTTGTCACTTGTAACGCTTCACTTATAAGCACATTGAACCACACCCAGAGGGGTGGCTGCCTGGCTCTGGCTGCCGCTGCATAATGCCTGCGGTTCAGTCTTTTCCATCTGCGTGACACGGACAGCTCTGTCTGCCTTCCTGTGATGACAGTGACCTTTTGCACCAAATGGTAATGAGCTCAGCTTGGTGATTCTGCGCCTTTTATACAAGCTCTTGGGGAGGGGCAGAGAGAGGGCCCATGATTTCACTTCTGACCCGAGTCTTCAGAGAGGTGAAAGGGTACAGGGAACTGACCCACCAAACAGCCTACCGCTTTCAACCCTCAACCTTCAACCCCCCCCCTCCAAACTACCAATCCCTTTGCCTTATCAGCATGGTAATACCAGTGTTGCTCTGATTCTAATCACAATCCTGCCTACAGAAGCAGGCCAAGTACAAATGTCAGAAGGCTGGGCTACAGGACGGGGGCATGTGTGTCTGTGTGTCACAATTTTCCTTTTATGTAATGTGTGTTTTTTATTAATTTTTTTAACAGCCATGAGTGTCACTGAAAAAGAATAACAACACCAGTTGGGACACAAGTTATGGAATCACAAATAACAGGACAAGCAAATAAACCACATCACAAGGTAACCTCAAGGTGAAGTTGCTTCTTGTATTCTCAATGTCAAGCAAGAAGCAATTAAATTAGTAAGTAAAATGCACAATTAAATTTCGCTACTGGTGAAATGGCTCAAGGGCTACTCTAGTGTGAGCAAAGGTATGCAGAAAAATATACAAATTCCTATTGGGCTGAGCAGAAAGAACTAGTACTGTGGTAGTAGATTACATCCATTTAAAAAATACCTAATGCTTCCAACTAATTCTGATCCCATGAAAGAAAGAAAAAATGTAAAACTGATCAGGTGTATTGCACTTTTCTTTATCGCCATTTCTTTTTCAGTGACCAGCAGCGTAGGCAATAGACCATGTTCAGTTCCACAGCAAATGCAAAACCTAAGGCAAGGCAGGCTGTTCATTCTCCTGTGTGTGGGGGGAGGGGAGTGGATGGGTATATGGTCAGAGAAAACATTTACAATGGCAAGCCATGGTCGTCTTGGTCTGGAAAGACATTCCAAGACATGGACTAGAAAAAAAAAAGAAAAAAGAAATGCACCGTGGGCCTGTATTGCTTCCCTGTGCAAACACAGTGTCAGGGTCAGGCATTTCGGCTGCCATTTCAGTAGACCGAATGCGTCTGGTCTGGTCAATGGGAGGAGGAGGGACACCCCACCCCACCCCGCACAATCTCCTGCAGGCAAACAGTGAGGTCACTGCGATGAGCCTCATGCTATGGAAGGTAGAGATGAGCCTCAGTTGCCTCCGACAGCCCCACGCGATTGGAGCATACTGAAGAAAAACACTACAGACAATGTCCGCAGCAGTCCTTGTACATAATTGGTTTGTAAATTATTAGGTGTCTGAGACTGAATCGCTGACCTGATGCTGAGGAAAAATACAACATGCTTACTATTCATCAACCCCACTTAGAGAGATCCATTCAATGCACTTGTGAAAACAATGAATACAGTGCCATATGTATACCATGGTGTATATTTCTGTTTTTGGTATTGCCTTGATGTCAGCCAAATAGCCCATTCTCCATCCAAATGCAGGTTTAAAGAGTAATTAATAATTGTGTATAAACAAAAAACATAAAATGAAAAAGCACCACCTTGAAGTCCTT
Organism: Ilyophis sp. 1 JC-2022; assembly: GCA_022702515.1. Classification (NCBI taxonomy): domain Eukaryota; kingdom Metazoa; phylum Chordata; class Actinopteri; order Anguilliformes; family Synaphobranchidae; genus Ilyophis; species Ilyophis sp. 1 JC-2022. The sequence goes on from CM040405.1 coordinate 101,151,495, forward strand.
TGTTTTTTGGGGGTTTTTTTTCCTGTGGTATTGCCCTTTTAAATTTC